>OV277348.1:51610874-52810874 GCA_922984085.1 Sicus ferrugineus
CCGGGAACGCATCCTCTCTCATTTCGGCACACCGAAGATCTTTATATCAGTCAATGGAACACAGTTCACCAGCCGGCACTTCAAGAAATTTCTGGAGGAAATAGGAACGAGACGTCAATGTACTGCTCCATACACCCCACAGGAGAACCCGACAGAAAGGAACAGCCGAACGCTGAAGACGATGAGTGCACAGTTCGCTGGTGAAAACCAGCACGACTGAGATGAACTACTACCAGAACTCTCCCTGGCCATTAACTCGGCCAAGTCAGATACTACTGGGTGTACACCCCGTTTTTCTCGCCCAAGGACGCGAGTTCAGACTACCCAAGGCGCTGTACTGGCGACCACAGGCCAAGAACTGTGGTCGCCAGTACAAAATAGCACTCGACTGAAGGAAGTTTTCGAGATAGTGAGAAGGAGACTGGAGCAAGCTGCACAAGACCAAGCTAGGTATTACAACCTACTTTGACGAACCTGGAAGCCGGAGATCGGCGAACTAGTTTTGCTAAGACAACATACCCTATCTAAAGCGTCTGAAAACTTTGCAGCTCAATTAGCCCCTAAGTACGACGGCCCTTGCGATCGATCGTGCGATTTAAATCACCAGTGATAGTCGAACTACGAAGAAAGACTTCTAAACGAACCTTCACAGCCCATCTACGTGAACTGAAACTTATCATTCCATAGTACCAGGTACCACATCAACGGGAAGCTAAGGATAAGACTAGCTCGAGAGTACAAAGTGAGAAATAATGGATCAATTAAAAAGGATGATAACCGCAACCGACACAACGGAAGGCGTGTAACGGAAGAAGACTCAGCAGGAATCACAAATAAGCTTGTCTGGCGATGAAGATCACTACTAGTGCCGTAATCTATTTATTTATCCACCGTAGCGTGTCGGAATAGCGGTAACTGCTGTCGATTACGACGGTTTGGCGGAAGGAAGGTTTCTAAACGACACGGTGTTAAATTTTTATCTGGCGTGGATGCACAAACACCTGCCGGAGGACACCCGAGCAGCAACGTATGTGTTCAATACATTTTTCTTTGACCAACAAGAGGAGGAATCGGCGACTCAGCAGAGGAGCGTCACCAACTGTTATGGCGACGGACCAATAGAACTAATTTGCTCGCGAATAAGTACATCCTGGTACCCATAAACGAAGATAACCATTGGTACCTCGCCATCATTAGGCAATATTTTGATGGAAAACGAGAACTAATCCCTGGATGGGTCCTAATTTTCGATTCGCTGATTTCCAAGGGCCGTTGATACGCGGGGAACATTCTGCGGGCGTACATCCAGGAGAAAGCAAAGAAGAAACATTGCCTGCTCGTGGAACTAGACGATGACACGTTCCCAGTTTACTTAATCCGAACGCCACAACAACCAAATTACACGGATTGCGGAATTTTTTTACTCCATTACGCCAAGCACTTCCTCAAGGCCCCAGGAGAGATATATGGCCTCGAAATGAGGTACTGGTTCGATCCAGCCGCAACTATCGGCAAGAGGAACGAAATATCACACCTAGTACGGCGTTAAGCAGGTGCCATCCGGACGCGCCAAACACCCACATCTCAGCTCCGATCGTGGCCCCGGCGGAGAATCTCAATGGTGACCCCGGAATAGTGTCGCCCCGGAAGCCAGAGCGATGAGCTACGCGCAGTCGGACATCCAAGCATGGCCTCCGCTCGAGGAATATGAGCGGAGGAATATGAGTTGTAGAAAACACCGTAGCTGTAGAAAACACGCCGGTCGGCGAGGAATCCGTTCAACCAGCCGAGCACACGGGCGAAGAGGAGGCACTATTGCGGCTACCAGCAGCACTACGGGAAGAAATCGAACAGGTATTCGTAAACAAAGGCCCTTGCCAGAAATCAAGATTCAAGCGTACCCTCAGTGGCAGTAGCTACCAGGTCACCATCTCCAGGACAGGGAAGGTCACTATCTTAGCCAAGTAAGCGGGGGACTGTGAGGGAAAATACTTGCGGGCAACTCTACTAGTCTACTAGTTACTTAAGTTACTACTTATATTAATACTTATTCTTAATCATTATTAAGCCCAAACAGCTAGTGTAAGCACAAACGGAGGTCACACACATACATAGATACACACAAACCGGTTTTCATAGGATTTGAGAACCAATTGGAGTGAAACACAAAACATCTCAAAAGCGCCGTTACACTTCGCCAGCAACATTACGAATATATAAATATAAATAAAGAGGGACGGAGAAAAGTATGCAGTGATACTGGTGTGGAAGGTTCGAGATCAAACCGCTCTCGTCCGAGCAAAAGAAAGGGTATAAAAGAAACCAGCAATGTGTCTTCGCTTTCTTGTCTGGCAAACGTCAACGAGTTCGGAAGTCTTATTTTGCTGCAACAAAAGTCAATGGGTGCGGGATATCTTGGGTGAGTCTTGGCAACTAGTGACATCGATACAAAAACCAAAAAGTACAGGCACCAAAACACAGTACGACGAACAATAGTAGAATTCATTGGCAACTGCATACGTAGCCTGTTGTTTAAGTTTTTTTCCTCAAAGGCGTCTCGGAGTGTCGTGGTCAAGTATTGTTGGTTAAGTTTCCTTCCTCAATGCTAGGTCAGACTATTAACCCACTAGAACACGACAAACGGCATTGGACCACCGAGACCCGTAGTGCGCCACAAAACTGACATAACGCGACATCGAATTCACCCAAGCTTAACCCACGCTGCACTCGCTCCAAGCACGTATCAACGCATCGTCACCGGAAAAATCGTTACCCTCCGTTGAATTAAACCCTGGAGTATACCTTGAAAATATGGGCTCGGCTGGGATCATTAGCAGCGAATGGAATCTAGTAACATATTTTAATTTGGAACCATATTGGAAGGAGGTGAATCTAAAAATTCATACAAAAATACACTAACGCCATTGTGCAAAAGGATCCATAATACTAGAACATGCTCAATAATCCTAGCACAATTCAATCAACTTCCTGACGGAATTAACTCAAATAACGAATTATTAGAAATTAATCCCACCATGCGAGTAAAGAGAGGCGCCTTAAATGTGGTCGGATCAATCGCTCGCTCCCTATTTAGAGTTCTTGACGAAGAGTATGCAGAAAAAGCAGCAGCAACCATCCAGAAGCTAGAGCAAAATGATGACTATTTGCTATCTGCTATAGAAAATCAGACGTCGTTCCTAGATAGCACTCTCTACTTAATGAAAAGAAACCAAAAAGAAAGTGAAATGCAGTTTGATAAAATAGTAACTGCTCTTAAACGTACAAAAACCGAATTTGAAAATATAAACCAGCAACTTGACGCAGAAAAGGTATCACTTACCTTCCTCGACTTTACGATTCAAGCAACATTAGTTGAATTTTTAAATTTGAACATTGATTAAAAATAAAGTAAGTTCCTGCACCAATTGTATGTATTATGCACCTTTGTTATTGTAAATATATTATTGTAAAATATTCATTCTTTCGTATATAAATAAGACAAAATTATTCAATAAGTCGTCATTACAACAGAGTTCGGTTCAAGTGCCGCACGTAACGTCCATCTTTGTGTTATTACTTTGTATCTGGTTAAAGTGCCTGATACAAGGAAGCTTTTTCTTACAAAGTCTGGTACAGTGCATCTGGTTTAAGAGCCAGCTGTTCTTATTAATCACCAGCAACCAACAGAGACGTTGGTTTAGCCTGCGTCTTTAAATTAAAACACCGTAATTGAAAATGACATGCTATTCATAGCTTCAGATGCGCCCACTGATGCTATTGGTTTACCTACAGAATTTTTTTCAAATGTTTCTGACAACTGTTGTTTAAATTTTAATGCCTCTTCGTTTTCCGTAACGACAGGTCTGTTTGTTTCAGTTTTAACCACTTTGTTAGTGGTTCTCGAATTAAATTCTATATTTTCTTCGCAAAGGTCTTTTCCGGCTTCTCTTTTACCGAACTGGTCACACTTCACTGCGGTAAATTCTTCGTTCCCAAACCGAGTCGGGTTGTGGACTGCGCATGTGTCAACTCTTATTTCCGACGTATGATTTACTATACCCAACACCACCGGTGCCAAAACCTCGTTTGGTTCTTCCGTTACCGTTTCTGTTCTCTTTGTGAGGAAAATTTTCAGGATTATGTAGTTGGGCGGCGAACGTATCACCTGTCTCTTTGGACGTCTGACTTGCTGTTCTCCCTTCCACTAACCTCGTCTTTTCAACGGCCTTGAGCCCTGTGGTATGGAGTGGTTAACGTATCAACAGTCTTATTAGACGTCTGATTTACAGTTACCATCTCCATATCGAAACCTTTCCCATTTTATTTTTGCGTTTCAATTTTTTATGACATGCCCTAGTTTATTGCACCACTAACACTGTATTTGTGGTCTCTGCTGTGAAGTATTGGCTCTGACTCTGTTTGGAGGCGTTTCGAATCTCCTTTGGGTTGAACCCCAGCGATCATTAATTGTGTTTTTTGATCTTTTTTCTTGACCGCTGTTGTAGCTACTGATTTGATGTCCCCACTGCGCTGGTCTCCGCGACGAATTCCCAATCTGGGTATTCTGTCGCTGTGATCTCTCACACCGCCAGTTGCGCTTATGGCCATAAAGCGAGCACTTTTGGCAGTAGGGCATATTTTTTCTTACCAGGTATTCATCCATGGTGTGACCCCTCTTGCTACAGAAACTACACACTATATTAGACCTGCGGTTCTTGGTGCGCTCCGCACCCTGGACTTCCCCCTTTTCCAGTCGAATTAGACTTAATGTGACTGGCCGGACAATACATGTCCCTTGCATTTAATCGTGCAGAATATTCGCTCCCATGCTGTGCATTATTGGGACCTCTTTGCTCCCACACGGGATTCATACCCGCTACTCAAATTCCTTGCGTACCTGGCCATCCCCCCTGGCTGAAGTGTGATCTGCTAACAACTTCATACAAATTTAATACAAGATCCACCAGCTTTCTAAACTTGTTTCTGAAGAACCTACGGGTCTCATCCTCAGGGTAGTGTCCTGTAATCCTAAGGTAAAAGTCCTCATTATCCAGGCAGCTACCTCCTCCCTCAGAGCCTGATCCGATTCCCTGAAACCCTGATAATGGTCCGATATATAGTCCTCGGCCTGGGTTCTTAAATCGATCAGTTTCTCTGCAAACTCTCTAATCTCCTCGCTTGGAGAGTGTATGGTACTTTGTATCTCTGCCATCACCGTGTCCAGAGATTTTAATGGCAGATATGCCTGCTTTATTGCAGCATACAAATTTTCCACCGAAGTGATTTGTTTGCCCCTTAGCAGGGTATATGCACTTCCGTGAAGTCCTTGCTTCACGCATGCAATAAAATCTTGTCATTCGGCGTTGCTAATGCCTCTCTTAGCCAATTCGCAACCCTCTATAAATTTTTAAACTACCCTATTATATCGGGAGATCTTGTTCCTGAAAATAGGGGTACCAGCGTACTAACTGATGTAGAAATTGCGTCTATACCCATTTTATCTTTTATTGCAGCGTGGAAGGAAAATAAACATATAATAATTATAATTTTTTGGAGCGACCACAGGCGCAACAGCTTCCTTGTGCAGAGTGGAAGGAAAATAAACAGAATTATTGTTTTTTGGAACGACCACAGGCGCAACAGCTTCCTTGTGGTATCAAGTTTGTTCGTGAACCGATTCCAACTCTTGTCTCAGAAGTCTATTCTCTTCTTTCAGCTCCTGTAGCCTACGACGAGCCTGCTCCAACGACGTAAAATCCTCTATATTACGCCGTCCAAGCGTTCTATCCCCAGCCGACGTGGAAAATCCTATATTCCGCAGGCATTCCCTTTCAGCTTCCAACTCTGCCAACTGGTCTATTTCAACCTGTCTATCCGCCAGATGGTCCAAATTGTCTCTTCCAATTTCTTATTTCTTCCACGTACCTCTGGCTCCTATGATCTATGAAATTTAATCACTCATCTGGAACGGCACCTGCTTTTTCTACCTTTTTGCTTCTGAATTATTCTTGGCCCTACTTAATTTCGCTTTTATTAATTCTAAGTTTTCTTTATTATTTATTGTTAAATTCAAATTTAACCATATCTTATCTATAAATCCATCCATTTGTCCTAACGAACCCTTATATTCTCTATTTAATATCAAAAATGTTTCCTTCCCACTCATTAGGTTCTTCCATTAATCATCTATTCAATTAAACTTAGCTGCAATAAATATGCAGAAATTACTGACTTGTTATTACTGACCTACTCCAACCATATACAGAACAACGTTTCAAAAATTAATTCACGGCCAGTGTAACCAGCCCCATAAAAAAACAGAGCCTCGAATTACTTTATTCGTACGGTCGTTCACCGCTCGCTCACTTTGCGGAAACAAAAGGTTAACGTTGAAACGATCATCGCATTTCAAGTTTTAAGAAAATAAAACACTCGAACTTGTGTTCGAATTTTTCATAAATAAACAAAAACCTAAAGTTTTTTTTCTTTAGATTAACATTTATTTAAAATCAAATTTACTTGTTTTCCTACCAGTTCCCACCTGCTGTAAATATCTGCAACTAAATTCCCTTCCATTTTTCTCTTTTTTTAAACGACAAATATAACTGAACTTTCCGAATTAACTTTGGAAATCGTAAATCGCACATAGTACCCAAAACTTCTACCATATTCCTTTAACAACAAAGGAGGATATATTTTATATTCTTAAATATAAGAAAAAAAATTTTTCTTATATTTAAGAAAAATTTGAATTTAGCGTACAACTGTTACTACCGCCTACAGTCATTAATGAATACAATTAAAGTGCTCAACATTTGGTGAAGAACCCAGTATTCCATGCTCGACGTAAGCACATCAATATAAGATATTATCACATTAGAGAAGCATTTAATAATAAAGTAAATTATGTGCCGAGTAATTTAGTGATTGCTGATATATTAACTAAAAATTCGTATTCAGTAAAGCATAACAATTTCGTAAAAATGCTCGGACCTTCGTCAAAATGAAATCACTCCAACCGATCTTCGTTGTATCTACACCACTTATATCCGTCCGAAAATGGAGTACAATTCGCATATATGGTCGGGAGCTTCGCGGGCATATCTTCAGCTTCTCGACCGTGTCCAATGTCGTGCGTTAAAACTTATAGGGGACAGTAGGGTATCCAGCTACAGTGTGTATCATTATTTTACCGCTACTTTCATGGTACATGTTCCTCTGAAGTAGCCGGCCTGATTCCTCCGGTTCAGGTATTTAGCAGAACTACTCGGGTTTCCAAAGGGGTGCACCCCTTTTATGTCACGATTCCATTCCAACGAACCACGCATTACCGTGAGAGTTCGTTTTTCGGTCGCGTCATTAGATTGTGGAATAGTCTCCCTGCGCATGTCTTCCCACCCACTTACAGCGTCGAAACCTTTAAGCGAGGTGTAAACCGTCACTACTCCCTCTTTCCCCCTTCCCACTAATCTGTCATCCCTTCGGAACGCCAATCCTGAATCCTTAGTACCTCGTAGTGGCTGAGTGCTTTTAAGCGGACGCCAATCCTGAATCCAAGTAAATTCTAGTACCTCGTAGTGTCTGAGCGCTTTTAAACGGACGGCAATCCTGAATCCCAGTACCTCGTACTGACTGAGTGTTTTTAAGCGGACGCCAATCCAGAATCCTTAGTACCTCGTAGAGGCTGAGTGCTTTTAAGCGGACGCCAATCCTGAATCCAAGTAAATTCTAGCACCTCGTAGTGCCTGAGTGCTTTTAAGCGGACGCCAATCCTGAATCCAAGTAAATTCTAGTACCTCGTAGTGATTGAGTGCTCTTAAGCGTGCGCCAATCCTGAATCCATAGTACCTCGTAGTGGCTGAGTGCTTTTAAGCGGACGCCAATCCTGAATCCAAGTAAATTCTAGTACCTCGTAGAGGCTGAGTGCTTCTAAGCGGACCCCAATCCTGAATCCAAGTAAATTCTAGTACCTCGTAGTGGCTGAGTGCTTTTAAGCGAACGACAATCCTGAATTCTTAGTACATCGTAGAGGCTGAGTGTTTTTAAGCGGACGCCAATCCTGAATCCTTAGTACCTCGTAGTGGCTGAGTGCT
Organism: Sicus ferrugineus; assembly: GCA_922984085.1. Lineage (NCBI taxonomy): Eukaryota > Metazoa > Arthropoda > Insecta > Diptera > Conopidae > Sicus > Sicus ferrugineus. Next base: position 51,618,968 of record OV277348.1, read on the forward strand.
TTTAAGCGGACGCCAATCCTGAATCCTTAGTACCTCGTAGTGGCTGGGAGCTTTTAAGCGGACGCCAATCCTGAATCCAAGTAAATTCTAGTACCTCGTAGTGGCTGAGTGCTTTTAAGCGGACGCCAATCCTGAATCCTTAGTACCTCGTAGAGGCTGAGTTCTTCTAAGCGGACGCAAATCCTGAATCCAAGTAAATTCTAGTACCTCGTAGTAGCTGAGTGCTTTTAAGCGGTCGTCAATCCTGAGTACTTAGTACTTCGGAGAGGCTGAGTGCTTTTAAGCGGACACCAATCCTGAATCCAATTAAATTCTAGTACCTCGTAGTGTCTGAGCGCTTTTAAACGGACGCCAATCCTGAATCCAAGTAAATTCTAGTACATCGTACTGGCTGCGTGTTTTTAAGCGGACGCCAATCCTGAATCCTTAGTACTTCGTAGAGGCTGAGTGCTATTAAGCGGACGCCAATCCTGAATCCAAGTAAATTCTAGTACCTCGTAGTGGCTGAGTGCTTTTAAGCGGACGCCATCCTGAATCTAAGTAAATTCCAGTACCTCTAGTGACTGAGTGCTTTTAAGCGTACGCCAATCCTGAATCCTTAGTACCTCGTAGTGGCTGAGTGCTTTTAAGCGGACGCCAATCCTGAATCCAAGTAAATTCTAGTACCTCGTAGTGATTGAGTGCTCTTAAGCGTGCGCCAATCCTGAATCCTTAGTACCTCGTAGTGTCTGAGTGCATTTAAGCGGACGCCAATCCTGAATCCAAGTAAATTCTAGTACCTCGTAGTGTCTGAGCGCTTTTAAGCGGACGCCAATCCTGAATCCAAATAAATTCTAGCACCTCGTAGTGGCTGAGTGCTTTTAAGCGGACGTCAATCCTGAATCCCAAGACCTCGTACTGGCTGAGTGTTTTGAAGCGGACGCCAATCCTGAATACTTAATACCTCGTAGACGCTGAGTGCTTTTAAGCGGACGCCAATCATGAATCCAAGTAAATTCTAGTACCTCGTAGAGACTGAGTGCTTTTAAGCGGACGCCAATCCTGAATCCCAGTACCTCGTGCTGGCTGAGTGTTTTTAAGCGGACGCCAATCATGAATCCTCAGTACATCGTAGAGGCTGAGTGCTTTTAAGCGGACGCCAATCCTGAATCCAAGTTAATTCTAGTACATCGTAGTGGCTGAGTGCTTTTAAGCGGACGCCATCCTGAATCTAAGTAAATTCCAGTGCCTCTAGTGACTGATTGCTTTTAAGCGTGCGCCAATTCTGAATCCTTAGTACCTCGTAGTGGCTGAGTGCTTTTAAGCGGACGCCAATCCTGAATCCTTAGTACCTCGTAGAGGCTGAGTGCTTTTAAGCGGACGCCAATCCTGAATCCAAGTAAATTCTAGTACCTCGTAGTGTCTGAGCGCTTTTAAACGGACGGCAATCCTGAATCCCAGTACCTCGGACTGGCTGAGTGTTTTTAAGCGGACGCCAATCCAGAATCCTTAGTACCTCGTAGAGGCTGAGTGCTTTTAAGCGGACGCCAATCCTGAATCCAAGTAAGTTCTAGAACCTCGTAGTGCCTGAGTGCTTTTAAGCGGACGCCAATCCTGAATCCAAGTAAATTCTAGTACCTCGTAATGATTGAGTGCTCTTAAGCGTGCGCCAATCCTGAATCCTTAGTACCTCGTAGTGGCTGAGTGCTTTTAAGCGGACGCCAATCCTGAATCCAAGTAAATTCTAGTACCTCGTAGTGATTGAGTGCTCTTAAGCGTGCGCCAATCCTGAATCCTTAGTACCTCGTAGTGGCTGAGTGCTTTTAAGCGGACGCCAATCCTGAATCCAAGTAAATTCTAGTACCTCGTAGAGGCTGAGTGCTTCTAAGCGGACCCCAATCCTGAATCCAAGTAAATTCTAGTACCTCGTAGTGGCTGAGTGCTTTTAAGTGGACGACAATCCTGAATCCTTAGCACATCGTAGAGGCTGAGTGTTTTTAAGCGGACGCCAATCCTGAATCCTTAGTACCTCGTAGTGGCTGAGTGCTTTTAAGCGGACGCCAATCCTGAATGCTTAGTTCCTCGTAGAGTCTGAGTGCTTTTAAACGGACGCCACTCCTGAATCCAAGTAAATTCTAGTACCTCGTAGTGATTGAGTGCTTTCAAGCGTGCGCCAATCCTGAATCCTTAGTACCTCGTAGTGGCTGGGAGCTTTTAAGCGGACGCCAATCCTGAATCCAAGTAAATTCTAGTACCTCGTAGTGGCTGAGTGCTTTTAAGCGGACGCCAATCCTGAATCCTTAGTACCTCGGAGAGGCTGAGTTCTTCTAAGCGGACGCAAATCCTGAATCCAAGTAAATTCTAGTACCTCGTAGTGGCTGAGTGCTTTTAAGCGGACGTCAATCCTGAGTACTTAGTACCTCGTAGAGGCTGAGTGCTTCTAAGCGGACCCCAATCCTGAATCCAAGTAAATTCTAGTACCTCGTAGTGGCTGAGTGCTTTTAAGCGAACGACAATCCTGAATTCTTAGTACATCGTAGAGGCTGAGTGTTTTTAAGCGGACGCCAATCCTGAATCCTTAGTACCTCGTAGTGGCTGAGTGCTTTTAAGCGGACGCCAATCCTGAATCCTTAGTACCTCGTAGTGGCTGGGAGCTTTTAAGCGGACGCCAATCCTGAATCCAAGTAAATTCTAGTACCTCGTAGTGGCTGAGTGCTTTTAAGCGGACGCCAATCCTGAATCCTTAGTACCTCGTAGAGGCTGAGTTCTTCTAAGCGGACGCAAATCCTGAATCCAAGTAAATTCTAGTACCTCGTAGTAGCTGAGTGCTTTTAAGCGGTCGTCAATCCTGAGTACTTAGTACTTCGGAGAGGCTGAGTGCTTTTAAGCGGACACCAATCCTGAATCCAATTAAATTCTAGTACCTCGTAGTGTCTGAGCGCTTTTAAACGGACGCCAATCCTGAATCCAAGTAAATTCTAGTACATCGTACTGGCTGCGTGTTTTTAAGCGGACGCCAATCCTGAATCCTTAGTACCTCGTAGAGGCTGAGTGCTTTTAAGCGGACGCCAATCCTGAATAGAAGTAAATTCTAGTACGTCGTAGTGATTGGGTGCTTGTAAGCGTGCGCCAATCCTGAATCCTTAGTACCTCGTAGTGGCTGAGTGCTTTTAAGCGGACGCCAATCCTGAATCCAAGTAAATTCTAGTATCTCGTAGTGATTGAGTGCTCTTAAGCGTGCGCCAATTCTGAATCCTTAGTACCTCGTAGTGGCTGAGTGCTTTTAAGCGGACGCCAATCCTGAATCCAAGTCAATTCTAGTATCTCGTAGTGATTGGGTGCTTGTAAGCGTGCGCTAATCCTGAATCCTTAGTACCTCGTAGTGGCTGGGTGCTTTTAAGCGGACGCCAATCCTGAATCCAAGTAAATTCTGGTACCTCGTAGTGGTTGAGTGCTCTTAAGCGTGCGCCAATCCTGAATCCTTAGTACCTCGTAGTGGCTGAGTGCTTTTAAGCGGACGCCAATCCTGAATCCAAGTAAATTCTAGTACCTCGTAGTGGCTGAGTGCTTTTAAGCGGTCGTCAATCCTGAGTACTTAGTACCTCGGAGAGGCTGAGTGCTTTTAAGCGGACACCAATCCTGAATCCAATTAAATTCTAGTACCTCGTAGTGTCTGAGCGCTTTTAAACGGTCGCCAATCCTGAATCCAAGTAAATTCTAGTACATCGTACTGGCTGCGTGTTTTTAAGCGGACGCCAATCCTGAATCCTTAGTACCTCGTAGAGGCTGAGTGCTTTTAAGCGGACGCCAATCCTGAATACAAGTAAATTCTAGTACGTCGTAGTGATTGGGTGCTTGTAAGCGTGCGCCAATCCTGAATCCTTAGTACCTCGTAGTGGCTGAGTGCTTTTAAGCGGACGCCAATCCTGAATCCAAGTAAATTCTGGTACCTCGTAGTGGTTGAGTGCTCTTAAGCGTGCGCCAATCCTGAATCCTTAGTACCTCGTAGTGGCTGAGTGCTTTTAAGCGGACGCCAATCCTGAATCCAAGTAAATTCTAGTATCTCGTAGTGATTGAGTGCTCTTAAGCGTGCGCCAATTCTGAATCCTTAGTACCTCGTAGTGGCTGAGTGCTTTTAAGCGGACGCCAATCCTGAATCCAAGTAAATTCTAGTACCTCGTAGTGTCTGAGCGCTTTTAAACGGACGGCAATCCTGAATCCCAGTACCTCGTACTGGCTGAGTGCTTTTAAGCGGACGCCAATCCTGAATCCAAGTAAATTCTAGTACATCGTAGTGGCTGAGTGCTTTTGAGCGGACGCCGTCCTGAATCTAAGTAAATTCCAGTACCTCTAGTGACTGAGTGCTTTTAAGCGTGCGCCAATCCTGAATCCTTAGTACCTCGTAGTGGCTGAGTGCTTTTAAGCGGACGCCAATCCTGAATCCAAGTAAATTCTAGTACCTCGTAGTGATTGAGTGCTCTTAAGCGTGCGCCAATCCTGAATCCTTAGTACCTCGTAGTGTCTGAGTGCATTTAAGCGGACGCCAATCCTGAATCCAAGTAAATTCTAGTACCTCGTAGTGTCTGAGCGCTTTTAAGCGGACGCCAATCCTGAATCCAAATAAATTCTAGCACCTCGTAGTGGCTGAGTGCTTTTAAGCGGACGTCAATCCTGAATCCCAGTACCTCGTACTGGCTGAGTGTTTTTAAGCGGACGCCAATCCTGAATCCTTAGTACCTCGTAGAGGCTGAGTGTTTTTAAGCGGACGCCAATCATGAATCCAAGTAAATTCTAGTACCTCGTAGAGACTGAGTGCTTTTAAGCGGACGCCAATCCTGAATCCAAGTTAATTCTAGTACATCGTAGTGGCTGAGTGCTTTTAAGCGGACGCCATCCTGAATCTAAGTAAATTCCAGTGCCTCTAGTGACTGATTGCTTTTAAGCGTGCTCCAATTCTGAATCCTTAGTACCTCGTAGTGGCTGAGTGCTTTTAAGCGGACGCCAATCCTGAATCCTTAGTACCTCGTAGAGGCTGAGTGCTTCTAAGCGGACGCCAATCCTGAATCCAAGTAAATTCTAGTACCTCGGTAGTGGCTGAGTGCTTTTAAGCGGACGCCAATCCTGAATCCTTAGTACCTCGTAGAGGCTGAGTGCTTCTAAGCGGACGCCAATCCCGAATCCAAGTAAATTCTAGTACCTCGTAGGGCTGAGTGCTTTTAGCGGACGTCAATCCTGAATCCCAGTACCTCGTACTGGCTGAGTGTTTTTAAGCGGACGCCAATCCTGGATCCTTAGTACCTCGTAGAGGCTGAGTGCTTTTAAGCGGACGCCAATCATGAATCCAAGTAAATTCTAGTACCTCGTAGAGACTGAGAGCTTTTAAGCGGACGTCAATCCTGAAACCAAGTAAACTCGTACCTCGTAGTGGCTGAGTGCTTCTAAGCGGACGCCAATCCTAAATCCAAGTAAATTCTAGTACTTCGTAGAGACTGAGTGCTTTTAAGCGGACGCCAATCCTGACACCAAGTAAATTCTAGTACCTCGCAGTGGCTGAGTGCTTTTAAGCTAAAATTCATGTTGAGAAAGAGTATTAAAATCTAAGGTTCACAAAAAAAAAAAAAAAAAACAGGAATTTTTCAGTACTTTTCTCGTTATTTATTACATATCTACACACTATATAGTATGTTAAGTTAATGTTTGTCATATTACTTTCTTTTAATATAATACGATCATCCTTCATGTGAACAATAGCTTCGATTTTCATTTCTACTTTTGCCAACTTACAACATTCTTTAAATTCTTTTATTTAAATTTACTACAAACAATGCAAAATAAACCTTGAAATTACTGCTTTCTTAAAGCTTCGTGCGTTCGCTTCCTGTTTATCAATTGCTTAAATTATCAGATTATTTATAATCATATATGACCGCATTATTGTACAGATCTGATATTGCATTTTAAATATATTAAAACAAAATGCTAAATAACACTTATTACAAATATCAATTTTACAACCATATTTTTGTAGTCATCGGACAACACATCATCTTCTCAAGACAAAATGCAGTGTTCAAACCAGTCGTCCGTTGGAATAACCTCTATTAATCCTATCAAAGCGACACCTTCAATGTGGCGATGTTCAAAAGTAATGCATGTACAGCGAGAAATTCATCCAACTATTCTTAGCTCACTTGAAGGTATTGTGGATCAAATGGTCTGGTTTAGAGAAAGTTGGACTGAAGAAGTACTAAGGCAGTTAAGACAAGGCTTAATAAAATGCTACGCAATTGCTTTTGAAAACCGAACTTCTGTCAATGATGCTACTATCACACCACATACTTTACATTTCTTAAAAAAATTGGGCTCTACGTTTGGTATTGGGATCGAAAATATACAAGGATCGGTTTCATCATCATCTAATTCGGCGGCTTCTGAGTCCTTAGCGAGACGGGCTCAAGTTACGTTTCAGGATCCAGTATTTCAAAAAATGAAGGAGCAGTTCACAAACGATTTTGATTTTTCTCAACCAGGAGCAATGAAATTACATAATCTAATTTGTAAATTGAAGACGTGGATTAGAGACTTGGAAAATAAAGTGAAAAAGCTGCCGACATCGTTTCTTATAGAAGATAAATGTCGATTTCTTTCAAACTTTAGCCAAAAGACAGCAGAAGTTGAATTACCTGGTGAATTGTTGATACCTTCTTCATCACATTACCATATACGAATTGCGAGATTTATGCCGCGCGTAGAAATAGTACAGAAAAATAATACTGCGGCTCGGCGCTTATATATAAGAGGCACAAATGGACAAACATATCCCTATTTGGTAGTTATTGATTCGGGGCTTGGGGATGCGCGTCGTGAAGAAAGGGTTCTTCAGTTAATGAGAATGTTAAATTTCTATCTTGAAAAACAAAAGGAAACTACGAAAAGATCTCTTCATATCACCGTTCCCAGAGTTGTACCAATCTCTCCACAAATGCGATTGGCCGATGATAATCCAGCAAGCGTATCTTTACGTGAAATTTTTAAAAGTCGATGCAGTGAACTTAATGTGGATCATGAAAATCCAATTGTGAAATATTATGAATATTTATCAGAAATTCAAGCAAGAGGAACACAAACAACGCATACTGTTCTTCGAGATATCTTCCGTGAAGTCCAAGAGTCAGTAGTTCCTCCTACAATGGTGAAAGCGTGGGCGCTAGAAAATTTTAAATCCCCAACGGATTATTGGCAATTTCGAAAAATGGTAAGATTTTTCAATACATTGTTTCTCAGCGAAAACCGTCTATACTGAGCCTTAAAACTTGTAACAACCTTAGTTAGTTTGTTCTAATATGCTAGTATCATAATTTTACCATATATGTTATAATTTCAACAACTTGAACACATTTTTAATGAAATCAGTTGTGATGTAACCGCGGACGGAGGCGGATGGTGCGCCCGCCAATACTTTTTAAAAAAATCAGTGTTCGGGCAAATAAAATCTAAAACAATAATGAAAACCCACGCCGCGAAATACGTTTAACACAACAATAACACTTCACCAAAGAACACTGTTTAACAAACAAACAATAGTGCAATACTACTTAACTTAATAACAAATAAATAAATTGTGATCAAATTACAAGAAATAAATAGTGTCGTGGAGCGGACGGAGTAGTGGAGTACTATAGTGTCGTTACCGCGGACGAGGGTGGATGCTGCTACCCACCGCAGTGCAGTGTTTAGTGTGCTCGTGGGAAAAAACACAATCAGATGTAAACAAATATCTTCCAAAAACATAAAAAGTGACAGTGCAATAGAACTGGATTGAATACAGTGCATTAAAACATAGCAATAAACATTAATAAATTCACAAAAATAATAATACAAAATAACATAACCAAATAACACAAATAGACAATCAAACGGAATGCAGAGAACCAGGCGAAGGACTTTTTTATGCTCTCCGCAGTAAAGCTCAGCATTTCGTTTCTTTCTTCTCCTCCTTCTTCCCGTTAGATGTGCATGCGGCTGTGAGTGCACCGTGGGCTGATAAAGGCATAAGATAAAGGCAAGATAAAGGCATAACACTTGTCTTGTCACGTTTTGCTTTGCCTGCGGTGAAGCCTTGACCGCTTGTGTAGCTGACTTTATACCTCTTTACAGTGAGTGGTGATGACAAAATTTCGTATAGACTCCACAAATGTGCGTGGCTTGAGGGCGAATTTCTTCGCGGTCTATGCATATGTTTCTACACACCAACCGCATATAATGGCACTAGGTGAGACCCAGGTGTGTGAGGGTGCAGATCCACTATATTTTCACTTGCCTGGGTACCACTTACTGCCATTATTTTCATCACACAGAGGCCTTGCCTTATATATTCGCAGTGATGTTGAGTACCAGTGTCAGCAACACCTTTGCACGACGGATGCCGAATTTAACTCCATGTGGGTTAAGTGCAAAATCCAGTTGCACATCCTGCACTTCTGCTTCATTTATGGAAGCCAACTTTTGATAAATTGGACAGTCTCTCTGATTTGATTTCTAAAATTCTGAAATCGTATCCGAACAGTGAAATTGTTGTTGCTGGTGATTTCAATGTTTACAATTCCAATTGGCTACGTCATTCGAGTCACACAACACCTGAGGGTTGAAACCAACGCACTGTCCCTGCAGTGATGGGCAAAACCAAAATATTCTGGACCTTTTTCTAACTTCACAGCAAGTATGATGTGAATATTCTTGCACCCCTGGGTAATTCGGACCACGCTACAATTTCTGCTACCTTCCCATATTCTAGTCCTCAATGCGCTCATCAGCCATCTCCGAAGCGGATAGTGTGGCTTTATGAGAAGGCTAATTGGGTTGCGCTGAACTCCTTTTTCAGCCGTTTCAATTGGCAATTGTGTTTGAGGGATAGAAACATAAATGCTGCAGCAAAATTGGTAGAAAATATAATTTTATTTGGTATGAGGTCTTTCATGCCCATTAAAGAATTTCGATTAAACCAAAAGACCATTCCTGGTTTAATGCGACTTGCAGACAAGCAGTCAGGTCGAAAGACGAAGCATTTAGGATTTGGTGTTTAAACAAAACTGCTGATACTAAATTGCTGCGCAATAAGGCCAGAAATAGGTGCAATGCCACTCTAAAGCGTGAAAAAGTTCTCTATGAACAGCGCCTTATACGCAGAGTTCTTGAGTACCATAAGGGTAGCAAGAACTTTTGGTCGTTCGTGGGGAGAGTGAAAAATCAGACGCGATCGTCTATTCAAACTCTCCTTAAGGACGATCAGATCTTCACTCACTCGGTTGATAAAGCAAACTTATTAGCCAAAATGTTTGCTGAAAACTGCTCTCTTCCTGAGAGTAGTCAACCACTGCCCGCGGTTGATGGTGTATCTCATGCTATGCCTCAGATGCACTTTCGAACGCGAGCTGTTAAAAGAGTGCTTGCAGACCTCAATGTCAATAAGTCCTCGGGACCGGATGGCATTTCAGCCCATGTGTTGAGAAAGTGCGCCTCAACACTGGCTCGCCCATTGCGCAATCTCTTTAATTTATCGTTTACTTCAGGAGTTTTTGATACTTCCTGGAAGATTGACAATGTGCAGCCAGTTCCCAACAAAGGTGAGGCTGCCAATTACCGACCCATAGCAATCTGTTCAATGCTTTCCAAAGTTATGGAGAGCGTTATAAATTTTAACTTGATGAGGTATCTGGAGAGCAACCAATTGGTCAGTGATCTCCAGTACGGTTTCCGTGCTCACCGCTCCACAGGCGATTTGATGGCGTTCCTCACTGAGCGGTGGAACAGCTGTGTTCACCAATTCGGTGAGAGTAAGTTGTTGCTTTGGATATCTCCAAGGCATTTGACCGAGTGTAGCGTAAAGCAATGACCTTCTGTCATTGACATCAAACCCCGTCTACTCGTTTGCTGATGACAGCAGCATTTGTCATTCATATTCATTCTCCAGGCGTCCTTCTATTCTGGAGATCATTAAAAAACGCAGAATTATGAATGACACACTCCAATCTGACCTCAATAAAATCCAAGAGTTGGGTCGAGCGAATAGGGTCGATCCAAATGCTGTCAGAGGACTGTCGCTGACACTCACTCTACACTGAAAGAAACCTTCGGGAAAGGCGCAGGGTGTCCAGCAGGGACGAGGGCTGCTGGAACCGAAGAAGATAGACTCTCCTCGTACCCCACGAAGTGCTTAAACTACAATCGAGACCGGATTTACGCCAAGGTAGCCTTAGGAAGGGAACTCGTCACAGCTACTCTAGACACGGGAGCCTCGCGGAGCTTCATTAGTAACGCGGCGGCTGTGATGACAGACAGAAAGCTGATGGAGGTGGACGTACGGGTCAAAATGGCCGACGGCACCGTGCGTACCGAGGGAAACCGTCGAAGTCTGCGTGCGTTTGGGGAATGCAGAGTGTAGGCTCCCACTTCTGATTCTACAGGATGCGACAGACCATGTGATCCTGGGTTTGCACTTCCTGACAAGCATAGAACAACACTCTGAACCAGGCGCAGAAACCAACAACTCGCGAAAAGAAGACTAACACATCATTAACGAATTCCTAAAAACAGAGCCATAAAATCGTCATGAGAGATGATAGGCCAATAAAGCATAGGTATTACCCCAAGAACCCTGCAATGCAAGCGATAATTAACAAGGAGATAGACGAGCTGCTGGAAAAAGGCTGTATCGAGCCTCACATAGCCCTTACAGTGCGCCAATTGTTCTTGTTAAAAAGAAGAATGGGCAATGGCGACTTTGCGTGGATTATCGTCAGCTAAATGCAAGATCAGTGCCTGATGTATACCCACTTCCGAGAATACAACATATTCTAGATCGACTCCATGACGCGCAATACATTAGTACATTTGATCTCAAGAACGGTTACTGGCATATACCCATGAGTCCGGTCATTGAAATAACGCTGGCAATGGACCGACGAGCAACAGCAGGCGTTCGAGAACCTTAAAGAAAAGCTCACTACCTGTACTCGTGTGCCCAGATTTTTCCAAACCGTTTACGCTGCAGACTGACGCGAGCAACCACGGGTTAGGAGCTGTTCTCACGCAAGAAACCGATGAGGGAGAGAAGGTCATCGCCTACGCAAGCCGGCATTTAAACAAGGCCGACAGGAAAGGAGTGCCTCGCGATCGTTTGGGGAATCAGGAAAATGCGACCTTACTTAGAAGGCTACAAGTTTTCGGTCATCACAGACCACCTCTCACTGAAGTAGTTAAACTCGTTGGAAAATCCTTCAGGGCGTATAGCAAGATGGGCGCTCGAGTTGCAGCAATACTATACATGTTCGACGTGAAATACCGCAAGGGCAATTTTAGCGTGGTCGCAGACGCACTTTCCAGACAGCCAGTAGAAAAACAGAGCACGGTTACGACTAACGGAGAAAAGTCAACTGGATAGAAGCAAAGATTTTTTTTTGTATGGCAGATGAAACCAAGCTCACGGGATGCCCCCTATCCATGGAAAGCATTTGATGGTTCCGAAGGGATGACAGATTAGTGGGAAGGGGGAAAGAGGGAGTAGTGACGGTTTACAACTCGCTTAAAGGTTTCGACGCTGTAAGTGGGTGGGAAGACATGCGCAGGGAGACTATTCCACAATCTAATGACGCGACCGAAAAACGAACTCTCACGGTAATGCGTGGTTCGTTGGAACGGAATCGCGACATAAAAGGGGTGCACCCCTCTGGAAAGCTGAGTAGTTCTGCTAAATACCTGAACCAGAGGAATCAGGCCGGCTACTTCAGAGGAACATTTACCATGAAAGTAGCGGTAATTTAATGATACACACCCTACATCACGACGACGCTCCAAGGTTTCAATAGAGCTGGATACCCTACTGTCCCCTATAAGTTTTAACGCACGACATTGGACACGGTCGAGAAGCTGAAGATATGCCCGCGAAGCTCCCGACCATATATGCGAATTGTACTCCATTTTCGGACGGATATAGGTGGTGTAGATACAACGCAGATCGGTTGGAGTGAAGTATTTCTTACACCGCTTAAGAAAGCAGCACTTGGCTGCTTCTTTCGACACGTGAAAAATGTGATCGTTCAGACGAAGATCGCATTGGATTGACATGCCCAGAACATCAAGAGCCTCCGACTCATTAATATCCACACCACCCACATTTACAGGTGGAAAATTGTCATCCACTAAACGCTTGTGTCTCAACAGACAGTATTGGGTTTTACGCGCATTAAAATCGACCCGATTCGCCCGACCCCACTCTTGGATTTTAATGAGGTCAGATTGGAGTGTGTCATTCATAATTCTGCGTTTTTCAATGATCTCCAGAATAGAAGGACGCCTGGAGAATGAATATGAATGACAAATGCTGCTGTCATCAGCAAACGAGTAGACGGGGTTTGATGTCAATGGCAAGGTCATTGATAAAAATGAGAAAAAGTGTTGGAGACAGCACCGAACCCTTGCGGAACTCCAGCGTTGATGGCTCGGCTGGTTCGCTGATAAATAACGGGAGGGGTAATTAAGGAAGGAGACAGTGGTAATTCGCGCACACACTGGCCGATTGTTTGTCTGCCCGAAAGACAACAAGACTCGTGAGCAAGCTAAAAAACATGCCTGTCCGCGCGCTTATGTACAGCGTATGTGAGTTTTATGGTGAAATTGCCTCCTTGTTACCAGCGAAAATTGACTATTGTAAAGGAGAGCAGCTGGAAAAGTAAACTAGAAAAAACCTAATTTACCAAGACTTTGGTGCATTTCCACACCATCTTTGATGTGGTGGTGAGGAAGATATTATATATATATATATATATATATATATATATATATATATATATATATATATATATATATATATATATATATATATATATATATATATATATATATATATATATTTATTTATATATATATATATATATATATATTTATTTTTTGTTTAGTACTTCAGGTTCAATAATGTTATTTCCATTTTTTCTTTTCAGTTTACTCATCAATTGGCTTTGTCACTGCTTTGTGAATACGCGTTTTATTTAACTCGATTAAACGCCGACATGATGTACATACACCAAGATTCCGGACTAATGAATATTTCATATTTTAAATTTGAAATTGATGATGAAACCGGAGAATTATATTCCAGTCGTCCAGTACCTTTCCGACTCACACCTAATATAGCTGAATTTATCTCTTGTATTGGAATATCTGGTCCCTTATCTGCTTCATTTGTTGCAGCGTCTCGTTGCTTTTTTATACCGAACTATAAAATCAATGCAATTTTACAAGCCATATTAGGAGACGAAGTTATAGCCTTCTTCAAAAAGAGAATGAAAGATGAAAGCACAAATGATACAAATTCTGATCAGTTGCAGGATGTAGGTTTTAAAAATAAAACAATATCTGTTGTGAACAAAGCTGTTTCAGCAATAATGTCTCGATTGAATGGTATTTCACACTTCGACAACGTAGAGTCTAACAAAATTTCGGAATTAATTTTGTCAGCTAGAAATCCTGATAATCTTTGTAGAATGGACCCGGCATGGCATCCTTGGCTATAGTGACTCACGAATTCAAACATGTTAATACAATTAAAAAAAAAATTACAGAATAAAAATTAACATTAGCACTGAAAGAGTTCTTAATATTATAAATGTAATTTGATGATCATATAATTTAAAAATTGTTCGTAACAGCTATTTGTTTCTCTCATGACATTGAGTCAGTTCGGATTGCTGTTTTCCACGCTTTATTTGTTTCTCAATTTCTTTAACAATAATTGAATATATTTTCTTAAGAATATTTATTCACTTAGAATTTCACTTAGAAATTCACTTAGAAGCTTACAAGGTGGTACTAGGTTCTTTTAAGCAACATTTTTCCTGCGAGGATGCTGGGAGTTTCTTTGCGACACTTTTGCATTTTTTCGTGCGACCAAGCACGCCAAATGGTCGCGCATTCATTTTCGGTCGCGCGAGATAGTCGATTTTGTTTTTTTGGTAGGTACTTTCTTCTGCAACGGTGGTGAGCGGAATACCGAGTATGAAATACCCGTGGAAGCGGCGACATCCTTTGCGTCGGCGGACAGGGAAAAGCTTGGGCTCGAAATCAAGCAGTCTTCGATTTGAAAAGTAAAGTTGGAAAGTTATCGATGCGACTACAATTTATTTGCTTTTAGGTTACGGGGAATTTCAAACGAGTAGACGGGCCTACAAGCCACGGCGGCTACTGATTCTGAGGCGCTGCGTTTATTAGCAGGAGGTACGTTTGTTAGCAAAATTGGTACGAACATGTAGAGTGATGACAGCATCATTATGAATTACACACTCCAATTAATTATGCATGACACACTCCAATCTGACCTTAACACAATCCAGTAGTGGGGTCGAGCGAATCGAGTCGATTTTAATGCACGGAAGACCCAATGCTGTTTGTTGACCCACAAATGTCTGGCGGGTGACAACTTCCCACCTCTAAATATGGGAGGTGTGGATATTAATGAGTCGAAGGCTCTTGATGTTCTGGGCATGTCAATTGAATGCGATCTTCGTTGGAACGATCACATCTTTGACGTGTCGAAAGAAGCAGCCAAGTGCTTAGGCTTTCTAAAGCGGTGTAAAAAATACTTCACGAGGGATGGAAAGCAAAGATAAAAGCACTCAGTCACTACGAGGTACTAGAATTTACTTGGATTCAGGATTGGCGTCCGCTTAAAAACACTCAGCAAATACGAGGTACTAGAATTTACTTGGATTCAGGATTGGCGTCCGCTTAAAAGCACTCAGACAGTACGAGGTACAAGAATTTACTTGGATTTAGGATTGGCGTCCGCTTTAAAGCACTCAGCTACTACGAGGTATTAGATTTTACTTGGATTTAATATTGGCGTCCGCTTAAAAGCACTCAGCCAGTACGAGGTACTACAATTTACTTGGATTCCGGATTGGCGTCCGCTTTAAAGCACTCAGCTATTACGAGGTACTAGAATTTACTGGGATTCAGGATTGGCGTCCGCTTAAAGAATCAGCCTCTACGAGGTACAAACGATTCAGGATTGGCGTCCGCTTAAAAGCACTCAGCCACTACGAGGTATCAGAATTTAATTGGATTTAGGATTTGCGTCCGCTTAAAAGCACTCAGTCACTCCGAGGTTCTAGAATTTACTTGGATTCAGGATTGGCGTCCGTTTAAAAGCACTCAGCCTCTACAAAGTACTAGAATTTACTTGGATTCAGGATTGGCGTCCGCTTAAAAGCACTCAGCCACTACGAGGTATTAGAGTTTACTTGGATTCAGGATTGGCGTCCGCTTAAAAGCACTCAGCCACTACGAGGTATTAGAGTTTGCTTGGATTCAGGATTGGCGTCCGCTTAAAAGCATTCGGTCACTACGAGGTGTTATAATTTACTTGGATTCAGGTTTGGCGTCCGCTTAAAAACACTCAGCCAGTACGAGGTACTACAATTTACTTGGATTCAGGATTGGCGTCCGCTTACAAACACTCAGTTACTAGAGGTTCTGGAATTTACTCAGATTCAGGATGGCGTCCGCTTAAAAGCACTCAGCGACTACGATGTACTAGAATTTACTTGGATTCAGGATTGGCGTCCGCTTAAAAACACTCAGCCAGTACGAGGTACTGGGATTCAGGATTGCCGTCTGATTAAAAGCGCTCAGACACTACGAGGTACCTGAATTTACTCGGATTCAGGATTGGTGTCCGCTTAAAATCACTCGGCCTCTCCGAGGTACTAAGTATTCAGGATTGACGTCCGCTTAAAAGCACTCAGCCACTACGAGGTACTACGGATTCAGGATTAGCGTCTGCTTAAAAACACTCAGCCAGTACGAGTTACTGGGATTCAGGATTGCCGTCTGATTAAAAGCGCTCAGACACTACGAGGTACCTGAATTTACTTGGATTCAGGATTGGTGTCCGCTTAAAAGCACTCGGCCTCTCCGAGGTACTAAGTATTCAGGATTGACGTCCGCTTAAAAGCACTCAGCCACTACGAGGTACTAGAATTTACTTGGATTCAGGATTGGCGTCCGCTTAGAAGCACTCAGCCTCTACGAAGTACTAAGGATTCAAGATTGGCGTCCGCTTAAAAGCACTCAGCCACTACGAGGTACTATAAGTTACTTGGATTCAGGATTGGTTTCCGCTTAGAAGCACTCAGCTTCTACGAGGTACTAAGGATTCAGGATTGGCGTCCGCTTAAAAACACTCAGCCAGTACGAGGTACTGGGAATCAGTATTGGCGTCCGTTTAAAAGCGCTCAGACACTACGAGGTACTAGAATTTACTTGGATTCAGGATTGGGGTCCGCTTAAAAGCACTCGGCCTCTCCGAGGTACTAAGTATTCAGTATTGACGTCCGCTTAAAAGCACTCAGCCACTACGAGGTACTAGAATTTACTTGGATTCAGGATTAGCGTCCGCTTAGAAGCACTCAGCCTCTACGAGGTACTACGGATTCAGGATTGGCGTCCGCTTAAAAGCACTCAGCCACTATGAGGTACTAGAATTTACTTGGATTCAGGATTGGCGTCCGCTTAAAAGCACTCAGCTACTACGAGGTACTAGAATTTACTTGGATTCAGGATTGGCGTCCGCTTAAAAACACTCAGTCACTACGAGGTACTAGAATTTACTTGTATTCAGGATGGGCGTCCTCTTAAAAGCACTCAGACTCTACGAGGATCTAAGGATTCAGGATTGGCGCCCGCTTAGAAGCACTCAGCCACTACGAGGTACGACTTTACTTGGTTTCAGGATTGACGTCCGCTTAAAAACACTCAGTCTCTACTAGGTACTATGGATTCAGGATTGGCGTCCGCTTAAAAACACTCAGCCAGTGCGAGGTACTGGGATTCAGGATTGGCGTCCGTTTAAAAGCGCTCAGACACTACGAGGTACTAGAATTTACTTGGATTCAGGATTGGTGTCCGCTTAAAAGCACTCAGCCTCTCCGAGGTACTAAGTATTCATGATTGACGTCCGCTTAAAAGCACTCAGCCACTACGAGGTACTAGAATTTAATTGGATTCAGGATTGGCGTCCGCTTAGAAGCACTCTGCCCCTACGAAGTACTAAGGATTCAGGATTGGCGTCCGCTTAAAAGCACTCAGCCACTACGAGGTACTAGAATTTACTTGGATTCAGGATTGGCGTCCGCTTAGAAGCACTCAGCCTCTACGAGGTACTAAGGATTCAGGATTGGCGTCCACTTAAAAACACTCAGCCAGTACGAGCTACTGGGAATCAGGATTGGCGTCCGTTTAAAAGCGCTCAGACACTACGAGGTATTAAGGATTCAGGATTGGCGTCCGCTTAAAAGCACTCAGCCACTACGAGGTACTAGAATTTACTTGGATTCAGGATTGGCGTCCGCTTAGAAGCACTCAGCCTCTCCGAGGTACTAAGTATTCAGAATTGACGTCCGCTTACAAGCACTCAGCCTCTACGAGGTACTAGAATTTACTTGGATTCAGGATTGGTGTCCGCTTAAAAGCACTCAGCCTCTCCGAGGTACTAAGTATTCATGATTGACGTCCGCTTAAAAGCACTCAGCCACTACGAGGTACTAGAATTTAATTGGATTCAGGATTGGCGTCCGCTTAGAAGCACTCTGCCCCTACGAAGTACTAAGGATTCAGGATTGGCGTCCGCTTAAAAGCACTCAGCCACTACGAGGTACTAGAATTTACTTGGATTCAGGATTGGCGTCCGCTTAGAAGCACTCAGCCTCTCCGAGGTACTAAGTATTCAGAATTGACGTCCGCTTACAAGCACTCAGCCACTACGAGGTACTAGAATTTACTTGGATTCAGGATTGGCGTCCGCTTAAAAGCACTCAGCCACTACGAGGTACTAGAATTTACTTGTATTCAGGATTGACGTCCGCTTAAAAGCACTCAGCCACTACGAGGTACTAGAATTTACTTGGATTCAGGATTGGCGTCCGCTTAAAAGCACTCAGTCACTACGAGGTACTAGAATTTACTTGATTCAGGATTGGCGTCATCTTAAAAGCACTCAGACTGTACGAGGAACTAAGGATTCAGGATTGGCGTCCGCTTAGAAGCACTCAGCCGCTACGAGGTACGAGTTTACTTGGTTTCAGGATTGACGTCCGCTTAAAAGCACTCAGCCTCTACGAGGTACTAGAATTTACTTGGATTCAGGATTGGCGTCCGCTTAAAAGCACTCAGCCTCTACTAGGTACTATGGATTCAGGATTGGCGTAAGCTTAAAAACACTCAGCCAGTACGAGGTACTGGGATTCAGGATTGGCGTCCGTTTAAAAGCGCTCAGACATTACGGGGTACTAGAAATTACTGGGATTCAGGATTGGCGTCCGTTTAAAAGCGCTCAGACACTACGGGGTAGTAGAATTTACTTGGATTCAGGATTGGTGTCCGCTTAAAAGCACTCAGCCTCTCCGAGGTACCAAGTATTCAGGATTGACGTCCACTTAAAAACACTCAGCCACTACGAGATACTCTGCCCCTACGAAGTACTAAGGATTCAGGATTGGCGTCCGCTTAAAAGCACTCAGCCACTACGAGGTACTAGAATTTACTTGGATTCAGGATTGGCGTCCGCTTAGAAGCACTCAGCCTCTCCGAGGTACTAAGTATTCAGAATTGACGTCCGCTTACAAGCACTCAGCCACTACGAGGTACTAGAATTTACTTGGATTCAGGATTGGCGTCCGCTTAAAAGCACTCAGCCACTACGAGGTACTAGAATTTACTTGTATTCAGGATTGACGTCCGCTTAAAAGCACTCAGCCACTACGAGGTACTAGAATTTACTTGGATTCAGGATTGGCGTCCGCTTAAAAGCACTCAGTCACTACGAGGTACTAGAATTTACTTGATTCAGGATTGGCGTCATCTTAAAAGCACTCAGACTGTACGAGGAACTAAGGATTCAGGATTGGCGTCCGCTTAGAAGCACTCAGCCGCTACGAGGTACGAGTTTACTTGGTTTCAGGATTGACGTCCGCTTAAAAGCACTCAGCCTCTACGAGGTACTAGAATTTACTTGGATTCAGGATTGGCGTCCGCTTAAAAGCACTCAGCCTCTACTAGGTACTATGGATTCAGGATTGGCGTAAGCTTAAAAACACTCAGCCAGTACGAGGTACTGGGATTCAGGATTGGCGTCCGTTTAAAAGCGCTCAGACATTACGGGGTACTAGAAATTACTGGGATTCAGGATTGGCGTCCGTTTAAAAGCGCTCAGACACTACGGGGTAGTAGAATTTACTTGGATTCAGGATTGGTGTCCGCTTAAAAGCACTCAGCCTCTCCGAGGTACCAAGTATTCAGGATTGACGTCCACTTAAAAACACTCAGCCACTACGAGAAAGAATTAACTTGGATTCAAGATTGACGTCCGCTTAAAAGCATTCAGCCACTACGAGGTACTAGAATTTACTTGGATTCAGGATTGGCGCACGCTTAAAAGCACTCAATCACTACGAGGTACTAGAATTTACTTAGATTCAGGATTGGCGTCCGCTTAAAAGCACTCAGCCTCTACGAGGTACTAAGGATTCAGTATTGGCGTCCGCTTAAAAACACTTCGCCAGTACGAGGTACTGGGATTCACGATTAGCGTCCGTCTAAAAGCGCTCAGACACTACGAGGTACTAGAATTTACTTGGATTCAGGATTGGTGTCCGCTTAAAAGCACTCAGCCCTCCGAGGTACTAAGTATTCAGGATGGCATCCGCTTAAAAGCACTCAGCCACTACGAGGTACTAGAATTTACTTGGATTCAGGATTGACGTCCGCTTAAAAGCACTCAGTCTCTACGAGGTACTAGAATTTACTTGGATTCAGGATTGGCGTCCGCTTAGAAGCATTCAGCCCCTACGGGGTACGAGTTTACTTGGTTTCAGGATTGACGTCCGCTTAAAAGCACTCAGCCACTACGAGGTACTAGAATTTACTTGGATTCAGGATTGGCGTCCGTTTAAAAGCGCTCAGACACTACGAGGAATTAAGGATTCAGGATTGGCGTCCGCTTAAAAGCACTCAGCCACTACGAGGTACTAAGGATTCAGGATTGGCGCACGCTTACGAGCACCCAATCACTACGACGTAGTAGAATTTACTTGGATTCAGGATTGGCGTCCGCTTAAAGCACTCAGCCTCTACGAGGTACTAAGGATTCAGGATTGGCGTCCGCTTAAAAACACTCAGCCAGTACGAGGTACTAGAATTTACTTGGTTTCAGGATTGACGTCCGCTTAAAAGCACTCAGTCTCTACGAGGTACTAGAATTTACTTGGATTCAGGATTGGCGTCCGCTTAGAAGCATTCAGCCCCTACGAGGTACGAGTTTACTTGGTTTCAGGATTGACGTCCGCTTAAAAGCACTCAGCCACTACAAGGTACTAGAATTTACTTGGATTCAGGATTGGCGTCCGTTTAAAAGCGCTCAGACACTACGAGCAATTAAGGATTCAGGATTGGCGTCCGCTTAAAAGCACTCAGCCACTACGAGGTACTAGAATTTACTTGGATTCAGGATTGGCGTCCGTTTAAAAGCGCTCAGACACTACGAGGAATTAAGGATTCAGGATTGGCGTCCGCTTAAAAGCACTCAGCCACTACGAGGTACTAAGGATTCAGGATTGGCGCACGCTTACGAGCACCCAATCACTACGACGTGCTAGAATTTACTTGGATTCAGGATTGGCGTCCGCTTAAAGCACTCAGCCTTTACGAGGTACTAAGGATTCAGGATTGGCGTCCGCTTAAAAACACTCAGCCAGTACGATGTACTAGAATTTACTTGGATTCAGGATTGGCGTCCGTTTAAAAGCGCTCAGACACTACGAGGTACTAGAATTTACTTGGATTCAGGATTGGTGTCCGCTTAAAAGCACTCAGCCTCTCCGAGGTACTAAGTATTCAGGATTGACGTCCGCTTAAAAGCACTCAGCCACTACGAGGTACTAGAATTTACTTGATTCAGGATTGGCGTCCGCTTAAAAGCACTCAGCCACTACGAGGTACTAAGGAATCAGGATTGGCGCACGCTTAAAAGCACTCAATCACTACGAGGTACTAGAATTTACTTGGATTCAGGATTGGCGTCCGTTTAAAAGCACTCATCCTCTACGAGGTACTAAGGATTCAGGATTGGCGTCCGCTTAAAAACACTCAGCCAGTATGAGGTACTGGGATTCGGGATTGGCGTCCGTTTAAAAGCGCTCAGCCAGTACGATGTACTAGAATTTACTTGGATTCAGGATTGGCGTCCGTTTAAAAGCGCTCAGACACTACGAGGTACTAGAATTTACTTGGATTCAGGATTGGTGTCCGCTTAAAAGCACTCAGCCTCTCCGAGGTACTAAGTATTCAGGATTGACGTCCGCTTAAAAGCACTCAGCCACTACGAGGTACTAGAATTTACTTGATTCAGGATTGGCGTCCGCTTAAAAGCACTCAGCCACTACGAGGTACTAAGGAATCAGGATTGGCGCACGCTTAAAAGCACTCAATCACTACGAGGTACTAGAATTTACTTGGATTCAGGATTGGTGTCCGCTTAAAAGCACTCAGCCTCTCCGAGGTACTAAGTATTCAGGATTGACGTCCGCTTAAAAGCACTCAGCCACTGCGAGGTACTAAAATTTACTTGGTTTCAGGATTGGCGTCCGCTTAAAAGCACTCAGTCTCTACGAAGTACTAGAATTTACTTGGATTCCGGATTGGCGTCCGCTTAGAAGCATTCAACCACTACGAGGTACGAGTTTACTTGGTTTCAGGATTGACGACCGCTTAAAAGCACACGGTCACTACGAGGTACTAGAATTTACTTGTATTCAGGATTGGCGTCCGCTTAAAAGCACTCAGACCCTACGAGGAACTAAGGATTCAGGATTGGCGTCCGCTTAAAAGCACTCAGACCCTACGAGGAACTAAGGATTCAGGATTGGCGTCCGCTTAAAAGCACTCAGCCACTACGAGGTACTAAGGATTCAGGATTGGCGTCCGCTTAAAAACACTTAGCCTCTACGATGTACTAAGGATTCAGGATTGTCGTCCGCTTAAAAGCACTCAGCCACTACGAGGTACTAGAATTTACTTGGATTCAGGATTGGCGTCCGTTTAAAAGCACTCAGCCTCTACGAGGTACTAAGGATTCAGGATTGGCGTCCGTTTAAAAGCACTCAGCCTCTACGAGGTACTAAGGATTCAGGATTGGCGTCGGCTTAAAAGCACTCAGTCACTAGAGGTACTGGAATTTACCTAGATTCAGGATGGCGTCCGCTTAAAAGCACCCAGCCACTACGATGTACTAGAATTTACTTGGATTCAGGATTGGCGTCCGCTTAAAAGCACTCAGCCTCTACGAGGTACTAAGGATTCTGGATTGGCGTCCGCTTAAAAACACTCAGCCAGTACGAGGTACTGGGATTCAGGATTGGCGTCCGCTTAAAAGCACTCAGCCACTACGAGGTACTAAGGATTCAGGATTGGCGTCCGCTTAAAAACACTTAGCCTCTACGATGTACTAAGGATTCAGGATTGTCGTCCGCTTAAAAGCACTCAGCCACTACGAGGTACTAGAATTTACTTGGATTCAGGATTGGCGTCCGCTTAGAAGCGCTCAGACACTACGAGGTACTAAAGATTCAGAATTGGCGCACGCTTAAGAGCACTCAATCACTACGAGGTACTAAAATTTACTTGGATTCAGGATTGGCGTCCGCTTAAAAGCACTCAGCCACTACGAGGCGCTAGAATTTACTTGGATTCAGGATTGGCGTCCGCTTAAAAGCACTCAGCCAGTACGAGGTACTGGGATTCAGGATTGGCGTCCGCTTAAAAGCACTCAGCCACTACGAGGTACTAAGGATTCAGGATTGGCGTCCGCTTAAAAACACTTAGCCTCTACGATGTACTAAGGATTCAGGATTGTCGTCCGCTTAAAAGCACTCAGCCACTACGAGGTACTAGAATTTACTTGGATTCAGGATTGGCGTCCGCTTAGAAGCGCTCAGACACTACGAGGTACTAAAGATTCAGAATTGACGCACGCTTAAGAGCACTCAATCACTACGAGGTACTATAATTTACTTGGATTCAGGATTGCCGTCCGCTTAAAAGCACTCAGCCACTACGAGGTGCTAGAATTTACTTGGATTCAGGATTGGCGTCCGCTTAAAAGCACTCAGTCATTACGAGGTACTAGAATTTACTTGTATTCAGGATTGGCGTCCGCTTAAAAGCACTCAGCCACTACGAGGTGCTAGAATTTACTTGGATTCTGGATTGGCGTCCGCTTAAAAACACTCAGCCGGTACGAGGTACTGGGATTCAGGATTGGCGTCCGCTTAAAAGCACTCAGCCACTACGAGGTACTAAGGATTCAGGATTGGCGTCCGCTTAAAAACACTTAGCCTCTACGATGTACTAAGGATTCAGGATTGTCGTCCGCTTAAAAGCACTCAGCCACTACGAGGTACTAGAATTTACTTGGATTCAGGATTGGCGTCCGCTTAGAAGCGCTCAGACACTACGAGGTACTAAAGATTCAGAATTGGCGCACGCTTAAGAGCACTCAATCACTACGAGGTACTAGAATTTACTTGGATTCAGGATTGGCGTCCGCTTAAAAGCACTCAGTCACTACGAGGTACTAGAATTTACTTGTATTCAGGATTGGCGTCCGCTTAAAAGCACTCAGAACCTACGAGGAACTAAGGATTCAGGATTGGCGATCGCTTAAGAGCACTCAATCACTACGAGGTACTAGAATTTACTTGGATTCAGGATTGGCGTCCGCTTAAAAGCACTCAGCCACTACGAGGTACTAAGGATTCAGGATTGGCGCACGCTTAAGAGCACTCAATCACTACGAGGTACTAGAATTTACTTGGAGTCAGGATTGCCGTCCGCTTAAAAGCACTCAGCTACTACGAGGTGCTAGAATTTACTTGGATTCAGGATTGGCGTCCGCTTAAAAGCACTCTAGTCACTACGAGGTACTAGAATTTACTTGTATTCAGGATTGGCGTCCGCTTAAAAGCACTCAGACCCTACGAGGAATTAAGGATTCAGGATTGGCGTCCGCTTAAAAGCACTCAGCCACTACGAGGTACTAAGGATTCAGGATTCGCGCACACTTACGAGCACCCAAAAACTACGACGTACTAGAATTTACTTGGATTCAGGATTGGCGTCCGCTTAAAAACACTCAGCCAGGACGATGTACTAGAATTTACTTGGATTCAGGATTGGCGTCCGTTTAAAAGCGCTCAGACACTACGAGGTACTAGAATTTACTTGGATTCAGGATTGGTGTCCGCTTAAAAGCACTCAGCCTCTCCGAGGTACTAATTATTCAGGATTGACGACCGCTTAAAAGCACTCAATCACTACGAGGTACTAGAATTTACTTGGATTCAGGATTGGCGTCCGCTTAAAAGCACTCATCCTCTACGAGGTACTAAGGATTCAGGATTGGCGTCCGCTTATAAACACTCAGCCAGTACGAGGTACTGGGATTCAGGATTGCCGTCCGTTTAAAAGCGTTCAGACACTACGAGGTACTAGAATTTACTTGGATTCAAGGTTGGTGTCCGCTTAAAAGCACTCAGCCACTACGAGGTACTAAGGATTCAGGATTGGCGCACGCTTAAGAGCACTCAATCACTACGAGGTACTAGAATTTACTTGGATTCAGGATTGGCGTCCGCTTAAAAGCACTCAGCCACTACGAGGTACTAAGGATTCAGGATTGGCGCACGCTTACGAGCACCCAATCACTACGACGTGCTAGAATTTACTTGGATTCAGGATTGGCGTCCGCTTAAAGCACTCAGCCTCTACGAGGTACTAAGGATTCAGTATTGGCGTCCGCTTAAAAACACTCAGCCAGTACGATGTACTAGAATTTACTTGGATTCAGGATTGGCGTCCGTTTAAAAGCGCTCAGACACTACGAGGTACTAGAATTTACTTGGATTCAGGATTGGTGTCCGCTTAAAAGCACTCAGCCTCTCCGAGGTACTAAGTATTCAGGATTGACGTCCGCTTAAAAGCACTCAGCCACTACGAGGTACTAGAATTTACTTGATTCAGGATTGGCGTCCGCTTAAAAGCACTCAGCCACTACGAGGTACTAAGGATTCAGGATTGGCGCACGCTTAAAAGCACTCAATCACTACGAGGTACTAGAATTTACTTGGATTCAGGATTGGCGTCCGTTTAAAAGCACTCATCCTCTACGAGGTACTAAGGATTCAGGATTGGCGTCCGCTTAAAAACACTCAGCCAGTACGAGGTACTGGGATTCAGGATTGCCGTCCGTTTAAAAGCGCTCAGACACTACGAGGTACTAGAATTTACTTGGATTCAGGATTGGTGTCCGCTTAAAAGCACTCAGCCTCTACGAGGTACTAAGGATTTAGGATTGGCGTCCGCTTAAAAGCACTCAGCCACTACGGGGTACTAAGGATTCAGGATTGGCGTCCGCTTAAAAACACTCAGCCAGTATGAGGTACTGGGATTCGGGATTGGCGTCCGTTTAAAAGCGCTCAGACACTACGAGGTACTAGAATTTACTTGGATTCAGGATTGGTGTCCGCTTAAAAGCACTCAGCCTCTCCGAGGTACTAAGTATTCAGGATTGACGTCCGCTTAAAAGCACTCATTCTCTACGAAGTACTAGAATTTACTTGGATTCCGGATTGGCGTCCGCTTAGAAGCATTCAACCACTACGAGGTACGAGTTTACTTGGTTTCAGGATTGACGACCGCTTAAAAGCACACAGTCATTACGAGGTACTAGAATTTACTTGTATTCATGATTGGCGTCCGCTTAAAAGCATTCAGACCCTACGAGGAACTAAGGATTCAGGATTGGCGTCCGCTTAAAAGCACTCAGACCCTACGAGGAACTAAGGATTCAGGATTGGCGTCCGCTTAAAAGCACTCAGCCACTACGATGTACTAAGGATTCAGGATTGGCGTCCGCTTAAAAACACTTAGCTTTTACGATGTACTAAGGATTCAGGATTGTCGTCCGCTTAAAAGCACTCAGCCACTACGAGGTACTAGAATTTACTTGGATTCAGGATTGGCGTCCGCTTAGAAGCACTCAGCCTGTACGAGGTACTAAGGATTCAGGATTCGCGTCCGTATAAAAGCACTCAGCCTCTACGAGGTACTAAGGATTCAGGATTGGCGTCGGCTTAAAAGCACTCAGTCACTAGAGGTACTGGAATTTACTTAGATTCAGGATGGCGTCCGCTTAAAAGCGTTCAGACACTACGAGGAATTAAGGATTCAGGATTGGCGTCCGCTTAAAAGCACTCAGCCAGTACGAGGTACTAGAATTTACTTGGATTCAGGATTTGCGTCCGCTTAGAAGCACTCAGCCTCTACGAGGTACTAAGGATTCAGGATTGGCGTCCGCTTAAAAGCACTCAGCCACTACGAGGTACTAGAATTTACTTGGATTCAGGATTGGCGTCCGCTTAAAAGCTCCCAGCCACTACGAGGTACTAAGGATTCAGGATTGGCGCACGCTTGAAAGCACTCAATCACTACGAGGTACTAGAATTTACTTGGATTCAGGATTGGCGTCCGTTTAAAAGCACTCAGACTCTACGAGGAACTATGGATTCAGGATTGGCGTCCGCTTAAAAGCACTCAGCTACTACGAGGTACTAAGGATTCAGGATTGGCGCACGCTTAAAAGCACTCAGTCAATAGAGGTACTGGAATTTACTTGGATTCAGGATTGGCGTCCGCTTAAGAGCACTCAATCACTACGAGGTACTAGAATTTACTTGGATTCAGGATTGGCGTCCGCTTAAAAGCACTCAGTCACTACGAGGTACTAGAATTTACTTGTATTCAGGATTGGCGTCCGCTTAAAAGCACTCAGACCCTACGAGGAATTAAGGATTCAGGATTGGCGTCCGCTTAAAAGCACTCAGCCACTACGAGGTACTAGAATTTACTTGGATTCAGGATTGGCGTCCGTTTAAAAGCGTTCAAACACTACGAGGAATTAAGAATTCAGGATTGGCGTCCGCTTAAAAGCACTCAGCCACTACGAGGTACTAAGGATTCAGGATTGGCGCACGCTTACGAGCACCCAACCACTACGACGTACTAGAATTTACTTGGATTCAGGATTGCCGTCCGCTTAAAAGCACTCAGCCACTACGAGGTGCTAGAATTTACTTGGATTCAGGATTGGCGTCCGCTTAAAAGCACTCAGTCACTACGAGGTACTAGAATTTACTCGTATTCAGGATTGGCGTCCGCTTAAAAGCTCTCAGATCCTACGAGGAATTAAGGATTCAGGATTGGCGTCCGCTTAAAAGCACTCAGCCACTACGAGGTACTAGAATTTACTTGGATTCAGGATTGGCGTCCCTTTAAAAGCGTTCAAACACTACGAGGAATTAAGGATTCAGGATTGGCGTCCGCTTAAAAGCACTCAGCCACTACGAGGTACTAAGGATTCAGGATTGGCGCACGCTTACGAGCACCCAACCACTACGACGTACTAGAATTTACTTGGATTCAGGATTGGCGTCCGCTTAAAAGCACTCAGTCACTACGAGGTACTAGAATTTACTTGTATTCAGGATTGGCGTCCGCTTAAAAGCACTCAGACCCTACGAGGAATTAAGGATTCAGGATTGGCGTCCGCTTAAAAGCACTCAGCCACTACGAGGTACTAGAATTTACTTGGATTCAGGATTGGCGTCCGTTTAAAAGCGTTCAAACACTACGAGGAATTAAGGATTCAGGATTGGCGTCCGCTTAAAAGCACTCAGCCACTACGAGGTACTAAGGATTCAGGATTGGCGCACGCTTGAAAGCACTCAATCACTACGAGGTACTAGAATTTACTTGGATTCAGGATTGGCGTCCGCTTAAAAGCACTCAGCCACTACGAGGTGCTAGAATTTACTTGGATTCAGGATTGGCGTCCGCTTAAAAGCACTCAGTCACTACGAGGTACTAGAATTTACTTGTATTCAGGATTGGCGTCCGCTTAAAAGCACTCAGATCCTACGAGGAATTAAGGATTCAGGATTGGCGTCCGCTTAAAAGCACTCAGCCACTACGAGGTACTAGAATTTACTTGGATTCAGGATTGGCGTCCGTTTAAAAGCGTTCAAACACTACGAGGAATTAAGGATTCAGGATTGGCGTCCGCTTAAAAGCACTCAGCCTATACGAGGTACTAAGGATTCAGGATTGGCGTCCGCTTAAAAGCCCTCAGCCACTACGAGGTACTAGAATTTACTTGGATTCAGGATTGGCCTCCGCTTAAAACCTCCCAGCCACTACGAGGTACTAAGGATTCAGGATTGGCGCACGCTTGAAAGCACTCAATCACTACGAGGTACTAGAATTTACTTGGATTCAGGATTTGCGTCCGCTTAGAAGTACTCAGCCTGTACGAGGTACTAAGGATTCAGGATTGGCGTCGGCATAAAAGCACTCAGCCACTACGAGGTACTAGAATTTACTTGGATTCAGGATTGGCGTCCGTTAAAAAGCACTCAGACTCTACGAGGAACTAAGGATTCAGGATTGGCGTCCGCTTAAAAGCACTCAGCCACTACGAGGTACTAAGGATTCAGGATTGGCGTCCGCTTAAAAACACTTAGCCTCTACGAGGAATTAAGGATTCAGGATTGGCGTCCGCTTAAAAGCACTCAGCCACTACGAGGTACTAGAATTTACTTGGATTCAGGATTGGCGTCCGTTTAAAAGCGTTCAGACACTACGAGGAATTAAGGATTCAGGATTGGCGTCCGCTTAAAAGCACTCAGCCACTACGAGGTACTAGAATTTACTTGGATTCAGGATTTGCGTCCGCTTAGAAGCACTCAGCCTCTACGAGGTACTAAGGATTCAGGATTGGCGCACGCTTGAAAGCACTCAATCACTACGAGGTACTAGAATTTACTTGGATTCAGGATTGGCGTCCGCTTAAAAACACTTAGCCTCTACGATGTACTAAGGATTCAGGATTGTCGTCCTCTTAAAAGCACTCAGCCACTACGAGGTACTAGAATTTACTTGGATTCAGGATTGGCGTCCGCTTAAAAGCACTCAACCACTACGAGGTACTAGAATTTACTTGGATTCAGGATTGGCGTCCGCTTAAAAGCACTCAGTCACTACGAGGTACTAGAATTTACTTGGATTCAGGATTGGCGTCCGCTTAAAAGCTCCCAGCCACTACGAGGTACTAAGGATTCAGGATTGGCGCACGCTTAAAAGCACTCAGTCACTAGAGGTACTGGAATTTACTTGGATTCAGGATGGCGTCCGCTTAGAAGCACTCAGACCCTACGAGGAATTAAGGATTCAGGATTGGCGTCCGCTTAAAAGCACTCAGTCACTACGAGGTACTAGAATTTACTTGGATTCAGGATTGGCGTCCGCTTAAAAGCTCCCAGCCACTACGAGGTACTAAGGATTCAGGATTGGCGCACGCTTGAAAGCACTCAATCACTACGAGGTACTAGAATTTACTTGGATTCAGGATTGGCGTCCGCTTAAAAACACTTAGCCTCTACGATGTACTAAGGATTCAGGATTGTCGTCCTCTTAAAAGCACTCAGCCACTACGAGGTACTAGAATTTACTTGGATTCAGGATTGGCGTCCCTTTAAAAGCGTTCAAACACTACGAGGAATTAAGGATTCAGGATTGGCGCACGCTTACGAGCACCCAACCACTACGACGTACTAGAATTTACTTGGATTCAGGATTGGCGTCCGCTTAAAAGCACTCAGTCACTACGAGGTACTAGAATTTACTTGTATTCAGGATTGGCGTCCGCTTAAAAGCACTCAGACCCTACGAGGAATTAAGGATTCAGGATTGGCGTCCGCTTAAAAGCACTCAGCCACTACGAGGTACTAGAATTTACTTGGATTCAGGATTGGCGTCCCTTTAAAAGCGTTCAAACACTACGAGGTACTAAGGATTCAGGATTGGCGCACGCTTACGAGCACCCAACCACTACGACGTACTAGAATTTACTTGGATTCAGGATTGGCGTCCGCTTAAAAGCACTCAGTCACTACGAGGTACTAGAATTTACTTGTATTCAGGATTGGCGTCCGCTTAAAAGCACTCAGACCCTACGAGGAATTAAGGATTCAGGATTGGCGTCCGCTTAAAAGCACTCAGCCACTACGAGGTACTAGAATTTACTTGGATTCAGGATTGGCGTCCGTTTAAAAGCGTTCAAACACTACGAGGAATTAAGGATTCAGGATTGGCGTCCGCTTAAAAGCACTCAGCCAGTACGAGGTACTAGAATTTACTTGGATTCAGGATTTGCGTCCGCTTAGAAGCACTCAGCCTCTACGAGGTACTAAGGATTCAGGATTGGCGTCCGCTTAAAAGCACTCAGCCACTACGAGGTACTAGAATTTACTTGGATTCAGGATTGGCGTCCGCTTAAAAGCTCCCAGCCACTACGAGGTACTAAGGATTCAGGATTGGCGCACGCTTGAAAGCACTCAATCACTACGAGGTACTAGAATTTACTTGGATTCAGGATTGGCGTCCGTTTAAAAGCACTCAGACTCTACGAGGAACTATGGATTCAGGATTGGCGTCCGCTTAAAAGCACTCAGCTACTACGAGGTACTAAGGATTCAGGATTGGCGCACGCTTAAAAGCACTCAGTCAATAGAGGTACTGGAATTTACTTGGATTCAGGATTGGCGTCCGCTTAAGAGCACTCAATCACTACGAGGTACTAGAATTTACTTGGATTCAGGATTGGCGTCCGCTTAAAAGCACTCAGT
Source organism: Sicus ferrugineus (assembly GCA_922984085.1). Lineage (NCBI taxonomy): Eukaryota > Metazoa > Arthropoda > Insecta > Diptera > Conopidae > Sicus > Sicus ferrugineus. Next base: position 51,649,789 of record OV277348.1, read on the forward strand.
CACTACGAGGTACTAGAATTTACTTGTATTCAGGATTGGCGTCCGCTTAAAAGCACTCAGACCCTACGAGGAATTAAGGATTCAGGATTGGCGTCCGCTTAAAAGCACTCAGCCACTACGAGGTACTAGAATTTACTTGGATTCAGGATTGGCGTCCGTTTAAAAGCGTTCAAACACTACGAGGAATTAAGAATTCAGGATTGGCGTCCGCTTAAAAGCACTCAGCCACTACGAGGTACTAAGGATTCAGGATTGGCGCACGCTTACGAGCACCCAACCACTACGACGTACTAGAATTTACTTGGATTCAGGATTGCCGTCCGCTTAAAAGCACTCAGCCACTACGAGGTGCTAGAATTTACTTGGATTCAGGATTGGCGTCCGCTTAAAAGCACTCAGTCACTACGAGGTACTAGAATTTACTCGTATTCAGGATTGGCGTCCGCTTAAAAGCTCTCAGATCCTACGAGGAATTAAGGATTCAGGATTGGCGTCCGCTTAAAAGCACTCAGCCACTACGAGGTACTAGAATTTACTTGGATTCAGGATTGGCGTCCCTTTAAAAGCGTTCAAACACTACGAGGAATTAAGGATTCAGGATTGGCGTCCGCTTAAAAGCACTCAACCACTACGAGGTACTAAGGATTCAGGATTGGCGCACGCTTACGAGCACCCAACCACTACGACGTACTAGAATTTACTTGGATTCAGGATTGGCGTCCGCTTAAAAGCACTCAGTCACTACGAGGTACTAGAATTTACTTGTATTCAGGATTGGCGTCCGCTTAAAAGCACTCAGACCCTACGAGGAATTAAGGATTCAGGATTGGCGTCCGCTTAAAAGCACTCAGCCACTACGAGGTACTAGAATTTACTTGGATTCAGGATTGGCGTCCGTTTAAAAGCGTTCAAACACTACGAGGAATTAAGGATTCAGGATTGGCGTCCGCTTAAAAGCACTCAGCCACTACGAGGTACTAGGGATTCAGGATTGGCGCACGCTTAAGAGCACTCAATCACTACGAGGTACTAGAATTTACTTGGATTCAGGATTGCCGTCCGCTTAAAAGCACTCAGCCACTACGAGGTGCTAGAATTTACTTGGATTCAGGATTGGCGTCCGCTTAAAAGCACTCAGTCACTACGAGGTACTAGAATTTACTTGTATTCAGGATTGGCGTCCGCTTAAAAGCACTCAGATCCTACGAGGAATTAAGGATTCAGGATTGGCGTCCGCTTAAAAGCACTCAGCCACTACGAGGTACTAGAATTTACTTGGATTCAGGATTGGCGTCCGTTTAAAAGCGTTCAAACACTACGAGGAATTAAGGATTCAGGATTGGCGTCCGCTTAAAAGCACTCAGCCTATACGAGGTACTAAGGATTCAGGATTGGCGTCCGCTTAAAAGCCCTCAGCCACTACGAGGTACTAGAATTTACTTGGATTCAGGATTGGCCTCCGCTTAAAACCTCCCAGCCACTACGAGGTACTAAGGATTCAGGATTGGCGCACGCTTGAAAGCACTCAATCACTACGAGGTACTAGAATTTACTTGGATTCAGGATTTGCGTCCGCTTAGAAGTACTCAGCCTGTACGAGGTACTAAGGATTCAGGATTGGCGTCGGCATAAAAGCACTCAGCCACTACGAGGTACTAGAATTTACTTGGATTCAGGATTGGCGTCCGTTAAAAAGCACTCAGACTCTACGAGGAACTAAGGATTCAGGATTGGCGTCCGCTTAAAAGCACTCAGCCACTACGAGGTACTAAGGATTCAGGATTGGCGTCCGCTTAAAAACACTTAGCCTCTACGAGGAATTAAGGATTCAGGATTGGCGTCCGCTTAAAAGCACTCAGCCACTACGAGGTACTAGAATTTACTTGGATTCAGGATTGGCGTCCGTTTAAAAGCGTTCAGACACTACGAGGAATTAAGGATTCAGGATTGGCGTCCGCTTAAAAGCACTCAGCCACTACGAGGTACTAGAATTTACTTGGATTCAGGATTTGCGTCTGCTTAGAAGCAGTCAGCCTCTACGAGGTACTAAGGATTCAGGATTGGCGCACGCTTGAAAGCACTCAATCACTACGAGGTACTAGAATTTACTTGGATTCAGGATTGGCGTCCGCTTAAAAACACTTAGCCTCTACGATGTACTAAGGATTCAGGATTGTCGTCCTCTTAAAAGCACTCAGCCACTACGAGGTACTAGAATTTACTTGGATTCAGGATTGGCGTCCGCTTAGAAGCACTCAATCACTACGAGGTACTAGAATTTACTTGGATTCAGGATTGGCGTCCGCTTAAAAGCACTTAGTCACTACGAGGTACTAGAATTTACTTGGATTCAGGATTGGCGTCCGCTTAAAAGCTCCCAGCCACTACGAGGTACTAAGGATTCAGGATTGGCGCACGCTTAAAAGCACTCAGTCACTAGAGGTACTGGAATTTACTTGGATTCAGGATGGCGTCCGCTTAGAAGCACTCAGACCCTACGAGGAATTAAGGATTCAGGATTGGCGTCCGCTTAAAAGCACTCAGTCACTACGAGGTACTAGAATTTACTTGGATTCAGGATTGGCGTCCGCTTAAAAGCTCCCAGCCACTACGAGGTACTAAGGATTCAGGATTGGCGCACGCTTGAAAGCACTCAATCACTACGAGGTACTAGAATTTACTTGGATTCAGGATTGGCGTCCGCTTAAAAACACTTAGCCTCTACGATGTACTAAGGATTCAGGATTGTCGTCCTCTTAAAAGCACTCAGCCACTACGAGGTACTAGAATTTACTTGGATTCAGGATTGGCGTCCCTTTAAAAGCGTTCAAACACTACGAGGAATTAAGGATTCAGGATTGGCGTCCGCTTAAAAGCACTCAGCCACTACGAGGTACTAAGGATTCAGGATTGGCGCACGCTTACGAGCACCCAACCACTACGACGTACTAGAATTTACTTGGATTCAGGATTGGCGTCCGCTTAAAAGCACTCAGTCACTACGAGGTACTAGAATTTACTTGTATTCAGGATTGGCGTCCGCTTAAAAGCACTCAGACCCTACGAGGAATTAAGGATTCAGGATTGGCGTCCGCTTAAAAGCACTCAGCCACTACGAGGTACTAGAATTTACTTGGATTCAGGATTGGCGTCCGTTTAAAAGCGTTCAAACACTACGAGGAATTAAGGATTCAGGATTGGCGTCCGCTTAAAAGCACTCAGCCACTACGAGGTACTAAGGATTCAGGATTGGCGCACGCTTAAGAGCACTCAATCACTACGAGGTACTAGAATTTACTTGGATTCAGGATTGCCGTCCGCTTAAAAGCACTCAGCCACTACGAGGTGCTAGAATTTACTTGGATTCAGGATTGGCGTCCGCTTAAAAGCACTCAGTCACTACGAGGTACTAGAATTTACTCGTATTCAGGATTGGCGTCCGCTTAAAAGCACTCAGATCCTACGAGGAATTAAGGATTCAGGATTGGCGTCCGCTTAAAAGCACTCAGCCACTACGAGGTACTAGAATTTACTTGGATTCAGGATTGGCGTCCGTTTAAAAGCGTTCAAACACTACGAGGAATTAAGGATTCAGGATTGGCGTCCGCTTAAAAGCACTCAGCCTCTACGAGGTACTAAGGATTCAGGATTGGCGTCCGCTTAAAAGCCCTCAGCCACTACGAGGTACTAGAATTTACTTGGATTCAGGATTGGCCTCCGCTTAAAACCTCCCAGCCACTACGAGGTACTAAGGATTCAGGATTGGCGCACGCTTGAAAGCACTCAATCACTACGAGGTACTAGAATTTACTTGGATTCAGGATTTGCGTCCGCTTAGAAGTACTCAGCCTGTACGAGGTACTAAGGATTCAGGATTGGCGTCGGCTTAAAAGCACTCAGCCACTACGAGGTACTAGAATTTACTTGGATTCAGGATTGGCGTCCGTTAAAAAGCACTCAGACTCTACGAGGAACTAAGGATTCAGGATTGGCGTCCGCTTAAAAGCACTCAGCCACTACGAGGTACTAAGGATTCAGGATTGGCGTCCGCTTAAAAACACTTAGCCTCTACGAGGAATTAAGGATTCAGGATTGGCGTCCGCTTAAAAGCACTCAGCCACTACGAGGTACTAGAATTTACTTGGATTCAGGATTGGCGTCCGTTTAAAAGCGTTCAGACACTACGAGGAATTAAGGATTCAGGATTGGCGTCCGCTTAAAAACACTTAGCCTCTACGAGGAATTAAGGATTCAGGATTGGCGTCCGCTTAAAAGCACTCAGCCACTACGAGGTACTAGAATTTACTTGGATTCAGGATTGGCGTCCGTTTAAAAGCGTTCAGACACTACGAGGAATTAAGGATTCAGGATTGGCGTCCGCTTAAAAGCACTCAGCCACTACGAGGTACTAGAATTTACTTGGATTCAGGATTTGCGTCTGCTTAGAAGCAGTCAGCCTCTACGAGGTACTAAGGATTCAGGATTGGCGCACGCTTGAAAGCACTCAATCACTACGAGGTACTAGAATTTACTTGGATTCAGGATTGGCGTCCGCTTAAAAACACTTAGCCTCTACGATGTACTAAGGATTCAGGATTGTCGTCCTCTTAAAAGCACTCAGCCACTACGAGGTACTAGAATTTACTTGGATTCAGGATTGGCGTCCGCTTAGAAGCACTCAATCACTACGAGGTACTAGAATTTACTTGGATTCAGGATTGGCGTCCGCTTAAAAGCACTCAGTCACTACGAGGTACTAGAATTTACTTGGATTCAGGATTGGCGTCCGCTTAAAAGCTCCCAGCCACTACGAGGTACTAAGGATTCAGGATTGGCGCACGCTTACGAGCACCCAACCACTACGACGTACTAGAATTTACTTGGATTCAGGATTGGCGTCCGCTTAAAAGCACTCAGTCACTACGAGGTACTAGAATTTACTTGTATTCAGGATTGGCGTCCGCTTAAAAGCACTCAGACCCTACGAGGAATTAAGGATTCAGGATTGGCGTCCGCTTAAAAGCACTCAGCCACTACGAGGTACTAGAATTTACTTGGATTCAGGATTGGCGTCCGTTTAAAAGCGTTCAAACACTACGAGGAATTAAGGATTCAGGATTGGCGTCCGCTTAAAAGCACTCAGCCACTACGAGGTACTAAGGATTCAGGATTGGCGCACGCTTAAGAGCACTCAATCACTACGAGGTACTAGAATTTACTTGGATTCAGGATTGCCGTCCGCTTAAAAGCACTCAGCCACTACGAGGTGCTAGAATTTACTTGGATTCAGGATTGGCGTCCGCTTAAAAGCACTCAGTCACTACGAGGTACTAGAATTTACTCGTATTCAGGATTGGCGTCCGCTTAAAAGCACTCAGATCCTACGAGGAATTAAGGATTCAGGATTGGCGTCCGCTTAAAAGCACTCAGCCACTACGAGGTACTAGAATTTACTTGGATTCAGGATTGGCGTCCGTTTAAAAGCGTTCAAACACTACGAGGAATTAAGGATTCAGGATTGGCGTCCGCTTAAAAGCACTCAGCCACTACGAGGTACTAAGGATTCAGGATTGGCGCACGCTTAAGAGCACTCAATCACTACGAGGTACTAGAATTTACTTGGATTCAGGATTGCCGTCCGCTTAAAAGCACTCAGCCACTACGAGGTACTAGAATTTACTTGGATTCAGGATTGGCGTCCGCTTAAAAGCACTCAGTCACTACGAGGTACTAGAATTTACTCGTATTCAGGATTGGCGTCCGCTTAAAAGCACTCAGATCCTACGAGGAATTAAGGATTCAGGATTGGCGTCCGCTTAAAAGCACTCAGCCACTACGAGGTACTAGAATTTACTTGGATTCAGGATTGGCGTCCGCTTAAAAGCGTTCAAACACTACGAGGAATTAAGGATTCAGGATTGGCGTCCGCTTAAAAGCACTCAGCCTCTACGAGGTACTAAGGATTCAGGATTGGCGTCCGCTTAAAAGCCCTCAGCCACTACGAGGTACTAGAATTTACTTGGATTCAGGATTGGCCTCCGCTTAAAACCTCCCAGCCACTACGAGGTACTAAGGATTCAGGATTGGCGCACGCTTGAAAGCACTCAATCACTACGAGGTACTAGAATTTACTTGGATTCAGGATTTGCGTCCGCTTAGAAGTACTCAGCCTGTACGAGGTACTAAGGATTCAGGATTGGCGTCGGCTTAAAAGCACTCAGCCACTACGAGGTACTAGAATTTACTTGGATTCAGGATTGGCGTCCGTTTAAAAGCACTCAGCCTCTACGAGGAACTAAGGATTCAGGATTGGCGTCCGCTTAAAAGCACTTAGCCTCTACGAGGAACTAAGGATTCAGGATTGGCGTCCGCTTAAAAACACTTAGCCTCTACGAGGAATTAAGGATTCAGGATTGGCGTCCGCTTAAAAGCACTCAGCCACTACGAGGTACTAGAATTTACTTGGATTCAGGATTGGCGTCCGTTTAAAAGCACTCAGACACTACGAGGAATTAAGGATTCAGGATTGGCGTCCGCTTAAAAGCACTCAGCCACTACGAGGTACTAGAATTTACTTGGATTCAGGATTTGCGTCTGCTTAGAAGCAGTCAGCCTCTACGAGGTACTAAGGATTCAGGATTGGCGCACGCTTGAAAGCACTCAATCACTACGAGGTACTAGAATTTACTTGGATTCAGGATTGGCGTCCGCTTAAAAACACTTAGCCTCTACGATGTACTAAGGATTCAGGATTGTCGTCCTCTTAAAAGCACTCAGCCACTACGAGGTACTAGAATTTACTTGGATTCAGGATTGGCGTCCGCTTAGAAGCACTCAATCACTACGAGGTACTAGAATTTACTTGGATTCAGGATTGGCGTCCGCTTAAAAGAACTCAGTCACTACGAGGTACTAGAATTTACTTGGATTCAGGATTGGCGTCCGCTTAAAAGCTCCCAGCCACTACGAGGTACTAAGGATTCAGGATTGGCGCACGCTTAAAAGCACTCAGTCACTAGAGGTACTGGAATTTACTTGGATTCAGGATGGCGTCCGCTTAGAAGCACTCAGACCCTACGAGGAATTAAGGATTCAGGATTGGCGTCCGCTTAAAAGCACTCAGTCACTACGAGGTACTAGAATTTACTTGGATTCAGGATTGGCGTCCGCTTAAAAGCTCCCAGCCACTACGAGGTACTAAGGATTCAGGATTGGCGCACGCTTGAAAGCACTCAATCACTACGAGGTACTAGAATTTACTTGGATTCAGGATTGGCGTCCGCTTAAAAACACTTAGCCTCTACGATGTACTAAGGATTCAGGATTGTCGTCCTCTTAAAAGCACTCAGCCACTACGAGGTACTAGAATTTACTTGGATTCAGGATTGGCGTCCGCTTAGAAGCACTCAGCCTGTACGAGGTACTAAGGATTCAGGATTGGCGTCGGCTTAAAAGCACTCAGCCACTACGAGGTACTAAGGATTCAGGATTGGCGCACGCTTAAAAGCACTCAGCCAGTACGAGGTACTAGAATTTACTTGGATTCAGGATTTGCGTCCGCTTAGAAGCACTCAGCCTCTACGAGGTACTAAGGATTCAGGATTGGCGTCCGCTTAAAAGCACTCAGCCACTACGAGGTACTAGAATTTACTTGGATTCAGGATTGGCGTCCGCTTAAAAGCGTTCAGACACTACGAGGAATTAAGGATTCAGGATTGGCGTCCGCTTAAAAGCACTCAGCCAGTACGAGGTACTAGAATTTACTTGGATTCAGGATTTGCGTCCGCTTAGAAGCACTCAGCCTCTACGAGGTACTAAGGATTCAGGATTGGCGTCCGCTTAAAAGCACTCAGCCACTACGAGGTACTAGAATTTACTTGGATTCAGGATTGGCGTCCGCTTAAAAGCCCTCAGCCACTACGAGGTACTAAGGATTCAGGATTGGCGCACGCTTGAAAGCACTCAATCACTACGAGGTACTAGAATTTACTTGGATTCAGGATTGGCGTCCGTTTAAAAGCACTCAGACTCTACGAGGAACTATGGATTCAGGATTGGCGTCCGCTTAAAAGCACTCAGCTACTACGAGGTACTAAGGATTCAGGATTGGCGCACGCTTAAAAGCACTCAGTCAATAGAGGTACTGGAATTTACTTGGATTCAGGATTGGCGTCCGCTTAAGAGCACTCAATCACTACGAGGTACTAGAATTTACTTGGATTCAGGATTGGCGTCCGCTTAAAAGCACTCAGTCACTACGAGGTACTAGAATTTACTTGTATTCAGGATTGGCGTCCGCTTAAAAGCACTCAGACCCTACGAGGAATTAAGGATTCAGGATTGGCGTCCGCTTAAAAGCACTCAGCCAGTACGAGGTACTAGAATTTACTTGGATTCAGGATTGGCGTCCGTTTAAAAGCGTTCAAACACTACGAGGAATTAAGAATTCAGGATTGGCGTCCGCTTAAAAGCACTCAGCCACTACGAGGTACTAAGGATTCAGGATTGGCGCACGCTTACGAGCACCCAACCACTACGACGTACTAGAATTTACTTGGATTCAGGATTGCCGTCCGCTTAAAAGCACTCAGCCACTACGAGGTGCTAGAATTTACTTGGATTCAGGATTGGCGTCCGCTTAAAAGCACTCAGTCACTACGAGGTACTAGAATTTACTCGTATTCAGGATTGGCGTCCGCTTAAAAGCACTCAGATCCTACGAGGAATTAAGGATTCAGGATTGGCGTCCGCTTAAAAGCACTCAGCCACTACGAGGTACTAGAATTTACTTGGATTCAGGATTGGCGTCCCTTTAAAAGCGTTCAAACACTACGAGGAATTAAGGATTCAGGATTGGCGTCCGCTTAAAAGCACTCAGCCACTACGAGGTACTAAGGATTCAGGATTGGCGCACGCTTACGAGCACCCAACCACTACGACGTACTAGAATTTACTTGGATTCAGAATTGGCGTCCGCTTAAAAGCACTCAGTCACTACGAGGTACTAGAATTTACTTGTATTCAGGACTGGCGTCCGCTTAAAAGCACTCAGACCCTACGAGGAATTAAGGATTCAGGATTGGCGTCCGCTTAAAAGCACTCAGCCACTACGAGGTACTAGAATTTACTTGGATTCAGGATTGGCGTCCGTTTAAAAGCGTTCAAACACTACGAGGAATTAAGGATTCAGGATTGGCGTCCGCTTAAAAGCACTCAGCCACTACGAGGTACTAAGGATTCAGGATTGGCGCACGCTTACGAGCACCCAACCACTACGACGTACTAGAATTTACTTGGATTCAGGATTAACGTCCGCTTAAAAGCACTCAGCCACTACGAGGTGCTAGAATTTACTTGGATTCAGGATTGGCGTCCGCTTAAAAGCACTCAGTCACTACGAGGTACTAGAATTTACTCGTATTCAGGATTGGCGTCCGCTTAAAAGCACTCAGATCCTACGAGGAATTAAGGATTCAGGATTGGCGTCCGCTTAAAAGCACTCAGCCACTACGAGGTACTAGAATTTACTTGGATTCAGGATTGGCGTCCGCTTAGAAGCACTCAATCACTACGAGGTACTAGAATTTACTTGGATTCAGGATTGGCGTCCGCTTAAAAGCACTCAGTCACTACGAGGTACTAGAATTTACTTGGATTCAGGATTGGCGTCCGCTTAAAAGCTCCCAGCCACTACGAGGTACTAAGGATTCAGGATTGGCGCACGCTTAAAAGCACTCAGTCACTAGAGGTACTGGAATTTACTTGGATTCAGGATGGCGTCCGCTTAGAAGCACTCAGACCCTACGAGGAATTAAGGATTCAGGATTGGCGTCCGCTTAAAAGCACTCAGTCACTACGAGGTACTAGAATTTACTTGGATTCAGGATTGGCGTCCGCTTAAAAGCTCCCAGCCACTACGAGGTACTAAGGATTCAGGATTGGCGCACGCTTGAAAGCACTCAATCACTACGAGGTACTAGAATTTACTTGGATTCAGGATTGGCGTCCGCTTAAAAACACTTAGCCTCTACGATGTACTAAGGATTCAGGATTGTCGTCCTCTTAAAAGCACTCAGCCACTACGAGGTACTAGAATTTACTTGGATTCAGGATTGGCGTCCGCTTAGAAGCACTCAGCCTGTACGAGGTACTAAGGATTCAGGATTGGCGTCGGCTTAAAAGCACTCAGCCACTACGAGGTACTAAGGATTCAGGATTGGCGCACGCTTAAAAGCACTCAGCCAGTACGAGGTACTAGAATTTACTTGGATTCAGGATTTGCGTCCGCTTAGAAGCACTCAGCCTCTACGAGGTACTAAGGATTCAGGATTGGCGTCCGCTTAAAAGCACTCAGCCACTACGAGGTACTAGAATTTACTTGGATTCAGGATTGGCGTCCGCTTAAAAGCTCCCAGCCACTACGAGGTACTAAGGATTCAGGATTGGCGCACGCTTGAAAGCACTCAATCACTACGAGGTACTAGAATTTACTTGGATTCAGGATTGGCGTCCGTTTAAAAGCACTCAGCCTCTACGAGGTACTAAGGATTCAGGATTGGCGTCCGCTTAAGAGCACTCAATCACTACGAGGTACTAGAATTTACTTGGATTCAGGATTGGCGTCCGCTTAAAAGCTCCCAGCCACTACGAGGTACTAAGGATTCAGGATTGGCGCACGCTTGAAAGCACTCAATCACTACGAGGTACTAGAATTTACTTGGATTCAGGATTGGCGTCCGTTTAAAAGCACTCAGCCTCTACGAGGTACTAAGGATTCAGGATTGGCGTCCGCTTAAGAGCACTCAATCACTACGAGGTACTAGAATTTACTTGGATTCAGGATTGGCGTCCGCTTAAAAGCACTCAGTCACTACGAGGTACTAGAATTTACTTGGATTCAGGATTGGCATCCGCTTAAAAGCGTTCAGACACTACGAGGAATTAAGGATTCAGGATTGGCGTCCGCTTAAAAGCACTCAGCCAGTACGAGGTACTAGAATTTACTTGGATTCAGGATTTGCGTCCGCTTAGAAGCACTCAGCCTCTACGAGGTACTAAGGATTCAGGATTGGCGTCCGCTTAAAAGCACTCAGCCACTACGAGGTACTAGAATTTACTTGGATTCAGGATTGGCGTCCGCTTAAAAGCTCCCAGCCACTACGAGGTACTAAGGATTCAGGATTGGCGCACGCTTGAAAGCACTCAATCACTACGAGGTACTAGAATTTACTTGGATTCAGGATTGGCGTCCGTTTAAAAGCACTCAGCCTCTACGAGGTACTAAGGATTCAGGATTGGCGTCCGCTTAAGAGCACTCAATCACTACGAGGTACTAGAATTTACTTGGATTCAGGATTGGCGTCCGCTTAAAAGCACTCAGTCACTACGAGGTACTAGAATTTACTTGTATTCAGGATTGGCGTCCGCTTAAAAGCACTCAGACCCTACGAGGAATTAAGGATTCAGGATTGGCGTCCGCTTAAAAGCACTCAGCCAGTACGAGGTACTAGAATTTACTTGGATTCAGGATTGGCGTCCGTTTAAAAGCGTTCAAACACTACGAGGAATTAAGAATTCAGGATTGGCGTCCGCTTAAAAGCACTTAGCCACTACGAGGTACTAAGGATTCAGGATTGGCGCACGCTTACGAGCACCCAACCACTACGACGTACTAGAATTTACTTGGATTCAGGATTGCCGTCCGCTTAAAAGCACTCAGCCACTACGAGGTGCTAGAATTTACTTGGATTCAGGATTGGCGTCCGCTTAAAAGCACTCAGTCACTACGAGGTACTAAAATTTACTCGTATTCAGGATTGGCGTCCGCTTAAAAGCACTCAGATCCTACGAGGAATTAAGGATTCAGGATTGGCGTCCGCTTAAAAGCACTCAGCCACTACGAGGTACTTGAATTTACTTGGATTCAGGATTGGCGTCCCTTTAAAAGCGTTCAAACACTACGAGGAATTAAGGATTCAGGATTGGCGTCCGCTTAAAAGCACTCAGCCACTACGAGGTACTAAGGATTCAGGATTGGCGCACGCTTACGAGCACCCAACCACTACGACGTACTAGAATTTACTTGGATTCAGGATTGGCGTCCGCTTAAAAGCACTCAGTCACTACGAGGTACTAGAATTTACCTGTATTCAGGATTGGCGTCCGCTTAAAAGCACTCAGACCCTACGAGGAATTAAGGATTCAGGATTGGCGTCCGCTTAAAAGCACTCAGCCACTACGAGGTACTAGAATTTACTTGGATTCAGGATTGGCGTCCGTTTAAAAGCGTTCAAACACTACGAGGAATTAAGGATTCAGGATTGGCGTCCGCTTAAAAGCACTCAGCCACTACGAGGTACTAAGGATTCAGGATTGGCGCACGCTTACGAGCACCCAACCACTACGACGTACTAGAAGTTACTTGGATTCAGGATTGCCGTCCGCTTAAAAGCACTCAGCCACTACGAGGTGCTAGAATTTACTTGGATTCAGGATTGGCGTCCGCTTAAAAGCACTCAGTCACTACGAGGTACTAGAATTTACTCGTATTCAGGATTGGCGTCCGCTTAAAAGCACTCAGATCCTACGAGGAATTAAGGATTCAGGATTGGCGTCCGCTTAAAAGCACTCAGCCACTACGAGGTACTAGAATTTACTTGGATTCAGGATTGGCGTCCCTTTAAAAGCGTTCAAACACTACGAGGAATTAAGGATTCAGGATTGGCGTCCGCTTAAAAGCACTCAGCCACTACGAGGTACTAAGGATTCAGGATTGGCGCACGCTTACGAGCACCCAACCACTACGACGTACTAGAATTTACTTGGATTCAGGATTGGCGTCCGCTTAAAAGCACTCAGTCACTACGAGGTACTAGAATTTACTTGTATTCAGGATTGGCGTCCGCTTAAAAGCACTCAGACCCTACGAGGAATTAAGGATTCAGGATTGGCGTCCGCTTAAAAGCACTCAGCCACTACGAGGTACTAGAATTTACTTGGATTCAGGATTGGCGTCCGTTTAAAAGCGTTCAAACACTACGAGGAATTAAGGATTCAGGATTGGCGTCCGCTTAAAAGCACTCAGCCACTACGAGGTACTAAGGATTCAGGATTGGCGCACGCTTAAGAGCACTCAATCACTACGAGGTACTAGAATTTACTTGGATTCAGGACTGCCGTCCGCTTAAAAGCACTCAGCCACTACGAGGTGCTAGAATTTACTTGGATTCAGGATTGGCGTCCGCTTAAAAGCACTCAGTCACTACGAGGTACTAGAATTTACTTGTATTCAGGATTGGCGTCCGCTTAAAAGCACTCAGACCCTACGAGGAATTAAGGATTCAGGGTTGGCGTCCGCTTAAAAGCACTCAGCCACTACGAGGTACTAGAATTTACTTGGATTCAGGATTGGCGTCCGTTTAAAAGCGTTCAAACACTACGAGGAATTAAGGATTCAGGATTGGCGTCCGCTTAAAAGCACTCAACCACTACGAGGTACTAAGGATTCAGGATTGGCGCACGCTTACGAGCACCCAACCACTACGACGTACTAGAATTTACTTGGATTCAGGATTGGCGTCCGCTCAAAAGCACTCAGCCCCTACGAGGTACTAAGGATTCAGGATTGGCGTCCGCTTAAAAACTCTCAGCCAGTACGATGTACTAGAATTTACTTGGATTCAGGATTGGCGTCCGTTTAAAAGCGCTCAGACACTACGAGGTACTAGAATTTACTTGGATTCAGGATTGGCGTCCGTTAAAAAGCACTCAGACTCTACGAGGAACTAAGGATTCAGGATTGGCGTCCGCTTAAAAGCACTCAGCCACTACGAGGTACTAAGGATTCAGGATTGGCGTCCGCTTAAAAACACTTAGCCTCTACGAGGAATTAAGGATTCAGGATTGGCGTCCGCTTAAAAGCACTCAGCCACTACGAGGTACTAGAATTTACTTGGATTCAGGATTGGCGTCCGTTTAAAAGCGTTCAGACACTACGAGGAATTAAGGATTTAGGATTGGCGTCCGCTTAAAAACACTTAGCCTCTACGAGGAATTAAGGATTCAGGATTGGCGTCCGCTTAAAAGCACTCAGCCACTACGAGGTACTAGAATTTACTTGGATTCAGGATTGGCGTCCGTTTAAAAGCGTTCAGACACTACGAGGAATTAAGGATTCAGGATTGGCGTCCGCTTAAAAGCACTCAGCCACTACGAGGTACTAGAATTTACTTGGATTCAGGATTTGCGTCTGCTTAGAAGCAGTCAGCCTCTACGAGGTACTAAGGATTCAGGATTGGCGCACGCTTGAAAGCACTCAATCACTACGAGGTACTAGAATTTACTTGGATTCAGGATTGGCGTCCGCTTAAAAACACTTAGCCTCTACGATGTACTAAGGATTCAGGATTGTCGTCCTCTTAAAAGCACTCAGCCACTACGAGGTACTAGAATTTACTTGGATTCAGGATTGGCGTCCGCTTAGAAGCACTCAATCACTACGAGGTACTAGAATTTACTTGGATTCAGGATTGGCGTCCGCTTAAAAGCACTCAGTCACTACGAGGTACTAGAATTTACTTGGATTCAGGATTGGCGTCCGCTTAAAAGCTCCCAGCCACTACGAGGTACTAAGGATTCAGGATTGGCGCACGCTTACGAGCACCCAACCACTACGACGTACTAGAATTTACTTGGATTCAGGATTGGCGTCCGCTTAAAAGCACTCAGTCACTACGAGGTACTAGAATTTACTTGTATTCAGGATTGGCGTCCGCTTAAAAGCACTCAGACCCTACGAGGAATTAAGGATTCAGGATTGGCGTCCGCTTAAAAGCACTCAGCCACTACGAGGTACTAGAATTTACTTGGATTCAGGATTGGCGTCCGTTTAAAAGCGTTCAAACACTACGAGGAATTAAGGATTCAGGATTGGCGTCCGCTTAAAAGCACTCAGCCACTACGAGGTACTAAGGATTCAGGATTGGCGTCCGCTTAAAAGCACTCAGTCACTACGAGGTACTAGAATTTACTTGGATTCAGGATTGCCGTCCGCTTAAAAGCACTCAGCCACTACGAGGTGCTAGAATTTACTTGGATTCAGGATTGGCGTCCGCTTAAAAGCACTCAGTCACTACGAGGTACTAGAATTTACTCGTATTCAGGATTGGCGTCCGCTTAAAAGCACTCAGATCCTACGAGGAATTAAGGATTCAGGATTGGCGTCCGCTTAAAAGCACTCAGCCACTACGAGGTACTAGAATTTACTTGGATTCAGGATTGGCGTCCGTTTAAAAGCGTTCAAACACTACGAGGAATTAAGGATTCAGGATTGGCGTCCGCTTAAAAGCACTCAGCCACTACGAGGTACTAAGGATTCAGGATTGGCGCACGCTTAAGAGCACTCAATCACTACGAGGTACTAGAATTTACTTGGATTCAGGATTGCCGTCCGCTTAAAAGCACTCAGCCACTACGAGGTGCTAGAATTTACTTGGATTCAGGATTGGCGTCCGCTTAAAAGCACTCAGCCACTACGAGGTACTAGAATTTACTCGTATTCAGGATTGGCGTCCGCTTAAAAGCACTCAGGTCCTACGAGGAATTAAGGATTCAGGATTGGCGTCCGCTTAAAAGCACTCAGCCACTACGAGGTACTAGAATTTACTTGGATTCAGGATTGGCGTCCGTTTAAAAGCGTTCAAACACTACGAGGAATTAAGGATTCAGGATTGGCGTCCGCTTAAAAGCACTCAGCCTCTACGAGGTACTAAGGATTCAGGATTGGCGTCCGCTTAAAAGCCCTCAGCCACTACGAGGTACTAGAATTTACTTGGATTCAGGATTGGCCTCCGCTTAAAACCTCCCAGCCACTACGAGGTACTAAGGATTCAGGATTGGCGCACGCTTGAAAGCACTCAATCACTACGAGGTACTAGAATTTACTTGGATTCAGGATTTGCGTCCGCTTAGAAGTACTCAGCCTGTACGAGGTACTAAGGATTCAGGATTGGCGTCGGCTTAAAAGCACTCAGCCACTACGAGGTACTAGAATTTACTTGGATTCAGGATTGGCGTCCGTTAAAAAGCACTCAGACTCTACGAGGAACTAAGGATTCAGGATTGGCGTCCGCTTAAAAGCACTCAGCCACTACGAGGTACTAAGGATTCAGGATTGGCGTCCGCTTAAAAACACTTAGCCTCTACGAGGAATTAAGGATTCAGGATTGGCGTCCGCTTAAAAGCACTCAGCCACTACGAGGTACTAGAATTTACTTGGATTCAGGATTGGCGTCCGTTTAAAAGCGTTCAGACACTACGAGGAATTAAGGATTCAGGATTGGCGTCCGCTTAAAAGCACTCAGCCACTACGAGGTACTAGAATTTACTTGGATTCAGGATTTGCGTCTGCTTAGAAGCAGTCAGCCTCTACGAGGTACTAAGGATTCAGGATTGGCGCACGCTTGAAAGCACTCAATCACTACGAGGTACTAGAATTTACTTGGATTCAGGATTGGCGTCCGCTTAAAAACACTTAGCCTCTACGATGTACTAAGGATTCAGGATTGTCGTCCTCTTAAAAGCACTCAGCCACTACGAGGTACTAGAATTTACTTGGATTCAGGATTGGCGTCCGCTTAGAAGCACTCAATCACTACGAGGTACTAGAATTTACTTGGATTCAGGTTTGGCGTCCGCTTAAAAGCACTCAGTCACTACGAGGTACTAGAATTTACTTGGATTCAGGATTGGCGTCCGCTTAAAAGCTCCCAGCCACTACGAGGTACTAAGGATTCAGGATTGGCGCACGCTTAAAAGCACTCAGTCACTAGAGGTACTGGAATTTACTTGGATTCAGGATGGCGTCCGCTTAGAAGCACTCAGACCCTACGAGGAATTAAGGATTCAGGATTGGCGTCCGCTTAAAAGCACTCAGTCACTACGAGGTACTAGAATTTACTTGGATTCAGGATTGGCGTCCGCTTAAAAGCTCCCAGCCACTACGAGGTACTAAGGATTCAGGATTGGCGCACGCTTGAAAGCACTCAATCACTACGAGGTACTAGAATTTACTTGGATTCAGGATTGGCGTCCGCTTAAAAACACTTAGCCTCTACGATGTACTAAGGATTCAGGATTGTCGTCCTCTTAAAAGCACTCAGCCACTACGAGGTACTAGAATTTACTTGGATTCAGGATTGGCGTCCGCTTAGAAGCACTCAGCCTGTACGAGGTACTAAGGATTCAGGATTGGCGTCGGCTTAAAAGCACTCAGCCACTACGAGGTACTAAGGATTCAGGATTGGCGCACGCTTAAAAGCACTCAGCCAGTACGAGGTACTAGAATTTACTTGGATTCAGGATTTGCGTCCGCTTAGAAGCACTCAGCCTCTACGAGGTACTAAGGATTCAGGATTGGCGTCCGCTTAAAAGCACTCAGCCACTACGAGGTACTAGAATTTACTTGGATTCAGGATTGGCGTCCGCTTAAAAGCGTTCAGACACTACGAGGAATTAAGGATTCAGGATTGGCGTCCGCTTAAAAGCACTCAGCCAGTACGAGGTACTAGAATTTACTTGGATTCAGGATTTGCGTCCGCTTAGAAGCACTCAGCCTCTACGAGGTACTAAGGATTCAGGATTGGCGTCCGCTTAAAAGCACTCAGCCACTACGAGGTACTAGAATTTACTTGGATTCAGGATTGGCGTCCGCTTAAAAGCTCCCAGCCACTACGAGGTACTAAGGATTCAGGATTGGCGCACGCTTGAAAGCACTCAATCACTACGAGGTACTAGAATTTACTTGGATTCAGGATTGGCGTCCGTTTAAAAGCACTCAGACTCTACGAGGAACTATGGATTCAGGATTGGCGTCCGCTTAAAAGCACTCAGCTACTACGAGGTACTAAGGATTCAGGATTGGCGCACGCTTAAAAGCACTCAGTCAATAGAGGTACTGGAATTTACTTGGATTCAGGATTGGCGTCCGCTTAAGAGCACTCAATCACTACGAGGTACTAGAATTTACTTGGATTCAGGATTGGCGTCCGCTTAAAAGCACTCAGTCACTACGAGGTACTAGAATTTACTTGTATTCAGGATTGGCGTCCGCTTAAAAGCACTCAGACCCTACGAGGAATTAAGGATTCAGGATTGGCGTCCGCTTAAAAGCACTCAGCCAGTACGAGGTACTAGAATTTACTTGGATTCAGGATTGGCGTCCGTTTAAAAGCGTTCAAACACTACGAGGAATTAAGAATTCAGGATTGGCGTCCGCTTAAAAGCACTCAGCCACTACGAGGTACTAAGGATTCAGGATTGGCGCACGCTTACGAGCACCCAACCACTACGACGTACTAGAATTTACTTGGATTCAGGATTGCCGTCCGCTTAAAAGCACTCAGCCACTACGAGGTGCTAGAATTTACTTGGATTCAGGATTGGCGTCCGCTTAAAAGCACTCAGTCACTACGAGGTACTAGAATTTACTCGTATTCAGGATTGGCGTCCGCTTAAAAGCACTCAGATCCTACGAGGAATTAAGGATTCAGGATTGGCGTCCGCTTAAAAGCACTCAGCCACTACGAGGTACTAGAATTTACTTGGATTCAGGATTGGCGTCCCTTTAAAAGCGTTCAAACACTACGAGGAATTAAGGATTCAGGATTGGCGTCCGCTTAAAAGCACTCAGCCACTACGAGGTACTAAGGATTCAGGATTGGCGCACGCTTACGAGCACCCAACCACTACGACGTACTAGAATTTACTTGGATTCAGAATTGGCGTCCGCTTAAAAGCACTCAGTCACTACGAGTTACTAGAATTTACTTGTATTCAGGATTGGCGTCCGCTTAAAAGCACTCAGACCCTACGAGGAATTAAGGATTCAGGATTGGCGTCCGCTTAAAAGCACTCAGCCACTACGAGGTACTAGAATTTACTTGGATTCAGGATTGGCGTCCGTTTAAAAGCGTTCAAACACTACGAGGAATTAAGGATTCAGGATTGGCGTCCGCTTAAAAGCACTCAGCCACTACGAGGTACTAAGGATTCAGGATTGGCGCACGCTTACGAGCACCCAACCACTACGACGTACTAGAATTTACTTGGATTCAGGATTAACGTCCGCTTAAAAGCACTCAGCCACTACGAGGTGCTAGAATTTACTTGGATTCAGGATTGGCGTCCGCTTAAAAGCACTCAGTCACTACGAGGTACTAGAATTTACTCGTATTCAGGATTGGCGTCCGCTTAAAAGCACTCAGATCCTACGAGGAATTAAGGATTCAGGATTGGCGTCCGCTTAAAAGCACTCAGCCACTACGAGGTACTAGAATTTACTTGGATTCAGGATTGGCGTCCGCTTAGAAGCACTCAATCACTACGAGGTACTAGAATTTACTTGGATTCAGGATTGGCGTCCGCTTAAAAGCACTCAGTCACTACGAGGTACTAGAATTTACTTGGATTCAGGATTGGCGTCCGCTTAAAAGCTCCCAGCCACTACGAGGTACTAAGGATTCAGGATTGGCGCACGCTTAAAAGCACTCAGTCACTAGAGGTACTGGAATTTACTTGGATTCAGGATGGCGTCCGCTTAGAAGCACTCAGACCCTACGAGGAATTAAGGATTCAGGATTGGCGTCCGCTTAAAAGCACTCAGTCACTACGAGGTACTAGAATTTACTTGGATTCAGGATTGGCGTCCGCTTAAAAGCACCCAGCCACTACGAGGTACTAAGGATTCAGGATTGGCGCACGCTTGAAAGCACTCAATCACTACGAGGTACTAGAATTTACTTGGATTCAGGATTGGCGTCCGCTTAAAAACACTTAGCCTCTACGATGTACTAAGGATTCAGGATTGTCGTCCTCTTAAAAGCACTCAGCCACTACGAGGTACTAGAATTTACTTGGATTCAGGATTGGCGTCCGCTTAGAAGCACTCAGCCTGTACGAGGTACTAAGGATTCAGGATTGGCGTCGGCTTAAAAGCACTCAGCCACTACGAGGTACTAAGGATTCAGGATTGGCGCACGCTTAAAAGCACTCAGCCAGTACGAGGTACTAGAATTTACTTGGATTCAGGATTTGCGTCCGCTTAGAAGCACTCAGCCTCTACGAGGTACTAAGGATTCAGGATTGGCGTCCGCTTAAAAGCACTCAGCCACTACGAGGTACTAGAATTTACTTGGATTCAGGATTGGCGTCCGCTTAAAAGCGTTCAGACACTACGAGGAATTAAGGATTCAGGATTGGCGTCCGCTTAAAAGCACTCAGCCAGTACGAGGTACTAGAATTTACTTGGATTCAGGATTTGCGTCCGCTTAGAAGCACTCAGCCTCTACGAGGTACTAAGGATTCAGGATTGGCGTCCGCTTAAAAGCACTCAGCCACTACGAGGTACTAGAATTTACTTGGATTCAGGATTGGCGTCCGCTTAAAAGCTCCCAGCCACTACGAGGTACTAAGGATTCAGGATTGGCGCACGCTTGAAAGCACTCAATCACTACGAGGTACTAGAATTTACTTGGATTCAGGATTGGCGTCCGTTTAAAAGCACTCAGCCTCTACGAGGTACTAAGGATTCAGGATTGGCGTCCGCTTAAGAGCACTCAATCACTACGAGGTACTAGAATTTACTTGGATTCAGGATTGGCGTCCGCTTAAAAGCACTCAGTCACTACGAGGTACTAGAATTTACTTGTATTCAGGATTGGCGTCCGCTTAAAAGCACTCAGACCCTACGAGGAATTAAGGATTCAGGATTGGCGTCCGCTTAAAAGCACTCAGCCAGTACGAGGTACTAGAATTTACTTGGATTCAGGATTGGCGTCCGTTTAAAAGCGTTCAAACACTACGAGGAATTAAGAATTCAGGATTGGCGTCCGCTTAAAAGCACTTAGCCACTACGAGGTACTAAGGATTCAGGATTGGCGCACGCTTACGAGCACCCAACCACTACGACGTACTAGAATTTACTTGGATTCAGGATTGCCGTCCGCTTAAAAGCACTCAGCCACTACGAGGTGCTAGAATTTACTTGGATTCAGGATTGGCGTCCGCTTAAAAGCACTCAGTCACTACGAGGTACTAGAATTTACTCGTATTCAGGATTGGCGTCCGCTTAAAAGCACTCAGATCCTACGAGGAATTAAGGATTCAGGATTGGCGTCCGCTTAAAAGCACTCAGCCACTACGAGGTACTTGAATTTACTTGGATTCAGGATTGGCGTCCCTTTAAAAGCGTTCAAACACTACGAGGAATTAAGGATTCAGGATTGGCGTCCGCTTAAAAGCACTCAGCCACTACGAGGTACTAAGGATTCAGGATTGGCGCACGCTTACGAGCACCCAACCACTACGACGTACTAGAATTTACTTGGATTCAGGATTGGCGTCCGCTTAAAAGCACTCAGTCACTACGAGGTACTAGAATTTACTTGTATTCAGGATTGGCGTCCGCTTAAAAGCACTCAGACCCTACGAGGAATTAAGGATTCAGGATTGGCGTCCGCTTAAAAGCACTCAGCCACTACGAGGTACTAGAATTTACTTGGATTCAGGATTGGCGTCCGTTTAAAAGCGTTCAAACACTACGAGGAATTAAGGATTCAGGATTGGCGTCCGCTTAAAAGCACTCAGCCACTACGAGGTACTAAGGATTCAGGATTGGCGCACGCTTACGAGCACCCAACCAC
The DNA here is from genome assembly GCA_922984085.1 of Sicus ferrugineus. Taxonomy (NCBI): domain Eukaryota; kingdom Metazoa; phylum Arthropoda; class Insecta; order Diptera; family Conopidae; genus Sicus; species Sicus ferrugineus. The sequence continues at coordinate 51,671,487 of OV277348.1, forward strand.
TACGACGTACTAGAATTTACTTGGATTCAGGATTGCCGTCCGCTTAAAAGCACTCAGCCACTACGAGGTGCTAGAATTTACTTGGATTCAGGATTGGCGTCCGCTTAAAAGCACTCAGTCACTACGAGGTACTAGAATTTACTCGTATTCAGGATTGGCGTCCGCTTAAAAGCACTCAGATCCTACGAGGAATTAAGGATTCAGGATTGGCGTCCGCTTAAAAGCACTCAGCCACTACGAGGTACTAGAATTTACTTGGATTCAGGATTGGCGTCCCTTTAAAAGCGTTCAAACACTACGAGGAATTAAGGATTCAGGATTGGCGTCCGCTTAAAAGCACTCAGCCACTACGAGGTACTAAGGATTCAGGATTGGCGCACGCTTACGAGCACCCAACCACTACGACGTACTAGAAGTTACTTGGATTCAGGATTGGCGTCCGCTTAAAAGCACTCAGTCACTACGAGGTACTAGAATTTACTTGTATTCAGGATTGGCGTCCGCTTAAAAGCACTCAGACCCTACGAGGAATTAAGGATTCAGGATTGGCGTCCGCTTAAAAGCACTCAGCCACTACGAGGTACTAGAATTTACTTGGATTCAGGATTGGCGTCCGTTTAAAAGCGTTCAAACACTACGAGGAATTAAGGATTCAGGATTGGCGTCCGCTTAAAAGCACTCAGCCACTACGAGGTACTAAGGATTCAGGATTGGCGCACGCTTAAGAGCACTCAATCACTACGAGGTACTAGAATTTACTTGGATTCAGGACTGCCGTCCGCTTAAAAGCACTCAGCCACTACGAGGTGCTAGAATTTACTTGGATTCAGGATTGGCGTCCGCTTAAAAGCACTCAGTCACTACGAGGTACTAGAATTTACTTGTATTCAGGATTGGCGTCCGCTTAAAAGCACTCAGACCCTACGAGGAATTAAGGATTCAGGGTTGGCGTCCGCTTAAAAGCACTCAGCCACTACGAGGTACTAGAATTTACTTGGATTCAGGATTGGCGTCCGTTTAAAAGCGTTCAAACACTACGAGGAATTAAGGATTCAGGATTGGCGTCCGCTTAAAAGCACTCAACCACTACGAGGTACTAAGGATTCAGGATTGGCGCACGCTTACGAGCACCCAACCACTACGACGTACTAGAATTTACTTGGATTCAGGATTGGCGTCCGCTTAAAAGCACTCAGCCCCTACGAGGTACTAAGGATTCAGGATTGGCGTCCGCTTAAAAACTCTCAGCCAGTACGATGTACTAGAATTTACTTGGATTCAGGATTGGCGTCCGTTTAAAAGCGCTCAGACACTACGAGGTACTAGAATTTACTTGGATTCAGGATTGGTGTCCGCTTAAAAGCACTCAGCCTCTCTGAGGTACTAAGTATTCAGGATTGACGTCCGCTTAAAAGCGGACAGTTGCGTCGTGGCCGCGGACGAAGGAGGACGTCACCTCCCACAATTTAGTGTTCGTGACGAGTGCTCGCGCGGAAATATAGTGAAAACAAACCCTACCCCATCCTAAATCATCATAATAAAACAAAGAAATGCAGTGAAACCTTAATAAACAAAAAAGTCAATAAACAAACAAAAAAAATAAATAATGTGCACTAATAACAAAATTTCATAACTCAATAGTCAACTTAACGGAATGCAGCGAACCATGCGAGGGGCTTGTTTATGCTCTCCGCAGTTAAGCTCAGCATTTCGTTGATTTTCACTCCTCCTCCTTCTTCCTGGTCCCGTTAGTTGTGCATGAGGCTGTGAGTGCACCGTGGGCTGAAGCGTGGCAAGATAAAGGCATAACACTTGTCTTGTCGCGTTTCGTTTTGCCTGCGGTGTAGGCTTGGTCGCTTGTGCAGCTGACTTTATACCTCTTTACAGTGGGTGGCGATGACAAAATTTCGTATAGACTCCACAAATGTGCGTGGCTTGAGGGCGAATTTCTTCGCGGTCTATGCGTATGTCTGTACTCACCAACCGCATATAATGGCACTAGGTGAGACCCAGGTGTCTGAGGGTGCAGATCCACTGGATTTTCACTTGCCTGGGTACCGCTTACTGCCATTACTTTCATCACACAGAGGCCTCGCCTTATATATTCGCAGTGATGTTGCGTACCAGTGTCAGCAACACCTTTGCACGACGGATGCCGAATTTAGCTCCATGTGGGTTAAGTTCAAAATCCAGTCGCACATCCTGCACTTCTGCTTCATTTATAGAAGCCCGGGTCTAGAGAGGCTGCCAACTTTTGATAAACTTGACAGTCTCTCTGATTCGATATCTAAAATCCTGGAATCGTATCCGAACAGTGAAATTGTTGTTGCTGGTGATTTCAATGTTCATAATTCCAATTGGCTACGTCATTCGAGTCACACAACACCTGAGGGTTTGTATGTTGAGTTATTTGCTGAGTCTAATAATTTGACTCAATTAGTGAAGGAACCAACGCACTTTCCTTGCGTTGATGGGCAAAACCAAAATATTCTGGACCTTTTTTTAACTTCGCATCACAGCAAGTATGATGTGAATGTTCTTGCACCTCTTGGTAATTCGGACCACGCTACAATTTCTGCTACCTTCCCATATTCTAGTCTTCAATCCGCTCATCAGCCAGCTCCGAAGCGGACAGTGTGGCTTTATGAGAAGGCTAATTGGGATGCGCTGAACTCCTTTTTCAGCCGTTTCAATTGGCAATTGTGTTTCAGGGATAGAAACATAAATGCTGCAGCAAAATTGGTAGAAAATATAATTTTATTTGGTATGAGGTCTTTCATACCTAATAAAAGAATTTCCATTAAACCAAAAGACCATTCCTGGTTTAATGCGACTTGCAGACAAGCAGTCAGGTCTAAAGAGGAAGCATTTAGGAATTGGCGTTTAAATAAAACTGCTGATACTAAACTGCTGCGCAATCAGGCCAGAAATATGTGCAATGCCACTCTAAAGCGCGAAAAAGTTCTCTACGAACAGCGCCTTAGACGAAGAGTTCTTGAATACCATAAGGGTAGCAAGAACTTTTGGTCGTTCGTGGGGAGGGTGAAGAATCAGACGCGATCGTCTATTCCAACTCTCCTCAAGGACGATCAGATCTTCACTCACTCGGTTGATAAGGCAAACTTATTAGCCAAAATGTTTGCTGAAAACTGCTCTCTTCCTGAGAGTAGCCAACCACTACCCGTGGTCGACGGTGTGTCTCATATTATGCCTGAGATGCACTTTCGAACGCGGGCTGTTAAAAGAGTGCTTGTAAACCTCAACGTCAATAAATCCTCGGGACCGGATGGCATTTCAGCCCACGTGTTGAGAAAGTGCGCCTCAACATTGGCCCGCCCATTGCGCAATCTGTTTAACTTATCGTTCACTTCAGGAGTTTTTCCTAGTTCCTGGAAGATTGCCAATGTGCAGCCAGTTCCCAAAAAAGGTGAGGCTACGAATCCTGCCAATTACCGGCCCATAGCAATCTGTTCAATGCTCTCCAAAGTTATGGAGAGCGTCATAAATTTTAACCTGATGAGGTATCTAGAGAGCAACCAATTGGTCAGCGATCGCCAGTACGGTTTCCGTGCTCACCGCTCCACAGGCGATTTAATGGCGTTCCTCACTGAGCGGTGGAACAGTTGTGTTCACCAATTCGGTGAGAGTAAGGTTGTTGCTTTGGATATCTCCAAGGCATTTGACCGAGTGTGGCATAAAGCACTTGTGTCTAAACTGGCTGCTTATGGTGTCGGTGATACATTCACTCGATGGATATCGAGTTTCCTCAGCGGCCGTTCTATTCGGGTTGTGATAGACGGCTTTGCTTCCGAAGAGCACTCCATAAATGCTGGAGTTCCGCAGGGTTCGGTCCTGTCTCCAACACTTTTTCTCATTTTTATCAATGACCTTCTGTCATTGACATCAAACCCCGTCTACTCGTTTGCTGATGACAGCAGCATTTGTCATTCATATTCATTCTCCAGGCGTCCTTCTCTTCTGGAGATCAATAGAAAACGCAGAATTATGAATGACACACTCCAATCTGACCTCAACAAAATCCAGGAGTGGGGTCAAGCGAATCGGGTCGATTTTAATGCGCGGAAGACCCAATGCTGTTTGTTGACCCACAAGCGTCTGGCGGGCGACAACTTTCCACCTTTAAATATGGGTGGTGTGGATATTAATGAGTCGGAGGCTCTTGATGTTCTGGGCATGTCAATCCAATGTGATCTTCGCTGGAACGATCACATCTTTGACGTGTCGAAAGAAGCAGCCAAGTGCTTAGGCTTTTTAAAGCGGTGCAAGAAATACTTCACTTCAACCGACCTTCGTTGTATCTACACCACTTATATCCGTCCGAAAATGGAGTACAACTCGCATATTTGGTCTGGAGCTTCGAAAACATATCTTCAGCTTCTGGACCGTATACAAGGTCGTGCGATAAAACTTATAGGGGACAGTAGGGTATCCAGCTCTATTGAAACCTTGGGATGTCGTCGGGATGTGGGGTGTGCAACCTTATTTTACCGTTACTTTAATGGTAATTGTTCCTCCGAAGTAGCCAGCCTGATCCCTTCGGTTCAGGTATTCAACAGATCTACTCGGCTTTCCAGAGCGGTGCACCCCTTTTACGTTTCGATCCCGTTCCATCGCACTACCCACTACCGCGATAATTCGTTTTTCGGTCGCGCAGTTAAATTGTGGAATAGTCTCCCTGCGCATGTTTTCCCACCCACTTATAACGTCGATGCTTTTAAAAGGGGTGTAAATCGACACTACTCCCACTTTTCCCCTTCCCACTAACCTTTACCCTTCTAAACCAACGAATGCTTTGCATGGATAGGGGGCATCCCCTGAGCTTGGTTCTATCTGCCATAAAAAAAAAAAAAAAAAAAAAAAAAAAAAAAGCACTCAGCCACTACGAGGTACTAGAATTTACTTGGATTCAGGATTGGCGTCCGCTTAAAAGCACTCAGCCACTACGAGGTACTAAGGATTCAGGATTGGCGCACGCTTAAAAGCACTCAATCACTACGAGGTACTAGAATTTACTTGGATTCAGGATTGGCGTAGGTTTAAAAGCACTCATCCTCTACGAGGCACTAAGGATTCAGGATTGGCGTCCGCTTAAAAACACTCAGCCAGTACGAGGTACTGGGATTCAGGATTGCCGTCCGCTTAAAAACAATCAGCCAGTATGAGGTACTGAGATTCGTGATTGGCGTCCGTTTAAAAGCATTCAGACACTACGAGGTACTAGAATTTACTTGGATTCAGGATTGGCGTCCGCTTAAAAGCTCCCAGCCACTACGAGGTACTAAGGATTCAGGATTGTCGCACGCTTGAAAGCACTCAATCACTACGAGGTACAAGAATTTACTTGGATTCAGGATTGGCGTCCGTTTAAAAGCACTCAGACTCTACGAGGAACTAAGGATTCAGGATTGGCGTCCGCTTAAAAGCACTCAGCCCCTACGAGGTACTAAGGATTCAGGATTGGCGTCCGCTTAAAAACACTTAGCCTCTACGATGTACTAAGGATTCGGGATTGTCGTCCTCTTAAAAGCACTCAGCCACTACGAGGTACTAGAATTCACTTGGATTCAGGATTTGCGTCCGCTTAGAAGCACTCAGCCTCTACGAGGTACTAAGGATTCAGGATTGGCGTCCGCTTAAAAGCACTCAGCCACTACGAGGTACTAAGGATTCAGGATTGGCGCACGCTTGAAAGCACTCAATCACTACGAGGTACTAGAATTTACTTGGATTCAGGATTGGCGTCCGCTTAAAAACACTTAGCCTCTACGATGTACTAAGGATTCAGGATTGTCGTCCTCTTAAAAGCACTCAGCCACTACGAGGTACTAGAATTTACTTGGATTCAGGATTGGCGTCCGCTTAGAAGCACTCAGCCTGTACGAGGTACTAAGGATTCAGGATTGGCGTCGGCTTAAAAGCACTCAGCCACTACGAGGTACTAAGGATTCAGGATTGGCGCACGCTTAAAAGCACTCAGTCACTAGAGGTACTGGAATTTACTTGGATTCAGGATAGCGTCCGCTTAAAAGCACTCAGACCCTACGAGGAATTAAGGATTCAGGATTGGCGTCCGCTTAAAAGCACTCAGCCACTACGAGGTACTAGAATTTACTTGGATTCAGGATTGGCGTCCGTTTAAAAGCGTTCAGACACTACGAGGAATTAAGGATTCAGGATTGGCGTCCGCTTAAAAGCACTCAGCCACTACGAGGTACTAGAATTTACTTGGATTCAGGATTTGCGTCCGCTTAGAAGCACTCAGCCTCTACGAGGTACTAAGGATTCAGGATTGGCGTCCGCTTAAAAGCACTCAGCCACTACGAGGTACTAGAATTTATTTGGATTCAGGATTGGCGTCCGCTTAAAAGCTCCCAGCCACTACGAGGTACTAAGGATTCAGGATTGGCGCACGCTTGAAAGCACTCAATCACTACGAGGTACTAGAATTTACTTGGATTCAGGATGGGTGTCCGTTTAAAAGCACTCAGACTCTACGAGGAACTAAGGATTCAGGATTGGCGTCCGCTTAAAAGCACTCTGCCACTACGAGGTACTAAGGATTCAGGATTGGCGTCCGCTTAAAAACACTTAGCCTCTACGATGTACTAAGGATTCAGGATTGGCGCACGCTTAAAAGCACTCAGTCACTAGAGGTACTGGAATTTACTTGGATTCAGGATTGGCGTCCGCTTAAGAGCACTCAATCACTACGAGGTACTAAGGATTCAGGATTGGCGTCCGCTTAAAAACACTTAGCCTCTACGATGTACTAAGGATTCAGGATTGGCGCACGCTTAAAAGCACTCAGTCACTACGAGGTACTAGAATTTACTTGTATTCAGGATTGGCGTCCGCTTAAAAGCACTCAGACCCTACGAGGAATTAAGGAATCAGGATTGGCGTCCGCTTAAAAGCACTCAGCCACTACGAGGTACTAGAATTTACTTGGATTCAGGATTGGCGTCCGTTTAAAAGCGTTCAGACACTACGAGGAATTAAGGATTCAGGATTGGCGTCCGCTTAAAAGCACTCAGCCACTACGAGGTACTAAGGATTCAGGATTGGCGCACGCTTACGAGCACCCAACCACTACGACGTACTAGAATTTACTTGGATTCAGGATTGGCGTCCGCTTAAAAGCACTCAGCCTCTACGAGGTACTAAGGATTCAGGATTGGCGTCCGCTTAAAAGCACTCAGAAAGTACGATGTACTAGAATTTACTTGGATTCAGGATTGGCGTCCGTTTAAAAGCGCTCAGACACTACGAGGTACTAGAATTTACTTGGATTCAGGATTGGTGTCCGCTTAAAAGCACTCAGCCTCTCTGAGGTACTAAGTATTCAGGATTGACGTCCGCTTAAAAGCACTCAGCCACTACGAGGTACTAGAATTTACTTGATTTCAGGATTGGCGTCCGCTTAAAAGCACTCAGCCACTACGAGGTACTAAGGATTCAGGATTGGCGCACGCTTAAAAGCACTCAATCACTACGAGGTACTAGAATTTACTTCTATTCAGGGTTGGTGCCCGCTTAAAAGCACTCAGCCTCTACGAGGTACTAAGGATTCAGGATTGGCGTCCGCTTAAAAGCACTCAGCCACTACGGGGTACTAAGGATTCAGGATTGGCGTCCGCTTAAAAACACTCTGCCAGTATGAGGTACTGGGATTCGGGATTGGCGCACGCTTAAGAGCACTCAATCACTACGAGGTACTAGAATTTACTTGGATTCAGGATTGGCGCACGCTTAAAAGCACTCAAACACTACGAGGTACTAGAATTTACTTGGATTCAGGATTGGTGTCCGCTTAAAAGCACTCAGCCTCTACGAGGTACTAAGGATTCAGGATTGGCGCACGCTTACGAGCACCCAACCACTACGACGTACTAGAATTTACTTGGATTCAGGATTGGCGTCCGCTTAAAAGCACTCAGCCACTACGAGGTACTAAGGATTCAGGATTGGCGCACGCTTAAGAGCACTCAATCACTACGAGGTACTAGAATTTACTTGGATTCAGGATTGGCGTCCGCTTAAAAGCACTCAGCCACTACGAGGTACTAAGGATTCAGGATTGGCGCACGCTTAAGAGCACTCAATCACTACGAGGTACTAGAATTTACTTGGATTCAGGATTGCCGTCCGCTTAAAAGCACTCAGCCACTACGAGATGCTAGAATTTACTTGGATTCAGGATTGGCGTCCGCTTAAAAGCACTCAGTCACTACGAGGTACTAGAATTTACTTGTATTCAGGATTGGCGTCCGCTTAAAAGCACTCAGACCCTACGAGGAATTAAGGATTCAGGATTGGCGTCCGCTTAAAAGCACTCAGCCACTACGAGGTACTAGAATTTACTTGGATTCAGGATTGGCTTCCGTTTAAAAGCGTTCAGACACTACGAGGAATTAAGGATTCAGATTGGCGTCCGCTTAAAAGCACTCAGCCACTACGAGGTACTAAGGATTCAGGATTGGCGCACGCTTACGAGCACCCAATCACTACGACGTACTAGAATTTACTTGGATTCAGGATTGGCGTCCGCTTAAAAGCACTCAGCCTCTACGAGGTACTAAGGATTCAGGATTGGCGTTCGCTTAAAAACACTCAGCCAGTACGATGTACTAGAATTTACTTGGATTCAGGATTGGCGTCCGTTCAAAAGCGCTCAGACACTACGAGGTACTAGAATTTATTTGGATTCAGGATTGGTGTCCGCTTAAAAGCCCTCAGCCTCTCCGAGGTACTAAGTATTCAGGATTGACGTCCGCTTAAAAGCACTCAGCCACTACGAGGTACTAAGGATTCAGGATTGGCGCACGCTTAAAAGCACTCAATCACTACGAGGTACTACAATTTACTTGGATTCAGGATTGGCGTCCGTTTAAAAGCACTCATCGGCTACGAGGTACTAAGGATTCAGGATTGGCGTCCGCTTAAAAACACTCAGCCAGTACGAGGTACTGGGATTCAGGATTGGCGTCCGCTTAAAAACACTTAGCCTCTACGATGTACTAAGGATTCAGGATTGTCGTCCGCTTAAAAGCACTCAGCCACTACGAGGTACTAAGGATTCAGGATTGGCGCACGCTTAAGAGCACTCAATCACTACGAGGTACTAGAATTTACTTGGATTCAGGATTGGCGTCCGCTTAAAAGCACTCAGCCACTACGAGGTACTAAGGATTCAGGATTGGCGCACGCTTAAGAGCACTCAATCACTACGAGGTACTAGAATTTACTTGGATTCAGGATTGCCGTCCGCTTAAAAGCACTCAGCCACTACGATGTGCTAGAATTTACTTGGATTCAGGATTGGCGTCCGCTTAAAAGCACTCAGTCACTACGAGGTACTAGAATTTACTTGTATTCAGGATTGGCGTCCGCTTAAAAGCACTCAGACCCTACGAGGAATTAAGGATTCAGGATTGGCGTCCGCTTAAAAGCACTCAGCCACTACGAGGTACTAGAATTTACTTGGATTCAGGATTGGCTTCCGTTTAAAAGCGTTCAGACACTACGAGGAATTAAGGATTCAGATTGGCGTCCGCTTAAAAGCACTCAGCCACTACGAGGTACTAAGGATTCAGGATTGGCGCACGCTTACGAGCACCCAATCACTACGACGTACTAGAATTTACTTGGATTCAGGATTGGCGTCCGCTTAAAAGCACTCAGCCTCTACGAGGTACTAAGGATTCAGGATTGGCGTCCGCTTAAAAACACTCAGCCAGTACGATGTACTAGAATTTACTTGGATTCAGGATTGGCGTCCGCTTAAAAGCACTCAGTCACTACGAGGTACTAGAATTTACTCGTATTCAGGATTGGCGTCCGCTTAAAAGCACTCAGATCCTACGAGGAATTAAGGATTCAGGATTGGCGTCCGCTTAAAAGCACTCAGCCACTACGAGGTACTAGAATTTACTTGGATTCAGGATTGGCGTCCCTTTAAAAGCGTTCAAACACTACGAGGAATTAAGGATTCAGGATTGGCGTCCGCTTAAAAGCACTCAGCCACTACGAGGTACTAAGGATTCAGGATTGGCGCACGCTTACGAGCACCCAACCACTACGACGTACTAGAATTTACTTGGATTCAGGATTGGCGTCCGCTTAAAAGCACTCAGTCACTACGAGGTACTAGAATTTACTTGTATTCAGGATTGGCGTCCGCTTAAAAGCACTCAGACCCTACGAGGAATTAAGGATTCAGGATTGGCGTCCGCTTAAAAGCACTCAGCCACTACGAGGTACTAGAATTTACTTGGATTCAGGATTGGCGTCCGTTTAAAAGCGTTCAAACACTACGAGGAATTAAGGATTCAGGATTGGCGTCCGCTTAAAAGCACTCAGCCACTACGAGGTACTAAGGATTCAGGATTGGCGCACGCTTACGAGCACCCAACCACTACGACGTACTAGAATTTACTTGGATTCAGGATTGCCGTCCGCTTAAAAGCACTCAGCCACTACGAGGTGCTAGAATTTACTTGGATTCAGGATTGGCGTCCGCTTAAAAGCACTCAGTCACTACGAGGTACTAGAATTTACTCGTATTCAGGATTGGCGTCCGCTTAAAAGCACTCAGATCCTACGAGGAATTAAGGATTCAGGATTGGCGTCCGCTTAAAAGCACTCAGCCACTACGAGGTACTAGAATTTACTTGGATTCAGGATTGGCGTCCCTTTAAAAGCGTTCAAACACTACGAGGAATTAAGGATTCAGGATTGGCGTCCGCTTAAAAGCACTCAGCCACTACGAGGTACTAAGGATTCAGGATTGGCGCACGCTTACGAGCACCCAACCACTACGACGTACTAGAATTTACTTGGATTCAGGATTGGCGTCCGCTTAAAAGCACTCAGTCACTACGAGGTACTAGAATTTACTTGTATTCAGGATTGGCGTCCGCTTAAAAGCACTCAGACCCTACGAGGAATTAAGGATTCAGGATTGGCGTCCGCTTAAAAGCACTCAGCCACTACGAGGTACTAGAATTTACTTGGATTCAGGATTGGCGTCCGTTTAAAAGCGTTCAAACACTACGAGGAATTAAGGATTCAGGATTGGCGTCCGCTTAAAAGCACTCAGCCACTACGAGGTACTAAGGATTCAGGATTGGCGCACGCTTAAGAGCACTCAATCACTACGAGGTACTAGAATTTACTTGGATTCAGGACTGCCGTCCGCTTAAAAGCACTCAGCCACTACGAGGTGCTAGAATTTACTTGGATTCAGGATTGGCGTCCGCTTAAAAGCACTCAGTCACTACGAGGTACTAGAATTTACTTGTATTCAGGATTGGCGTCCGCTTAAAAGCACTCAGACCCTACGAGGAATTAAGGATTCAGGGTTGGCGTCCGCTTAAAAGCACTCAGCCACTACGAGGTACTAGAATTTACTTGGATTCAGGATTGGCGTCCGTTTAAAAGCGTTCAAACACTACGAGGAATTAAGGATTCAGGATTGGCGTCCGCTTAAAAGCACTCAACCACTACGAGGTACTAAGGATTCAGGATTGGCGCACGCTTACGAGCACCCAACCACTACGACGTACTAGAATTTACTTGGATTCAGGATTGGCGTCCGCTTAAAAGCACTCAGCCCCTACGAGGTACTAAGGATTCAGGATTGGCGTCCGCTTAAAAACTCTCAGCCAGTACGATGTACTAGAATTTACTTGGATTCAGGATTGGCGTCCGTTTAAAAGCGCTCAGACACTACGAGGTACTAGAATTTACTTGGATTCAGGATTGGTGTCCGCTTAAAAGCACTCAGCCTCTCTGAGGTACTAAGTATTCAGGATTGACGTCCGCTTAAAAGCACTCAGCCACTACGAGGTACTAGAATTTACTTGGATTCAGGATTGGCGTCCGCTTAAAAGCACTCAGCCACTACGAGGTACTAAGGATTCAGGATTGGCGCACGCTTAAAAGCACTCAATCACTACGAGGTACTAGAATTTACTTGGATTCAGGATTGGCGTAGGTTTAAAAGCACTCATCCTCTACGAGGCACTAAGGATTCAGGATTGGCGTCCGCTTAAAAACACTCAGCCAGTACGAGGTACTGGGATTCAGGATTGCCGTCCGCTTAAAAACAATCAGCCAGTATGAGGTACTGAGATTCGTGATTGGCGTCCGTTTAAAAGCATTCAGACACTACGAGGTACTAGAATTTACTTGGATTCAGGATTGGCGTCCGCTTAAAAGCTCCCAGCCACTACGAGGTACTAAGGATTCAGGATTGTCGCACGCTTGAAAGCACTCAATCACTACGAGGTACAAGAATTTACTTGGATTCAGGATTGGCGTCCGTTTAAAAGCACTCAGACTCTACGAGGAACTAAGGATTCAGGATTGGCGTCCGCTTAAAAGCACTCAGCCCCTACGAGGTACTAAGGATTCAGGATTGGCGTCCGCTTAAAAACACTTAGCCTCTACGATGTACTAAGGATTCAGGATTGTCGTCCTCTTAAAAGCACTCAGCCACTACGAGGTACTAGAATTCACTTGGATTCAGGATTTGCGTCCGCTTAGAAGCACTCAGCCTCTACGAGGTACTAAGGATTCAGGATTGGCGTCCGCTTAAAAGCACTCAGCCACTACGAGGTACTAAGGATTCAGGATTGGCGCACGCTTGAAAGCACTCAATCACTACGAGGTACTAGAATTTACTTGGATTCAGGATTGGCGTCCGCTTAAAAACACTTAGCCTCTACGATGTACTAAGGATTCAGGATTGTCGTCCTCTTAAAAGCACTCAGCCACTACGAGGTACTAGAATTTACTTGGATTCAGGATTGGCGTCCGCTTAGAAGCACTCAGCCTGTACGAGGTACTAAGGATTCAGGATTGGCGTCGGCTTAAAAGCACTCAGCCACTACGAGGTACTAAGGATTCAGGATTGGCGCACGCTTAAAAGCACTCAGTCACTAGAGGTACTGGAATTTACTTGGATTCAGGATAGCGTCCGCTTAAAAGCACTCAGACCCTACGAGGAATTAAGGATTCAGGATTGGCGTCCGCTTAAAAGCACTCAGCCACTACGAGGTACTAGAATTTACTTGGATTCAGGATTGGCGTCCGTTTAAAAGCGTTCAGACACTACGAGGAATTAAGGATTCAGGATTGGCGTCCGCTTAAAAGCACTCAGCCACTACGAGGTACTAGAATTTACTTGGATTCAGGATTTGCGTCCGCTTAGAAGCACTCAGCCTCTACGAGGTACTAAGGATTCAGGATTGGCGTCCGCTTAAAAGCACTCAGCCACTACGAGGTACTAGAATGTATTTGGATTCAGGATTGGCGTCCGCTTAAAAGCTCCCAGCCACTACGAGGTACTAAGGATTCAGGATTGGCGCACGCTTGAAAGCACTCAATCACTACGAGGTACTAGAATTTACTTGGATTCAGGATGGGTGTCCGTTTAAAAGCACTCAGACTCTACGAGGAACTAAGGATTCAGGATTGGCGTCCGCTTAAAAGCACTCTGCCACTACGAGGTACTAAGGATTCAGGATTGGCGTCCGCTTAAAAACACTTAGCCTCTACGATGTACTAAGGATTCAGGATTGGCGCACGCTTAAAAGCACTCAGTCACTAGAGGTACTGGAATTTACTTGGATTCAGGATTGGCGTCCGCTTAAGAGCACTCAATCACTACGAGGTACTAAGGATTCAGGATTGGCGTCCGCTTAAAAACACTTAGCCTCTACGATGTACTAAGGATTCAGGATTGGCGCACGCTTAAAAGCACTCAGTCACTACGAGGTACTAGAATTTACTTGTATTCAGGATTGGCGTCCGCTTAAAAGCACTCAGACCCTACGAGGAATTAAGGAATCAGGATTGGCGTCCGCTTAAAAGCACTCAGCCACTACGAGGTACTAGAATTTACTTGGATTCAGGATTGGCGTCCGTTTAAAAGCGTTCAGACACTACGAGGAATTAAGGATTCAGGATTGGCGTCCGCTTAAAAGCACTCAGCCACTACGAGGTACTAAGGATTCAGGATTGGCGCACGCTTACGAGCACCCAACAACTACGACGTACTAGAATTTACTTGGATTCAGGATTGGCGTCCGCTTAAAAGCACTCAGCCTCTACGAGGTACTAAGGATTCAGGATTGGCGTCCGCTTAAAAGCACTCAGCCAGTACGATGTACTAGAATTTACTTGGATTCAGGATTGGCGTCCGTTTAAAAGCGCTCAGACACTACGAGGTACTAGAATTTACTTGGATTCAGGATTGGTGTCCGCTTAAAAGCACTCAGCCTCTCTGAGGTACTAAGTATTCAGGATTGACGTCCGCTTAAAAGCACTCAGCCACTACGAGGTACTAGAATTTACTTGATTTCAGGATTGGCGTCCGCTTAAAAGCACTCAGCCACTACGAGGTACTAAGGATTCAGGATTGGCGCACGCTTAAAAGCACTCAATCACTACGAGGTACTAGAATTTACTTGGATTCAGGATTGGCGTCCGTTTAAAAGCACTCATCCTCTACGAGGTACTAAGGATTCAGGATTGTCGTCCGCCTAAAAACACTCAGCCAGTACGAGGTACTGGGATTCAGGATTGCCGTCCGTTTAAAAGCGCTCAGACACTACGAGGTACTAGAATTTACTTCTATTCAGGGTTGGTGCCCGCTTAAAAGCACTCAGCCTCTACGAGGTACTAAGGATTCAGGATTGGCGTCCGCTTAAAAGCACTCAGCCACTACGGGGTACTAAGGATTCAGGATTGGCGTCCGCTTAAAAACACTCTGCCAGTATGAGGTACTGGGATTCGGGATTGGCGCACGCTTAAGAGCACTCAATCACTACGAGGTACTAGAATTTACTTGGATTCAGGATTGGCGCACGCTTAAAAGCACTCAAACACTACGAGGTACTAGAATTTACTTGGATTCAGGATTGGTGTCCGCTTAAAAGCACTCAGCCTCTACGAGGTACTAAGGATTCAGGATTGGCGTCCGCTTAAAAGCACTCAGCCACTACGGGGTACTAAGGATTCAGGATTGGCGTCCGCTTAAAAGCACTCAGCCACTACGAGGTACTAAGGATTCAGGATTGGCGCACGCTTAAGAGCACTCAATCACTACGAGGTACTAGAATTTACTTGGATTCAGGATTGGCGTCCGCTTAAAAGCACTCAGCCACTACGAGGTACTAAGGATTCAGGATTGGCGCACGCTTAAGAGCACTCAATCACTACGAGGTACTAGAATTTACTTGGATTCAGGATTGCCGTCCGCTTAAAAGCACTCAGCCACTACGAGGTGCTAGAATTTACTTGGATTCAGGATTGGCGTCCGCTTAAAAGCACTCAGTCACTACGAGGTACTAGAATTTACTTGTATTCAGGATTGGCGTCCGCTTAAAAGCACTCAGACCCTACGAGGAATTAAGGATTCAGGATTGGCGTCCGCTTAAAAGCACTCAGCCACTACGAGGTACTAGAATTTACTTGGATTCAGGATTGGCTTCCGTTTAAAAGCGTTCAGACACTACGAGGAATTAAGGATTCAGATTGGCGTCCGCTTAAAAGCACTCAGCCACTACGAGGTACTAAGGATTCAGGATTGGCGCACGCTTACGAGCACCCAATCACTACGACGTACTAGAATTTACTTGGATTCAGGATTGGCGTCCGCTTAAAAGCACTCAGCCAGTACGATGTACTAGAATTTACTTGGATTCAGGATTGGCGTCCGTTTAAAAGCGCTCAGACACTACGAGGTACTAGAATTTATTTGGATTCAGGATTGGTGTCCGCTTAAAAGCACTCAGCCTCTCCGAGGTACTAAGTATTCAGGATTGACGTCCGCTTAAAAGCACTCAGCCACTACGAGGTACTAAGGATTCAGGATTGGCGCACGCTTAAAAGCACTCAATCACTACGAGGTACTACAATTTACTTGGATTCAGGATTGGCGTCCGTTTAAAAGCACTCATCGGCTACGAGGTACTAAGGATTCAGGATTGGCGTCCGCTTAAAAACACTCAGCCAGTACGAGGTACTGGGATTCAGGATTGCCGTCCGCTTAAAAACACTCAGCCAGTATGAGGTACTGAGATTCGTGATAAGCGTCTGTTTAAAAGCGCTCAGACACTACGAGGTACTAGAATTTACTTGGATTCAGGATTGGCGTCCGTTTAAAAGCACTCAGACTCTACGAGGAACTAAGGATTCAGGATTGGCGTCCGCTTAAAAGCACTCAGCCACTACGAGGTACTAAGGATTCAGGATTGGCGTCCGCTTAAAAACACTTAGCCTCTACGATGTACTAAGGATTCAGGATTGTCGTCCGCTTAAAAGCACTCAGCCACTACGAGGTACTAAGGATTCAGGATTGGCGCACGCTTAAGAGCACTCAATCACTACGAGGTACTAGAATTTACTTGGATTCAGGATTGGCGTCCGCTTAAAAGCACTCAGCCACTACGAGGTACTAAGGATTCAGGATTGGCGCACGCTTAAGAGCACTCAATCACTACGAGGTACTAGAATTTACTTGGATTCAGGATTGCCGTCCGCTTAAAAGCACTCAGCCACTACGATGTGCTAGAATTTACTTGGATTCAGGATTGGCGTCCGCTTAAAAGCACTCAGTCACTACGAGGTACTAGAATTTACTTGTATTCAGGATTGGCGTCCGCTTAAAAGCACTCAGACCCTACGAGGAATTAAGGATTCAGGATTGGCGTCCGCTTAAAAGCACTCAGCCACTACGAGGTACTAGAATTTACTTGGATTCAGGATTGGCTTCCGTTTAAAAGCGTTCAGACACTACGAGGAATTAAGGATTCAGATTGGCGTCCGCTTAAAAGCACTCAGCCACTACGAGGTACTAAGGATTCAGGATTGGCGCACGCTTACGAGCACCCAATCACTACGACGTACTAGAATTTACTTGGATTCAGGATTGGCGTCCGCTTAAAAGCACTCAGCCCCTACGAGGTACTAAGGATTCAGGATTGGCGTCCGCTTAAAAACACTCAGCCAGTACGATGTACTAGAATTTACTTGGATTCAGGATTGGCGTCCGCTTAAAAGCACTCAGTCACTACGAGGTACTAGAATTTACTCGTATTCAGGATTGGCGTCCGCTTAAAAGCACTCAGATCCTACGAGGAATTAAGGATTCAGGATTGGCGTCCGCTTAAAAGCACTCAGCCACTACGAGGTACTAGAATTTACTTGGATTCAGGATTGGCGTCCCTTTAAAAGCGTTCAAACACTACGAGGAATTAAGGATTCAGGATTGGCGTCCGCTTAAAAGCACTCAGCCACTACGAGGTACTAAGGATTCAGGATTGGCGCACGCTTACGAGCACCCAACCACTACGACGTACTAGAATTTACTTGGATTCAGGATTGGCGTCCGCTTAAAAGCACTCAGTCACTACGAGGTACTAGAATTTACTTGTATTCAGGATTGGCGTCCGCTTAAAAGCACTCAGACCCTACGAGGAATTAAGGATTCAGGATTGGCGTCCGCTTAAAAGCACTCAGCCACTACGAGGTACTAGAATTTACTTGGATTCAGGATTGGCTTCCGTTTAAAAGCGTTCAGACACTACGAGGAATTAAGGATTCAGATTGGCGTCCGCTTAAAAGCACTCAGCCACTACGAGGTACTAAGGATTCAGGATTGGCGCACGCTTACGAGCACCCAATCACTACGACGTACTAGAATTTACTTGGATTCAGGATTGGCGTCCGCTTAAAAGCACTCAGCCCCTACGAGGGACTAAGGATTCAGGATTGGCGTCCGCTTAAAAACACTTAGCCTCTACGATGTACTAAGGATTCAGGATTGTCGTCCTCTTAAAAGCACTCAGCCACTACGAGGTACTAGAATTCACTTGGATTCAGGATTTGCGTCCGCTTAGAAGCACTCAGCCTCTACGAGGTACTAAGGATTCAGGATTGGCGTCCGCTTAAAAGCACTCAGCCACTACGAGGTACTAAGGATTCAGGATTGGCGCACGCTTGAAAGCACTCAATCACTACGAGGTACTAGAATTTACTTGGATTCAGGATTGGCGTCCGCTTAAAAACACTTAGCCTCTACGATGTACTAAGGATTCAGGATTGTCGTCCTCTTAAAAGCACTCAGCCACTACGAGGTACTAGAATTTACTTGGATTCAGGATTGGCGTCCGCTTAGAAGCACTCAGCCTGTACGAGGTACTAAGGATTCAGGATTGGCGTCGGCTTAAAAGCACTCAGCCACTACGAGGTACTAAGGATTCAGGATTGGCGCACGCTTAAAAGCACTCAGTCACTAGAGGTACTGGAATTTACTTGGATTCAGGATAGCGTCCGCTTAAAAGCACTCAGACCCTACGAGGAATTAAGGATTCAGGATTGGCGTCCGCTTAAAAGCACTCAGCCACTACGAGGTACTAGAATTTACTTGGATTCAGGATTGGCGTCCGTTTAAAAGCGTTCAGACACTACGAGGAATTAAGGATTCAGGATTGGCGTCCGCTTAAAAGCACTCAGCCACTACGAGGTACTAGAATTTACTTGGATTCAGGATTTGCGTCCGCTTAGAAGCACTCAGCCTCTACGAGGTACTAAGGATTCAGGATTGGCGTCCGCTTAAAAGCACTCAGCCACTACGAGGTACTAGAATTTATTTGGATTCAGGATTGGCGTCCGCTTAAAAGCTCCCAGCCACTACGAGGTACTAAGGATTCAGGATTGGCGCACGCTTGAAAGCACTCAATCACTACGAGGTACTAGAATTTACTTGGATTCAGGATGGGTGTCCGTTTAAAAGCACTCAGACTCTACGAGGAACTAAGGATTCAGGATTGGCGTCCGCTTAAAAGCACTCTGCCACTACGAGGTACTAAGGATTCAGGATTGGCGTCCGCTTAAAAACACTTAGCCTCTACGATGTACTAAGGATTCAGGATTGGCGCACGCTTAAAAGCACTCAGTCACTAGAGGTACTGGAATTTACTTGGATTCAGGATTGGCGTCCGCTTAAGAGCACTCAATCACTACGAGGTACTAAGGATTCAGGATTGGCGTCCGCTTAAAAACACTTAGGCTCTACGATGTACTAAGGATTCAGGATTGGCGCACGCTTAAAAGCACTCAGTCACTACGAGGTACTAGAATTTACTTGTATTCAGGATTGGCGTCCGCTTAAAAGCACTCAGACCCTACGAGGAATTAAGGAATCAGGATTGGCGTCCGCTTAAAAGCACTCAGCCACTACGAGGTACTAGAATTTACTTGGATTCAGGATTGGCGTCCGTTTAAAAGCGTTCAGACACTACGAGGAATTAAGGATTCAGGATTGGCGTCCGCTTAAAAGCACTCAGCCACTACGAGGTACTAAGGATTCAGGATTGGCGCACGCTTACGAGCACCCAACCACTACGACGTACTAGAATTTACTTGGATTCAGGATTGGCGTCCGCTTAAAAGCACTCAGCCTCTACGAGGTACTAAGGATTCAGGATTGGCGTCCGCTTAAAAGCACTCAGCCAGTACGATGTACTAGAATTTACTTGGATTCAGGATTGTCGTCCGTTTAAAAGCGCTCAGACACTACGAGGTACTAGAATTTACTTGGATTCAGGATTGGTGTCCGCTTAAAAGCACTCAGCCTCTCTGAGGTACTAAGTATTCAGGATTGACGTCCGCTTAAAAGCACTCAGCCACTACGAGGTACTAGAATTTACTTGATTTCAGGATTGGCGTCCGCTTAAAAGCACTCAGCCACTACGAGGTACTAAGGATTCAGGATTGGCGCACGCTTAAAAGCACTCAATCACTACGAGGTACTAGAATTTACTTGGATTCAGGATTGGCGTCCGTTTAAAAGCACTCATCCTCTACGAGGTACTAAGGATTCAGGATTGTCGTCCGCTTAAAAACACTCAGCCAGTACGAGGTACTGGGATTCAGGATTGCCGTCCGTTTAAAAGCGCTCAGACACTACGAGGTACTAGAATTTACTTCTATTCAGGGTTGGTGCCCGCTTAAAAGCACTCAGCCTCTACGAGGTACTAAGGATTCAGGATTGGCGTCCGCTTAAAAGCACTCAGCCACTACGGGGTACTAAGGATTCAGGATTGGCGTCCGCTTAAAAACACTCTGCCAGTATGAGGTACTGGGATTCGGGATTGGCGCACGCTTAAGAGCACTCAATCACTACGAGGTACTAGAATTTACTTGGATTCAGGATTGGCGCACGCTTAAAAGCACTCAAACACTACGAGGTACTAGAATTTACTTGGATTCAGGATTGGTGTCCGCTTAAAAGCACTCAGCCTCTGCGAGGTACTAAGGATTCAGGATTGGCGTCCGCTTAAAAGCACTCAGCCACTACGGGGTACTAAGGATTCAGGATTGGCGTCCGCTTAAAAGCACTCAGCCACTACGAGGTACTAAGGATTCAGGATTGGCGCACGCTTAAGAGCACTCAATCACTACGAGGTACTAGAATTTACTTGGATTCAGGATTGGCGTCCGCTTAAAAGCACTCAGCCACTACGAGGTACTAAGGATTCAGGATTGGCGCACGCTTAAGAGCACTCAATCACTACGAGGTACTAGAATTTACTTGGATTCAGGATTGCCGTCCGCTTAAAAGCACTCAGCCACTACGAGGTGCTAGAATTTACTTGGATTCAGGATTGGCGTCCGCTTAAAAGCACTCAGTCACTACGAGGTACTAGAATTTACTTGTATTCAGGATTGGCGTCCGCTTAAAAGCACTCAGACCCTACGAGGAATTAAGGATTCAGGATTGGCGTCCGCTTAAAAGCACTCAGCCACTACGAGGTACTAGAATTTACTTGGATTCAGGATTGGCTTCCGTTTAAAAGCGTTCAGACACTACGAGGAATTAAGGATTCAGATTGGCGTCCGCTTAAAAGCACTCAGCCACTACGAGGTACTAAGGATTCAGGATTGGCGCACGCTTACGAGCACCCAATCACTACGACGTACTAGAATTTACTTGGATTCAGGATTAGCGTCCGCTTAAAAGCACTCAGCCTCTACGAGGTACTAAGGATTCAGGATTGGCGTCCGCTTAAAAACACTCAGCCAGTACGATGTACTAGAATTTAATTGGATTCAGGATTGGCGTCCGTTTAAAAGCGCTCAGACACTACGAGGTACTAGAATTTATTTGGATTCAGGATTGGTGTCCGCTTAAAAGCACTCAGCCTCTCCGAGGTACTAAGTATTCAGGATTGACATCCGCTTAAAAGCACTCAGCCACTACGAGGTACTAAGGATTCAGGATTGGCGCACGCTTAAAAGCACTCAATCACTACGAGGTACTACAATTTACTTGGATTCAGGATTGGCGTCCGTTTAAAAGCACTCATCGGCTACGAGGTACTAAGGATTCAGGATTGGCGTCCGCTTAAAAACACTCAGCCAGTACGAGGTACTGGGATTCAGGATTGCCGTCCGCTTAAAAACACTCAGCCAGTATGAGGTACTGAGATTCGTGATAAGCGTCTGTTTAAAAGCGCTCAGACACTACGAGGTACTAGAATTTACTTGGATTCAGGATTGGCGTCCGTTTAAAAGCACTCAGACTCTACGAGGAACTAAGGATTCAGGATTGGCGTCCGCTTAAAAGCACTCAGCCACTACGAGGTACTAAGGATTCAGGATTGGCGTCCGCTTAAAAACACTTAGCCTCTACGATGTACTAAGGATTCAGGATTGTCGTCCGCTTAAAAGCACTCAGCCACTACGAGGTACTAAGGATTCAGGATTGGCGCACGCTTAAGAGCACTCAATCACTACGAGGTACTAGAATTTACTTGGATTCAGGATTGGCGTCCGCTTAAAAGCACTCAGCCACTACGAGGTACTAAGGATTCAGGATTGGCGCACGCTTAAGAGCACTCAATCACTACGAGGTACTAGAATTTACTTGGATTCAGGATTGCCGTCCGCTTAAAAGCACTCAGCCACTACGATGTGCTAGAATTTACTTGGATTCAGGATTGGCGTCCGCTTAAAAGCACTCAGTCACTACGAGGTACTAGAATTTACTTGTATTCAGGATTGGCGTCCGCTTAAAAGCACTCAGACCCTACGAGGAATTAAGGATTCAGGATTGGCGTCCGCTTAAAAGCACTCAGCCACTACGAGGTACTAGAATTTACTTGGATTCAGGATTGGCTTCCGTTTAAAAGCGTTCAGACACTACGAGGAATTAAGGATTCAGATTGGCGTCCGCTTAAAAGCACTCAGCCACTACGAGGTACTAAGGATTCAGGATTGGCGCACGCTTACGAGCACCCAATCACTACGACGTACTAGAATTTACTTGGATTCAGGATTGGCGTCCGCTTAAAAGCACTCAGCCTCTACGAGGTACTAAGGATTCAGGATTGGCGTCCGCTTAAAAACACTCAGCCAGTACGATGTACTAGAATTTACTTGGATTCAGGATTGGCGTCCGTTTAAAAGCGCTCAGACACTACGAGGTACTAGAATTTATTTGGATTCAGGATTGGTGTCCGCTTAAAAGCACTCAGCCTCTCCGAGGTACTAAGTATTCAGGATTGACGTCCGCTTAAAAGCACTCAGCCACTACGAGGTACTAAGGATTCAGGATTGGCGCACGCTTAAAAGCACTCAATCACTACGAGGTACTACAATTTACTTGGATTCAGGATTGGCGTCCGTTTAAAAGCACTCATCGGCTACGAGGTACTAAGGATTCAGGATTGGCGTCCGCTTAAAAACACTCAGCCAGTACGAGGTACTGGGATTCAGGATTGCCGTCCGCTTAAAAACACTCAGCCAGTATGAGGTACTGAGATTCGTGATAAGCGTCTGTTTAAAAGCGCTCAGACACTACGAGGTACTAGAATTTACTTGGATTCAGGATTGGCGTCCGTTTAAAAGCACTCAGACTCTACGAGGAACTAAGGATTCAGGATTGGCGTCCGCTTAAAAGCACTCAGCCACTACGAGGTACTAAGGATTCAGGATTGGCGTCCGCTTAAAAACACTTAGCCTCTACGATGTACTAAGGATTCAGGATTGTCGTCCGCTTAAAAGCACTCAGCCACTACGAGGTACTAGAATTTACTTGGATTCAGGATGGCGTCCGCTTAAAAGCACTCATACCCTACGAGGAATTAAGGATTCAGGATTGGCGTCCGCTTAAAAACACTCTGCCAGTATGAGGTACTGGGATTCGGGATTGGCGCACGCTTAAGAGCACTCAATCACTACGAGGTACTAGAATTTACTTGGATTCAGGATTGGCGCACGCTTAAAAGCACTCAAACACTACGAGGTACTAGAATTTACTTGGATTCAGGATTGGTGTCCGCTTAAAAGCACTCAGCCTCTACGAGGTACTAAGGATTCAGGATTGGCGTCCGCTTAAAAGCACTCAGCCACTACGGGGTACTAAGGATTCAGGATTGGCGTCCGCTTAAAAGCACTCAGCCACTACGAGGTACTAAGGATTCAGGATTGGCGCACGCTTAAGAGCACTCAATCACTACGAGGTACTAGAATTTACTTGGATTCAGGATTGGCGTCCGCTTAAAAGCACTCAGCCACTACGAGGTACTAAGGATTCAGGATTGGCGCACGCTTAAGAGCACTCAATCACTACGAGGTACTAGAATTTACTTGGATTCAGGATTGCCGTCCGCTTAAAAGCACTCAGCCACTACGAGGTGCTAGAATTTACTTGGATTCAGGATTGGCGTCCGCTTAAAAGCACTCAGTCACTACGAGGTACTAGAATTTACTTGTATTCAGGATTGGCGTCCGCTTAAAAGCACTCAGACCCTACGAGGAATTAAGGATTCAGGATTGGCGTCCGCTTAAAAGCACTCAGCCACTACGAGGTACTAGAATTTACTTGGATTCAGGATTGGCTTCCGTTTAAAAGCGTTCAGACACTACGAGGAATTAAGGATTCAGATTGGCGTCCGCTTAAAAGCACTCAGCCACTACGAGGTACTAAGGATTCAGGATTGGCGCACGCTTACGAGCACCCAATCACTACGACGTACTAGAATTTACTTGGATTCAGGATTAGCGTCCGCTTAAAAGCACTCAGCCTCTACGAGGTACTAAGGATTCAGGATTGGCGTCCGCTTAAAAACACTCAGCCAGTACGATGTACTAGAATTTACTTGGATTCAGGATTGGCGTCCGTTTAAAAGCGCTCAGACACTACGAGGTACTAGAATTTATTTGGATTCAGGATTGGTGTCCGCTTAAAAGCACTCAGCCTCTCCGAGGTACTAAGTATTCAGGATTGACGTCCGCTTAAAAGCACTCAGCCACTACGAGGTACTAAGGATTCAGGATTGGCGCACGCTTAAAAGCACTCAATCACTACGAGGTACTACAATTTACTTGGATTCAGGATTGGCGTCCGTTTAAAAGCACTCATCGGCTACGAGGTACTAAGGATTCAGGATTGGCGTCCGCTTAAAAACACTCAGCCAGTACGAGGTACTGGGATTCAGGATTGCCGTCCGCTTAAAAACACTCAGCCAGTATGAGGTACTGAGATTCGTGATAAGCGTCTGTTTAAAAGCGCTCAGACACTACGAGGTACTAGAATTTACTTGGATTCAGGATTGGCGTCCGTTTAAAAGCACTCAGACTCTACGAGGAACTAAGGATTCAGGATTGGCGTCCGCTTAAAAGCACTCAGCCACTACGAGGTACTAAGGATTCAGGATTGGCGTCCGCTTAAAAACACTTAGCCTCTGCGATGTACTAAGGATTCAGGATTGTCGTCCGCTTAAAAGCACTCAGCCACTACGAGGTACTAAGGATTCAGGATTGGCGCACGCTTAAGAGCACTCAATCACTACGAGGTACTAGAATTTACTTGGATTCAGGATTGGCGTCCGCTTAAAAGCACTCAGCCACTACGAGGTACTAAGGATTCAGGATTGACGCACGCTTAAGAGCACTCAATCACTACGA
Organism: Sicus ferrugineus; assembly: GCA_922984085.1. Taxonomy (NCBI): domain Eukaryota; kingdom Metazoa; phylum Arthropoda; class Insecta; order Diptera; family Conopidae; genus Sicus; species Sicus ferrugineus. The sequence goes on from OV277348.1 coordinate 51,696,489, forward strand.
GGTACTAGAATTTACTTGGATTCAGGATTGCCGTCCGCTTAAAAGCACTCAGCCACTACGATGTGCTAGAATTTACTTGGATTCAGGATTGGCGTCCGCTTAAAAGCACTCAGTCACTACGAGGTACTAGAATTTACTTGTATTCAGGATTGGCGTCCGCTTAAAAGCACTCAGACCCTACGAGGAATTAAGGATTCAGGATTGGCGTCCGCTTAAAAGCACTCAGCCACTACGAGGTACTAGAATTTACTTGGATTCAGGATTGGCTTCCGTTTAAAAGCGTTCAGACACTACGAGGAATTAAGGATTCAGATTGGCGTCCGCTTAAAAGCACTCAGCCACTACGAGGTACTAAGGATTCAGGATTGGCGCACGCTTAAGAGCACCCAATCACTACGACGTACTAGAATTTACTTGGATTCAGGATTGGCGTCCGCTTAAAAGCACTCAGCCTCTACGAGGTACTAAGGATTCAGGATTGGCGTCCGCTTAAAAACACTCAGCCAGTACGATGTACTAGAATTTACTTGGATTCAGGATTGGCGTCCGTTTAAAAGCGCTCAGACACTACGAGGTACTAGAATTTATTTGGATTCAGGATTGGTGTCCGCTTAAAAGCACTCAGCCTCTCCGAGGTACTAAGTATTCAGGATTGACGTCCGCTTAAAAGCACTCAGCCACTACGAGGTACTAAGGATTCAGGATTGGCGCACGCTTAAAAGCACTCAATCACTACGAGGTACTACAATTTACTTGGATTCAGGATTGGCGTCCGTTTAAAAGCACTCATCGGCTACGAGGTACTAAGGATTCAGGATTGGCGTCCGCTTAAAAACACTCAGCCAGTACGAGGTACTGGGATTCAGGATTGCCGTCCGCTTAAAAACACTCAGCCAGTATGAGGTACTGAGATTCGTGATAAGCGTCTGTTTAAAAGCGCTCAGACACTACGAGGTACTAGAATTTACTTGGATTCAGGATTGGCGTCCGTTTAAAAGCACTCAGACTCTACGAGGAACTAAGGATTCAGGATTGGCGTCCGCTTAAAAGCACTCAGCCACTACGAGGTACTAAGGATTCAGGATTGGCGTCCGCTTAAAAACACTTAGCCTCTACGATGTACTAAGGATTCAGGATTGTCGTCCGCTTAAAAGCACTCAGCCACTACGAGGTACTAGAATTTACTTGGATTCAGGATGGCGTCCGCTTAAAAGCACTCATACCCTACGAGGAATTAAGGATTCAGGATTGGCGTCCGCTTAAAAGCACTCAGTCACTACGAGGTACTAGAATTTACTTGGATTCAGGATTGGCGTCCGCTTAAAAGCTCCCAGCCACTACGAGGTACTAAGGATTCAGGATTGGCGCACGCTTGAAAGCACTCAATCACTACGAGGTACTAGAATTTACTTGGATTCAGGATTGGCGTCCGCTTAAAAACACTTAGCCTCTACGATGTACTAAGGATTCAGGATTGTCGTCCTCTTAAAAGCACTCAGCCACTACGAGGTACTAGAATTTACTTGGATTCAGAATTGGCGTCCGCTTAGAAGCACTCAGCCTGTACGAGGTACTAAGGATTCAGGATTGGCGTCGGCTTAAAAGCACTCAGCCACTACGAGGTACTAAGGATTCAGCATTGGCGCACGCTTAAAAGCACTCAGTCACTAGAGGTACTGGAATTTACTTGGATTCAGGATTGGCGTCCGTTTAAAAGCGTTTAGACACTACGAGGAATTAAGGATTCAGGATTGGCGTCCGCTTAAAAGCACTCAGCCAGTACGAGGTACTAGAATTTACTTGGATTCAGGATTTGCGTCCGCTTAGAAGCACTCAGCCTCTACGAGGTACTAAGGATTCAGGATTGGCGTCCGCTTAAAAGCACTCAGCCACTACGAGGTACTAGAATTTACTTGGATTCAGGATTGGCGTCCGCTTAAAAGCTCCCAGCCACTACGAGGTACTAAGGATTCAGGATTGGCGCACGCTTGAAAGCACTCAATCACTACGAGGTACTAGAATTTACTTGGATTCAGGATTGGCGTCCGTTTAAAAGCACTCAGACTCTACGAGGAACTATGGATTCAGGATTGGCGTCCGCTTAAAAGCACTCAGCTACTACGAGGTACTAAGGATTCAGGATTGGCGCACGCTTAAAAGCACTCAGTCAATAGAGGTACTGGAATTTACTTGGATTCAGGATTGGCGTCCGCTTAAGAGCACTCAATCACTACGAGGTACTAGAATTTACTTGGATTCAGGATTGGCGTCCGCTTAAAAGCACTCAGTCACTACGAGGTACTAGAATTTACTTGTATTCAGGATTGGCGTCCGCTTAAAAGCACTCAGACCCTACGAGGAATTAAGGATTCAGGATTGGCGTCCGCTTAAAAGCACTCAGCCACTACGAGGTACTAGAATTTACTTGGATTCAGGATTGGCGTCCGTTTAAAAGCGTTCAAACACTACGAGGAATTAAGAATTCAGGATTGCCGTCCGCTTAAAAGCACTCAGCCACTACGAGGTACTAAGGATTCAGGATTGGCGCACGCTTACGAGCACCCAACGACTACGACGTACTAGAATTTACTTGGATTCAGGATTGCCGTCCGCTTAAAAGCACTCAGCCACTACGAGGTGCTAGAATTTACTTGGATTCAGGATTGGCGTCCGCTTAAAAGCACTCAGTCACTACGAGGTACTAGAATTTACTTGTATTCAGGATTGGCGTCCGCTTAAAAGCACTCAGACCCTACGAGGAATTAAGGATTCAGGATTGGCGTCCGCTTAAAAGCACTCAGCCACTACGAGGTACTAGAATTTACTTGGATTCAGGATTGGCGTCCGTTTAAAAGCGTTCAAACACTACGAGGAATTAAGGATTCAGGATTGGCGTCCGCTTAAAAGCACTCAGCCACTACGAGGTACTAAGGATTCAGGATTGGCGCACGCTTAAGAGCACTCAATCACTACGAGGTACTAGAATTTACTTGGATTCAGGATTGCCGTCCGCTTAAAAGCACTCAGCCACTACGAGGTGCTAGAATTTACTTGGATTCAGGATTGGCGTCCGCTTAAAAGCACTCAGTCACTACGAGGTACTAGAATTTACTCGTATTCAGGATTGGCGTCCGCTTAAAAGCACTCAGATCCTACGAGGAATTAAGGATTCAGGATTGGCGTCCGCTTAAAAGCACTCAGCCACTACGAGGTACTAGAATTTACTTGGATTCAGGATTGGCGTCCGTTTAAAAGCGTTCAAACACTACGAGGAATTAAGGATTCAGGATTGGCGTCCGCTTAAAAGCACTCAGCCTCTACGAGGTACTAAGGATTCAGGATTGGCGTCCGCTTAAAAGCCCTCAGCCACTACGAGGTACTAGAATTTACTTGGATTCAGGATTGGCCTCCGCTTAAAACCTCCCAGCCACTACGAGGTACTAAGGATTCAGGATTGGCGCACGCTTGAAAGCACTCAATCACTACGAGGTACTAGAATTTACTTGGATTCAGGATTTGCGTCCGCTTAGAAGTACTCAGCCTGTACGAGGTACTAAGGATTCAGGATTGGCGTCGGCTTAAAAGCACTCAGCCACTACGAGGTACTAGAATTTACGTGGATTCAGGATTGGCGTCCGTTAAAAAGCACTCAGACTCTACGAGGAACTAAGGATTCAGGATTGGCGTCCGCTTAAAAGCACTCAGCCACTACGAGGTACTAAGGATTCAGGATTGGCGTCCGCTTAAAAACACTTAGCCTCTACGAGGAATTAAGGATTCAGGATTGGCGTCCGCTTAAAAGCACTCAGCCACTACGAGGTACTAGAATTTACTTGGATTCAGGATTGGCGTCCGTTTAAAAGCGTTCAGACACTACGAGGAATTAAGGATTCAGGATTGGCGTCCGCTTAAAAGCACTCAGCCACTACGAGGTACTAGAATTTACTTGGATTCAGGATTTGCGTCTGCTTAGAAGCTCCCAGCCACTACGAGGTACTAAGGATTCAGGATTGGCGCACGCTTGAAAGCACTCAATCACTACGAGGTACTAGAATTTACTTGGATTCAGGATTGGCGTCCGCTTAAAAACACTTAGCCTCTACGATGTACTAAGGATTCAGGATTGTCGTCCTCTTAAAAGCACTCAGCCACTACGAGGTACTAGAATTTACTTGGATTCAGGATTGGCGTCCGCTTAGAAGCACTCAGCCTGTACGAGGTACTAAGGATTCAGGATTGGCGTCGGCTTAAAAGCACTCAGCCACTACGAGGTACTAAGGATTCAGGATTGGCGCACGCTTAAAAGCACTCAGTCACTAGAGGTACTGGAATTTACTTGGATTCAGGATTAGCGTCCGTTTAAAAGCGTTCAGACACTACGAGGAATTAAGGATTCAGGATTGGCGTCCGCTTAAAAGCACTCAGCCAGTACGAGGTACTAGAATTTACTTGGATTCAGGATTGGCGTCCGTTTAAAAGCACTCAGACTCTACGAGGAACTATGGATTCAGGATTGGCGTCCGCTTAAAAGCACTCAGCTACTACGAGGTACTAAGGATTCAGGATTGGCGCACGCTTAAAAGCACTCAGTCAATAGAGGTACTGGAATTTACTTGGATTCAGGATTGGCGTCCGCTTAAGAGCACTCAATCACTACGAGGTACTAGAATTTACTTGTATTCAGGATTGGCGTCCGCTTAAAAGCACTCAGACCCTACGAGGAATTAAGGATTCAGGATTGGCGTCCGCTTAAAAGCACTCAGCCACTACGAGGTACTAGAATTTACTTGGATTCAGGATTGGCGTCCGTTTAAAAGCGTTCAAACACTACGAGGAATTAAGAATTCAGGATTGCCGTCCGCTTAAAAGCACTCAGCCACTACGAGGTACTAAGGATTCAGGATTGGCGCACGCTTACGAGCACCCAACCACTACGACGTACTAGAATTTACTTGGATTCAGGATTGCCGTCCGCTTAAAAGCACTCAGCCACTACGAGGTGCTAGAATTTACTTGGATTCAGGATTGGCGTCCGCTTAAAAGCACTCAGTCACTACGAGGTACTAGAATTTACTTGTATTCAGGATTGGCGTCCGCTTAAAAGCACTCAGACCCTACGAGGAATTAAGGATTCAGGATTGGCGTCCGCTTAAAAGCACTCAGCCACTACGAGGTACTAGAATTTACTTGGATTCAGGATTGGCGTCCGTTTAAAAGCGTTCAAACACTACGAGGAATTAAGGATTCAGGATTGGCGTCCGCTTAAAAGCACTCAGCCACTACGAGGTACTAAGGATTCAGGATTGGCGCACGCTTAAGAGCACTCAATCACTACGAGGTACTAGAATTTACTTGGATTCAGGATTGCCGTCCGCTTAAAAGCACTCAGCCACTACGAGGTGCTAGAATTTACTTGGATTCAGGATTGGCGTCCGCTTAAAAGCACTCAGTCACTACGAGGTACTAGAATTTACTCGTATTCAGGATTGGCGTCCGCTTAAAAGCACTCAGATCCTACGAGGAATTAAGGATTCAGGATTGGCGTCCGCTTAAAAGCACTCAGCCACTACGAGGTACTAGAATTTACTTGGATTCAGGATTGGCGTCCGTTTAAAAGCGTTCAAACACTACGAGGAATTAAGGATTCAGGATTGGCGTCCGCTTAAAAGCACTCAGCCTCTACGAGGTACTAAGGATTCAGGATTGGCGTCCGCTTAAAAGCCCTCAGCCACTACGAGGTACTAGAATTTACTTGGATTCAGGATTTGCGTCCGCTTAGAAGTACTCAGCCTGTACGAGGTACTAAGGATTCAGGATTGGCGTCGGCTTAAAAGCACTCAGCCACTACGAGGTACTAGAATTTACGTGGATTCAGGATTGGCGTCCGTTAAAAAGCACTCAGACTCTACGAGGAACTAAGGATTCAGGATTGGCGTCCGCTTAAAAGCACTCAGCCACTACGAGGTACTAAGGATTCAGGATTGGCGTCCGCTTAAAAACACTTAGCCTCTACGAGGAATTAAGGATTCCGTCCGCTTAAAAGCACTCAGCCACTACGAGGTACTAGAATTTACTTGGATTCAGGATTGGCGTCCGTTTAAAAGCGTTCAGACACTACGAGGAATTAAGGATTCAGGATTGGCGTCCGCTTAAAAGCACTCAGCCACTACGAGGTACTAGAATTTACTTGGATTCAGGATTTGCGTCTGCTTAGAAGCACTCAGCCTCTACGAGGTACTAAGGATTCAGGATTGGCGCACGCTTGAAAGCACTCAATCACTACGAGGTACTAGAATTTACTTGGATTCAGGATTGGCGTCCGCTTAAAAACACTTAGCCTCTACGATGTACTAAGGATTCAGGATTGTCGTCCTCTTAAAAGCACTCAGCCACTACGAGGTACTAGAATTTACTTGGATTCAGGATTGGCGTCCGCTTAGAAGCACTCAATCACTACGAGGTACTAGAATTTACTTGGATTCAGGATTGGCGTCCGCTTAAAAGCACTCAGTCACTACGAGGTACTAGAATTTACTTGGATTCAGGATTGGCGTCCGCTTAAAAGCTCCCAGCCACTACGAGGTACTAAGGATTCAGGATTGGCGCACGCTTGAAAGCACTCAATCACTACGAGGTACTAGAATTTACTTGGATTCAGGATTGGCGTCCGCTTAAAAACACTTAGCCTCTACGATGTACTAAGGATTCAGGATTGTCGTCCTCTTAAAAGCACTCAGCCACTACGAGGTACTAGAATTTACTTGGATTCAGGATTGGCGTCCGCTTAGAAGCACTCAGCCTGTACGAGGTACTAAGGATTCAGGATTGGCGTCGGCTTAAAAGCACTCAGCCACTACGAGGTACTAAGGATTCAGGATTGGCGCACGCTTAAAAGCACTCAGTCACTAGAGGTACTGGAATTTACTTGGATTCAGGATTGGCGTCCGTTTAAAAGCGTTCAGACACTACGAGGAATTAAGGATTCAGGATTGGCGTCCGCTTAAAAGCACTCAGCCAGTACGAGGTACTAGAATTTACTTGGATTCAGGATTTGCGTCCGCTTAGAAGCACTCAGCCTCTACGAGGTACTAAGGATTCAGGATTGGCGTCCGCTTAAAAGCACTCAGCCACTACGAGGTACTAGAATTTACTTGGATTCAGGATTGGCGTCCGCTTAAAAGCTCCCAGCCACTACGAGGTACTAAGGATTCAGGATTGGCGCACGCTTGAAAGCACTCAATCACTACGAGGTACTAGAATTTACTTGGATTCAGGATTGGCGTCCGTTTAAAAGCACTCAGACTCTACGAGGAACTATGGATTCAGGATTGGCGTCCGCTTAAAAGCACTCAGCTACTACGAGGTACTAAGGATTCAGGATTGGCGCACGCTTAAAAGCACTCAGTCAATAGAGGTACTGGAATTTACTTGGATTCAGGATTGGCGTCCGCTTAAGAGCACTCAATCACTACGAGGTACTAGAATTTACTTGGATTCAGGATTGGCGTCCGCTTAAAAGCACTCAGTCACTACGAGGTACTAGAATTTACTTGTATTCAGGATTGGCGTCCGCTTAAAAGCACTCAGACCCTACGAGGAATTAAGGATTCAGGATTGGCGTCCGCTTAAAAGCACTCAGCCACTACGAGGTACTAGAATTTACTTGGATTCAGGATTGGCGTCCGTTTAAAAGCGTTCAAACACTACGAGGAATTAAGAATTCAGGATTGGCGTCCGCTTAAAAGCACTCAGCCACTACGAGGTACTAAGGATTCAGGATTGGCGCACGCTTACGAGCACCCAACCACTACGACGTACTAGAATTTACTTGGATTCAGGATTGCCGTCCGCTTAAAAGCACTCAGCCACTACGAGGTGCTAGAATTTACTTGGATTCAGGATTAGCGTCCACTTAAAAGCACTCAGTCACTACGAGGTACTAGAATTTACTCGTATTCAGGATTGGCGTCCGCTTAAAAGCACTCAGATCCTACGAGGAATTAAGGATTCAGGATTGGCGTCCGCTTAAAAGCACTCAGCCACTACGAGGTACTAGAATTTACTTGGATTCAGGATTGGCGTCCCTTTAAAAGCGTTCAAACACTACGAGGAATTAAGGATTCAGGATTGGCGTCCGCTTAAAAGCACTCAGCCACTACGAGGTACTAAGGTTTCAGGATTGGCGCACGCTTACGAGCACCCAACCACTACGACGTACTAGAATTTACTTGGATTCAGGATTGGCGTCCGCTTAAAAGCACTCAGTCACTACGAGGTACTAGAATTTACTTGTATTCAGGATTGGCGTCCGCTTAAAAGCACTCAGACCCTACGAGGAATTAAGGATTCAGGATTGGCGTCCGCTTAAAAGCACTCAGCCACTACGAGGTACTAGAATTTACTTGGATTCAGGATTGGCGTCCGTTTAAAAGCGTTCAAACACTACGAGGAATTAAGGATTCAGGATTGGCGTCCGCTTAAAAGCACTCAGCCACTACGAGGTACTAAGGATTCAGGATTGGCGCACGCTTAAGAGCACTCAATCACTACGAGGTACTAGAATTTACTTGGATTCAGGATTGCCGTCCGCTTAAAAGCACTCAGCCACTACGAGGTGCTAGAATTTACTTGGATTCAGGATTGGCGTCCGCTTAAAAGCACTCAGTCACTACGAGGTACTAGAATTTACTTGTATTCAGGATTGGCGTCCGCTTAAAAGCACTCAGACCCTACGAGGAATTAAGGATTCAGGATTGGCGTCCGCTTAAAAGCACTCAGCCACTACGAGGTACTAGAATTTACTTGGATTCAGGATTGGCGTCCGTTTAAAAGCGTTCAAACACTACGAGGAATTAAGGATTCAGGATTGGCGTCCGCTTAAAAGCACTCAACCACTACGAGGTACTAAGGATTCAGGATTGGCGCACGCTTACGAGCACCCAACCACTACGACGTACTAGAATTTACTTGGATTCAGGATTGGCGTCCGCTTAAAAGCACTCAGCCCCTACGAGGTACTAAGGATTCAGGATTGGCGCACGCTTGAAAGCACTCAATCACTACGAGGTACTAGAATTTACTTGGATTCAGGATTGGCGTCCGCTTAAAAACACTTAGCCTCTACGATGTACTAAGGATTCAGGATTGTCGTCCTCTTAAAAGCACTCAGCCACTACGAGGTACTAGAATTTACTTGGATTCAGGATTGGCGTCCGCTTAGAAGCACTCAGCCTGTACGAGGTACTAAGGATTCAGGATTGGCGTCGGCTTAAAAGCACTCAGCCACTACGAGGTACTAAGGATTCAGGATTGGCGCACGCTTAAAAGCACTCAGTCACTAGAGGTACTGGAATTTACTTGGATTCAGGATAGCGTCCGCTTAAAAGCACTCAGACCCTACGAGGAATTAAGGATTCAGGATTGGCGTCCGCTTAAAAGCACTCAGCCACTACGAGGTACTAGAATTTACTTGGATTCAGGATTGGCGTCCATTTAAAAGCGTTCAGACACTACGAGGAATTAAGGATTCAGGATTGGCGTCCGCTTAAAAGCACTCAGCCACTACGAGGTACTAGAATTTACTTGGATTCAGGATTTGCGTCCGCTTAGAAGCACTCAGCCTCTACGAGGTACTAAGGATTCAGGATTGGCGTCCGCTTAAAAGCACTCAGCCACTACGAGGTACTAGAATTTATTTGGATTCAGGATTGGCGTCCGCTTAAAAGCTCCCAGCCACTACGAGGTACTAAGGATTCAGGATTGGCGCACGCTTGAAAGCACTCAATCACTACGAGGTACTAGAATTTACTTGGATTCAGGATGGGTGTCCGTTTAAAAGCACTCAGACTCTACGAGGAACTAAGGATTCAGGATTGGCGTCCGCTCAAAAGCACTCTGCCACTACGAGGTACTAAGGATTCAGGATTGGCGTCCGCTTAAAAACACTTAGCCAGTACGAGGTACTGGGATTCAGGATTGCCGTCCGTTTAAAAGCGCTCAGACACTACGAGGTACTAGAATTTACTTCTATTCAGGGTTGGTGCCCGCTTAAAAGCACTCAGCCTCTACGAGGTACTAAGGATTCAGGATTGGCGTCCGCTTAAAAGCACTCAGCCACTACGGGGTACTAAGGATTCAGGATTGGCGTCCGCTTAAAAACACTCAGCCAGTATGAGGTACTGGGATTCGGGATTGGCGCACGCTTAAGAGCACTCAATCACTACGAGGTACTAGAATTTACTTGGATTCAGGATTGCCGTCCGCTTAAAAGCACTCAGCCACTACGAGGTGCTAGAATTTACTTGGATTCAGGATTGGCGTCCGCTTAAAAGCTCCCAGCCACTACGAGGTACTAAGGATTCAGGATTGGCGCACGCTTGAAAGCACTCAATCACTACGAGGTACTAGAATTTACTTGGATTCAGGATTGGCGTCCGTTTAAAAGCACTCAGACTCTACGAGGAACTATGGATTCAGGATTGGCGCACGCTTAAAAGCACTCAGTCACTAGAGGTACTGGAATTTACTTGGATTCAGGATTGGCGTCCGCTTAAGAGCACTCAATCACTACGAGGTACTAAGGATTCAGGATTGGCGTCCGCTTAAAAACACTTAGCCTCTACGATGTACTAAGGATTCAGGATTGGCGCACGCTTAAAAGCACTCAGTCACTACGAGGTACTAGAATTTACTTGTATTCAGGATTGGCGTCCGCTTAAAAGCACTCAGACCCTACGAGGAATTAAGGATTCAGGATTGGCGTCCGCTTAAAAGCACTCAGCCACTACGAGGTACTAGAATTTACTTGGATTCAGGATTGGCGTCCGTTTAAAAGCACTCAGACTCTACGAGGAACTATGGATTCAGGATTGGCGCACGCTTAAAAGCACTCAGTCACTAGAGGTACTGGAATTTACTTGGATTCAGGATTGGCGTCCGCTTAAGAGCACTCAATCACTACGAGGTACTAAGGATTCAGGATTGGCGTCCGCTTAAAAACACTTAGCCTCTACGATGTACTAAGGATTCAGGATTGGCGCACGCTTAAAAGCACTCAGTCACTACGAGGTACTAGAATTTACTTGTATTCAGGATTGGAGTCCGCTTAAAAGCACTCAGACCCTACGAGGAATTAAGGATTCAGGATTGGCGTCCGCTTAAAAGCACTCAGCCACTACGAGGTACTAGAATTTACTTGGATTCAGGATTGGCGTCCGTTTAAAAGCGTTCAGACACTACGAGGAATTAAGGATTCAGGATTGGCGTCCGCTTAAAAGCACTCAGCCACTACGAGGTACTAAGGATTCAGAATTGGCGCACGCTTACGAGCACCCAACCACTACGACGTACTAGAATTTACTTGGATTCAGGATTGGCGTCCGCTTAAAAGCACTCAGCCTCTACGAGGTACTAAGGATTCAGGATTGGCGTCCGCTTAAAAACACTCAGCCAGTACGATGTACTAGAATTTACTTGGATTCAGGATTGGCGTCCGTTTAAAAGCGCTCAGACACTACGAGGTACTAGAATTTACTTGGATTCAGGATTGGTGTCCGCTTAAAAGCACTCAGCCTCTCTGAGGTACTAAGTATTCAGGATTGACGTCCGCTTAAAAGCACTCAGCCACTACGAGGTACTAGAATTTACTTGATTTCAGGATTGGCGTCCGCTTAAAAGCACTCAGCCACTACGAGGTACTAAGGATTCAGGATTGGCGCACGCTTAAAAGCACTCAATCACTACGAGGTACTAGAATTTACTTGGATTCAGGATTGGCGTCCGTTTAAAAGCACTCATCCTCTACGAGGTACTAAGGATTCAGGATTGTCGTCCGCTTAAAAACACTCAGCCAGTACGAGGTACTGGGATTCAGGATTGCCGTCCGTTTAAAAGCGCTCAGACACTACGAGGTACTAGAATTTACTTCTATTCAGGGTTGGTGCCCGCTTAAAAGCACTCAGCCTCTACGAGGTACTAAGGATTCAGGATTGGCGTCCGCTTAAAAGCACTCAGCCACTACGGGGTACTAAGGATTCAGGATTGGCGTCCGCTTAAAAACACTCAGCCAGTATGAGGTACTGGGATTCGGGATTGGCGCACGCTTAAGAGCACTCAATCACTACGAGGTACTAGAATTTACTTGGATTCAGGATTGGCGCACGCTTAAAAGCACTCAATCACTACGAGGTACTAGAATTTACTTGGATTCAGGATTGGCGTCCGTTAAAAGCACTCATCCTCTACGAGGTACTAAGGATTCAGGATTGGCGTCCGCTTAAAAACACTCAGCCAGTACGAGGTACTGGGATTCAGGATTGCCGTCCGTTTAAAAGCGCTCAGACACTACGAGGTACTAGAATTTACTTGGATTCAGGATTGGTGTCCGCTTAAAAGCACTCAGCCTCTACGAGGTACTAAGGATTCAGGATTGGCGTCCGCTTAAAAGCACTCAGCCACTACGGGGTACTAAGGATTCAGGATTGGCGTCCGCTTAAAAGCACTCAGCCACTACGAGGTACTAAGGATTCAGGATTGGCGCACGCTTAAGAGCACTCAATCACTACGAGGTACTAGAATTTACTTGGATTCAGGATTGGCGTCCGCTTAAAAGCACTCAGCCACTACGAGGTACTAAGGATTCAGGATTGGCGCACGCTTAAGAGCACTCAATCACTACGAGGTACTAGAATTTACTTGGATTCAGGATTGCCGTCCGCTTAAAAGCACTCAGCCACTACGAGGTGCTAGAATTTACTTGGATTCAGGATTGGCGTCCGCTTAAAAGCACTCAGTCACTACGAGGTACTAGAATTTACTTGTATTCAGGATTGGCGTCCGCTTAAAAGCACTCAGACCCTACGAGGAATTAAGGATTCAGGATTGGCGTCCGCTTAAAAGCACTCAGCCACTACGAGGTACTAGAATTTACTTGGATTCAGGATTGGCTTCCGTTTAAAAGCGTTCAGACACTACGAGGAATTAAGGATTCAGATTGGCGTCCGCTTAAAAGCACTCAGCCACTACGAGGTACTAAGGATTCAGGATTGGCGCACGCTTACGAGCACCCAATCACTACGACGTACTAGAATTTACTTGGATTCAGGATTGGCGTCCGCTTAAAAGCACTCAGCCTCTACGAGGTACTAAGGATTCAGGATTGGCGTCCGCTTAAAAACACTCAGCCAGTACGATGTACTAGAATTTACTTGGATTCAGGATTGGCGTCCGTTTAAAAGCGCTCAGACACTACGAGGTACTAGAATTTATTTGGATTCAGGATTGGTGTCCGCTTAAAAGCACTCAGCCTCTCCGAGGTACTAAGTATTCAGGATTGACGTCCGCTTAAAAGCACTCAGCCACTACGAGGTACTAAGGATTCAGGATTGGCGCACGCTTAAAAGCACTCAATCACTACGAGGTACTACAATTTACTTGGATTCAGGATTGGCGTCCGTTTAAAAGCACTCATCGGCTACGAGGTACTAAGGATTCAGGATTGGCGTCCGCTTAAAAACACTCAGCCAGTACGAGGTACTGGGATTCAGGATTGCCGTCCGCTTAAAAACACTCAGCCAGTATGAGATACTGAGATTCGTGATAAGCGTCTGTTTGAAAGCGCTCAGACACTACGAGGTACTAGAATTTACTTGGATTCAGGATTGGCGTCCGTTTAAAAGCACTCAGACTCTACGAGGAACTAAGGATTCAGGATTGGCGTCCGCTTAAAAGCACTCAGCCACTACGAGGTACTAAGGATTCAGGATTGGCGTCCGCTTAAAAACACTTAGCCTCTACGATGTACTAAGGATTCAGGATTGTCGTCCGCTTAAAAGCACTCAGCCATTACGAGGTACTAGAATTTACTTGGATTCAGGATTTGCGTCCGCTTAGAAGCACTCAGCCTCTACGAGGTACTAAGGATTCAGGATTGGCGTCCGCTTAAAAGCACTCAGCCACTACGAGGTACTAGAATTTACTTGGATTCAGGATTGGCGTCCGCTTAAAAGCTTCCAACCACTACGAGGTACTAAGGATTCAGGATTGGCGCACGCTTGAAAGCACTCAATCACTACGAGGTACTAGAATTTACTTGGATTCAGGATTGGCGTCCGCTTAAAAACACTTAGCCTCTACGATGTACTAAGGATTCAGCATTGTCGTCCTCTTAAAAGCACTCAGCCACTACGAGGTACTAGAATTTACTTGCATTCAGGATTGGCGTCCGCTTAAAAGCACTCAGCCTGTACGAGGTACTAAGGATTCAGGATTGGCGTCGGCTTAAAAGCACTCATCCACTACGAGGTACTAAGGATTCAGGATTGTCGTCCGCTTAAAAGCACTCAGCCACTACGAGGTACTAGAATTTACTTGGATTCAGGATTTGCGTCCGCTTAGAAGCACTCAGCCTCTACGAGGTACTAAGGATTCAGGAGTGGCGTCCGCTTAAAAGCACTCAGCCACTACGAGGTACTAGAATTTACTTGGATTCAGGATTGGCGTCCGTTTAAAAGCACTCAGACTCTACGAGGAACTAAGGATTCAGGATTGGCGTCCGCTTAAAAGCACTCAGCCACTACGAGGTACTAAGGATTCAGGATTGGCGTCCGCTTAAAAACACTTAGCCTCTACGATGTACTAAGGATTCAGGATTGGCGCACGCTTAAAAGCACTCAGTCACTAGAGGTACTGGAATTTACTTGGATTCAGGATTGGCGTCCGCTTAAGAGCACTCAATCACTACGAGGTACTAGAATTTACTTGGATTCAGGATTGGCGTCCGCTTAAAAGCACTCAGCCACTACGAGGTACTAAGGATTCAGGATTGGCGTCCGCTTAAAAGCACTCAGCCACTACGAGGTACTAGAATTTACTTGGATTCAGGATTGGCGTCCGCTTAAAAGCTCTCAGCCACTACGAGGTACTAAGGATTCAGGATTGGCGTCCGCTTAAAAGCACTCAGCCACTACGAGGAATTAAGGATTCAGGATTGGCGTCCGCTTAAAAGCACTCAGCCACTACGAGGTACTAGAATTTACTTGGATTCAGGATTGGCGTCCGTTTAAAAGCGTTCAGACACTACGAGGAATTAAGGATTCAGGATTGGCGTCCGCTTAAAAGCACTCAGCCACTACGAGGTACTAAGGATTCAGGATTGGCGCACGCTTACGAGCACCCAACCACTACGACGTACTAGAATTTACTTGGATTCAGGATTGGCGTCCGCTTAAAAGCACTCAGCCACTACGAGGTACTAAGGATTCAGGATTGGCGCACGCTTAAAAGCACTCAATCACTACGAGGTACTAGAATTTACTTGGATAGAATTTACTTGATTGGCGTCCGTTTAAAAGCGCTCAGACACTCCGAGGTACTAAGGATTCAGGATTGGCGCACGCTTAAAAGCACTCAATCACTACGAGATACTACAGTTTACTTGGATTCAGGATTGGCGTCCGTTTAAAAGCACTCATCCTCTACGAGGTACTAAGAATTCAGGATTGGCGTCCGCTTAAAAACACTCAGCCAGTACGAGGTACTGGGATTCAGGATTGCCGTCCGTTTAAAAGCGCTCAGACACTACGAGGTACTAGAATTTACTTGGATTCAGGATTGGTGTCCGCTTAAAAGCACTCAGCCTCTACGAGGTACTAAGGATTCAGGATTGGCGTCCGCTTAAAAGCACTCAGCCACTACGGGGTACTAAGGATTCAGGATTGGCCTCCACTTAAAAACACTCAGCCAGTATAAGGTACTGGGATTCGGGATTGGCGTCCGTTTAAAAGCGCTCAGACACTACGAGGTACTAGAATTTACTTGGTTTCAGGATTGGTGTCCGCTTAAAAGCACTCAGTCTCTACGAAGTACTAGAATTTACTTGGATTCAGGATTGGCGTCCGCTTAAAAGCACTCAGCCACTACGAGGTACTAAGGATTCAGGATTGGCGCACGCTTAAAAGCACTCAATCACTACGAGGTACTAGAATTTACTTGGATAGAATTTACTTGATTGGCGTCCGTTTAAAAGCGCTCAGACACTCCGAGGTACTAAGGATTCAGGATTGGCGCACGCTTAAAAGCACTCAATCACTACGAGATACTACAGTTTACTTGGATTCAGGATTGGCGTCCGTTTAAAAGCACTCATCCTCTACGAGGTACTAAGAATTCAGGATTGGCGTCCGCTTAAAAACACTCAGCCAGTACGAGGTACTGGGATTCAGGATTGCCGTCCGTTTAAAAGCGCTCAGACACTACGAGGTACTAGAATTTACTTGGATTCAGGATTGGTGTCCGCTTAAAAGCACTCAGCCTCTACGAGGTACTAAGGATTCAGGATTGGCGTCCGCTTAAAAGCACTCAGCCACTACGAGGTACTAAGGATTCAGGATTGGCGCACGCTTACAAGCACCCAATCACTACGACGTACTAGAATTTACTTGGATTCAGGATTGGCGTCCGCTTAAAAGCACTCAGCCTCTACGAGGTACTAAGGATTCTGGATTGGCGTCCGCTTAAAAACACTCAGCCAGTACGAGGTACTGGGATTCAGGATTCCCGTCCGCTTAAAAACACTCAGCCAGTATGAGGTACTGGGATTCGGGATTGGCGTCCGTTTAAAAGCGCTCAGACATGTAACGAACCTTCTTGTCTTCTTCTAAAGCTTGAATTAGCTCGCCGGGACTACAGGGTTCGATTACAAGACAAGATTATTTAGGTTCAATATCTTTATTCACCTTAGAAATATCATATTCTAATATTTGTGTTTGGTTTGCTTGTACAGTTGGTAGTCGTACTAGAAATACAATAATATACTGTCGTCGGTAGCTCTACGCGCTTTGCGCTTTATGCTGCTGGGTTGTTGATATCTCACCGCATTTGTGAGATCACTGGTATTCTGCCGGATTATTGATGTCTCGCTGTTGCTGATTCCTCACTGGGTCTGTGGGATCACTGGTGTTCTGTTGACTTGCTGATATCTCATTGCGTTTGTGAGATCACTTGTGCTCTGCTGACTTGCTGATATCTCACTGCGTTTGTGAGATCACTGATGTTTTCCTGACATGCTGATATCTCACTGCGTTTATGAGATCCAACGTGTTCTACTGACTTGCTGATATCTCACTACGTTTGTGAGATAGCTTGTGGTTACGCGTCTCTTTACGGGTAATTACAGGAGGGCATTTGAGCCACTACAACTGTGAATTCGACTCTTTACGAGTACTAACAGGAGGGCATTTGAGCCACTGCGACTGTGAATTCGTCCCTTTGTGAGTTTTAGCAGGAGGGCATTTGAGCCACTACGACTGCGAATTTAACAGGAGGGCATTTGAGCCACTGCGACTGTGAATTCAACTCTTTGCAAGTACTAACAGGAGGGCATTTGAGCCACTGCGACTGTGAATTCGTCCCTTTGTGAGTTTTAGCAGGAGGGCATTTGAGCCACTACGACTGCGAATTCGACTCTTTACGAGCTTTAACAGGAGGGCATTTGAGCCACTACGACTGTGAATTCAACTCTTTAAGGGTACTAACAGGAGGGCATTTGAGCCACTACGACTGTGAATTCGTACTGCGCTGGTTTTCACTGTTTTTTTTTTAGCTTTACTGTTTTCAAGGCGTTGCCTGCTTGATCACTTTTCACTACTTCACTCCTTAATTTTCTCGAGTACTGCCAAACTGACAGCACAACTGAACTGGCTGAACCACTGCTTTCACTGAACCGACTGAGCAATTGCACCGTGTGAACTTGCTGAACTTATGAAACGAGAATCAGACTGAGAACTGAACTGAAAGGTAGACTGCACTGAACAACCTCGAGTTCTGTTTTGCAGTCTGTTTTATACTCGTTGGCGTCCGTTTTCCAGAATGTTCGATTTTAACGGAGTGCGGTATTTCGTACTCCGTTAAGCAGTTTTCCGTGCAAAAAAAAGTATTTTTTCCAAATAGCCGCTTTCCCAAGGTTAAGAAGTTCTACGGTCAGTGAACTTCACTGCCGTCTTCTTGCATACATTGTTTTTGCGGTATATAAACTGCAACAGTGGTTCACTCTAGATCAGCTGAGAGCTGTTCTGTGTACTTACTGTACTCTCGGCGCAAAACAGGTTATTAGTACTCAGCGCACTTTGATTACTTACTCTCCTCGCTGGAATCACTTGCATATAGCCGCTCTGACGCTCAGTTGCATTTGCATGTAACATGCACACCACGTCACTTTTGCTTTCTTTCCATTTCTCCGCTGAGCGTCGGTGTGTGGGCGTTTCTAAACGATCGTCTGTAGTAGTAGCGTAAATGCGTGTGCTTTCTGATGAGAACTGTTCTTGGGAACAGTTTTTTTTAAGTCTGTTCGACTGCTTGTTATTTTTGTGGGGGAGCACAAACAAATTTGCACAGCAAATTTGGGTCGTCACACTCCCCCTCTACTTCGGGGTAAAAGAAAAAAAATCCTTTTTTTCTTTTTTTTTTCTTTCTTGTCTGCAATTTCTAATTAATTTTCAATGCGGTTCCAATTAATCCATTTAATAAATTCATATATAACTTAATTCATTTACTTCATTTGCTATTTTCATTTACTTCACATTTTTTTTACAGCCTCCTGTCGGTTTCCACTTTGCCCTTCGCCGTCTAGGCTTCGCTGCGTACCCGTACCTAGCCGGACCTGCTCAGCTTTATCCGGAACCGCGCTCCACCAACGCATATAATTTGTTGAGGGCTTGCCCCCGTCGGTGTTTCCCACGGAGTTCCTCCGCCATTCTTACCACTTCAGGGGGAGCCCTCTCCAGGGGTACGTCCTCATACCTGTCGTACCCTCTGCCTGCGTGTGAATGTCGTAGTGACGTCTGCGAGGCATGCTTCGTTTGCCCAAAGTCGTCCGTTTGCACGGCGATCTCTCCTCGGCCGCTGTCTTCCGTCTGTACGGCCGCCTTGGAGTTACAATGAGCTTCGGTCTGGGTAGCGGCGTCCTGCAGCCCTTTCATCTGCGCCGCGAAGCTGAAGTTGGCCTGGCTTATTAGTTCGAGGTGGTCCTCGCTCACCCCCTCTGCTGTGGCGTCGTCCCGTGTCACCACCGTTTCCACCCGGGTAATCTGCCACAGTCGGTACAAGCGACCCGGTCGTCGCACAACATCCCGCGTGGTGTAAAAATTCGTGAGATCTATGTTAGCCTCGCTTGCGTCGATCTCCTCCTCGCTCTCCTCCATAGACTCCTCCTCCGAGTCGGAGATAGTGTATGTGGGGACATCCTCCTGGTTCATTATTTCCCTTTTTCTTTTGTTTCCTTTTTTTTTCTTTTTTCCCTCCGTGAATCGCTTCACGCCTCAAGACCTGCTTGACAAGTGGTTTTCTCACACTTCCTTGATCTCTGTGCCGAACTCCTTTGTTGGCTGTTTTCACAATGTTGGTGAGGATCGCCCTAACTGGTGTGCGTGATCTCTCCCCTCATTTTATTCCCGTGTGTGCGAACCCTTTATCGATCTGTACACTGATCTCAGTGTTCCTTAGGTGGGGTTACACGATTTTCGCTTTTGACCAGAGCTAACTTCGGCTGTCAAAAACAGCTGATCGCTGTATGTTTTTGCCATCCGAGCAAATCGTTGTAAAACCGTTTGTGCGCGAATTTTGTCGTTTGTTTCTCTCGAAACCTGCCCCTTGAAGCCCCAGAGTGCTTGATGGAGCACCGGACACCTTCCTGCACTGACATAAGGTAACCTCTTTCCCTTTGTATCGTTAAACCGTCCCTACAGATTTTCCGAAGTGCAATTGGTTTTCCTGGCACCGGTGATTTCAACCTGTAAGTATGCAGCTCCCTACGCAGCACCGACACTGATGGTCGCGTGTCCCATGCCCTGCTCCATTTGATGAGTGGGAAGCGAATGGTGCTGCTGCAGTTGCTCAACAGTGGTGTTGCTGGCCGGTATCTGCCTGTAGCTGGACGAGGACAACGCGCTACCAATGACAACGGGCATGGTATCTGAAGGCGTCGCGAACGATCGCGAGAAGCTGGTGTTGCGAAGACGTTGGTGGCGTTCTGAGACGAAGTCTAGAAAGTCTGTCCACAACTATGTGAAGTGTATTAATTTTAGTGCTTGTAATCCTCACTCTGTGTACTGCTGCCGCATTACTTGTTTTGTGTTTTCCTTAATTTAACATTTACGAATTACTTGTTATTGTTTCCCCGTAGTTCGCATTTTGCTCTGCTTCGCGATCCGTGAATCCCAGCTGATAGCTGGGAGGGCAATTCCTTGTGAAACAACGCCTTCCTTTCTTCCGGCGTGAAGTCGCCGAATTTCAAGTGCTCGCGACCTTGCGAATATGCTCGAGTCGTTTGTTTCTCGTCCGCCGGATGCGTAGCCTTCTGCTTATTTTTTATGTCTGCGCCACGGGTGCCCACCTGTGGCCTGTTGTAAGTCTGTCGCCGCGTTTGCGGATTCTGCCTGTGTTTTGCTTTCGGGTCGCTGTTGAATTCTTCGCTAGCTATGGCGATTCTTGCTGAAGCCGGTTTTCCCTTCCTGTAATCGGGTTCAGGCCGACACAATTTCCTTCTGCCTCCGCGTTTGTTTGTTTCTGCTCTTGATTTGGTTGGACCGTCAGCGTCTGTGGTTGGCGGGCTTCCTGTGCTCTGAATCAGACGTACGTTGCCAGAAACTCTCTCGGGAGTATGGTCACTTTGCGCTGCCGCATGTTGGTACGCCTTGAGCTCGCTCACATGAGCCGTTTTAGGCCGGGTCTCACCTTCTTTCTGTAAACAAACGATCACTGGTGACACGAATCCGATTACCTGGTACGGGCCGTCGAATTTCGGAGACAATTTCGCCGCGAAGCTGTCGATTGCTTTCGACAGCGGGTGCTGTCGCACGAGTACTGATTGCCCAATTTCTGGTTTCCACTGTCGTCGTCGCAAGTTATAGTGGTGCGCCTGATCCTGCGTTGCCTTTTCCAAGTTTCTCACCACCAATTTGAAGACCTCTCTTAGATTTTCCCCCCTCTCTGAGGGCTGTACCCTCAGAACCCGACCGCTGCCTGGCGTTTGTTCGTCGTAGTAAGTTCCAGGAAGTCTTGGCTCTCGTCCTTGAGTGAGATATGCTGGGCTGTATCCCGTGGACTCGGATACGCTGCTATTAATGGCTAGCGTAATTTCTGGGAGCAGTTCGTCCCAGTTCCGATGCTTGTTGTCCGAAAGTTGTGCAATAATCGTTTTTATCGTTCTGTTGATTCTCACCGTGGGATTCTCCTGTGGTGTGTATGGAGCAGTATACTGTTGCTTCACACCCATGTTCTGGAGGAAACGACGAAAACTGCGACTCGTAAACTGAGTCCCGTTATCCGTGACCAGAATCTTGGGTACCCCGAACCGGGCTAGAATTCGTTCTCGGAACGCTCGCTGCAAGTGTTCTGTTGACGCTTTGCGTAACGGTATCATTTCTGTCCATTTTGAAAATTTGCCGAAGAATACGAGAGCGTTGTGTTTCCGTGTGTAGAACGGGGTAGCGGACCCACAAAATCCGCGCAGAGTATCGCCCAAGGTTCTTCTGCCAATTGAGTGAGCATTTTCCCTGCAGCCTTTTGCTGATTCAGCTTGTAACGTTGACACGATTCACATTGCCGCACATATTTCCTCGCATCCTGGAACATCCCGGGCCAGTAATATTTACTTGTTAGCCGGCATATCGTCTTGCGGACTCCCCCGTGACCAGCGCACGGATGGTCGTGATTCTCTTTGAGAATCTCCTGGATGGACTCTCAATAGAATTTAGCCACTTCAGCGCCAGATGATCTGTGATTACGGTGAACCGGTATCCCTCAAGGTAAGCGCGCATCTTGCGAATACCCCACACTATGGCCAGGCATTCTTTTTCTGTTGCCGAGTAATTCTTTTCGGCCTTGTTAAGATGTCGGGTGGCGTACGCGATAACACGCTCCTGACCTTCCAGTTGTTGTGTGAGCACGGCTCCAAGTCCGAAGTCGCTCGCGTCCGTTTGCAGTTGGAATCTCTCGTTGAAATCTGGGCACGCCAGTATTGGTGCCTCCGTGAGTTTTTGCTTGCGGGTTTCAAACGCTTCATGTTGCGCCTCGCCCCACTTCCAATGTTTTCCTTTCCGTAATAGCGTGGTCATTGGCTGGACGGTTTTCGCGAAATCTGGCACGAACCTGCGATACCAGGAGGCAATGCCCAAGCATCTTCGTAGTTCTCTGGTGGTGGTTGGCGGTTTTAAATTTTGTATCGCCGAAATTTTATCAGGGTCTGTCTGGATACCTTGCTTACTTACCACATGCCCCAGGTATTTCAATTCTTACTTGAAGAACTCACACTTGTTCACGTTGAGTTTGAGATTAGCCTGTCTCAAACGCCGGAAAACCTCTCTAAGATTTGCAATGTGCTCTTCCGCGGACGAACCTGTGACAATTATGTCGTCCAGGTAGGCGAAAGCTTTAGGCTCCAAATCGGGACCGATAACCTGGTCCAGAGCTCGCTGAAAAGTGGCTGGACTTGCATATAGCCGCTCTGACGCTCAGTTGCATTTGCATGTAACATGCACACCACGTCACTTTTGCTTTCTTTCCATTTCTCCGCTGAGCGTCGGTGTGTGGGCGTTTCTAAACGATCGTCTGTAGTAGTAGCGTAAATGCGTGTACTTTCTGATGAGAACTGTTCTTGGGAACAGTTTTTTTTAAGTCTGTTCGACTGCTTGTTATTTTTGTGGGGGAGCACAAACAAATTTGCACAGCAAATTTGGGTCGTCACACTCCCCCTCTACTTCGGGGTAAAAGAAAAAAAATCCTTTTTTTCTTTTTTTTTTCTTTCTTGTCTGCAATTTCTAATTAATTTTCAATGCGGTTCCAATTAATCCATTTAATAAATTCATATATATCTTAATTATTTTACTTCATTTGCTATTTTCATTTACTTCACATTTTTTTTACAGCCTCCTGTCGGTTTCCACTTTGCCCTTCGCCGTCTAGGCTTCGCTGCGTACCCGTACCTAGCCGGACCTGCTCAGCTTTATCCGGAACCGCGCTCCACCAACGCATATAATTTGTTGAGGGCTTGCCCCCGTCGGTGTTTCCCACGGAGTTCCTCCGCCATTCTTACCACTTCAGGGGGAGCCCTCTCCAGGGGTACGTCCTCATACCTGTCGTACCCTCTGCCTGCGTGTGAATGTCGTAGTGACGTCTGCGAGGCATGCTTCGTTTGCTCAAAGTCGTCCGTTTGCACGGCGATCTCTCCTCGGCCGCTGTCTTCCGTCTGTACGGCCGCCTCGGAGTTACAATGAGCTTCGGTCTGGGTAGCGGCGTCCTGCAGCCCTTTCATCTGCGCCGCGAAGCTGAAGTTGGCCTGGCTTATTAGTTCGAGGTGGTCCTCGCTCAACCCCTCTGCTGTGGCGTCGTCCCGTGTGACCACCGTTTCCACCCGGGTAATCTGCCACAGTCGGTACAAGCGACCCGGTCGTCGCACAACATCCCGCGTGGTGTAAAAATTCGTGAGATCTATGTTAGCCTCGCTTGCGTCGATCTCCTCCTCGCTCTCCTCCATAGACTCCTCCTCCGAGTCGGAGATAGTGTATGTGGGGACATCCTCCTGGTTCATTATTTCCCTTTTTCTTTTGTTTCCTTTTTTTTTCTTTTTTCTGCTTGACAAGTGGTTTTCTCACACTTCCTTGTCCTTGATCTCTGTGCCGAACTCCTTTGTTGGCTGTTTTCACAATGTTGGTGAGGATCGCCCTAACTGGTGTGCGTGATCTCTCCCCTCATTTTTTTCCCGTGTGTGCGAACCCTTTATCGATCTGTACACTGATCTCAGTGTTCCTTAGGTGGGGTTACACGATTTTCGCTTTTGACCAGAGCTAACTTCGGCTGTCAAAAACAGCTGATCGCTGTAATGTTTTTGTAATGTTTTGTAAAACCGTTTGTGCGCGAATTTTGTCGTTTGTTTCTCTCGAAACCTGCCCCTTGAAGCCCCAGAGTGCTTGATGGAGCACTGGACACCTTCCTGCACTGACATAAGGTAACCTCTATACCTTTGTATCGTTAAACCGTCCCTACAGATTTTCCGAAGTGCAATTGGTTTTCCTGGCACCGGTGATTTCAACCTGTAAGTATGCAGCTCCCTACGCAGCACCGACACTGATGGTCGCGTGTCCCATGCCCTGCTCCATTTGGTGAGTGGGAAGCGAATGCTGCTGCTGCAGTTGCTCATCAGTGGTGTTGCTGGCCGGTATCTGCCTGTAGCTGGACGAGGACAACGCGCTACCAATGACAACGGGCATGGTATCTGAAGGCGTCGCGAACGATCGCGAGAAGCTGGTGTTGCGAAGACGTTGGTGGCGTTCTGAGACGAAGTCTAAAAAGTCTGTCCACAACTATGTGAAGTGTATTAATTTTAGTGCTTGTAATCCTCACTCTGTGTACTGCTGCCGCATTACTTGTTTTGTGTTTTCCTTAATTTAACATTTACGTATTACTTGTTATTGTTTCCCCGTAGTTCGCATTTTGCTCTGCTTCGCGATCCGTGAATCCCAGCTGATAGCTGGGAGGGCAATTCCTTGTGAAACAACGCCTTCCTTTCTTCCGGCGTGAAGTCGCCGAATTTCAAGTGCTCGCGACCTTGCGAATATGCTCGAGTCGTTTGTTTCTCGTCCGCCGGATGCGTAGCCTTCTGCTTATTTTTTATGTCTGCGCCACGGGTGTCCACCTGTGGCCTGTTGTAAGTCTGTCGCCGCGTTTGCGGATTCTGCCTGTGTTTTGCTTTCGGGTCGCTGTTGAATTCTTCGCTAGCTATGGCGATTCTTGCTGAAGCCGGTTTTCCCTTCCTGTAATCGGGTTCTGGCCGACACAATTTCCTTCTGCCTCCGCGTTTGTTTGTTTCTGCTCTTGATTTGGTTGGACCGTCAGCGTCTGTGGTTGCCGGGCTTCCTGTGCTCTGAATCAGACGTACGTTGCCAGAAACTCTCTCGGGAGTATGGTCACTTTGCGCTGCCGCATGTTGGTACGCCTTGAGCTCGCTCACATGAGCCGTTTTAGGCCGGGTCTCACCTTCTTTCTGTAAACAAACGATCACTGGTGACACGAATCCGATTACCTGGTACGGGCCGTCGAATTTCGGAGACAATTTCGCCGCGAAGCTGTCGATTGCTTTCGACAGCGGGTGCTGTCACACGAGTACTGATTGCCCAATTTCTGGTTTCCACTGTCGTCGTCGCAAGTTATAGTGGTGCGCCTGATCCTGCGTTGCCTTTTCCAAGTTTCTCACCACCAATTTGAAGACCTCTCTTAGATTTTCCCCCCTCTCTGAGGGCTGTATGGGTTCTTGACCGCTGCCTGGCGTTTGTTCGTCGTAGTAAGTTCCAGGAAGTCTTGGCTCTCGTCCTTGAGTGAGATGTGCCGGGCTGTATCCCGTGGACTCGAATACGCTGCTATTAATGGCTAGCGTAATTTCTGGGAGCAGTTCGTCCCAGTTCCGATGCTTGTTGTCCGAAAGTTGTGCAATAATCGTTTTTATCGTTCTGTTGATTCTCTCCGTGGGATTCTCCTGTGGTGTGTATGGAGCAGTATACTGTTGCTTCACACCTATGTACTGGAGGAAACGACGAAAACTGCGACTCGTAAACTGAGTCCCGTTATCCGTGACCAGAATCTTGGGTACCCCGAACCGGGCTAGAATTCGTTCTCGGAACGCTCGCGGCAAGTGTTCTGTTGACGCTTTGCGTAACGGTATCATTTCTGTCCATTTTGAAAATTTGTCGAAGAATACGAGAAGCGTTGTGTTTCCGTGTGTAGAACGGGGTAGCGGACCCACAAAATCCGCGCAGAGTATCGCCCAAGGTTCTTCTGCCAATTGAGTGAGCATTTTCCCTGCAGCCTTTTGCTGATTCAGCTTGTAACGTTGACACGATTCACATTGCCGCACATATTTCCTCGCATCCTGGAACATCCCGGGCCAGTAATATTTACTTGTTAGCCGGCATATCGTCTTGCGGACTCCCCCGTGACCAGCGCACGGATGGTCGTGATTCTCTTTGAGAACTCGGCCTCTCATGGTCCTGGGCACGCACAATTTCCACGGCGTGCAGTCCTCGTCTCCAAGTCGATTTGGAATATGCCGGTACAAATTTCCATTCTCCAAGGTATAATCTGGGAACTTCTCCGAATTTTGTTCCACTTCTTTGACCTTTGCTTGTAACCACTTGCAGTGTTGCTCGCATGTCTCTGCTGCTGTCACTCTGGCGACGGTTTCTTGCGGCTGTCGGGATAGTGCATCCGCGATTACATTCACCTTCCCCTTCCGGTACTGGATTTCAAAGGAAAACTGTTGTAACTCCAAAGCCCATCTCGTTATTCTCCCGGATGGACTCTCAATAGAATTTAGCCACTTCAGCGCCAGATGATCTGTGATTACGGTGAACCGGTATCCCTCAAGGTAAGCGCGCATCTTGCGAATACCCCACACTACGGCCAGGCATTCTTTTTCTGTTGCCGAGTAATTCTTTTCGGCTTTGTTAAGATGTCGGCTGGCGTACGCGATAACACGCTCCTGACCTTCCAGTTGTTGTGTGAGCACGGCTCCAAGTCCGAAGTCGCTCGCGTCCGTTTGCAGTTGGAATCTCTCGTTGAAATCTGGGCACGCCAGTATTGGTGCCTCCGTGAGTTTTTGTTTGAGGGTTTCAAACGCTTCCTGTTGCGCCTCGCCCCACTTCCAATGTTTCCCTTTACGTAGCAGCGTGGTCATTGGCTGGACGGTCTTGGCGAAGTCCGGCACGAACCTACGGTACCAGGAGGCAATGCCCAAGCATCTTCGCAATTCTTTGGTGGTAGTTGGCGGTTTCAAATTTTGAATCGCCGAAATTTTCTCCGGGTCTGTCTGGATGCCTTGCTCGCTTACCACATGACCCAGGTATTTAAGTTCTTTCTTAAAGAACTCGCATTTGTTCACGTTGAGTTTGAGATTTGCCTGTCTCAAACGCCGGAAAACCTCTCGAAGATTGGCGATGTGCTCTTCCGCGGACGAACCTGTGACAATTATGTCGTCCAGATAGGCGAAAGCTTTAGGCTCCAAATCGGGACCGATAACCTGGTCCAAGGCTCGCTGGAAAGTGGCTGGAGCCGAATGCAGCCCGAAAGGCATCACCCGCCACTGGAAAAGTCCTCTGCCAGGTACAGTAAACGCCGTGTATTGCTTACTGTCTTCTGCCACTGGAATCTGCCAGTACCCGCTCTTCAGATCCAGGCTACTGAAATATTTCGCATCTCGCAACCGCTCCAGAATATGTTGAATCCTTGGAATGGGGTATGCATCCGGAATCGAGCGGGCGTTCAGCTGGCGATAATCCACGCATAATCTCCATTCACCCGACTTCTTTTTCACCAACACGATTGGTGCGCTGTAAGGACTGCTTGAAGGTTCTATGCAGCCTTTCTCGAGGACTTCGTCGATCTCTTTGTCGATGACAGCCTGCATCGCCGGATTTCTGGGAAAATACCGTTGTTTTATAGGACGCTCATCCCGCATCACTATTTTATGCTCCGTAATATTAGAGACGCCTTTCAGGGTTTCAAATTTCTTCAATTCCTCCTGAAGAAAACTCTCCATGTCCTCTGGTTGTCTAGGACCTGATTCTTGTGCTGATGTGCAAATGACTGCGCCATTCGCCTTCTCCTGTTTCTCCGTTGGGCCCAGAGACACGGTTTCGCCTCCGAAGGAGAGTGTCGCTCCTATCCCGCACAGAAAATCCATTCCGAGAAGCACGTCGTCTAGGACTTCCGTCAACACAAGAAAGGACAACTCGCATGTACCATTTCCCATAGCAACTTCTAGTGTGGTACATTCGGACACTTTTCTGGTTGTTCCGTCCGCCATGCGAATTTCCACCTTCGCTTTCTCAAACAGCCTCTTTCCCACCAGTCTTTCCGCGAGCGCCCTGCTCACGAAACTTCGCGTCGCTCCCGTGTCCACTGTCGCCTGTATTTGCTTGCCTTGGATGGACACCATGGCCACGATGCGCCGATTGTTAATCCGGAGGGGCTTTAATTTCTGCGAGAGATCCTCTGGCTGGGGCCTCCTCTCGCTTTCGGCGGGGTCCCAGGTCGTTTCCCTGTCTCTGTCTGCAACAGTCAATGGTTCTGGTTCCCTCTCGGCCACACTCCCAGCAGAAAATCACGACCGGGTTTCGGCAATCGCGGCGCATGTGACCTTCCTGCCTGCAGCGTCCGCATGCCGTTTTCGGGTTGAAAGGCCTTGAGACCGCCTGGCTCACCGCATGGTTGCGTTCAGATGGCCACTGTCTTGAGGCTACTGGCGGCGTCTGGTATTCTTCTGAAAACTTGTCTGTCTTGGCGAATCGCAGGCACTCGAAATCCTCCGCCAACGAGAGCAACTCCTTCAGCTCCCGGAAATCTTGTCTTTTTATATAAAACTGGTACTCAAACGCAGAGTTTTTGTATATCCTCTCCAGCTTTTCTTTCTCTGTGTACCTGCTATGTCTCATTAGATTTTGCAGGCTAATGACGTAGTCCCTGAACTTCTCGTTTGCGCGCTGTTGTCGACTGCGAATGTCGTCGTCGAGTCTTTCAAAGAAACGACTAGGTAGGAAGAAGTCCAGGAAGTCTTGCTTAAAAGCCTCCCA
The DNA here is from genome assembly GCA_922984085.1 of Sicus ferrugineus. NCBI lineage: Eukaryota > Metazoa > Arthropoda > Insecta > Diptera > Conopidae > Sicus > Sicus ferrugineus. The sequence continues at coordinate 51,725,102 of OV277348.1, forward strand.
TGACCGCCAATGATTATTGTTGTTTCGATACCAGAGCAAGGCTTTGTCTTCCAGCAGCTCTGGCATCGCGCGTGGCAACAGATTGCTGTCGATGCCATACGTCTCGGCCAGCTCCTCCATCCGCTCTACGAAGGCCAAAGGGTTGACACCGCCATCATACCTCACGGACCATTTTCTCAACTTGTCAATAACATCGGGGTACGAATGTCGCTCGACTCTTTCCAACAGGTTACTGTCCGTCACCCGCGGGGTGTTTACGCTCACTCGGCCACTCGGGCTGCGTTCTCTCGTCGGAACATCCATCATTAGCACTTTCGGCAGGTCACTGGGTTCCGGTGTTGTGCGACCGTCTTCCGCTTCATACGCCCTCAACCTTCGTTCCACGCTCTCCGCGTGGTTTCCTTCATTGACGAACTCGACAAGTCTTTTCCTCATGTCATTGAGAGTTCCTTCGGCGACGAGTCCAAACTCAGACAAGCACTGAGCCAGCGATTCTTTATTTAGCCGGTATAACCATCCTGTTCGGTATGTTTTGGTCCCAGTCGGCTCCATGATAAGTTTTAATTTATTATATTATATATATTTCTAGTCGAGTCTTAGCTATTGGTGAATATGATATTGTCCCTGTTCGGGCGCCACTTGTAACGAACCTTCTTGTCTTCTTCTAAGGCTTGGATTAGCTCGCCGGGACTCCAGGGTTCGATTACAAGACAAGAATATTTAGGTTCAATATCTTTATTCACTTTAGAAATATCTTATTCTAATATTTGTGTTTGGTTTGCTTGTACAGTTGGTAGTCGTACTAGAAATACAATAATATACTGTCGTCGGTACCTCTACGCGCTTTGCGCTTTATGCTGCTGGGTTGTTGATATCTCACCGCGTTTGTGAGATCACTGGTATTCTGCCGGATTATTGATGTCTCGCTGTTGCTGATTCCTCACTGGGTCTGTGGGATCACTGGTGTTCTGTTGACTTGCTGATATCTCACTGCGTTTGTGAGATCACTTGTGCTCTGCTGACTTGCTGATATCTCACTGCGTTTGTGAGATCACTGATGTTTTCCTGACATGCTGATATCTCACTGCGTTTATGAGATCACACGTTTCTGTTGACTTGCTGATATCTCACTGCGTGTGTGAGATCACTGGTGTTCCGCTGATTTGCTGATACCTCACTGCGTTTGTGAGATCACTGATGTTTTACCGACATGCTGATATCTCACTGCGTTTATGAGATCCCACGTGTTCTACTGACTTGCTGATATCTCACTACGTTTGTGAGATAGCTTGTGGTTACGCGTCTCTTTACGGGTAATTACAGGAGGGCATTTGAGCCACTACAACTGTGAATTCGACTCTTTACGAGTACTAACAGGAGGGCATTTGAGCCACTGCGACTGTGAATTCGTCCCTTTGTGAGTTTTAGCAGGAGGGCATTTGAGCCACTACGACTGCGAATTTAACAGGAGGGCATTTGAGCCACTGCGACTGTGAATTCAACTCTTTGCAAGTACTAACAGGAGGGCATTTGAGCCACTGCGACTGTGAATTCGTCCCTTTGTGAGTTTTAGCAGGAGGGCATTTGAGCCACTACGACTGCGAATTCGACTCTTTACGAGCTTTAACAGGAGGGCATTTGAGCCACTACGACTGTGAATTCAACTCTTTAAGGGTACTAACAGGAGGGCATTTGAGCCACTACCACTGTGAATTCGTACTGCGCTGGTTTTCACTGTTTTGTTTTTTTTTTGCTTTACTGTTTTCAAGGCGTTGCCTGCTTGATCACTTTTCACTACTTCACTCCTTAATTTTCTCGAGTACTGCCAAACTGACAGCACAACTGAACTGGCTGAACCACTGCTTTCACTGAACCGACTGAGCAATTGCACCGTGTGAACTTGCTGAACTTATGAAACGAGAATCAGACTGAGAACTGAACTGAAAGGTAGACTGCACTGAACAACCTCGAGTTCTGTTTTGCAGTCTGTTTTATACTCGTTGGCGTCCGTTTTCCAGAATGTTCGATTTTAACGGAGTGCGGTATTTCGTACTCCGTCAAGCAGTTTTCCGTGCAAAAAAAAGTATTTTTCCAAATAGCCGCTTTCCCAAGGTTAAGAAGTTCTACGGTCAGTGAACTTCACTGCCGTCTTCTTGCATACATTGTTTTTGCGGTATATAAACTGCAACAGTGGTTCACTCTAGATCAGCTGAGAGCTGTTCTGTGTACTTACTGTACTCTCGGCACAAAACAGGTTATTAGTACTCAGCGCACTTTGATTACTTACTCTCCTCGCTGGAATCACTTGCATATAGCCGCTCTGACGCTCAGTTGCATTTGCATGTAACATGCACACCACGTCACTTTTGCTTTCTTTCCATTTCTCCGCTGAGCGTCGGTGTGTGGGCGTTTCTAAACGATCGTCTGTAGTAGTAGCGTAAATGCGTGTGCTTTCTGATGAGAACTGTTCTTGGGAACAGTTTTTTTTAAGTCTGTTCGACTGCTTGTTATTTTTGTGGGGGAGCACAAACAAATTTGCACAGCAAATTTGGGTCGTCACACTCCCCCTCTACTTCGGGGTAAAAGAAAAAAAATCCTTTTTTTCTTTTTTTTTTCTTTCTTGTCTGCAATTTCTTATTAATTTTCAATGCGGTTCCAATTAATCCATTTAATAAATTCATATATAACTTAATTCATTTACTTCATTTGCTATTTTCATTTACTTCACATTTTTTTTACAGCCTCCTGTCGGTTTCCACTTTGCCCTTCGCCGTCTAGGCTTCGCTGCGTACCCGTACCTAGCCGGACCTGCTCAGCTTTATCCGGAACCGCGCTCCACCAACGCATATAATTTGTTGAGGGCTTGCCCCCGTCGGTGTTTCCCACGGAGTTCCTCCGCCATTCTTACCACTTCAGGGGGAGCCCTCTCCAGGGGTACGTCCTCATACCTGTCGTACCCTCTGCCTGCGTGTGAATGTCGTAGTGACGTCTGCGAGGCATGCTTCGTTTGCCCAAAGTCGTCCGTTTGCACGGCGATCTCTCCTCGGCCGCTGTCTTCCGTCTGTACGGCCGCCTCGGAGTTACAATGAGCTTCGGTCTGGGTAGCGGCGTCCTGCAGCCCTTTCATCTGCGCCGCGAAGCTGAAGTTGGCCTGGCTTATTAGTTCGAGGTGGTCCTCGCTCACCCCCTCTGCTGTGGCGTCGTCCCGTGTGACCACCGTTTCCACCCGGGTAATCTGCCACAGTCGGTACAAGCGACCCGGTCGTCGCACAACATCCCGCGTGGTGTAAAAATTCGTGAGATCTATGTTAGCCTCGCTTGCGTCGATCTCCTCCTCGCTCTCCTCCATAGACTCCTCCTCCGAGTCGGAGATAGTGTATGTGGGGACATCCTCCTGGTTCATTATTTCCCTTTTTCTTTTGTTTCCTTTTTTTTCTTTTTTCCCTCCGTGAATCCGCTTCACGCCTCAAGACCTGCTTGACAAGTGGTTTTCTCACACTTCCTTGTCCTTGATCTCTGTGCCGAACTCCTTGGTTGGCTGTTTTCACAATGTTAGTGAGGATCGCCCCAAATTGGTGTGCGTGATCTCTCCCCTCATTTTATTCCCGTGTGTGCGAACCCTTTATCGATCTGTACACTGATCTCAGTGTTCCAAACAAAACAGCTGATCGCTGTAATGTTTTTGCCATCCGAGCAAATCGTTGTAAAACCGTTTGTGCGCGAATTTTGTCGATTGTTTCTCTCGAAACCTGCCCCTTGAAGCCCCAGAGTGCTTGATGGAGCACCGGACACCTTCCTGCACTGACATAAGGTAACCTCTTTCCCTTTGTATCGTTAAACCGTCCCTACAGATTTTCCGAAGTGCAATTGGTTTTCCTGGCACCGGTGATTTCAACCTGTAAGTATGCAGCTCCCTACGCAGCACCGACACTGATGGTCGCGTGTCCCATGCCCTGCTCCATTTGGTGAGTGGGAAGCGAATGCTGCTGCTGCAGTTGCTCAACAGTGGTGTTGCTGGCCGGTATCTGCCTGTATCTGGACGAGGACAACGCGCTACCAATGACAACGGGCATGGTATCTGAAGGCGTCGCGAACGATCGCGAGAAGCTGGTGTTGCGAAGACGTTGGTGGCGTTCTGAGACGAAGTCTAAAAAGTCTGTCCACAACTATGTGAAGTGTATTAATTTTAGTGCTTGTAATCCTCACTCTGTGTACTGCTGCCGCATTACTTGTTTTGTGTTTTCCTTAATTTAACATTTACGAATTACTTGTTATTGTTTCCCCGTAGTTCGCATTTTGCTCTGCTTCGCGATCCGTGAATCCCAGCTGATAGCTGGGAGGGCAATTCCTTGTGAAACAACGCCTTCCTTTCTTCCGGCGTGAAGTCGCCGAATTTCAAGTGCTCGCGACCTTGCGAATATGCTCGAGTCGTTTGTTTCTCGTCCGCCGGATGCGTAGCCTTCTGCTTATTTTTTATGTCTGCGCCACGGGTGTCCACCTGTGGCCTGTTGTAAGTCTGTCGCCGCGTTTGCGGATTCTGCCTGTGTTTTGCTTTCGGGTCGCTGTTGAATTCTTCGCTAGCTATGGCGATTCTTGCTGAAGCCGGTTTTCCCTTCCTGTAATCGGGTTCAGGCCGACACAATTTCCTTCTGCCTCCGCGTTTGTTTGTTTCTGCTCTTGATTTGGTTGGACCGTCAGCGTCTGTGGTTGCCGGGCTTCCTGTGCTCTGAATCAGACGTACGTTGCCAGAAACTCTCTCGGGAGTATGGTCACTTTGCGCTGCCGCATGTTGGTACGCCTTGAGCTCGCTCACATGAGCCGTTTTAGGCCGGGTCTCACCTTCTTTCTGTAAACAAACGATCACTGGTGACACGAATCCGATTACCTGGTACGGGCCGTCGAATTTCGGAGACAATTTCGCCGCGAAGCTGTCGATTGCTTTCGACAGCGGGTGCTGTCGCACGAGTACTGATTGCCTAATTTCTGGTTTCCACTGTCGTCGTCGCAAGTTATAGTGGTGCGCCTGATCCTGCGTTGCCTTTTCCAAGTTTCTCACCACCAATTTGAAGACCTCTCTTAGATTTTCCCCCCTCTCTGAGTGCTGTATGGGTTCCTGACCGCTGCCTGGCGTTTGTTCGTCGTAGTAAGTTCCAGGAAGTCTTGGCTCTTGTCCTTGAGTGAGATATGCCGGGCTGTATCCCGTGGACTCGGATACGCTGCTATTAATGGCTAGCGTAATTTCTGGGAGCAGTTCGTCCCAGTTCCGATGCTTGTTGTCCGAAAGTTGTGCAATAATCGTTTTTATCGTTCTGTTGATTCTCTCCGTGGGATTCTCCTGTGGTGTGTATGGAGCAGTATACTGTTGCTTCACACCCATGTACTGGAGGAAACGACGAAAACTGCGACTCGTAAACTGAGTCCCGTTATCCGTGACCAGAATCTTGGGTACCCCGAACCGGGCTAGAATTCGTTCTCGGAACGCTCGCTGCAAGTGTTCTGTTGACGCTTTGCGTAACGGTATCATTTCTGTCCATTTTGAAAATTTGTCGAAGAATACGAGAAGCGTTGTGTTTCCGTGTGTAGAACGGGGTAGCGGACCCACAAAATCCGCGCAGAAATCCCAAGGTTCTTCTGCCAATTGAGTGAGCATTTTCCCTGCAGCATTTTGTTGATTCAGCTTGTAACGTTGACAGGATTCACATTGCCGCACATATTTCCTCGCATCCTGGAACATCCCGGGCCAGTAATATTTACTTGTTAGCCGGCATATCGTCTTGCGGACTCCCCCGTGACCAGCGCACGGATGGTCGTGATTCTCTTTGAGAACTCGGCCTCTCATGGTCCTGGGCACGCACAATTTCCACGGCGTGCAGTCCTCGTCTCCAAGTCGATTTGGAATATGCCGGTACAAATTTCCATTCTCCAAGGTATAATCTGGGAACTTCTCCGGATTTTGTTCCACTTCTTTGACCTTTGCTTGTAACCACTTGCAGTGTTGCTCGCATGTCTCTGCTGCTGTCACTCTGGCGACGGTTTCTTGCGGCTGTCGGGATAGTGCATCCGCGATTACATTCAGCTTCCCCTTCCGGTACTGCATTTCAAAGGAAAACTGTTATAACTCCAAAGCCCATCTCGTTATTCTCCCGGATGGACTCTCAATAGAATTTAGCCACTTCAGCGCCAGATGATCTGTGATTACGGTGAACCGGTATCCTTCAAGGTAAGCGCGCATCTTGCGAATACCCCACACTATGGCCAGGCATTCTTTTTCTGTTGCCGAGTAATTCTTTTCGGCCTTGTTAAGATGTCGGCTGGCGTACGCGATAACACGCTCCTGACCTTCCAGTTGTTGTGTGAGCACGGCTCCAAGTCCGAAGTCGCTCGCGTCCGTTTGCAGTTGGAATCTCTCGTTGAAATCTGGGCACGCCAGTATTGGTGCCTCCGTGAGTTTTAGCTTGAGGGTTTCAAACGCTTCATGTTGCGCCTCGCCCCACTCCCAATGTTTTCCTTTCCGTAATAGCGTGGTCATTGGCTGGACGGTTTTCGCGAAATCTGGCACGAACCTGCGATACCAGGAGGCAATGCCCAAGCATCTTCGTAGTTCTCTGGTGGTGGTTGGCGGTTTTAAATTTTGTATCGCCGAAATTTTATCAGGGTCTGTCTGGATACCTTGCTTACTTACCACATGCCCCAGGTATTTCAATTCTTACTTGAAGAACTCACACTTGTTCACGTTGAGTTTGAGATTAGCCTGTCTCAAACGCCAGAAAACCTCTCTAAGATTTGCAATGTGCTCTTCCGCGGACGAACCTGTGACAATTATGTCGTCCAGGTAGGCAAAAGCTTTAGGCTCCAAATCGGGACCAATAACCTGGTCCAGAGCTCGCTGAAAAGTGACTGGACTTGCATATAGCCGCTCTGACGCTCAGTTGCATTTGCATGTAACATGCACACCACGTCACTTTTGCTTTCTTTCAATTTCTCCGCTAAGCGTCGGTGTGTGGGTGTTTCTAAACGATCGTCTGTAGTAGTAGCGTAAATGCGTGTGCTTTCTGATGAGAACTGTTCTTGGGAACAGTTTTTTTTAAGTCTGTTCGACTGCTTGTTATTTTTGTGGGGGAGCACAAACAAATTTGCACAGCAAATTTGGGTCGTCACACTCCCCCTCTACTTCGGGGTAAAAGAAAAAAAATCCTTTTTTTCTTTTTTTTTCTTTCTTGTCTGCAATTTCTTATTAATTTTCAATGCGGTTCCAATTAATCCATTTAATAAATTCATATATAACTTAATTCATTTACTTCATTTGCTATTTTCATTTACTTCACATTTTTTTTACAGCCTCCTGTCGGTTTCCACTTTGCCCTTCGCCGTCTAGGCTTCGCTGCGTACCCGTACCTAGCCGGACCTGCTCAGCTTTATCCGGAACCGCGCTCCACCAACGCATATAATTTGTTGAGGGCTTGCCCCCGTCGGTGTTTCCCACGGAGTTCCTCCGCCATTCTTACCACTTCAGGGGGAGCCCTCTCCAGGGGTACGTCCTCATACCTGTCGTACCCTCTGCCTGCGTGTGAATGTCGTAGTGACGTCTGCGAGGCATGCTTCGTTTGCCCAAAGTCGTCCGTTTGCACGGCGATCTCTCCTCGGCCGCTGTCTTCCGTCTGTACGGCCGCCTCGGAGTTACAATGAGCTTCGGTCTGGGTAGCGGCGTCCTGCAGCCCTTTCATCTGCGCCGCGAAGCTGAAGTTGGCCTGGCTTATTAGTTCGAGGTGGTCCTCGCTCACCCCCTCTGCTGTGGCGTCGTCCCGTGTGACCACCGTTTCCACCCGGGTAATCTGCCACAGTCGGTACAAGCGACCCGGTCGTCGCACAACATCCCGCGTGGTGTAAAAATTCGTGAGATCTATGTTAGCCTCGCTTGCGTCGATCTCCTCCTCGCTCTCCTCCATAGACTCCTCCTCCGAGTCGGAGATAGTGTATGTGGGGACATCCTCCTGGTTCATTATTTCCCTTTTTCTTTTGTTTCCTTTTTTTTCTTTTTTCCCTCCGTGAATCCGCTTCACGCCTCAAGACCTGCTTGACAAGTGGTTTTCTCACACTTCCTTGTCCTTGATCTCTGTGCCGAACTCCTTTGTTGGCTGTTTTCACAATGTTAGTGAGGATCGCCCCAAATTGGTGTGCGTGATCTCTCCCCTCATTTTATTCCCGTGTGTGCGAACCCTTTATCGATCTGTACACTGATCTCAGTGTTCCTTAGGTGGGGTTACACGATTTTCGCTTTTGACCAGAGCTAACTTCGGCTGTCAAAAACAGCTGATCGCTGTAATGTTTTTGCCATCCGAGCAAATCGTTGTAAAACCGTTTGTGCGCGAATTTTGTCGATTGTTTCTCTCGAAACCTGCCCCTTGAAGCCCCAGAGTGCTTGATGGAGCACCGGACACCTTCCTGCACTGACATAAGGTAACCTCTTTCCCTTTGTATCGTTAAACCGTCCCTACAGATTTTCCGAAGTGCAATTGGTTTTCCTGGCACCGGTGATTTCAACCTGTAAGTATGCAGCTCCCTACGCAGCACCGACACTGATGGTCGCGTGTCCCATGCCCTGCTCCATTTGGTGAGTGGGAAGCGAATGCTGCTGCTGCAGTTGCTCAACAGTGGTGTTGCTGGCCGGTATCTGCCTGTATCTGGACGAGGACAACGCGCTACCAATGACAACGGGCATGGTATCTGAAGGCGTCGCGGACGATCGCGAGAAGCTGGTGTTGCGAAGACGTTGGTGGCGTTCTGAGACGAAGCCTAAAATCTCTGTCCACAACTATGTGAGGTGTATTAATTTTAGTGCTTGTAATCCTCACTCTGTGTACTGCTGCCGCATTACTTGTTTTGTGTTTTCCTTAATTTAACATTTACGAATTACTTGTTATTGTTTCCCCGTAGTTCGCATTTTGCTCTGCTTCGCGATCCGTGAATCCCAGCTGATAGCTGGGAGGGCAATTCCTTGTGAAACAACGCCTTCCTTTCTTCCGGCGTGAAGTCGCCGAATTTCAAGTGCTCGCGACCTTGCGAATATGCTCGAGTCGTTTGTTTCTCGTCCGCCGGATGCGTAGCCTTCTGCTTATTTTTTATGTCTGCGCCACGGGTGTCCACCTGTGGCCTGTTGTAAGTCTGTCGCCGCGTTTGCGGATTCTGCCTGTGTTTTGCTTTCGGGTCGCTGTTGAATTCTTCGCTAGCTATGGCGATTCTTGCTGAAGCCGGTTTTCCCTTCCTGTAATCGGGTTCAGGCCGACACAATTTCCTTCTGCCTCCGCGTTTGTTTGTTTCTGCTCTTGATTTGGTTGGACCGTCAGCGTCTGTGGTTGCCGGGCTTCCTGTGCTCTGAATCAGACGTACGTTGCCAGAAACTCTCTCGGGAGTATGGTCACTTTGCGCTGCCGCATGTTGGTACGCCTTGAGCTCGCTCACATGAGCCGTTTTAGGCCGGGTCTCACCTTCTTTCTGTAAACAAACGATCACTGGTGACACGAATCCGATTACCTGGTACGGGCCGTCGAATTTCGGAGACAATTTCGCCGCGAAGCTGTCGATTGCTTTCGACAGCGGGTGCTGTCGCACGAGTACTGATTGCCTAATTTCTGGTTTCCACTGTCGTCGTCGCAAGTTATAGTGGTGCGCCTGATCCTGCGTTGCCTTTTCCAAGTTTCTCACCACCAATTTGAAGACCTCTCTTAGATTTTCCCCCCTCTCTGAGTGCTGTATGGGTTCCTGACCGCTGCCTGGCGTTTGTTCGTCGTAGTAAGTTCCAGGAAGTCTTGGCTCTTGTCCTTGAGTGAGATATGCCGGGCTGTATCCCGTGGACTCGGATACGCTGCTATTAATGGCTAGCGTAATTTCTGGGAGCAGTTCGTCCCAGTTCCGATGCTTGTTGTCCGAAAGTTGTGCAATAATCGTTTTTATCGTTCTGTTGATTCTCTCCGTGGGATTCTCCTGTGGTGTGTATGGAGCAGTATACTGTTGCTTCACACCCATGTACTGGAGGAAACGACGAAAACTGCGACTCGTAAACTGAGTCCCGTTATCCGTGACCAGAATCTTGGGTACCCCGAACCGGGCTAGAATTCGTTCTCGGAACGCTCGCTGCAAGTGTTCTGTTGACGCTTTGCGTAACGGTATCATTTCTGTCCATTTTGAAAATTTGTCGAAGAATACGAGAAGCGTTGTGTTTCCGTGTGTAGAACGGGGTAGCGGACCCACAAAATCCGCGCAGAAATCCCAAGGTTCTTCTGCCAATTGAGTGAGCATTTTCCCTGCAGCATTTTGTTGATTCAGCTTGTAACGTTGACAGGATTCACATTGCCGCACATATTTCCTCGCATCCTGGAACATCCCGGGCCAGTAATATTTACTTGTTAGCCGGCATATCGTCTTGCGGACTCCCCCGTGACCAGCGCACGGATGGTCGTGATTCTCTTTGAGAACTCGGCCTCTCATGGTCCTGGGCACGCACAATTTCCACGGCGTGCAGTCCTCGTCTCCAAGTCGATTTGGAATATGCCGGTACAAATTTCCATTCTCCAAGGTATAATCTGGGAACTTCTCCGGATTTTGTTCCACTTCTTTGACCTTTGCTTGTAACCACTTGCAGTGTTGCTCGCATGTCTCTGCTGCTGTCACTCTGGCGACGGTTTCTTGCGGCTGTCGGGATAGTGCATCCGCGATTACATTCAGCTTCCCCTTCCGGTACTGCATTTCAAAGGAAAACTGTTATAACTCCAAAGCCCATCTCGTTATTCTCCCGGATGGACTCTCAATAGAATTTAGCCACTTCAGCGCCAGATGATCTGTGATTACGGTGAACCGGTATCCTTCAAGGTAAGCGCGCATCTTGCGAATACCCCACACTATGGCCAGGCATTCTTTTTCTGTTGCCGAGTAATTCTTTTCGGCCTTGTTAAGATGTCGGCTGGCGTACGCGATAACACGCTCCTGACCTTCCAGTTGTTGTGTGAGCACGGCTCCAAGTCCGAAGTCGCTCGCGTCCGTTTGCAGTTGGAATCTCTCGTTGAAATCTGGGCACGCCAGTATTGGTGCCTCCGTGAGTTTTTGCTTGAGGGTTTCAAACGCTTCATGTTGCGCCTCGCCCCACTCCCAATGTTTTCCTTTCCGTAATAGCGTGGTCATTGGCTGGACGGTTTTCGCGAAATCTGGCACGAACCTGCGATACCAGGAGGCAATGCCCAAGCATCTTCGTAGTTCTCTGGTGGTGGTTGGCGGTTTTAAATTTTGTATCGCCGAAATTTTATCAGGGTCTGTCTGGATACCTTGCTTACTTACCACATGCCCCAGGTATTTCAATTCTTACTTGAAGAACTCACACTTGTTCACGTTGAGTTTGAGATTAGCCTGTCTCAAACGCCAGAAAACCTCTCTAAGATTTGCAATGTGCTCTTCCGCGGACGAACCTGTGACAATTATGTCGTCCAGGTAGGCAAAAGCTTTAGGCTCCAAATCGGGACCAATAACCTGGTCCAGAGCTCGCTGAAAAGTGACTGGACTTGCATATAGCCGCTCTGACGCTCAGTTGCATTTGCATGTAACATGCACACCACGTCACTTTTGCTTTCTTTCCATTTCTCCGCTAAGCGTCGGTGTGTGGGTGTTTCTAAACGATCGTCTGTAGTAGTAGCGTAAATGCGTGTGCTTTCTGATGAGAACTGTTCTTGGGAACAGTTTTTTTTAAGTCTGTTCGACTGCTTGTTATTTTTGTGGGGGAGCACAAACAAATTTGCACAGCAAATTTGGGTCGTCACACTCCCCCTCTACTTCGGGGTAAAAGAAAAAAAATCCTTTTTTTCTTTTTTTTTCTTTCTTGTCTGCAATTTCTTATTAATTTTCAATGCGGTTCCAATTAATCCATTTAATAAATTCATATATAACTTAATTCATTTACTTCATTTGCTATTTTCATTTACTTCACATTTTTTTTACAGCCTCCTGTCGGTTTCCACTTTGCCCTTCGCCGTCTAGGCTTCGCTGCGTACCCGTACCTAGCCGGACCTGCTCAGCTTTATCCGGAACCGCGCTCCACCAACGCATATAATTTGTTGAGGGCTTGCCCCCGTCGGTGTTTCCCACGGAGTTCCTCCGCCATTCTTACCACTTCAGGGGGAGCCCTCTCCAGGGGTACGTCCTCATACCTGTCGTACCCTCTGCCTGCGTGTGAATGTCGTAGTGACGTCTGCGAGGCATGCTTCGTTTGCCCAAAGTCGTCCGTTTGCACGGCGATCTCTCCTCGGCCGCTGTCTTCCGTCTGTACGGCCGCCTCGGAGTTACAATGAGCTTCGGTCTGGGTAGCGGCGTCCTGCAGCCCTTTCATCTGCGCCGCGAAGCTGAAGTTGGCCTGGCTTATTAGTTCGAGGTGGTCCTCGCTCACCCCCTCTGCTGTGGCGTCGTCCCGTGTGACCACCGTTTCCACCCGGGTAATCTGCCACAGTCGGTACAAGCGACCCGGTCGTCGCACAACATCCCGCGTGGTGTAAAAATTCGTGAGATCTATGTTAGCCTCGCTTGCGTCGATCTCCTCCTCGCTCTCCTCCATAGACTCCTCCTCCGAGTCGGAGATAGTGTATGTGGGGACATCCTCCTGGTTCATTATTTCCCTTTTTCTTTTGTTTCCTTTTTTTTCTTTTTTCCCTCCGTGAATCCGCTTCACGCCTCAAGACCTGCTTGACAAGTGGTTTTCTCACACTTCCTTGTCCTTGATCTCTGTGCCGAACTCCTTTGTTGGCTGTTTTCACAATGTTAGTGAGGATCGCCCCAAATTGGTGTGCGTGATCTCTCCCCTCATTTTATTCCCGTGTGTGCGAACCCTTTATCGATCTGTACACTGATCTCAGTGTTCCTTAGGTGGGGTTACACGATTTTCGCTTTTGACCAGAGCTAACTTCGGCTGTCAAAAACAGCTGATCGCTGTAATGTTTTTGCCATCCGAGCAAATCGTTGTAAAACCGTTTGTGCGCGAATTTTGTCGATTGTTTCTCTCGAAACCTGCCCCTTGAAGCCCCAGAGTGCTTGATGGAGCACCGGACACCTTCCTGCACTGACATAAGGTAACCTCTTTCCCTTTGTATCGTTAAACCGTCCCTACAGATTTTCCGAAGTGCAATTGGTTTTCCTGGCACCGGTGATTTCAACCTGTAAGTATGCAGCTCCCTACGCAGCACCGACACTGATGGTCGCGTGTCCCATGCCCTGCTCCATTTGGTGAGTGGGAAGCGAATGCTGCTGCTGCAGTTGCTCAACAGTGGTGTTGCTGGCCGGTATCTGCCTGTATCTGGACGAGGACAACGCGCTACCAATGACAACGGGCATGGTATCTGAAGGCGTCGCGAACGATCGCGAGAAGCTGGTGTTGCGAAGACGTTGGTGGCGTTCTGAGACGAAGTCTAAAAAGTCTGTCCACAACTATGTGAAGTGTATTAATTTTAGTGCTTGTAATCCTCACTCTGTGTACTGCTGCCGCATTACTTGTTTTGTGTTTTCCTTAATTTAACATTTACGAATTACTTGTTATTGTTTCCCCGTAGTTCGCATTTTGCTCTGCTTCGCGATCCGTGAATCCCAGCTGATAGCTGGGAGGGCAATTCCTTGTGAAACAACGCCTTCCTTTCTTCCGGCGTGAAGTCGCCGAATTTCAAGTGCTCGCGACCTTGCGAATATGCTCGAGTCGTTTGTTTCTCGTCCGCCGGATGCGTAGCCTTCTGCTTATTTTTTATGTCTGCGCCACGGGTGTCCACCTGTGGCCTGTTGTAAGTCTGTCGCCGCGTTTGCGGATTCTGCCTGTGTTTTGCTTTCGGGTCGCTGTTGAATTCTTCGCTAGCTATGGCGATTCTTGCTGAAGCCGGTTTTCCCTTCCTGTAATCGGGTTCAGGCCGACACAATTTCCTTCTGCCTCCGCGTTTGTTTGTTTCTGCTCTTGATTTGGTTGGACCGTCAGCGTCTGTGGTTGCCGGGCTTCCTGTGCTCTGAATCAGACGTACGTTGCCAGAAACTCTCTCGGGAGTATGGTCACTTTGCGCTGCCGCATGTTGGTACGCCTTGAGCTCGCTCACATGAGCCGTTTTAGGCCGGGTCTCACCTTCTTTCTGTAAACAAACGATCACTGGTGACACGAATCCGATTACCTGGTACGGGCCGTCGAATTTCGGAGACAATTTCGCCGCGAAGCTGTCGATTGCTTTCGACAGCGGGTGCTGTCGCACGAGTACTGATTGCCTAATTTCTGGTTTCCACTGTCGTCGTCGCAAGTTATAGTGGTGCGCCTGATCCTGCGTTGCCTTTTCCAAGTTTCTCACCACCAATTTGAAGACCTCTCTTAGATTTTCCCCCCTCTCTGAGTGCTGTATGGGTTCCTGACCGCTGCCTGGCGTTTGTTCGTCGTAGTAAGTTCCAGGAAGTCTTGGCTCTTGTCCTTGAGTGAGATATGCCGGGCTGTATCCCGTGGACTCGGATACGCTGCTATTAATGGCTAGCGTAATTTCTGGGAGCAGTTCGTCCCAGTTCCGATGCTTGTTGTCCGAAAGTTGTGCAATAATCGTTTTTATCGTTCTGTTGATTCTCTCCGTGGGATTCTCCTGTGGTGTGTATGGAGCAGTATACTGTTGCTTCACACCCATGTACTGGAGGAAACGACGAAAACTGCGACTCGTAAACTGAGTCCCGTTATCCGTGACCAGAATCTTGGGTACCCCGAACCGGGCTAGAATTCGTTCTCGGAACGCTCGCTGCAAGTGTTCTGTTGACGCTTTGCGTAACGGTATCATTTCTGTCCATTTTGAAAATTTGTCGAAGAATACGAGAAGCGTTGTGTTTCCGTGTGTAGAACGGGGTAGCGGACCCACAAAATCCGCGCAGAAATCCCAAGGTTCTTCTGCCAATTGAGTGAGCATTTTCCCTGCAGCATTTTGTTGATTCAGCTTGTAACGTTGACAGGATTCACATTGCCGCACATATTTCCTCGCATCCTGGAACATCCCGGGCCAGTAATATTTACTTGTTAGCCGGCATATCGTCTTGCGGACTCCCCCGTGACCAGCGCACGGATGGTCGTGATTCTCTTTGAGAACTCGGCCTCTCATGGTCCTGGGCACGCACAATTTCCACGGCGTGCAGTCCTCGTCTCCAAGTCGATTTGGAATATGCCGGTACAAATTTCCATTCTCCAAGGTATAATCTGGGAACTTCTCCGGATTTTGTTCCACTTCTTTGACCTTTGCTTGTAACCACTTGCAGTGTTGCTCGCATGTCTCTGCTGCTGTCACTCTGGCGACGGTTTCTTGCGGCTGTCGGGATAGTGCATCCGCGATTACATTCAGCTTCCCCTTCCGGTACTGCATTTCAAAGGAAAACTGTTATAACTCCAAAGCCCATCTCGTTATTCTCCCGGATGGACTCTCAATAGAATTTAGCCACTTCAGCGCCAGATGATCTGTGATTACGGTGAACCGGTATCCTTCAAGGTAAGCGCGCATCTTGCGAATACCCCACACTATGGCCAGGCATTCTTTTTCTGTTGCCGAGTAATTCTTTTCGGCCTTGTTAAGATGTCGGCTGGCGTACGCGATAACACGCTCCTGACCTTCCAGTTGTTGTGTGAGCACGGCTCCAAGTCCGAAGTCGCTCGCGTCCGTTTGCAGTTGGAATCTCTCGTTGAAATCTGGGCACGCCAGTATTGGTGCCTCCGTGAGTTTTTGCTTGAGGGTTTCAAACGCTTCATGTTGCGCCTCGCCCCACTCCCAATGTTTTCCTTTCCGTAATAGCGTGGTCATTGGCTGGACGGTTTTCGCGAAATCTGGCACGAACCTGCGATACCAGGAGGCAATGCCCAAGCATCTTCGTAGTTCTCTGGTGGTGGTTGGCGGTTTTAAATTTTGTATCGCCGAAATTTTATCAGGGTCTGTCTGGATACCTTGCTTACTTACCACATGCCCCAGGTATTTCAATTCTTACTTGAAGAACTCACACTTGTTCACGTTGAGTTTGAGATTAGCCTGTCTCAAACGCCAGAAAACCTCTCTAAGATTTGCAATGTGCTCTTCCGCGGACGAACCTGTGACAATTATGTCGTCCAGGTAGGCAAAAGCTTTAGGCTCCAAATCGGGACCAATAACCTGGTCCAGAGCTCGCTGAAAAGTGACTGGACTTGCATATAGCCGCTCTGACGCTCAGTTGCATTTGCATGTAACATGCACACCACGTCACTTTTGCTTTCTTTCCATTTCTCCGCTAAGCGTCGGTGTGTGGGTGTTTCTAAACGATCGTCTGTAGTAGTAGCGTAAATGCGTGTGCTTTCTGATGAGAACTGTTCTTGGGAACAGTTTTTTTTAAGTCTGTTCGACTGCTTGTTATTTTTGTGGGGGAGCACAAACAAATTTGCACAGCAAATTTGGGTCGTCACACTCCCCCTCTACTTCGGGGTAAAAGAAAAAAAATCCTTTTTTTCTTTTTTTTTCTTTCTTGTCTGCAATTTCTTATTAATTTTCAATGCGGTTCCAATTAATCCATTTAATAAATTCATATATAACTTAATTCATTTACTTCATTTGCTATTTTCATTTACTTCACATTTTTTTTACAGCCTCCTGTCGGTTTCCACTTTGCCCTTCGCCGTCTAGGCTTCGCTGCGTACCCGTACCTAGCCGGACCTGCTCAGCTTTATCCGGAACCGCGCTCCACCAACGCATATAATTTGTTGAGGGCTTGCCCCCGTCGGTGTTTCCCACGGAGTTCCTCCGCCATTCTTACCACTTCAGGGGGAGCCCTCTCCAGGGGTACGTCCTCATACCTGTCGTACCCTCTGCCTGCGTGTGAATGTCGTAGTGACGTCTGCGAGGCATGCTTCGTTTGCCCAAAGTCGTCCGTTTGCACGGCGATCTCTCCTCGGCCGCTGTCTTCCGTCTGTACGGCCGCCTCGGAGTTACAATGAGCTTCGGTCTGGGTAGCGGCGTCCTGCAGCCCTTTCATCTGCGCCGCGAAGCTGAAGTTGGCCTGGCTTATTAGTTCGAGGTGGTCCTCGCTCACCCCCTCTGCTGTGGCGTCGTCCCGTGTGACCACCGTTTCCACCCGGGTAATCTGCCACAGTCGGTACAAGCGACCCGGTCGTCGCACAACATCCCGCGTGGTGTAAAAATTCGTGAGATCTATGTTAGCCTCGCTTGCGTCGATCTCCTCCTCGCTCTCCTCCATAGACTCCTCCTCCGAGTCGGAGATAGTGTATGTGGGGACATCCTCCTGGTTCATTATTTCCCTTTTTCTTTTGTTTCCTTTTTTTTCTTTTTTCCCTCCGTGAATCCGCTTCACGCCTCAAGACCTGCTTGACAAGTGGTTTTCTCACACTTCCTTGTCCTTGATCTCTGTGCCGAACTCCTTTGTTGGCTGTTTTCACAATGTTAGTGAGGATCGCCCCAAATTGGTGTGCGTGATCTCTCCCCTCATTTTATTCCCGTGTGTGCGAACCCTTTATCGATCTGTACACTGATCTCAGTGTTCCTTAGGTGGGGTTACACGATTTTCGCTTTTGACCAGAGCTAACTTCGGCTGTCAAAAACAGCTGATCGCTGTAATGTTTTTGCCATCCGAGCAAATCGTTGTAAAACCGTTTGTGCGCGAATTTTGTCGATTGTTTCTCTCGAAACCTGCCCCTTGAAGCCCCAGAGTGCTTGATGGAGCACCGGACACCTTCCTGCACTGACATAAGGTAACCTCTTTCCCTTTGTATCGTTAAACCGTCCCTACAGATTTTCCGAAGTGCAATTGGTTTTCCTGGCACCGGTGATTTCAACCTGTAAGTATGCAGCTCCCTACGCAGCACCGACACTGATGGTCGCGTGTCCCATGCCCTGCTCCATTTGGTGAGTGGGAAGCGAATGCTGCTGCTGCAGTTGCTCAACAGTGGTGTTGCTGGCCGGTATCTGCCTGTATCTGGACGAGGACAACGCGCTACCAATGACAACGGGCATGGTATCTGAAGGCGTCGCGAACGATCGCGAGAAGCTGGTGTTGCGAAGACGTTGGTGGCGTTCTGAGACGAAGTCTAAAAAGTCTGTCCACAACTATGTGAAGTGTATTAATTTTAGTGCTTGTAATCCTCACTCTGTGTACTGCTGCCGCATTACTTGTTTTGTGTTTTCCTTAATTTAACATTTACGAATTACTTGTTATTGTTTCCCCGTAGTTCGCATTTTGCTCTGCTTCGCGATCCGTGAATCCCAGCTGATAGCTGGGAGGGCAATTCCTTGTGAAACAACGCCTTCCTTTCTTCCGGCGTGAAGTCGCCGAATTTCAAGTGCTCGCGACCTTGCGAATATGCTCGAGTCGTTTGTTTCTCGTCCGCCGGATGCGTAGCCTTCTGCTTATTTTTTATGTCTGCGCCACGGGTGTCCACCTGTGGCCTGTTGTAAGTCTGTCGCCGCGTTTGCGGATTCTGCCTGTGTTTTGCTTTCGGGTCGCTGTTGAATTCTTCGCTAGCTATGGCGATTCTTGCTGAAGCCGGTTTTCCCTTCCTGTAATCGGGTTCAGGCCGACACAATTTCCTTCTGCCTCCGCGTTTGTTTGTTTCTGCTCTTGATTTGGTTGGACCGTCAGCGTCTGTGGTTGCCGGGCTTCCTGTGCTCTGAATCAGACGTACGTTGCCAGAAACTCTCTCGGGAGTATGGTCACTTTGCGCTGCCGCATGTTGGTACGCCTTGAGCTCGCTCACATGAGCCGTTTTAGGCCGGGTCTCACCTTCTTTCTGTAAACAAACGATCACTGGTGACACGAATCCGATTACCTGGTACGGGCCGTCGAATTTCGGAGACAATTTCGCCGCGAAGCTGTCGATTGCTTTCGACAGCGGGTGCTGTCGCACGAGTACTGATTGCCTAATTTCTGGTTTCCACTGTCGTCGTCGCAAGTTATAGTGGTGCGCCTGATCCTGCGTTGCCTTTTCCAAGTTTCTCACCACCAATTTGAAGACCTCTCTTAGATTTTCCCCCCTCTCTGAGTGCTGTATGGGTTCCTGACCGCTGCCTGGCGTTTGTTCGTCGTAGTAAGTTCCAGGAAGTCTTGGCTCTTGTCCTTGAGTGAGATATGCCGGGCTGTATCCCGTGGACTCGGATACGCTGCTATTAATGGCTAGCGTAATTTCTGGGAGCAGTTCGTCCCAGTTCCGATGCTTGTTGTCCGAAAGTTGTGCAATAATCGTTTTTATCGTTCTGTTGATTCTCTCCGTGGGATTCTCCTGTGGTGTGTATGGAGCAGTATACTGTTGCTTCACACCCATGTACTGGAGGAAACGACGAAAACTGCGACTCGTAAACTGAGTCCCGTTATCCGTGACCAGAATCTTGGGTACCCCGAACCGGGCTAGAATTCGTTCTCGGAACGCTCGCTGCAAGTGTTCTGTTGACGCTTTGCGTAACGGTATCATTTCTGTCCATTTTGAAAATTTGTCGAAGAATACGAGAAGCGTTGTGTTTCCGTGTGTAGAACGGGGTAGCGGACCCACAAAATCCGCGCAGAAATCCCAAGGTTCTTCTGCCAATTGAGTGAGCATTTTCCCTGCAGCATTTTGTTGATTCAGCTTGTAACGTTGACAGGATTCACATTGCCGCACATATTTCCTCGCATCCTGGAACATCCCGGGCCAGTAATATTTACTTGTTAGCCGGCATATCGTCTTGCGGACTCCCCCGTGACCAGCGCACGGATGGTCGTGATTCTCTTTGAGAACTCGGCCTCTCATGGTCCTGGGCACGCACAATTTCCACGGCGTGCAGTCCTCGTCTCCAAGTCGATTTGGAATATGCCGGTACAAATTTCCATTCTCCAAGGTATAATCTGGGAACTTCTCCGGATTTTGTTCCACTTCTTTGACCTTTGCTTGTAACCACTTGCAGTGTTGCTCGCATGTCTCTGCTGCTGTCACTCTGGCGACGGTTTCTTGCGGCTGTCGGGATAGTGCATCCGCGATTACATTCAGCTTCCCCTTCCGGTACTGCATTTCAAAGGAAAACTGTTATAACTCCAAAGCCCATCTCGTTATTCTCCCGGATGGACTCTCAATAGAATTTAGCCACTTCAGCGCCAGATGATCTGTGATTACGGTGAACCGGTATCCTTCAAGGTAAGCGCGCATCTTGCGAATACCCCACACTATGGCCAGGCATTCTTTTTCTGTTGCCGAGTAATTCTTTTCGGCCTTGTTAAGATGTCGGCTGGCGTACGCGATAACACGCTCCTGACCTTCCAGTTGTTGTGTGAGCACGGCTCCAAGTCCGAAGTCGCTCGCGTCCGTTTGCAGTTGGAATCTCTCGTTGAAATCTGGGCACGCCAGTATTGGTGCCTCCGTGAGTTTTTGCTTGAGGGTTTCAAACGCTTCATGTTGCGCCTCGCCCCACTCCCAATGTTTTCCTTTCCGTAATAGCGTGGTCATTGGCTGGACGGTTTTCGCGAAATCTGGCACGAACCTGCGATACCAGGAGGCAATGCCCAAGCATCTTCGTAGTTCTCTGGTGGTGGTTGGCGGTTTTAAATTTTGTATCGCCGAAATTTTATCAGGGTCTGTCTGGATACCTTGCTTACTTACCACATGCCCCAGGTATTTCAATTCTTACTTGAAGAACTCACACTTGTTCACGTTGAGTTTGAGATTAGCCTGTCTCAAACGCCAGAAAACCTCTCTAAGATTTGCAATGTGCTCTTCCGCGGACGAACCTGTGACAATTATGTCGTCCAGGTAGGCAAAAGCTTTAGGCTCCAAATCGGGACCAATAACCTGGTCCAGAGCTCGCTGAAAAGTGACTGGACTTGCATATAGCCGCTCTGACGCTCAGTTGCATTTGCATGTAACATGCACACCACGTCACTTTTGCTTTCTTTCCATTTCTCCGCTAAGCGTCGGTGTGTGGGTGTTTCTAAACGATCGTCTGTAGTAGTAGCGTAAATGCGTGTGCTTTCTGATGAGAACTGTTCTTGGGAACAGTTTTTTTTAAGTCTGTTCGACTGCTTGTTATTTTTGTGGGGGAGCACAAACAAATTTGCACAGCAAATTTGGGTCGTCACACTCCCCCTCTACTTCGGGGTAAAAGAAAAAAAATCCTTTTTTTCTTTTTTTTTCTTTCTTGTCTGCAATTTCTTATTAATTTTCAATGCGGTTCCAATTAATCCATTTAATAAATTCATATATAACTTAATTCATTTACTTCATTTGCTATTTTCATTTACTTCACATTTTTTTTACAGCCTCCTGTCGGTTTCCACTTTGCCCTTCGCCGTCTAGGCTTCGCTGCGTACCCGTACCTAGCCGGACCTGCTCAGCTTTATCCGGAACCGCGCTCCACCAACGCATATAATTTGTTGAGGGCTTGCCCCCGTCGGTGTTTCCCACGGAGTTCCTCCGCCATTCTTACCACTTCAGGGGGAGCCCTCTCCAGGGGTACGTCCTCATACCTGTCGTACCCTCTGCCTGCGTGTGAATGTCGTAGTGACGTCTGCGAGGCATGCTTCGTTTGCCCAAAGTCGTCCGTTTGCACGGCGATCTCTCCTCGGCCGCTGTCTTCCGTCTGTACGGCCGCCTCGGAGTTACAATGAGCTTCGGTCTGGGTAGCGGCGTCCTGCAGCCCTTTCATCTGCGCCGCGAAGCTGAAGTTGGCCTGGCTTATTAGTTCGAGGTGGTCCTCGCTCACCCCCTCTGCTGTGGCGTCGTCCCGTGTGACCACCGTTTCCACCCGGGTAATCTGCCACAGTCGGTACAAGCGACCCGGTCGTCGCACAACATCCCGCGTGGTGTAAAAATTCGTGAGATCTATGTTAGCCTCGCTTGCGTCGATCTCCTCCTCGCTCTCCTCCATAGACTCCTCCTCCGAGTCGGAGATAGTGTATGTGGGGACATCCTCCTGGTTCATTATTTCCCTTTTTCTTTTGTTTCCTTTTTTTTCTTTTTTCCCTCCGTGAATCCGCTTCACGCCTCAAGACCTGCTTGACAAGTGGTTTTCTCACACTTCCTTGTCCTTGATCTCTGTGCCGAACTCCTTTGTTGGCTGTTTTCACAATGTTAGTGAGGATCGCCCCAAATTGGTGTGCGTGATCTCTCCCCTCATTTTATTCCCGTGTGTGCGAACCCTTTATCGATCTGTACACTGATCTCAGTGTTCCTTAGGTGGGGTTACACGATTTTCGCTTTTGACCAGAGCTAACTTCGGCTGTCAAAAACAGCTGATCGCTGTAATGTTTTTGCCATCCGAGCAAATCGTTGTAAAACCGTTTGTGCGCGAATTTTGTCGTTTGTTTCTCTCGAAACCTGCCCCTTGAAGCCCCAGAGTGCTTGATGGAGCACCGGGCACCTTCCTGCACTGACATAAGGTAACCTCTTTCCCTTTGTATCGTTAAACCGTCCCTACAGATTTTCCGAAGTGCAATTGGTTTTCCTGGCACCGGTGATTTCAACCTGTAAGTATGCAGCTCCCTACGCAGCACCGACACTGATGGTCGCGTGTCCCATGCCCTGCTCCATTTGGTGAGTGGGAAGCGAATGCTGCTGCTGCAGTTGCTCAACAGTGGTGTTGCTGGCCGGTATCTGCCTGTATCTGGACGAGGACAACGCGCTACCAATGACAACGGGCATGGTATCTGAAGGCGTCGCGAACGATCGCGAGAAGCTGGTGTTGCGAAGACGTTGGTGGCGTTCTGAGACGAAGTCTAAAAAGTCTGTCCACAACTATGTGAAGTGTATTAATTTTAGTGCTTGTAATCCTCACCCTGTGTACTGCTGCCGCATTACTTGTTTTGTGTTTTCCTTAATTTAACATTTACGAATTACTTGTTATTGTTTCCCCGTAGTTCGCATTTTGTTCTGCTTCGCGATCCGTGAATCCCAGCTGATAGCTGGGAGGGCAATTCCTTGTGAAACAACGCCTTCCTTTCTTCCGGCGTGAAGTCGCCGAATTTCAAGTGCTCGCGACCCTGCGAATATGCTCGAGTCGTTTGTTTCTCGTCCGCCGGATGCGTAGCCTTCTGCTTATTTTTTATGTCTGCGCCACGGGTGTCCACCTGTGGCCTGTTGTAAGTCTGTCGCCGCGTTTGCGGAACCTGCCTGTGTTTTGCTTTCGGGTCGCTGTTGAATTCTTCGCTAGCTATGGCGATTCTTGCTGAAGCCGGTTTTCCCTACCTGTAATCGGGTTCTGGCCGACACAATTTCCTTCTGCCTCCGCGTTTGTTTGTTTCTGCTCTTGATTTGGTTGGACCGTCAGCGTCTGTGGTTGCCGGGCTTCCTGTGCTCTGAATCAGACGTACGTTGCCAGAAACTCTCTCGGGAGTATGGTCACTTTGCGCTGCCGCATGTTGGTACGCCTTGAGCTCGCTCACATGAGCCGTTTTAGGCCGGGTCTCACCTTCTTTCTGTAAACAAACGATCACTGGTGACACGAATCCGATTACCTGGTACGGGCCGTCGAATTTCGGAGACAATTTCGCCGCGAAGCTGTCGATTGCTTTCGACAGCGGGTGCTGTCGCACGAGTACTGATTGCCTAATTTCTGGTTTCCACTGTCGTCGTCGCAAGTTATAGTGGTGCGCCTGATCCTGCGTTGCCTTTTCCAAGTTTCTCACCACCAATTTGAAGACCTCTCTTAGATTTTCCCCCCTCTCTGAGTGCTGTATGGGTTCCTGACCGCTGCCTGGCGTTTGTTCGTCGTAGTAAGTTCCAGGAAGTCTTGGCTCTTGTCCTTGAGTGAGATATGCCGGGCTGTATCCCGTGGACTCGGATACGCTGCTATTAATGGCTAGCGTAATTTCTGGGAGCAGTTCGTCCCAGTTCCGATGCTTGTTGTCCGAAAGTTGTGCAATAATCGTTTTTATCGTTCTGTTGATTCTCTCCGTGGGATTCTCCTGTGGTGTGTATGGAGCAGTATACTGTTGCTTCACACCCATGTACTGGAGGAAACGACGAAAACTGCGACTCGTAAACTGAGTCCCGTTATCCGTGACCAGAATCTTGGGTACCCCGAACCGGGCTAGAATTCGTTCTCGGAACGCTCGCTGCAAGTGTTCTGTTGACGCTTTGCGTAACGGTATCATTTCTGTCCATTTTGAAAATTTGTCGAAGAATACGAGAAGCGTTGTGTTTCCGTGTGTAGAACGGGGTAGCGGACCCACAAAATCCGCGCAGAAATCCCAAGGTTCTTCTGCCAATTGAGTGAGCATTTTCCCTGCAGCCTTTTGTTGATTCAGCTTGTAACGTTGACAGGATTCACATTGCCGCACATATTTCCTCGCATCCTGGAACATCCCGGGCCAGTAATATTTACTTGTTAGCCGGCATATCGTCTTGCGGACTCCCCCGTGACCAGCGCACGGATGGTCGTGATTCTCTTTGAGAACTCGGCCTCTCATGGTCCTGGGCACGCACAATTTCCACGGCGTGCAGTCCTCGTCTCCAAGTCGATTTGGAATATGCCGGTACAAATTTCCATTCTCCAAGGTATAATCTGGGAACTTCTCCGGATTTTGTTCCACTTCTTTGACCTTTGCTTGTAACCACTTGCAGTGTTGCTCGCATGTCTCTGCTGCTGTCACTCTGGCGACGGTTTCTTGCGGCTGTCGGGATAGTGCATCCGCGATTACATTCAGCTTCCCCTTCCGGTACTGCATTTCAAAGGAAAACTGTTATAACTCCAAAGCCCATCTCGTTATTCTCCCGGATGGACTCTCAATAGAATTTAGCCACTTCAGCGCCAGATGATCTGTGATTACGGTGAACCGGTATCCTTCAAGGTAAGCGCGCATCTTGCGAATACCCCACACTATGGCCAGGCATTCTTTTTCTGTTGCCGAGTAATTCTTTTCGGCCTTGTTAAGATGTCGGCTGGCGTACGCGATAACACGCTCCTGACCTTCCAGTTGTTGTGTGAGCACGGCTCCAAGTCCGAAGTCGCTCGCGTCCGTTTGCAGTTGGAATCTCTCGTTGAAATCTGGGCACGCCAGTATTGGTGCCTCCGTGAGTTTTTGCTTGAGGGTTTCAAACGCTTCATGTTGCGCCTCGCCCCACTCCCAATGTTTTCCTTTCCGTAATAGCGTGGTCATTGGCTGGACGGTTTTCGCGAAATCTGGCACGAACCTGCGATACCAGGAGGCAATGCCCAAGCATCTTCGTAGTTCTCTGGTGGTGGTTGGCGGTTTTAAATTTTGTATCGCCGAAATTTTATCAGGGTCTGTCTGGATACCTTGCTTACTTACCACATGCCCCAGGTATTTCAATTCTTACTTGAAGAACTCACACTTGTTCACGTTGAGTTTGAGATTAGCCTGTCTCAAACGCCAGAAAACCTCTCTAAGATTTGCAATGTGCTCTTCCGCGGACGAACCTGTGACAATTATGTCGTCCAGGTAGGCAAAAGCTTTAGGCTCCAAATCGGGACCAATAACCTGGTCCAGAGCTCGCTGAAAAGTGACTGGACTTGCATATAGCCGCTCTGACGCTCAGTTGCATTTGCATGTAACATGCACACCACGTCACTTTTGCTTTCTTTCCATTTCTCCGCTAAGCGTCGGTGTGTGGGTGTTTCTAAACGATCGTCTGTAGTAGTAGCGTAAATGCGTGTGCTTTCTGATGAGAACTGTTCTTGGGAACAGTTTTTTTTAAGTCTGTTCGACTGCTTGTTATTTTTGTGGGGGAGCACAAACAAATTTGCACAGCAAATTTGGGTCGTCACACTCCCCCTCTACTTCGGGGTAAAAGAAAAAAAATCCTTTTTTTCTTTTTTTTTCTTTCTTGTCTGCAATTTCTTATTAATTTTCAATGCGGTTCCAATTAATCCATTTAATAAATTCATATATAACTTAATTCATTTACTTCATTTGCTATTTTCATTTACTTCACATTTTTTTTACAGCCTCCTGTCGGTTTCCACTTTGCCCTTCGCCGTCTAGGCTTCGCTGCGTACCCGTACCTAGCCGGACCTGCTCAGCTTTATCCGGAACCGCGCTCCACCAACGCATATAATTTGTTGAGGGCTTGCCCCCGTCGGTGTTTCCCACGGAGTTCCTCCGCCATTCTTACCACTTCAGGGGGAGCCCTCTCCAGGGGTACGTCCTCATACCTGTCGTACCCTCTGCCTGCGTGTGAATGTCGTAGTGACGTCTGCGAGGCATGCTTCGTTTGCCCAAAGTCGTCCGTTTGCACGGCGATCTCTCCTCGGCCGCTGTCTTCCGTCTGTACGGCCGCCTCGGAGTTACAATGAGCTTCGGTCTGGGTAGCGGCGTCCTGCAGCCCTTTCATCTGCGCCGCGAAGCTGAAGTTGGCCTGGCTTATTAGTTCGAGGTGGTCCTCGCTCACCCCCTCTGCTGTGGCGTCGTCCCGTGTGACCACCGTTTCCACCCGGGTAATCTGCCACAGTCGGTACAAGCGACCCGGTCGTCGCACAACATCCCGCGTGGTGTAAAAATTCGTGAGATCTATGTTAGCCTCGCTTGCGTCGATCTCCTCCTCGCTCTCCTCCATAGACTCCTCCTCCGAGTCGGAGATAGTGTATGTGGGGACATCCTCCTGGTTCATTATTTCCCTTTTTCTTTTGTTTCCTTTTTTTTCTTTTTTCCCTCCGTGAATCCGCTTCACGCCTCAAGACCTGCTTGACAAGTGGTTTTCTCACACTTCCTTGTCCTTGATCTCTGTGCCGAACTCCTTTGTTGGCTGTTTTCACAATGTTAGTGAGGATCGCCCCAAATTGGTGTGCGTGATCTCTCCCCTCATTTTATTCCCGTGTGTGCGAACCCTTTATCGATCTGTACACTGATCTCAGTGTTCCTTAGGTGGGGTTACACGATTTTCGCTTTTGACCAGAGCTAACTTCGGCTGTCAAAAACAGCTGATCGCTGTAATGTTTTTGCCATCCGAGCAAATCGTTGTAAAACCGTTTGTGCGCGAATTTTGTCGTTTGTTTCTCTCGAAACCTGCCCCTTGAAGCCCCAGAGTGCTTGATGGAGCACCGGACACCTTCCTGCACTGACATAAGGTAACCTCTTTCCCTTTGTATCGTTAAACCGTCCCTACAGATTTTCCGAAGTGCAATTGGTTTTCCTGGCACCGGTGATTTCAACCTGTAAGTATGCAGCTCCCTACGCAGCACCGACACTGATGGTCGCGTGTCCCATGCCCTGCTCCATTTGGTGAGTGGGAAGCGAATGCTGCTGCTGCAGTTGCTCAACAGTGGTGTTGCTGGCCGGTATCTGCCTGTATCTGGACGAGGGCAACGCGCTACCAATGACAACGGGCATGGTATCTGAAGGCGTCGCGAACGATCGCGAGAAGCTGGTGTTGCGAAGACGTTGGTGGCGTTCTGAGACGAAGTCTAAAAAGTCTGTCCACAACTATGTGAAGTGTATTAATTTTAGTGCTTGTAATCCTCACCCTGTGTACTGCTGCCGCATTACTTGTTTTGTGTTTTCCTTAATTTAACATTTACGAATTACTTGTTATTGTTTCCCCGTAGTTCGCATTTTGTTCTGCTTCGCGATCCGTGAATCCCAGCTGATAGCTGGGAGGGCAATTCCTTGTGAAACAACGCCTTTCTTTCTTCCGGCGTGAAGTCGCCGAATTTCAAGTGCTCGCGACCTTGCGAATATGCTCGAGTCGTTTGTTTCTCGTCCGCCGGATGCGTAGCCTTCTGCTTATTTTTTATGTCTGCGCCACGGGTGTCCACCTGTGGCCTGTTGTAAGTCTGTCGCCGCGTTTGCGGATTCTGCCTGTGTTTTGCTTTCGGGTCGCTGTTGAATTCTTCGCTAGCTATGGCGATTCTTGCTGAAGCCGGTTTTCCCTTCCTGTAATCGGGTTCAGGCCGACACAATTTCCTTCTGCCTCCGCGTTTGTTTGTTTCTGCTCTTGATTTGGTTGGACCGTCAGCGTCTGTGGTTGGCGGGCTTCCTGTGCTCTGAATCAGACGTACGTTGCCAGAAACTCTCTCGGGAGTATGGTCACTTTGCGCTGCCGCATGTTGGTACGCCTTGAGCTCGCTCACATGAGCCGTTTTAGGCCGGGTCTCACCTTCTTTCTGTAAACAAACGATCACTGGTGACACGAATCCGATTACCTGGTACGGGCCGTCGAATTTCGGAGACAATTTCGCCGCGAAGCTGTCGATTGCTTTCGACAGCGGGTGCTGTCGCACGAGTACTGATTGCCTAATTTCTGGTTTCCACTGTCGTCGTCGCAAGTTATAGTGGTGCGCCTGATCCTGCGTTGCCTTTTCCAAGTTTCTCACCACCAATTTGAAGACCTCTCTTAGATTTTCCCCCCTCTCTGAGTGCTGTATGGGTTCCTGACCGCTGCCTGGCGTTTGTTCGTCGTAGTAAGTTCCAGGAAGTCTTGGCTCTTGTCCTTGAGTGAGATATGCCGGGCTGTAACCCGTGGACTCGGATACGCTGCTATTAATGGCTAGCGTAATTTCTGGGAGAAGTTCGTCCCAGTTCCGATGCTTGTTGTCCGAAAGTTGTGCAATAATCGTTTTTATCGTTCTGTTGATTCTCTCCGTGGGATTCTCCTGTGGTGTGTATGGAGCAGTATACTGTTGCTTCACACCCATGTACTGGAGGAAACGACGAAAACTGCGACTCGTAAACTGAGTCCCGTTATCCGTGACCAGAATCTTGGGTACCCCGAACCGGGCTAGAATTCGTTCTCGGAACGCTCGCTGCAAGTGTTCTGTTGACGCTTTGCGTAACGGTATCATTTCTGTCCATTTTGAAAATTTGTCGAAGAATACGAGAAGCGTTGTGTTTCCGTGTGTAGAACGGGGTAGCGGACCCACAAAATCCGCGCTGAGTATCGCCCAAGGTTCTTCTGCCAATTGAGTGAGCATTTTCCCTGCAGCCTTTTGTTGATTCAGCTTGTAACGTTGACACGATTCACATTGCCGCACATATTTCCTCGCATCCTGGAACATCCCGGGCCAGTAATATTTACTTGTTAGCCGGCATATCGTCTTGCGGACTCCCCCGTGACCAGCGCACGGATGGTCGTGATTCTCTTTGAGAACTCGGCCTCTCATGGTCCTGGGCACGCACAATTTCCACGGCGTGCAGTCCTCGTCTCCAAGACGATTTGGAATATGCCGGTACAAATTTCCATTCTCCAAGGTATAATCTGGGAACTTCTCCGGATTTTGTTCCACTTCTTTGACCTTTGCTTGTAACCACTTGCAGTGTTGCTCGCGTGTCTCTGCTGCTGTCACTCTGGCGACGATTTCTTGCGGCTGTCGGGATAGTGCATCCGCGATTACATTCAGCTTCCCCTTCCGGTACTGGATTTCAAAGGAAAACTGTTGTAACTCCAAAGCCCATCTCGTTATTCTCCCGGATGGACTCTCAATAGAATTTAGCCCCTTCAGCGCCAGATGATCTGTGATTACGGTGAACCGGTATCCCTCAAGGTAAGCGCGCATCTTGCGAATACCCCACACTATGGCCAGGCATTCTTTTTCTGTTGCCGAGTAATTCTTTTCGGCCTTGTTAAGATGTCGGCTGGCGTACGCGATAACACGCTCCTGACCTTCCAGTTGTTGTGTGAGCACGGCTCCAAGTCCGAAGTCGCTCGCGTCCGTTTGCAGTTGGAATCTCTCGTTGAAATCTGGGCACGCCAGTATTGGTACCTCTGTGAGTTTTTGTTTGAGGGTTTCAAACGCTTCCTGTTGCGCCTCGCCCCACTTCCAATGTTTCCCTTTACGTAGCAGCGTGGTCATTGGCTGGACGGTCTTCGCGAAATCTGGCACGAACCTGCGATACCATGAGGCAATGCCCAAGCATCTTCGCAATTCTTTGGTGGTGGTTGGCGGTTTCAAATTTTGAATCGCCGAAATTTTCTCCGGGTCTGTCTGGATGCCTTGCTCGCTTACCACATGACCCAGGTATTTAAGTTCTTTCTTAAAGAACTCGCATTTGTTCACGTTGAGTTTGAGATTTGCCTGTCTCAAACGCCGGAAAACCCTTGGATTCAGGATTGGTGTCCGCTTAAAAGCACTCAGTCACTACGAGGTACTAGAATTTACTTAGATTCAGGATTGGCGTACGTTTTAAAGCACTCAGCCACTACGAGGTATTAGAGTTTACTTGGATTCAGGATTGGCGTCCGCTTAGAAGCACTCACCCACTACGAGATACTATAATTTACTTGGATTCAGGATTGGCGTCCGCTTAGAAGCACTCAGCCTCTACGAGGTGCTAGAATTTACTTGGATTCAGGATTGGCGTCCGCTGAAAAGCATTCAGCCTCTACGAGGTACTCGAATTTACTTGAATTCAGGATTGGGGTCCACTTAAAAACATTCAGCCAGTACGAGGTACTGGGATTCAGGATTGCCGTCCGTTTAAAAGCGCTCAGACACTACGAGGTACTATAATATACTTGGATTCAGGATTGGTGTCCGCTTAAAAGCACTCAGTCTCTCCGATGTACTAAGTATTCAGGATTGACGTCCGCTTAAAAGCACTCAGCCACTACGATGTACTAGAATTAACTTGGATTCAGGATTGGCGTCCGCTTAAAAGCACTCAGCCTCTACGATGTACTGAGGATTCATGATTGGCGTCCGCTTAAAATCACTCAGCCAATACGAGGTACTGGGCTTCAGGATTGCCGTCCGTTTAAAAGCGCTCAGACACTACGAGGTACTATAATTTACTTGGATTCAGGATTGGTGTCCGCTTAAAAGCACTCAGTCTCTCCGAGGTACTAAGTATTCAGGATTGACGTCCGTTTAAAAGCACTCAGCCACTACGAGGTATTAGAATTTACTTGGATTCAGGATTGGCGTCCGCTTAGAAGCACTCAGCCTCTACGAGGTGCTAAGGATTCAGGATTGGGGTCCGCTTAAAAGCACTCAGCCACTACGAGGTACTAGAATTTACTTGGATTCAGGATTGGCGTCCGCTTAAAAGCACTCAGCCACTATGAGGTACTAAGGATTCAGGATTGGCGCACGCTTAAGAGCACTCATCACTACGAGGTACTAGAATTTACTTGGATTCAGGATTGGCGTCCGCTTAAAAGCACTCAGCGACTACGAGGTGCTCGAATTTACTTGGATTCAGGATTGGCGTCCGCTTAAAAGCATTTAGTCACTACGAGGTACTAGAATTTACTTGTATTCAGGATTGGCGTCCGCTTAAAAGCACTCAGACTCTACGAGGACTAAGGATTCAGGATTGGCGTCCGCTTAGAAGCACTCAGCCACTACGAGGTACGAGTTTACTTGGTTTCAGAATTGGCGTCCGTTTAAAAGCACTCAGTCTCCACGAGGTACTAGAATTTACTTGGATTCATGATTGGCGTCCGCTTAAAAGCACTCAGCCACTACGAGGTACTAAGGATTCAGGATTGGCGTCCGCTTAAAAACACTCAGCCAGTACGAGGTACTGGGATTCAGGATTGACGTCCGCTTAAAAGCACTCAGCCACTACGAGGTGCTAGAATTTATTTGGATTCAGGATTGGCGTCCGCTTAAAAGCGCTCAGACACTACGAGGTACTAGAATTTACTTGGATTCAGGATTGGCGTCCGTTTAAAAGCGCTCAGACACTACGAGGTACTAGAATTTACTTGGATTCAGGATTGGCGTCCGCTTAAAAGCACTCAGCCTCTACGAGGTACTAAGGATTCAGAATTGGCGCACGCTTAAGAGCATTCAATCACTACGAGATACTAGAATTTACTTGGATTCAGGATTGGCGTCCGCTTAAAAGCACTCAGTCACTACGAGGTACTAGAATTTACTTGTATTCAGGATTGGCGTCCGCTTAAAAGCACTCAGACCCTACGAGGAACTAAGGATTCAGGATTGGCGTCCGCTTAAAAGCACTCAGCCCCTACGAGGTACTAAGGATTCAGGATTGGCGCACGCTTACAGGCACCCAATCACTACGACGTACTAGAATTTACTTGTATTCAGGATTTACGTCCGCTTAAAAGCACTCAGCCTCTACGAGATACTAAGGATTCAGGATTGGCGTCCGCTTAAAAACACGCAGCCAGTACGATGTACTAGAATTTACTTGGATTCAGGATTGGCGTCCGTTTAAAAGCGCTCAGACACTACGAGGTACTATAATTTACTTGGATTCAGGATTGGTGTCCGCTTAAAAGCACTCAGTCTCTCCAAGGTACTAAGTATTCAAGATTGACGTCCGCTTAAAAGCACTCAGCCACTACGAGGTACTAGAATTTAATTGGATTCAGGATTGGTGTCCGCTTAAAAGCACTCAGCCTCTCCAAGGTACTAAGTATTCAGGATTGACGACCGCTTAAAAGCACTCAGCCACTACGACGTACTAGAATTTACTTGGATTCAGGATTTGCGTCCGCTTAGAAGCACTCAGCCTCTACGAGGTACTAAGGATTCAGGATTGGCGTCCGCTTAAAAGCACTCAGCCACTACGAGGTACTAGAATTTACTTGGATTCAGGATTGGCGTCCGCTTAAAAGCACTCAGCCACTACGGGGTACTAAGGATTCAGGATTGGCGCACGCTTAAGAGCACTCAATCACTACGAGGTACTAGAATTTACTTGGATTCAGGATTGGCGTCCGCTTAAAAGCACTCAGGCTACTCGAATTTACTTGAATTCATGATTGGGGTCCACTTAAAAACATTCAGCCAGTACGAGGTACTAGAATTTACTTGGATTCAGGACTGGCGGGCGCTTAAAAACACTTCAGGATTGACGTCCGCTTAGAAACACTCAGCCAGTACGAGGTACTAGAACTTACTTGGTTTCAGAATTGGCGTCCGCTTAAAAGCACTCAGTCTCTACGAGGTACTAGAATTTACTTGGATTCATGATTGGCGTCCGCTTAAAAGCACTCAGCCACTACGAGGTACTAAGGATTCAGGATTGGCGTCCGCTTAAAAGCACTCAGCCACTACGAGGTGCTAGAATTTACTTGGATTCAGGATTGGCGTCCGCTTAAAAGCACTCAGTCACTATGAGGTACTAGAATTTACTTGTATTCAGGATTGGCGTCCGCTTAAAAGCACTCAGACCCTACGAGGAACTAAGGATTCAGGATTGGCGTCCGCTTAAAAGCACTCAGCCACTACGAGGTACTAAGGATTCAGGATTGGCGCACGCTTACAGGCACCCAATCACTACGACGTACTAGAATTTACTTGTATTCAGGATTGGCGTCCGCTTAAAAGCACTCAGCCTCTACGAGATACTAAGGATTCAGGATTGGCGTCCGCTTAAAAACACGCAGCCAGTACGATGTACTAGAATTTACTTGGATTCAGGATTGGCGTCCGTTTAAAAGCGCTCAGACACTACGAGGTACTAGAATTTAATTGGATTCAGGATTGGTGTCCGCTTAAAAGCACTCAGCCTCTCCGAGGTACTAAGTATTCAGGATTGACGACCGCTTAAAAGCACTCAGCCACTACGACGTACTAGAATTTACTTGGATTCAGGATTTGCGTCCGCTTAGAAGCACTCAGCCTCTACGAGGTACTAAGGATTCAGGATTGGCGTCCGCATAAAAGCACTCAGCCACTACGAGGTACTAGAATTTACTTGGATTCAGGATTGGCGTCCGCTTAAAAGCACTCAGCCACTACGGGGTACTAAGGATTCAGGATTGGCGCACGCTTAAGAGCACTCAATCACTACGAGGTACTAGAATTTACTTGGATTCAGGATTGGCGTCCGCTTAAAAGCACTCAGGCTACTCGAATTTACTTGAATTCATGATTGGGGTCCACTTAAAAACATTCAGCCAGTACGAGGTACTAGAATTTACTTGGATTCAGGACTGGCGGGCGCTTAAAAAAACTTCAGGATTGACGTCCGCTTAGAAACACTCAGCCAGTACGAGGTACTAGAACTTACTTGGATTCAGGATTGGCGTCCGCTTGAAAGCACTCAGCCACTACGAGCTACGAGTTTACTTGGTTTCAGGATTGGCGTCCGCTTAAAAGCAATCAGTCTCTACGAGGTACTAGAATTTACTTGGATTCAGGATTGGCGTCCGCTTAGAAGCATTCAGCCACTACGAGGTACGAGTTTACTTGGATTCAGGATTGGCGTCCGTTTAAAAGCACTGGGCCTCTACGAGGTACTAAGGATTCAGGATTGACGTCCGCTTAAAGCACTCAGCCACTACGAGGTATTAGAATTTACTTGGATTCAGGATTGGCGTCCGCTTAAAAGCACTCAGTCACTACGAGGTACTAGAATTTACTTAGATTCAGGATTGGCGTACGTTTTAAAGCACTCAGCCACTACGAGGTATTAGAGTTTACTTGGATTCAGGATTGGCGTCCGCTTAGAAGCACTCACCCACTACGAGATACTATAATTTACTTGAATTCAGGATTGGCGTCCGCTTAAAAGCACTCAGCCTCTACGAGGTGCTAGAATTTACTTGGATTCAGGATTGGCGTCCGCTGAAAAGCACTCAGCCTCTACGAGGTACTCGAATTTACTTGAATTCAGGATTGGGGTCCACTTAAAAACATTCAGTCAGTACGAGGTACTGGGATTTA
This sequence comes from Sicus ferrugineus, assembly GCA_922984085.1. NCBI lineage: Eukaryota > Metazoa > Arthropoda > Insecta > Diptera > Conopidae > Sicus > Sicus ferrugineus. Next base: position 51,759,658 of record OV277348.1, read on the forward strand.
GGATTGCCGTCCGTTTAAAAGCGCTCAGACACTACGAGGTACTATAATTTACTTGGATTCAGGATTGGTGTCCGCTTAAAAGCACTCAGTCTCTCCAAGGTACTAAGTATTCAAGATTGACGTCCGCTTAAAAGCACTCAGCCACTACGAGGTACTAGAATTTACTTGGATTCAGGATTGGCGTCCGCTTAGAAGCACTCAGCCTCTACGAGGTGCTAAGGATTCAGGATTGGCGTCCGCTTAAAAGCACTCAGCCACTACGAGGTACTAGAATTTACTTGGATTCAGGATTGGCGTCCGCTTAAAAGCACTCAGCCACTACGAGGTACTAAGGATTCAGGATTGGCGCACGCTTAAGAGCACTCATCACTACGAGGTACTAGAATTTACTTGGATTCAGGATTGGCGTCCGCTTAAAAGCACTCAGCGACTATGAGGTGCTAGAATTTACTTGGATTCAGGATTGGCGTCCGCTTAAAAGCATTTAGTCACTACGAGGTACTAGAATTTACTTGTATTCAGGATTGGCGTCCGCTTAAAAGCACTCAGACTCTACGAGGACTAAGGATTCAGGATTGGCGCCCGCTTAGAAGCACTCAGCCACTACGAGGTACGAGTTTACTTGGTTTCAGGATTGGCGTCCGCTTAAAAGCACTCAGTCTCTACGAGGTACTAGAATTTACTTGGATTCATGATTGGCGTCCGCTTAAAAGCACTCAGCCACTACGAGGTACTAAGGATTCAGGATTGGCGTCCGCTTAAAAGCACTCAGCCACTACGATGTGCTAGAATTTATTTGGATTCAGGATTGGCGTCCGCTTAAAAGCGCTCAGACACTACGAGGTACTAGAATTTACTTGGATTCAGGATTGGCGTCCGCTTAAATGCACTCAGACACTACGAGGTACTAAGGATTCAGGATTGGCGCACGCTTAAGAGCACTCAATCACTACGAGGTACTAGAATTTACTTGGATTCAGGATTGGCGTCCGCTTAAAAGCACTCAGCCACTACGAGGTACTAAGGATTCAGGATTGGCGCACGCTTAAAAGCACTCAGTCACTAGAGGTACTGGAATTTACTTAGATTCAGGATGGCGTCCGCTTAAAAGCACTGAGCCACTACGAGGTGCTAGAATTTACTTGGATGCAGGATTGGCGTCCGCTTAAAAGCACTCAGTCACTACGAGGTACTAGAATTTACTTGTATTCAGGATTGGCGTCCGCTTAAAAGCACTCAGCCTCTCCGAGGTACTAAGTATTCAGGATTGACGACCGCTTAAAAACACGCAGCCAGTACGATGTACTAGAATTTACTTGGATTCAGGATTGGCGTCCGCTTAAAAGCACTCAGCCACTACGGGGTACTAAGGATTCAGGATTGGCGCACGCTTAAGAGCACTCAATCACTACGATGTACTAGAATTTACTTGGATTCAGGATTGGCGTCCGCTTAAAAGCACTCAGCCTCTACGAGGTACTAAGGATTCTGGATTGGCGTCCGCTTAAAAAAACTCACCCAGTACGAGGTACTGGGATTCAGGATTGCCGTCCGTTTAAAAGCGCTCAGACACTACGAGGTACTAGAATTTACTTGGATTCAGGATTAGCGTCCGCTTAAAAGCACTCAGCCACTACGAGATACTAAGGATTCAGAATTGGCGCACGCTTAAGAACACTAAATCACTACGAGATACTAGAATTTACTTGGATTCAGGATTGGCGTCCGCTTAAAAGCACTCAGCCACTACGAGGTACTAAGGATTCAGGATTGGCGCACGCTTAAGAGCACTCAACCACTACGAGGTACCAGAATTTACTTGGATTCAGGATTGCCGTCCGCTTAAAAGCACTGAGCCACTACGAGGTGCTAGAATTTACTTGGATGCAGGATTGGCGTCCGCTTAAAAGCACTCAGTCACTACGAGGTACTAGAATTTACTTGTATTCAGGATTGGCGTCCGCTTAAAAGCACTCAGCCTCTCCGAGGTACTAAGTATTCAGGATTGACGACCGCTTAAAAACACGCAGCCAGTACGATGTACTAGAATTTACTTGGATTCAGGATTGGCGTCCGTTTAAAAGCGCTCAGACACTACGAGGTACTAGAATTTAATTGGATTCAGGATTGGTGTCCGCTTAAAAGCACTCAGCCTCTCCGAGGTACTAAGTATTCAGGATTGACGACCGCTTAAAAGCACTCAGCCACTACGAGGTACTAGAATTTACTTGGATTCAGGATTTGCGTCCGCTTAGAAGCACTCAGCCTCTACGAGGTACTAAGGATTCAGGATTGGCGTCCGCTTAAAAGCACTCAGCCACTACGAGGTACGCTACGAGGATTGGCGTCCACTTAAAAGCTCCCAGCCACTACGAGGTACTAAGGATTCAGGATTGGCGCACGCTTGAAAGGACTCAATCACTACAAGGTACTAGAATTTACTTGGATTCAGGATTGGCGTCCGTTTCAAAGCACTCAGACTCTACGAGGAACTAAGGATTCAGGATTGGCGTCCGCTTAAAAGCACTCAGCCACTACGAGGTACTAAGGATTCAGGATTGGCGTCCGATTAAAAACACTCAGCCTCTACGATGTACTAAGGATTCAGGATTGTCGTCCGCTTAAAAGCACTCAGCCACTACGGGGTACTAGAATTTACTTGGATTCAGGATTGGGGTCCGCTTAGAAGCACTCAGCCTCTACGAGGTAATAGAATTTACTTGGCGCACGCTTAAGAGCACTCAATCACTACGAGGTACTAGAATTTACTTGGATTCAGGTGTGACGACCCTGACGACCCTGCGCACAAAAAGAACAAGCAGTCGAACAGACTTAAAAAAACTGTTCCCAAGAACAGTTCTCATCAGAAAGCACACGCATTTACGCTACTACTACAGACGATCGTTTAGAAACGCCCACACACCGACGCTCAGCGGAGAAATGGAAAGAAAGCAAAAGTGACGTGGTGTGCATGTTACATGCAGATGCAACTGAGCGTCAGAGCGGCTATATGCAAGTGATTCCAGCGAGGAGAGTAAGTAATCAAAGTGCGCTGAGTACTAATAACCTGTTTTGTGCCGAGAGTGCAGTAAGTACACAGATCAGCTCTCAGCTGATCTAGAGTGAACCACTGTAGCAGTTTATATACCAAAAAAAAAAAAATATTTTCAGGAAGACGGCAGTGAAGTTCACTGACCGTAGAACTTCTTAACCTTGGGAAAGCGGCTATTTGGAAAAAATACTTTTTTTTGCACGAAAACTGCTTAACGGAGTACGAAATACCGCACTCCGTTAAAATCGAACATTCTGGCAAAAGGACGCCAACAAGTATAAAACAGACTGCAAAATAGAACTCGAGGTTGTTCAGTGCAGTCTACCTTTCGGTTCAGTTCTCAGTCTGATTCGCGTTTCATAAGTTCAACAAGTTCACACGGTGCAATTGCTCAATCGGTTCAGTGAAAGCAGTGGTTCAGCCAGTTCAGTTGTGCTGTCAGTTTGGCAGTACTCGAGAAAATTAAAGAGTGAAGTAGTGAAAAGTGATCAAGCAGGCAACGCGCAGTACGAATTCACAGTCGTAGTGGCTCAAATGCCCTCCTGTTAGTACCCTTAAAGAGTTGAATTCACAGTCGTAGTGGCTCAAATGCCCTCCTGTTAAATTCGCAGTCGTAGTGTCTCAAATGCCCTCCTGCTAAAACTCACAAAGGGACGAATTCACAGTTGTAGTGGCTCAAATGCCCTCCTGTTAGTACTCGCAAAGAGTTGAATTCACAGTCGCAGTGGCTCAAATGCCCTCCTGTTAAATTCGCAGTCGTAGTGGCTCAAATGCCCTCCTGCTAAAACTCACAAAAGCACGAATTCACAGTCGCAGTGGCTCAAATGCCCTCCTGTTAAATTCGCAGTCGTAGTGGCTCAAATGCCCTCCTGCTAAAACTCACAAAGGCACGAATTCACAGTCGCAGTGGCTCAAATGCCCTCCTGTTAAATTCGCAGTCGCAGTGGCTCAAATGCCCTCCTGTTAGTACTCGCAAAGAGTTGAATTCACAGTCGCAGTGGCTCAAATGCCCTCCTGTTAAATTCGCAGTCGTAGTGGCTCAAATGCCCTCCTGCTAAAACTCACAAAGGGACGAATTCACAGTCGCAGTGGCTCAAATGCCCTCCTGTTAGTACTCGTAAAGAGTCGAATTCACAGTTGTAGTGGCTCAAATGCCCTCCTGTAATTACCCGTAAAGAGACACGTAACCACAAGCTATCTTACAAACGTAGTGAGATATCAGCAAGTCAGTAGAACACGTGTGATCTCATAAACGCAGTGAGATATCAGCATGTCAGTAAAACATCAGTGATCTCACAAACGCAGTGAGGTATCAGCAAGTCAGCAGAACATCAGTGATCTCACAAACGCAGTGAGATATCAACAAGTCAGCGGGACACCAGTGATCTCACACACGCAGTGAGATATCAGCAAGTCAACAGAACACGTGTGATCTCATAAACGCAGTGAGATATCAGCATGTCAGTAAAACACCAGTGATCTCACAAACGCAGTGAGATATCAGCAAGTCAACAGAACACCAGTGATCCCACAGACCCAGTGAGGAATCAGCAACAGCGAGACATCAATAATCCGGCAGAATACCAGTGATCTCACAAACGCGGTGAGGTATCAACAACCCAGCAGCATAAAGCGCAAAGCGCGTAGAGGTACCGACGACAGTATATTATTGTATTTCTAGTACGACTACCAACTGTACAAGCAAACCAAACACAAATATTAGAATAAGATATTTCTAAAGTGAATAAAGATATTGAACCTAAATATTCTTGTCTTGTAATCGAACCCTGGAGTCCCGGCGAGCTAATCCAAGCCTTAGAAGAAGACAAGAAGGTTCGTTACAAGTGGCGCCCGAACAGGGACAATATCATATTCACCAATAGGTAAGACTCGACTAGAAATATATATAATATAATAAATTAAAACTTATCATGGAGCCGACTGGGACCAAAACATACCGAACAGGATGGTTATACCGGCTAAATAAAGAATCGCTGGCTCAGTGCTTGTCTGAGTTTGGACTCGTCGCCGAAGGAACTCTCAATGACATGAGGAAAAGACTTGTCGAGTTCGTCAATGAAGGAAACCACGCGGAGAGCGTGGAACGAAGGTTGAGGGCGTATGAAGCGGAAGACGGTCGCACAACACCGGAACCCAGTGACCTGCCGAAAGTGCTAATGATGGATGTTCCGACGAGAGAACGCAGCCCGAGTGGCCGAGTGAGCGTAAACACCCCGCGGGTGACGGACAGTAACCTGTTGGAAAGAGTCGAGCGACATTCGTACCCCGATGTTATTGACAAGGTGAGAAAATGGTCCGTGAGGTATGATGGCGGTGTCGACCCTTTGGCCTTCGTAGAGCGGATGGAGGAGCTGGCCGAGACGTATGGCATCGACAGCAATCTGTTGCCACGCGCGATGCCAGAGCTGCTGGAAGACAAAGCCTTGCTCTGGTATCGAAACAACAATAATCATTGGCGGTCATGGGAGGCTTTTAAGCAAGACTTCCTGGACTTCTTCCTACCTAGTCGTTTCTTTGAAAGACTCGACGACGACATTCGCAGTCGACAACAGCGCGCAAACGAGAAGTTCAGGGACTACGTCATTAGCCTGCAAAATCTAATGAGACATAGCAGGTACACAGAGAAAGAAAAGCTGGAGAGGATATACAAAAACTCTGCGTTTGAGTACCAGTTTTATATAAAAAGACAAGATTTCCGGGAGCTGAAGGGGTTGCTCTCGTTGGCGGAGGATTTCGAGTGCCTGCGATTCGCCAAGACAGACGAGTTTTCAGAAGAATACCAGACGCGGCCAGTAGCCTCAAGACAGTGGCCATCTGAGCGCAACCATGCGGTGAGCCAGGCGGTCTCAAGGCCTTTCAACCCGAAAACGGCATGCGGACGCTGCAGGCAGGAAGGTCACATGCGCCGCGGTTGCCGAAACCCGGTCGTGATTTTCTGCTGGAAGTGTGGCCGAGAGGGAACCAGAACCATTGACTGTTGCAGACAGAGACAGGGAAACGACCTGGGACCCCGCCGAAAGCGAGAGGAGGCGGGCCCCAGCCAGAGGATCTCTCGCAGAAATTAAAGCCCCTCCGGATTAACAATCGGCGCATCGTGGCCATGGTGTCCATCCGAGGCAAGCAAATACAGGCGACAGTGGACACGGGAGCGACGCGAAGTTTCGTGAGCAGGGCGCTCGCGGAAAGACTGGTGGTAAAGAGGCTGTTTGAGAAAGCGAAGGTGGAAATTCGCATGGCGGACGGGACAACCAGAAAAGTGTCCGAATGTACCACACTAGAAGTTGCTATGGGAAATGGTACATGCGAGTTGTCCTTTCTTGTGTTGACGGAAGTCCTAGACGACGTGCTCCTCGGGATGGATTTTCTGTGCGGGATCGGAGCGACACTCTCCTTCGGAGGCGAAACCGTGTCTCTGGGACCAACGGAGAAACAGGAGAAGGCGAATGGCGCAGTCATTTGCACATCAGCACAAGAATCAGGTCCTAGACAACCAGAGGACATGGAGAGTTTTATTCAGGAGGAATTGAAGAAATTTGAAACCCTGAAAGGCGTCTCTAATATTACGGAGCATAAAATAGTGATGCGGGATGAGCGTCCTATAAAACAACGGTATTTTCCCAGAAATCCGGCGATGCAGGCTGCCATCGACAAAGAGATCGACGAACTCCTCGAGAAAGGCTGCATAGAACCTTCAAGCAGTCCTTACAGCGCACCAATCGTGTTGGTGAAAAAGAAGTCGGCTGAATGAAGATTATGCGTGGATTATCGCCAGCTGAACGCCCGCTCGATTCCGGATGCATACCCCATTCCAAGGATTCAACATATTCTGGAGCGGTTGCGAGATGCGAAATATATCAGTAGCCTGGATCTGAAGAGCGGGTACTGGCAGATTCCAATGGCAGAAGACAGTAAGCAATACACGGCGTTTACTGTACCTGGAAGAGGACTTTTCCAGTGGCGGGTGATGCCTTTCGGGCTGCATTCGGCTCCAGCCACTTTCCAGCGAGCCTTGGACCAGGTTATCGGTCCCGATTTGGAGCCTAAAGCTTTCGCCTATCTGGACGACATAATTGTCACAGGTTCGTCCGCGGAAGAGCACATCGCCAATCTTCGAGAGGTTTTCCGGCGTTTGAGACTGGCAAATCTCAAACTCAACGTGAACAAATGCGAGTTCTTTAAGAAAGAACTTAAATACCTGGGTCATGTGGTAAGCGAGCAAGGCATCCAGACAGACCCGGAGAAAATTTCGGCGATTCAAAATTTGAAACCGCCAACCACCACCAAAGAATTGCGAAGATGCTTGGGCATTGCCTCATGGTATCGCAGGTTCGTGCCAGATTTCGCGAAGACCGTCCAGCCAATGACCACGCTGCTACGTAAAGGGAAACATTGGAAGTGGGGCGAGGCGCAACAGGAAGCGTTTGAAACCCTCAAACAAAAACTCACAGAGGTACCAATACTGGCGTGCCCAGATTTCAACGAGAGATTCCAACTGCAAACGGACGCGAGCGACTTCGGACTTGGAGCCGTGCTCACACAACAACTGGAAGGTCAGGAGCGTGTTATCGCGTACGCCAGCCGACATCTTAACAAGGCCGAAAAGAATTACTCGGCAACAGAAAAATAATGCCTGGCCATAGTCTGGGGTATTCGCAAGATGCGCGCTTACCTTGAGGGATACCGGTTCACCGTAATCACAGATCATCTGGCGCTGAAGTGGCTAAATTCTATTGAGAGTCCATCCGGGAGAATAGCGAGATGGGCTTTGGAGTTACAACAGTTTTCCTTTGAAATCCAGTACCGGAAGGGGAAGCTGAATGTAATCGCGGATGCACTATCCCGACAGCCGCAAGAAACCGTCGCCAGAGTGACAGCAGCGGAGACACGCGAGCAACACTGCAAGTGGTTACAAGCAAAGGTCAAAGAAGTGGAACAAAATCCGGAGAAGTTCCCAGATTATACCTTGGAGAATGGAAATTTGTACTGGCATATTCCAAATCGACTTGGAGACGAGGACTGCACGCCGTGGAAATTGTGCGTGCCCAGGACCATGAGAGGCCGAGTTCTCAAAGAGAATCACGACCATCCGTGCGCTGGCCACGGGGGAGTCCGCAAGACGATATGCCGGCTAACAAGTAAATATTACTGGCCCGGGATGTTCCAGGATGCGAGGAAATATGTGCGGCAATGTGAATCGTGTCAACGTTACAAGCCGAATCAGCAAAAGGCTGCAGGGAAAATGCTCACTCAATTGGCAGAAGAACCTTGGGCGATACTCTGCGCGGATTTTGTGGGTCCGCTACCCCGTTCTACACACGGAAACACAACGCTTCTCGTATTCTTCGACAAATTTTCAAAATGGACAGAAATGATACCGTTACGCAAAGCTTCAGCAGAACACTTGCAGCGAGCGTTCCGAGAACGAATTCTAGCCCGGTTCGGGGTACCCAAGATTCTGGTCACGGATAACGGGACTCAGTTTACGAGTCGCAGTTTTCGTCGTTTCCTCCAGGACATGGGTGTGAAGCAACAGTATACTGCTCCATACACACCACAGGAGAATCCCACGGAGAGAATCAACAGAACGATAAAAACGATTATTGCACAACTTTCGGACAACAAGCATCGGAACTGGGACGAACTGCTCCCAGAAATTATGCTAGCCATTAATAGCAGCGTATCCGAGTCCACGGGATACAGCCCGGCATATCTCACTCAAGGACGAGAGCCAAGACTTCCTGGAACTTACTACGACGAACAAACGCCAGGCAGCGGTCAGGAACGCATACAGGCCTCAGAGAGGGGGGAAAATCTAAGAGAGGTCTTCAAATTGGTGGTGAGAAACTTGGAAAAGGCAACGCAGGATCAGGCGCACCACTATAACTTGCGACGACGACAGTGGAAACCAGAAATTGGGCAATCAGTACTCGTGCGACAGCACCCGCTGTCGAAAGCAATCGACAACTTCGCGGCGAAATTGTCTCCGAAATTCGACGGTCCGTACCAGGTAATCGGATTCGTGTCACCAGTGATCGTGCGTTTACAGAAAGAAGGTGAGACCCGGCCTAAAACGGCTCATGTGAGCGAGCTCAAGGCGTACCAACAGGCGGCAGCGCAAAGTGACCATACACCCGAGGGAGTTTCTGGCAACGTACATCTGATTCAGAGCACAGGAAGCCCGCCAACCACAGACGTTGACGGTCCAACCAAATCAAGAGCAGAAACAAACAAACGCGGAGGCAGAAGGAAATTGTGTCGGCCAGAACCCGATTACAGGAAGGGAAAACCGGCTTCAGCAAGAATCGCCATAGCTAGCGAAGAATTCAACAGCGACCCGAAAGCAAAACACAGGCAGAATCCGCAAACGCGGCGACAGACTTACAACAGGCCACAGGTGGACACCCGTGGCGCAGACATAAAAAATAAGCAGAAGGCTACGCATCCGGCGGACGAGAAACAAACGACTCGAGCATATTCGCAAGGTCGCGAGCACTTGAAATTCGGCGACTTCACGCCGGAAGAAAGGAAGGCGTTGTTTCACAAGGAATTGCCCTCCCAGCTATCAGCTGGGATTCACGGATCGCGAAGCAGAGCAAAATACGAACTACGGGGAAACAATAACAAGTAATTCGTAAATGTTAAATTAAGGAAAACACAAAACAAGTACACAGAGTGAGGATTACAAGCACTAAAATTAATACACTTCACATAGTTGTGGACAGACTTTTTAGGCTTCGTCTCAGAACGCCACCAACGTCTTCGCAACACCAGCTTCTCGCGATCGTTCGCGACGCCTTCAGATACCATGCTCGTTGTCATTGGCAGCGCGTTGTCCTCGTCCAGCTTCAGGCAGATACCGGCCGGCAACACCACTGTTGAGCAACTGCAGCAGCAGCATTCGCTTCCCACTCATCAAATGGAGCAGGGCATGGGACACGCGACCATCAGTGTCGGTGCTGCGTAGGGAGCTGCATACTTGCAGGTTGAAATCACCGGTGCCAGGAAAACCAATTGCACTTCGGAAAATCTGTAGGGACGGTTTAACGATACAAAGGGAAAGAGGTTACCTTATGTCAGTGCAGGAAGGTGTCCGGTGCTCCATCAAGCACTCTGGGGCTTCAAGGGGCAGGTTTCGAGAGAAACAAACGACAAAATTCGCGCACAAACGATATTACAACGATTTGCTCGGATGGCAAAAACATTACAGCGATCAGCTGTTTTTGACAGCCGAAGTTAGCTCTGGTCAAAAGCGAAAATCGTGTAACCCCACCTAAGGAACACTGAGATCAGTGTGCAGATCGATAAAAGGTTCGCACACACGGGAATAAAATGAGGGGAGAGATCACGCACACCAGTTAGGGCGATCCTCACCAACATTGTGAAAACAGCCAACAAAGGAGTTCGGCACAGAGATCAAGGACAAGGAAGTGTGAGAAAACCACTTGTCAAGCAGGTCTTGAGGCGTGAAGCGGATTCACGGAGGGGAAAAAAAAGGAAACAAAGTAAAACAGCAAATGAAGTAAATGAATTAAGTTATATATGAATTTCTTAAATGGATTAATTGGAACCGCATTGAAAATTAGTTAGAAATTGCAGACAAGAGAGAAAAAAAAAGGAAAAAAAGTTTTTTTTTTGTTTTTCTTTTTTCTTTTTCTTTTTTTTCTTTTGCACAGCAAATTTGGGTCGTCACACTCCCCCTCTACTTCGGGGTAAAAGAAAAAAAATCTTTTTTTTCTTTTTTTTTCCTCTCCTGTCTGCAATTTCTAATTAATTTTCAATTGCTGTGCAAATTTGGCGCACAAAAATAACAAGCAGTCGAACAGACTTAGAAACTGTTCCCAAGAACAGTTCTCATCAGAAAGCACACGCATTTACGCTACTACTACAGACGATCGTTTAGAAACGCCCACACACCGACGCTCAGCGGAGAAATGGAAAGAAAGCAAAAGTGACGTGGTGTGCATGTTACATGCAAATGCAACTGAGCGTCAGAGCGGCTATATGCAAGTGATTCCAGCGAGGAGAGCAAGCAATCAAAGTGCGCTGAGTATTAATAACCTGTTTTGTGCCGAGAGTGCAGTAAGTACACAGATCAGCTCTCAGCTGATCTAGAGTGAACCACTGTTGCAGTTTATATACCGCAAGAACAATGTATGCAAGAAAACGGCAGTGAAGTTCACTGACCGTAGAACTTCTTAACCTTGGGAAAGCGGCTATTTGGAAAAAATACTTTTTTTTTTGCACGAAAACTGCTTAACGGAGTACGAAATACCGCACTCCGTTAAAATCGAACATTCTGGAAAAAGGACGCCAACGAGTATAAAACAGACTGCAAAACAGAACTCGAGGTTGTTCAGTGCAGTCTACCTTTCGGTTCAGTTCTCAGTCTGATTCGCGTTTCATAAGTTCAACAAGTTCACACGGTGCAATTGCTCAATCGGTTCAGTGAAAGCAGTGGTTCAGCCAGTTCAGTTGTGCTGTCAGTTTGGCAGTACTCGAGAAAATTAAAGAGTGAAGTAGTGAAAAGTGATCAAGCAGGCAACGCGCAGTACGAATTCACAGTCGTAGTGGCTCAAATGCCCTCCTGTTATTACCCTTAAAGAGTTGAATTCACAGTCGTAGTGGCTCAAATGCCCTCCTGCTAAAACTCACAAAGGGACGAATTCACAGTCGCAGTGGCTCAAATGCCCTACTGTTAGTACTCGCAAAGAGTTGAATTTCAGTCGCAGTGGCTCAAATGCCCTCCTGTTAAATTCGCAGCCGTAGTGGCTCAAATGCCCTCCTGCTAAAACTCACAAAGGCACGAATTCACAGTCGCAGTGGCTCAAATGCCCTCCTGTTAAGTTCGCAGTCGTAGTGGCTCAAATGCCCTCCTGCTAAAACTCACAAAGGCACGAATTCACAGTCGCAGTGGCTCAAATGCCCTCCTGTTAGTACTCGCAAAGAGTTGAATTCACAGTCGCAGTGGCTCTAATGCCCTCCTGTTAAATTCGCAGTCGTAGTGGCTCAAATGCCCTCCTGCTAAAACTCACAAAGGCACGAATTCACTTGTAACGAACCTTCTTGTCTTCTCCTAAGGCTTGGATTAGCTCGCCGGGACTCCAGGGTTCGATTACAAGACAAGGTTATTTAGGTTCAATATCTTTATTCACCTTAGAAATATCTTATTCTAATATTTGTGTTTGGTTTGCTGGTACAGTTGGTAGTCGTGCTAGAAATACAATAATATACTGTCGTCGGTACCTCTACGCGCTTTGCGCTTTATGCTGCTGGGTTGTTGATATCTCACCGCGTTTGTGAGATTACTGGTATTCTGCCGGATTATTGATGTCTCGCTGTTGCTGATTCCTCACTGGGTCTGTGGGATCACTGGTGTTCTGTTGATTTGCTGATATCTCACTGCGTTTGTGAGATCACTTGTGCTCTGCTGACTTGCTGATATCTCACTGCGTTTGTGAGATCACTGATGTTTTACTGACATGCTGATGTCTCACTGCGTTTATGAGATCACACGTGTTCTGTTGACTTGCTGATATCTCACTGCGTGTGTGAGATCACTGATGTTCTGCTGACTTGCTGATACCTCACTGCCTTTGTGAGATCACTGATGTTTTACTGACATGCTGATATCTCACTGCGTTTATGAGATCACACGTGTTCTACTGACTTGCTGATATCTCACTGCGTGTGTGAGATCACTGGTGTCCCGCTGACTTGTTGATATCTCACTGCGTTTGTGAGATCACTGATGTTCTGCTGACTTGCTGATATCTCACTGCGTGTGTGAGGTCACTGGTGTCCCGCTGACTTCTTGATATCTCACTGCGTTTGTGAGATCACTGATGTTCTGCTGACTTGCTGATACCTCACTGCGTTTGTGAGATCACTGATGTTTTCCTGACATGCTGATATCTCACTGCGTTTATGAGATCACACGTGTTCTACTGACTTGCTGATATCTCACTACGTTCGTGAGATAGCTTGTGGTTACGCGTCTCTTTACGGGTAATTACAGGAGGGCATTTGAGCCACTACAACTGTGAATTCGACTCTTTACGAGCACTAACAGGAGGGCATTTGAGCCACTGCGATTGTGAATTCGTCCCTTTGTGAGTTTTAGCAGGAGGGCATTTGAGCCACTACGACTGCGAATTTAACAGGAGGGCATTTGAGCCACTGCGACTGTGAATTCGTGCCTTTGTGAGTTTTAGCAGGAGGGCATTTGAGCCACTACGACTGCGAATTTAACAGGAGGGCATTTGAGCCACTGCGACTGTGAATTCGTGCCTTTGTGAGTTTTAGCAGGAGGGCATTTGAGCCACTACGACTGCGAATTTAACAGGAGTGCATTTGAGCCACTGCGACTGTGAATTCAACTCTTTGCGAGTACTAACAGGAGGGCATTTGAGCCACTACAACTGTGAATTCGTCCCTTTGTGAGTTTTAGCAGGAGGGCATTTGAGCCACTACGACTGCGAATTTAACAGGAGGGCATTTGAGCCACTGCGACTGTGAATTCAACTCTTTACGGGTACTAACAGGAGGGCATTTGAGCCACTACGACTGTGAATTCGTACTGCGCGTTGCCTGCTTGATCACTTTTTACTACTTCACTCTTCAATTTTCTCGAGTACTGCCAAACTGACAGCACAACTGAACTGGTTGGACCACTGCTTTCACTGAACCGACTGAGCAATTGCACCGTGTGAACTTGCTGAACTTATGAAACGAGAATCAGACTGAGAACTGAACCGAAAGGTAGACTGCACTGAACAACCTCGAGTTCTGTTTTGCAGTCTGTTTTATACTCGTTGGCGTCCTTTTTCCAGAATGTTCGATTTTAACGGAGTGCGGTTTTCCGTACTCCGTTAAGCAGTTTTCGTGCAAAAAAGTATTTTTTCCAAATAGCCACTTTCCCAAGGTTAAGAAGTTCTACGGTCAGTGAACTTCACTGCCGTCTTCTTGCATACATTGTTTTTTTTTTCGGTATATAAACTGCAACAGTGGTTCACTCTAGATCAGCTGAGAGCTGATCTGTGTACTTACTGCACTCTCGGCACAAAACAGGTTATTAGTACTCAGCGCACTTTGATTGCTTGCTCTCCTCGCTGGAATCACTTGCATATAGCCGCTCTGACGCTCAGTTGCATTTGCATGTAACATGCACACCACGTCACTTTTGCTTTCTTTCCATTTCTCCGCTGAGCGTCGGTGTGTGGGCGTTTCTAAACGATCGTCTGTAGTAGTAGTAGCGTAAATGCGTGTGCTTTCTGATGAGAACTGTTCTTGGGAACAGTTTCTAAGTCTGTTCGACTGCTTGTTATTTTTGTCCGTTTGCAGTTGGAATCTCTCGTTGAAATCTGGGCACGCCAGTATTGGAGCCTCTGTGAGTTTTTGTTTGAGGGTTTCAAATGCTTCCTATTGCGCCTCGCCCCACTTCCAATGTTTCCCTTTACGTAGCAGCGTGGTCATTGGCTGGACGGTCTTCGCGAAATCTGGCACGAACCTGCGATACCATGAGGCAATGCCCAAGCATCTTCGCAATTCTTTGGTGGTGGTTGGCGGTTTCAAATTTTGAATCGCCGAAATTTTCTCCGGGTCTGTCTGGATGCCTTGCTCGCTTACCACATGACCCAGGTATTTAAGTTCTTTCTTAAAGAACTCGCATTTGTTCACGTTGAGTTTGAGATTTGCCTGTCTCAAACGCCGGAAAACCTCTCGAAGATTGTCGATGTGCTCTTCCGCGGACGAACCTGTGACAATTATGTCGTCCAGATAGGCGAAAGCTTTAGGCTCCAAATCGGGACCGATAACCTGGTCCAAGGCCCGCTGAAAAGTGGCTGGAGCCGAATGCAGCCCGAAAGGCATCACCCGCCACTGGAAAAGTCCTCTTCCAGGTACAGTAAACGCCGTGTATTGCTTACTGTCTTCTGCCATTGGAATCTGCCAGTACCCGCTCTTCAGATCCAGGCTACTGATATATTTCGCATCTCGCAACCGCTCCAGAATATGTTGATCCTTGGAATGGGGCATGCATCCGGAATCGAGCGGGCGTTCAGCTGGCGATAATCCACGCATAATCTCCATTCACCCGACTTCTTTTTCACCAACACGATTGGTGCGCTGTAAGGACTGCTTGAAGGTTCTATGCAGCCTTTCTCGAGGAGTTCGTCGATCTCTTTGTCGATGACAGCCTGCATCGCCGGATTTCTGGGAAAATACCGTTGTTTTATAGGACGCTCATCCCGCATCACTATTTTATGCTCCGTAATATTAGAGACGCCTTTCAGGGTTTCAAATTTCTTCAATTCCTCCTGAAGAAAACTCTCCATGTCCTCTGGTTGTCTAGGACCTGATTCTTGTGCTGATGTGCAAATGACTGCGCCATTCGCCTTCTCCTGTTTCTCCGTTGGGCCCAGAGACACGGTTTCGCCTCCGAAGGAGAGTGTCGCTCCGATCCCGCACAGAAAATCCATCCCGAGGAGCACGTCGTCTAGGACTTCCGTCAACACAAGAAAGGACAACTCGCATGTACCATTTCCCATAGCAACTTCTAGTGTGGTACATTCGGACACTTTTCTGGTTGTCCCGTCCGCCATGCGAATTTCCACCTTCGCTTTCTCAAACAGCCTCTTTCCCACCAGTCTTTCCGCGAGCGCCCTGCTCACGAAACTTCGCGTCGCTCCCGTGTCCACTGTCGCCTGTATTTGCTTGCCTGGGATGGACACCATGGCCACGATGCGCCGATTGTTAATCCGGAGGGGCTTTAATTTCTGCGAGAGATCCTCTGGCTGGGGCCCGCCTCCTCTCGCTTTCGGCGGGGTCCCAGGTCCTTTCCCTGTCTCTGTCTGCAACAGTCAATGGTTCTGGTTCCTTCTCGGCCACACTCCCAGCAGAAAATTACGACCGGGTTTCGGCAATCGCGGCGCATGTGACCTTCCTGCCTGCAGCGTCCGCATGCCGTTTTCGGGTTGAAAGGCCTTGAGACCGCCTGGCTCACCGCATGGTTGCGTTCAGATGGCCACTGTCTTGAGGCTACTGGCCGCGTCTGGTATTCTTCTGAAAACTCGTCTGTCCTGGCGAATCGCAGGCACTCGAAATCCTCCGCCAACGAGAGCAACTCCTTCAGCTCCCGGAAATCTTGTCTTTTTATATAAAACTGGTACTCAAACGCAGAGTTTTTGTATATCCTCTCCAGCTTTTCTTTCTCTGTGTACCTGCTATGTCTCATTAGATTTTGCAGGCTAATGACGTAGTCCCTGAACTTCTCGTTTGCGCGCTGTTGTTAGAAACGCCCACACACCGACGCTCAACGGAAAAATGGAAAGAAAGCAAAAGTGACGTGGTGTGCATGTTACATGCAGATGCAACTGAGCGTCAGAGCGGCTATATGCAAATGATTCCAGCGAGGAGAGCAAGCAATCAAACTGCGCTGAGTATTAATAACCTGTTTTGTGCCGAGAGTGCAGTAAGTACACAGATCAGCTCTCAGCTGATCTAGAGTGAACCACTGTTGCAGTTTATATACCGCAAGAACAATGTATGCAAGAAAACGGCAGTGAAGTTCACTGACCGTAGAACTTCTTAACCTTGGGAAAGCGGCTATTTGGAAAAAAGCTCGAATTTAACACTCTCCTTCGGAGGCGAAACCGTGTCTCTGGGCCCAACGGAGAAACAGGAGAAGGCGAATGGCGCAGTCATTTGCACATCAGCACAAGAATCAGGTCCTAGACAACCAGAGGACATGGAGAGTTTTCTTCAGGAGGAATTGAAGAAATTTGAAACCCTGAAAGGCGTCTCTAATATTACGGAGCATAAAATAGTGATGCGGGATGAGCGTCCTATAAAACAACGGTATTTTCCCAGAAATCCGGCGATGCAGGCTGTCATCGACAAAGAGATCGACGAACTCCTTGAGAAAGGCTGCATAGAACCTTCAAGCAGCCCTTACAGCGCACCAATCGTGTTGGTGAAAAAGAAGTCGGGTGAATGGAGATTATGCGTGGATTATCGCCAGCTGAACGCCCGCTCGATTCCGGATGCATACCCCATTCCAAGGATCAACATATTCTGGAGCGGTTGCGAGATGCGAAATATATCAGTAGCCTGGATCTGAAGAGCGGGTACTGGCAGATTCCAATGGCAGAAGACAGTAAGCAATACACGGCGTTTACTGTACCTGGAAGAGGACTTTTCCAGTGGCGGGTGATGCCTTTCGGGCTGCATTCGGCTCCAGCCACTTTTCAGCGGGCCTTGGACCAGGTTATCGGTCCCGATTTGGAGCCTAAAGCTTTCGCCTATCTGGACGACATAATTGTCACAGGTTCGTCCGCGGAAGAGCACATCGACAATCTTCGAGAGGTTTTCCGGCGTTTGAGACAGGCAAATCTCAAATTCAACGTGAACAAATGCGAGTTCTTTAAGAAAGAACTTAAATACCTGGGTCATGTGGTAAGCGAGCAAGGCATCCAGACAGACCCGGAGAAAATTTCGGCGATTCAAAATTTGAAACCGCCAACCACCACCAAAGAATTGCGAAGATGCTTGGGCATTGCCTCATGGTATCGCAGGTTCGTGCCAGATTTCGCGAAGACCGTCCAGGCAATGACCACGCTGCTACGTAAAGGGAAACATTGGAAGTGGGGCGAGGCGCAACAGGAAGCGTTTGAAACCCTCAAACAAAAACTCACAGACGCACCAATACTGGCGTGCCCAGATTTCAACGAGAGATTCCAACTGCAAACGGACGCGAGCGACTTCGGACTTGGAGCCGTGCTCACACAACAACTGGAAGGTCAGGAGCGTGTTATCGCGTACGCCAGCCGACATCTTAACAAGGCCGAAAAGAATTACTCGGCAACAGAAAAAGAATGCCTGGCCATAGTGTGGGGTATTCGCAAGATGCGCGCTTACCTTGAGGGATACCGGTTCACCGTAATCACAGATCATCTGGCGCTGAAGTGGCTAAATTCTATTGAGAGTCCATCCGGGAGAATAGCGAGATGGGCTTTGGAGTTACAACAGTTTTCCTTTGAAATCCAGTACCGGAAGGGGAAGCTGAATGTAATCGCGGATGCACTATCCCGACAGCCGCAAGAAACCGTCGCCAGAGTGACAGCAGCAGAGACACGCGAGCAACACTGCAAGTGGTTACAAGCAAAGGTCAAAGAAGTGGAACAAAATCCGGAGAAGTTCCCAGATTATACCTTGGAGAATGGAAATTTGTACCGGCATATTCCAAATCGACTTGGAGACGAGGACTGCACGCCGTGGAAATTGTGCGTGCCCAGGACCATGAGAGGCCGAGTTCTCAAAGAGAATCACGACCATCCGTGCGCTGGCCACGGGGGAGTCCGCAAGACGATATGCCGGCTAACAAGTAAATATTACTGGCCCGGGATGTTCCAGGATGCGAGGAAATATGTGCGGCAATGTGAATCGTGTCAACGTTACAAGCCGAATCAGCAAAAGGCTGCAGGGAAAATGCTCACTCAATTGGCAGAAGAACATTGGGCGATACTCTGCGCGGATTTTGTGGGTCCGCTACCCCGTTCTACACACGGAAACACAACGCTTCTCGTATTCTTCGACAAATTTTCAAAATGGACAGAAATGCTACCGTTACGCAAAGCTTCAACAGAACACTTGCAGCGAGCGTTCCGAGAACGAATTCTAGCCCGGTTCGGGGTATCCAAGATTCTGGTCACGGATAACGGGACTCAGTTTACGAGTCGCAGTTTTCGTCGTTTCCTCCAGGACATGGGTGTGAAGCAACAGTATACTGCTCCATACACACCACAGGAGAATCCCACGGAGAGAATCAACAGAACGATAAAAACGATTATTGCACAACTTTCGGACAACAAGCATCGGAACTGGGACGAACTGCTCCCAGAAATTACGCTAGCCATTAATAGCAGCGTATCCGAGTCCACGGGATACAGCCCGGCATATCTCACTCAAGGACGAGAGCCAAGACTTCCTGGAACTTACTACGACGAACAAACGCCAGGCAGCGGTCAGGAACGCATACAGCCCTCAGAGAGGGGGGAAAATCTAAGAGAGGTCTTCAAATTGGTGGTGAGAAACTTGGAAAAGGCAACGCAGGATCAGGCGCACCACTATAACTTGCGACGACGACAGTGGAAACCAGAAATTGGGCAATCAGTACTCGTGCGACAGCACCCGCTGTCGAAAGCAATCGACAGCTTCGCGGCGAAATTGTCTCCGAAATTCGACGGCCCGTACCAGGTAATCGGACTCGTGTCACCAGTGATCGTGCGTTTACAGAAAGAAGGTGAGACCCGGCCTAAAACGGCTCATGTGAGCGAGCTCAAGGCGTACCAACAGGCGGCAGCGCAAAGTGACCATACACCCGAGGGAGTTTCTGGCAACGTACGTCTGATTCAGAGCACAGGAAGCCCGCCAACCACAGACGCTGACGGTCCAACCAAATCAAGAGCAGAAACAAACAAACGCGGAGGCAGAAGGAAATTGTGTCGGCCAGAACCCGATTACAGGAAGGGAAAACCGGCTTCAGCAAGAATCGCCATAGCTAGCGAAGACTTCAACAGCGACCCGAAAGCAAAACACAGGCAGAATCCGCAAACGCGGCGACAGACTTACAACAGGCCACAGGTGGACACCCGTGGCGCAGACATAAAAAATAAGCAGAAGGCTACGCATCCGGCGGACGAGAAACAAACGACTCGAGCATATTCGCAAGGTCGCGAGCGCTTGAAATTCGGCGACTTCAAGCCGGAAGAAAGGAAGGCGTTGTTTCACAAGGAATTGCCCTCCCAGCTATCAGCTGGGATTCACGGATCGCGAAGCAGAGCAAAATGCGAACTACGGGGAAACAATAACAAGTAATTCGTAAATGTTAAATTAAGGAAAACACAAAACAAGTACACAGAGTGAGGATTACAAGCACTAAAATTAATACACTTCACATAGTTGTGGACAGACTTTTTAGGCTTCGTCTCAGAACGCCACCAACGTCTTCGCAACACCAGCTTCTCGCGATCGTTCGTGACGCCTTCAGATACCATGCTCGTTGTCATTGGCAGCGCGTTGTCCTCGTCCAGCTTCAGGCAGATACCGGCCGGCAACACCACTGTTGAGCAACTGCAGCAGCAGCATTCGCTTCCCACTCATCAAATGGAGCAGGGCATGGGACACGCGACCATCAGTGTCGGTGCTGCGTAGGGAGCTGCATACTTGCAGGTTGAAATCACCGGTGCCAGGAAAACCAATTGCACTTCGGAAAATCTGTAGGGACGGTTTAACGATACAAAGGGAAAGAGGTTACCTTATGCCAGTGCAGGAAGGTGTCCGGTGCTCCATCAAGCACTCTGGGGCTTCAAGGGGCAGGTTTCGAGAGAAACAAACGACAAAATTCGCGCACAAACGATATTACAACGATTTGCTCGGATGGCAAAAACATTACAGCGATCAGCTGTTTTTGACAGCCGAAGTTAGCTCTGGTCAAAAGCGAAAATCGTGTAACCCCACCTAAGGAACACTGAGATCAGTGTGCAGATCGATAAAAGGTTCGCACACACGGGAATAAAATGAGAGGAGAGATCACGCACACCAGTTAGGGCGATCCTCACCAACATTGTGAAAACAGCCAACAAAGGAGTTCGGCACAGAGATCAAGGACAAGGAAGTGTGAGAAAACCACTTGTCAAGCAGGTCTTGAGGCGTGAAGCGGATTCACGGAGGGGGAAAAAAAGGAAACAAAGTAAAACAGCAAATGAAGTAAATGAATTTAGTTATATATGAATTTCTTAAATGGATTAATTGGAACCGCATTGAAAATTAGTTAGAAATTGCAGACAAGAGAGAAAAAAAAAGGAAAAAAAGTTTTTTTTTTGTTTTTCTTTTTTCTTTTTCTTTTTTTTCTTTTGCACAGCAAATTTGGGTCGTCACACTCCCCCTCTACTTCGGGGTAAAAGAAAAAAAATCTTTTTTTTCTTTTTTTTTCCTCTCCTGTCTGCAATTTCTAATTAATTTTCAATTGCTGTGCAAATTTGGCGCACAAAAATAACAAGCAGTCGAACAGACTTAGAAACTGTTCCCAAGAACAGTTCTCATCAGAAAGCACACGCATTTACGCTACTACTACAGACGATCGTTTAGAAACGCCCACACACCGACGCTCAGCGGAGAAATGGAAAGAAAGCAAAAGTGACGTGGTGTGCATGTTACATGCAAATGCAACTGAGCGTCAGAGCGGCTATATGCAAGTGATTCCAGCGAGGAGAGCAAGCAATCAAAGTGCGCTGAGTATTAATAACCTGTTTTGTGCCGAGAGTGCAGTAAGTACACAGATCAGCTCTCAGCTGATCTAGAGTGAACCACTGTTGCAGTTTATATACCGCAAGAACAATGTATGCAAGAAAACGGCAGTGAAGTTCACTGACCGTAGAACTTCTTAACCTTGGGAAAGCGGCTATTTGGAAAAAAGCTCGAATTTAACACTCTCCTTCGGAGGCGAAACCGTGTCTCTGGGCCCAACGGAGAAACAGGAGAAGGCGAATGGCGCAGTCATTTGCACATCAGCACAAGAATCAGGTCCTAGACAACCAGAGGACATGGAGAGTTTTCTTCAGGAGGAATTGAAGAAATTTGAAACCCTGAAAGGCGTCTCTAATATTACGGAGCATAAAATAGTGATGCGGGATGAGCGTCCTATAAAACAACGGTATTTTCCCAGAAATCCGGCGATGCAGGCTGTCATCGACAAAGAGATCGACGAACTCCTCGAGAAAGGCTGCATAGAACCTTCAAGCAGCCCTTACAGCGCACCAATCGTGTTGGTGAAAAAGAAGTCGGGTGAATGGAGATTATGCGTGGATTATCGCCAGCTGAACGCCCGCTCGATTCCGGATGCATACCCCATTCCAAGGATCAACATATTCTGGAGCGGTTGCGAGATGCGAAATATATCAGTAGCCTGGATCTGAAGAGCGGGTACTGGCAGATTCCAATGGCAGAAGACAGTAAGCAATACACGGCGTTTACTGTACCTGGAAGAGGACTTTTCCAGTGGCGGGTGATGCCTTTCGGGCTGCATTCGGCTCCAGCCACTTTTCAGCGGGCCTTGGACCAGGTTATCGGTCCCGATTTAGAGCCTAAAGCTTTCGCCTATCTGGACGACATAATTGTCACAGGTTCGTCCGCGGAAGAGCACATCGACAATCTTCGAGAGGTTTTCCGGCGTTTGAGACAGGCAAATCTCAAATTCAACGTGAACAAATGCGAGTTCTTTAAGAAAGAACTTAAATACCTGGGTCATGTGGTAAGCGAGCAAGGCATCCAGACAGACCCGGAGAAAATTTCGGCGATTCAAAATTTGAAACCGCCAACCACCACCAAAGAATTGCGAAGATGCTTGGGCATTGCCTCATGGTATCGCAGGTTCGTGCCAGATTTCGCGAAGACCGTCCAGCCAATGACCACGCTGCTACGTAAAGGGAAACATTGGAAGTGGGGCGAGGCGCAACAGGAAGCGTTTGAAACCCTCAAACAAAAACTCACAGACGCACCAATACTGGCGTGCCCAGATTTCAACGAGAGATTCCAACTGCAAACGGACGCGAGCGACTTCGGACTTGGAGCCGTGCTCACACAACAACTGGAAGGTCAGGAGCGTGTTATCGCGTACGCCAGCCGACATCTTAACAAGGCCGAAAAGAATTACTCGGCAACAGAAAAAGAATGCCTGGCCATAGTGTGGGGTATTCGCAAGATGCGCGCTTACCTTGAGGGATACCGGTTCACCGTAATCACAGATCATCTGGCGCTGAAGTGGCTAAATTCTATTGAGAGTCCATCCGGGAGAATAGCGAGATGGGCTTTGGAGTTACAACAGTTTTCCTTTGAAATCCAGTACCGGAAGGGGAAGCTGAATGTAATCGCGGATGCACTATCCCGACAGCCGCAAGAAACCGTCGCCAGAGTGACAGCAGCAGAGACACGCGAGCAACACTGCAAGTGGTTACAAGCAAAGGTCAAAGAAGTGGAACAAAATCCGGAGAAGTTCCCAGATTATACCTTGGAGAATGGAAATTTGTACCGGCATATTCCAAATCGACTTGGAGACAAGGACTGCACGCCGTGGAAATTGTGCGTGCCCAGGACCATGAGAGGCCGAGTTCTCAAAGAGAATCACGACCATCCGTGCGCTGGCCACGGGGGAGTCCGCAAGACGATATGCCGGCTAACAAGTAAATATTACTGGCCCGGGATGTTCCAGGATGCGAGGAAATATGTGCGGCAATGTGAATCCTGTCAACGTTACAAGCCGAATCAGCAAAAGGCTGCAGGGAAAATGCTCACTCAATTGGCAGAAGAACATTGGGCGATACTCTGCGCGGATTTTGTGGGTCCGCTACCCCGTTCTACACACGGAAACACAACGCTTCTCGTATTCTTCGACAAATTTTCAAAATGGACAGAAATGATACCGTTACGCAAAGCGTCAACAGAACACTTGCCGCGAGCGTTCCGAGAACGAATTCTAGCCCGGTTCGGGGTACCCAAGATTCTGGTCACGGATAACGGGACTCAGTTTACGAGTCGCAGTTTTCGTCGTTTCCTCCAGTACATAGGTGTGAAGCAACAGTATACTGCTCCATACACACCACAGGAGAATCCCACGGAGAGAATCAACAGAACGATAAAAACGATTATTGCACAACTTTCGGACAACAAGCATCGGAACTGGGACGAACTGCTCTCAGAAATTACGCTAGCCATTAATAGCAGCGTATTCGAGTCCACGGGATACAGCCCGGCACATCTCACTCAAGGACGAGAGCCAAGACTTCCTGGAACTTACTACGACGAACAAACGCCAGGCAGCGGTCAAGAACCCATACAGCCCTCAGAGAGGGGGGAAAATCTAAGAGAGGTCTTCAAATTGGTGGTGAGAAACTTGGAAAAGGCAACGCAGGATCAGGCGCACCACTATAACTTGCGACGACGACAGTGGAAACCAGAAATTGGGCAATCAGTACTCGTGTGACAGCACCCGCTGTCGAAAGCAATCGACAGCTTCGCGGCGAAATTGTCTCCGAAATTCGACGGCCCGTACCAGGTAATCGGATTCGTGTCACCAGTGATCGTTTGTTTACAGAAAGAAGGTGAGACCCGGCCTAAAACGGCTCATGTGAGCGAGCTCAAGGCGTACCAACATGCGGCAGCGCAAAGTGACCATACTCCCGAGAGAGTTTCTGGCAACGTACGTCTGATTCAGAGCACAGGAAGCCCGGCAACCACAGACGCTGACGGTCCAACCAAATCAAGAGCAGAAACAAACAAACGCGGAGGCAGAAGGAAATTGTGTCGGCCAGAACCCGATTACAGGAAGGGAAAACCGGCTTCAGCAAGAATCGCCATAGCTAGCGAAGAATTCAACAGCGACCCGAAAGCAAAACACAGGCAGAATCCGCAAACGCGGCGACAGACTTACAACAGGCCACAGGTGGACACCCGTGGCGCAGACATAAAAAATAAGCAGAAGGCTACGCATCCGGCGGACGAGAAACAAACTCGAGCATATTCGCAAGGTCGCGAGCACTTGAAATTCGGCGACTTCAAGCCGGAAGAAAGGAAGGCGTTGTTTCACAAGGAATTGCCCTCTCAGCTATCAGCTGGGATTCACGGATCGCGAAGCAGAGCAAAATGCGAACTACGGGGAAACAATAACAAGTAATTCGTAAATGTTAAATTAAGGAAAACACAAAACAAGTACACAGAGTGAGGATTACAAGCACTAAAATTAATACACTTCACATAGTTGTGGACAGACTTTTTAGGCTTCGTCTCAGAACGCCACCAACGTCTTCGCAACACCAGCTTCTCGCGATCGTTCGCGACGCCTTCAGATACCATGCTCGTTGTCATTGGCAGCGCGTTGTCCTCGTCCAGCTTCAGGCAGATACCGGCCGGCAACACCACTGTTGAGCAACTGCAGCAGCAGCATTCGCTTCCCACTCATCAAATGGAGCAGGGCATGGGACACGCGACCATCAGTGTCGGTGCTGCGTAGGGAGCTGCATACTTGCAGGTTGAAATCACCGGTGCCAGGAAAACCAATTGCACTTCGGAAAATCTGTAGGGACGGTTTAACGATACAAAGGGAAAGAGGTTACCTTATGCCAGTGCAGGAAGGTGTCCGGTGCTCCATCAAGCACTCTGGGGCTTCAAGGGGCAGGTTTCGAGAGAAACAAACGACAAAATTCGCGCACAAACGATATTACAACGATTTGCTCGGATGGCAAAAACATTACAGCGACCAGCTGTTTTTGACAGCCGAAGTTAGCTCTGGTCAAAAGCGAAAATCGTGTAACCCCACCTAAGGAACACTGAGATCAGTGTGCAGATCGATAAAAGGTTCGCACACACGGGAATAAAATGAGGGGAGAGATCACGCACACCAGTTAGGGCGATCCTCACCAACATTGTGAAAACAGCCAACAAAGGAGTTCGGCACAGAGATCAAGGACAAGGAAGTGTGAGAAAACCACTTGTCAAGCAGGTCTTGAGGCGTGAAGCGGATTCACGGAGGGAAAAAAAAGGAAACAAAGTAAAACAGCAAATGAAGTAAATGAATTAAGTTATATATGAATTTCTTAAATGGATTAATTGGAACCGCATTGAAAATTAGTTAGAAATTGCAGACAAGAGAGAAAAAAAAGGAAAAAAGTTTTTTTTTTGTTTTTCTTTTTTCTTTTTCTTTTTTTTCTTTTGCACAGCAAATTTGGGTCGTCACACTCCCCCTCTACTTCGGGGTAAAAGAAAAAAAACTTTTTTTTCTTTTTTTTTCCTCTCCTGTCTGCAATTTCTAATTAATTTTCAATTGCTGTGCAAATTTGGCGCACAAAAATAACAAGCAGTCGAACAGACTTAGAAACTGTTCCCAAGAACAGTTCTCATCAGAAAGCACACGCATTTACGCTACTACTACAGACGATCGTTTAGAAACGCCCACACACCGACGCTCAGCGGAGAAATGGAAAGAAAGCAAAAGTGACGTGGTGTGCATGTTACATGCAAATGCAACTGAGCGTCAGAGCGGCTATATGCAAGTGATTCCAGCGAGGAGAGCAAGCAATCAAAGTGCGCTGAGTACTAATAACCTGTTTTGTGCCGAGAGTGCAGTAAGTACACAGATCAGCTCTCAGCTGATCTAGAGTGAACCACTGTTGCAGTTTATATACCGCAAGAACAATGTATGCAAGAAAACGGCAGTGAAGTTCACTGACCGTAGAACTTCTTAACCTTGGGAAAGCGGCTATTTGGAAAAAAGCTCGAATTTAACACTCTCCTTCGGAGGCGAAACCGTGTCTCTGGGCCCAACGGAGAAACAGGAGAAGGCGAATGGCGCAGTCATTTGCACATCAGCACAAGAATCAGGTCCTAGACAACCAGAGGACATGGAGAGTTTTCTTCAGGAGGAATTGAAGAAATTTGAAACCCTGAAAGGCGTCTCTAATATTACGGAGCATAAAATAGTGATGCGGGATGAGCGTCCTATAAAACAACGGTATTTTCCCAGAAATCCGGCGATGCAGGCTGTCATCGACAAAGAGATCGACGAACTCCTCGAGAAAGGCTGCATAGAACCTTCAAGCAGCCCTTACAGCGCACCAATCGTGTTGGTGAAAAAGAAGTCGGGTGAATGGAGATTATGCGTGGATTATCGCCAGCTGAACGCCCGCTCGATTCCGGATGCATACCCCATTCCAAGGATCAACATATTCTGGAGCGGTTGCGAGATGCGAAATATATCAGTAGCCTGGATCTGAAGAGCGGGTACTGGCAGATTCCAATGGCAGAAGACAGTAAGCAATACACGGCGTTTACTGTACCTGGAAGAGGACTTTTCCAGTGGCGGGTGATGCCTTTCGGGCTGCATTCGGCTCCAGCCACTTTTCAGCGGGCCTTGGACCAGGTTATCGGTCCCGATTTAGAGCCTAAAGCTTTCGCCTATCTGGACGACATAATTGTCACAGGTTCGTCCGCGGAAGAGCACATCGACAATCTTCGAGAGGTTTTCCGGCGTTTGAGACAGGCAAATCTCAAATTCAACGTGAACAAATGCGAGTTCTTTAAGAAAGAACTTAAATACCTGGGTCATGTGGTAAGCGAGCAAGGCATCCAGACAGACCCGGAGAAAATTTCGGCGATTCAAAATTTCAAACCGCCAACCACCACCAAAGAATTGCGAAGATGCTTGGGCATTGCCTCATGGTATCGCAGGTTCGTGCCAGATTTCGCGAAGACCGTCCAGCCAATGACCACGCTGCTACGTAAAGGGAAACATTGGAAGTGGGGCGAGGCGCAACAGGAAGCGTTTGAAACCCTCAAACAAAAACTCACAGACGCACCAATACTGGCGTGCCCAGATTTCAACGAGAGATTCCAACTGCAAACGGACGCGAGCGACTTCGGACTTGGAGCCGTGCTCACACAACAACTGGAAGGTCAGGAGCGTGTTATCGCGTACGCCAGCCGACATCTTAACAAGGCCGAAAAGAATTACTCGGCAACAGAAAAAGAATGCCTGGCCATAGTGTGGGGTATTCGCAAGATGCGCGCTTACCTTGAGGGATACCGGTTCACCGTAATCACAGATCATCTGGCGCTGAAGTGGCTAAATTCTATTGAGAGTCCATCCGGGAGAATAGCGAGATGGGCTTTGGAGTTACAACAGTTTTCCTTTGAAATCCAGTACCGGAAGGGGAAGCTGAATGTAATCGCGGATGCACTATCCCGACAGCCGCAAGAAACCGTCGCCAGAGTGACAGCAGCAGAGACACGCGAGCAACACTGCAAGTGGTTACAAGCAAAGGTCAAAGAAGTGGAACAAAATCCGGAGAAGTTCCCAGATTATACCTTGGAGAATGGAAATTTGTACCGGCATATTCCAAATCGACTTGGAGACAAGGACTGCACGCCGTGGAAATTGTGCGTGCCCAGGACCATGAGAGGCCGAGTTCTCAAAGAGAATCACGACCATCCGTGCGCTGGCCACGGGGGAGTCCGCAAGACGATATGCCGGCTAACAAGTAAATATTACTGGCCCGGGATGTTCCAGGATGCGAGGAAATATGTGCGGCAATGTGAATCCTGTCAACGTTACAAGCCGAATCAGCAAAAGGCTGCAGGGAAAATGCTCACTCAATTGGCAGAAGAACATTGGGCGATACTCTGCGCGGATTTTGTGGGTCCGCTACCCCGTTCTACACACGGAAACACAACGCTTCTCGTATTCTTCGACAAATTTTCAAAATGGACAGAAATGCTACCGTTACGCAAAGCTTCAACAGAACACTTGCAGCGAGCGTTCCGAGAACGAATTCTAGCCCGGTTCGGGGTATCCAAGATTCTGGTCACGGATAACGGGACTCAGTTTACGAGTCGCAGTTTTCGTCGTTTCCTCCAGGACATGGGTGTGAAGCAACAGTATACTGCTCCATACACACCACAGGAGAATCCCACGGAGAGAATCAACAGAACGATAAAAACGATTATTGCACAACTTTCGGACAACAAGCATCGGAACTGGGACGAACTGCTCCCAGAAATTACGCTAGCCATTAATAGCAGCGTATCCGAGTCCACGGGATACAGCCCGGCATATCTCACTCAAGGACGAGAGCCAAGACTTCCTGGAACTTACTACGACGAACAAACGCCAGGCAGCGGTCAGGAACGCATACAGCCCTCAGAGAGGGGGGAAAATCTAAGAGAGGTCTTCAAATTGGTGGTGAGAAACTTGGAAAAGGCAACGCAGGATCAGGCGCACCACTATAACTTGCGACGACGACAGTGGAAACCAGAAATTGGGCAATCAGTACTCGTGCGACAGCACCCGCTGTCGAAAGCAATCGACAGCTTCGCGGCGAAATTGTCTTCGAAATTCGACGGCCCGTACCAGGTAATCGGACTCGTGTCACCAGTGATCGTGCGTTTACAGAAAGAAGGTGAGACCCGGCCTAAAACGGCTCATGTGAGCGAGCTCAAGGCGTACCAACAGGCGGCAGCGCAAAGTGACCATACACCCGAGGGAGTTTCTGGCAACGTACGTCTGATTCAGAGCACAGGAAGCCCGCCAACCACAGACGCTGACGGTCCAACCAAATCAAGAGCAGAAACAAACAAACGCGGAGGCAGAAGGAAATTGTGTCGGCCAGAACCCGATTACAGGAAGGGAAAACCGGCTTCAGCAAGAATCGCCATAGCTAGCGAAGACTTCAACAGCGACCCGAAAGCAAAACACAGGCAGAATCCGCAAACGCGGCGACAGACTTACAACAGGCCACAGGTGGACACCCGTGGCGCAGACATAAAAAATAAGCAGAAGGCTACGCATCCGGCGGACGAGAAACAAACGACTCGAGCATATTCGCAAGGTCGCGAGCGCTTGAAATTCGGCGACTTCAAGCCGGAAGAAAGGAAGGCGTTGTTTCACAAGGAATTGCCCTCCCAGCTATCAGCTGGGATTCACGGATCGCGAAGCAGAGCAAAATGCGAACTACGGGGAAACAATAACAAGTAATTCGTAAATGTTAAATTAAGGAAAACACAAAACAAGTACACAGAGTGAGGATTACAAGCACTAAAATTAATACACTTCACATAGTTGTGGACAGACTTTTTAGGCTTCGTCTCAGAACGCCACCAACGTCTTCGCAACACCAGCTTCTCGCGATCGTTCGCGACGCCTTCAGATACCATGCTCGTTGTCATTGGCAGCGCGTTGTCCTCGTCCAGCTTCAGGCAGATACCGGCCGGCAACACCACTGTTGAGCAACTGCAGCAGCAGCATTCGCTTCCCACTCATCAAATGGAGCAGGGCATGGGACACGCGACCATCAGTGTCGGTGCTGCGTAGGGAGCTGCATACTTGCAGGTTGAAATCACCGGTGCCAGGAAAACCAATTGCACTTCGGAAAATCTGTAGGGACGGTTTAACGATACAAAGGGAAAGAGGTTACCTTATGCCAGTGCAGGAAGGTGTCCGGTGCTCCATCAAGCACTCTGGGGCTTCAAGGGGCAGGTTTCGAGAGAAACAAACGACAAAATTCGCGCACAAACGATATTACAACGATTTGCTCGGATGGCAAAAACATTACAGCGATCAGCTGTTTTTGACAGCCGAAGTTAGCTCTGGTCAAAAGCGAAAATCGTGTAACCCCACCTAAGGAACACTGAGATCAGTGTGCAGATCGATAAAAGGTTCGCACACACGGGAATAAAATGAGGGGAGAGATCACGCACACCAGTTAGGGCGATCCTCACCAACATTGTGAAAACAGCCAACAAAGGAGTTCGGCACAGAGATCAAGGACAAGGAAGTGTGAGAAAACCACTTGTCAAGCAGGTCTTGAGGCGTGAAGCGGATTCACGGAGGGGAAAAAAAAGGAAACAAAGTAAAACAGCAAATGAAGTAAATGAATTTAGTTATATATGAATTTCTTAAATGGATTAATTGGAACCGCATTGAAAATTAGTTAGAAATTGCAGACAAGAGAGAAAAAAAAAGGAAAAAAAGTTTTTTTTTTGTTTTTCTTTTTTCTTTTTCTTTTTTTTCTTTTGCACAGCAAATTTGGGTCGTCACACTCCCCCTCTACTTCGGGGTAAAAGAAAAAAAATCTTTTTTTTCTTTTTTTTTCCTCTCCTGTCTGCAATTTCTAATTAATTTTCAATTGCTGTGCAAATTTGGCGCACAAAAATAACAAGCAGTCGAACAGACTTAGAAACTGTTCCCAAGAACAGTTCTCATCAGAAAGCACACGCATTTACGCTACTACTACAGACGATCGTTTAGAAACGCCCACACACCGACGCTGAGCGGAGAAATGGAAAGAAAGCAAAAGTGACGTGGTGTGCATGTTACATGCAAATGCAACTGAGCGTCAGAGCGGCTATATGCAAGTGATTCCAGCGAGGAGAGTAAGTAATCAAAGTGCGCTGAGTACTAATAACCTGTTTTGTGCCGAGAGTACAGTAAGTACACAGAACAGCTCTCAGCTGATCTAGAGTGAACCACTGTTGCAGTTTATATACCGCAAAAACAATGTATGCAAGAAGACGGCAGTGAAGTTCACTGACCGTAGAACTTCTTAACCTTGGGAAAGCGGCTATTTGGAAAAATACTTTTTTTTGCACGGAAAACTGCTTAACGGAGTACGAAATACCGCACTCCGTTAAAATCGAACATTCTGGAAAACGGACGCCAACGAGTATAAAACAGACTGCAAAACAGAACTCGAGGTTGTTCAGTGCAGTCTACCTTTCAGTTCAGTTCTCAGTCTGATTCTCGTTTCATAAGTTCAGCAAGTTCACACGGTGCAATTGCTCAGTCGGTTCAGTGAAAGCAGTGGTTCAGCCAGTTCAGTTGTGCTGTCAGTTTGGCAGTACTCGAGAAAATTAAGGAGTGAAGTAGTGAAAAGTGATCAAGCAGGCAACGCCTTGAAAACAGTAAAGCAAAAAAAAAAAAAACAGTGAAAACCAGCGCAGTACGAATTCACAGTGGTAGTGGCTCAAATGCCCTCCTGTTAGTACCCTTAAAGAGTTGAATTCACAGTCGTAGTGGCTCAAATGCCCTCCTGTTAAAGCTCGTAAAGAGTCGAATTCGCAGTCGTAGTGGCTCAAATGCCCTCCTGCTAAAACTCACAAAGGGACGAATTCACAGTCGCAGTGGCTCAAATGCCCTCCTGTTAGTACTTGCAAAGAGTTGAATTCACAGTCGCAGTGGCTCAAATGCCCTCCTGTTAAATTCGCAGTCGTAGTGGCTCAAATGCCCTCCTGCTAAAACTCACAAAGGGACGAATTCACAGTCGCAGTGGCTCAAATACCCTCCTGTTAGTACTCGTAAAGAGTCGAATTCACAGTTGTAGTGGCTCAAATGCCCTCCTGTAATTACCCGTAAAGAGACGCGTAACCACAAGCTATCTCACAAACGTAGTGAGATATCAGCAAGTCAGTAGAACACGTGGGATCTCATAAACGCAGTGAGATATCAGCATGTCGGTAAAACATCAGTGATCTCACAAACGCAGTGAGGTATCAGCAAATCAGCGGAACACCAGTGATCTCACACACGCAGTGAGATATCAGCAAGTCAACAGAAACGTGTGATCTCATAAACGCAGTGAGATATCAGCATGTCAGGAAAACATCAGTGATCTCACAAACGCAGTGAGATATCAGCAAGTCAGCAGAGCACAAGTGATCTCACAAACGCAGTGAGATATCAGCAAGTCAACAGAACACCAGTGATCCCACAGACCCAGTGAGGAATCAGCAACAGCGAGACATCAATAATCCGGCAGAATACCAGTGATCTCACAAACGCGGTGAGATATCAACAACCCAGCAGCATAAAGCGCAAAGCGCGTAGAGGTACCGACGACAGTATATTATTGTATTTCTAGTACGACTACCAACTGTACAAGCAAACCAAACACAAATAGTAGAATAAGATATTTCTAAGGTGAATAAAGATATTGAACCTAAATAATCTTGTCTTGTAATCGAACCCTGGAGTCCCGGCGAGCTAATCCAAGCCTTAGGAGAAGACAAGAAGGTTCGTTACACAGGACTGGCGTCCGCTTAAAAGCACTCAGCCACTACGAGGTACTAAGGATTCAGGATTGGCGCACGCTTAAGAGCACTCAATCACTACGAGGTACTAGAATTTACTTGGATTCAGGATTGGCGTCCGCTTAAAAGCACTCAGGCTACTCGAATTTACTTGAATTCATGATTGGGGTCCACTTAAAAACATTCAGCCAGTACGAGGTACTAGAATTTACTTGGATTCAGGATTGGCGGGCGCTTAAACACACTTCAGGATTGGCGTCCGCTTAAAAACACTCAGCCAGTACGAGGTACTAGAATTTACTTGGATTCAGGATTGGCGTCCGCTTGAAAGCAATCAGTCTCTACGAGGTACTAGAATTTACTTGGATTCAGGATTGGCGTCCGCTTAGAAGCATTCAGCCACTACGAGGTACGAGTTTACTTGGATTCAGGATTGGCGTCCGTTTAAAAGCACTCGGCCTCTACGAGGTACTAAGGATTCAGGATTGGCGTCCGCTTAAAAGCACTCAGCCACTACGAGGTATTAGAATTTACTTGGATTCAGGATTGGCGTCCGCTTAAAAGCACTCAGCCTCTACGAGGTGCTAGAATTTACTTGGATTCAGGATTGGCGTCCGCTGAAAAGCACTCAGCCTCTACGAGGTACTCGAATTTACTTGAATTCAGGATTGGGGTCCACTTAAAAACATTCAGCCAGTACGAGGTACTAGAATTTACTTGGAGTCAGGATTGGCGAGCGCTTAAAAACACTTCAGGATTGGCGTCCGCTTAAAAACACTCAGCCAGTACGAGGTACTAGAATTTACTTGGATTCAGGATTGGCGTCCGCTTGAAAGCACTCAGCCACTACGAGGTATTAGAATTTACTTGGATTCAGGTTTGGCGTCCGCTTAAAAGCACATCTGTTCGTCAACAGAACAAATTTGACGAGGAATTACGGAAATTCGTTCCAAAATACTTTTTTTTTCTTTCTTTGAACTTTTTCCCCTTCTATTTGTATAAAAAAACATATATGGCACGATTTTTTTGGTTGTGGGTTTGGGTGGCAACAACTCCTCCCAAAAGCTGGCGAGCCTAGCCGTTGCCAGCGTGCCACTACCACCGAGACCACAGCTCACAACAATATTTAAGGTATATGTCGCAAATAGAACAGCGGATATACCCGATGTTATGCCTATAAATATTTGGAGTCATGTTAAATCATGTGATAATTCGGGCGATTACGCTTCGCGTTGTATGATAGCCACTAAGTTAATAAACTGTGAATTGTGGTGGAGAGGGCCCTTTCGATTTTACAACGAAAATGTCTTAAATCAAAACATAACCAACTAAACTAGTTGTCAATACGATCAAGGTTTAAACATGGAGAAATAAATTAGTCGTAAGACATTAAATATGCTTACTGCGAAGTAGAGGGACACTAATTCATTACATTGGCATGTTGAAAGCAAATGTGTTGGCAAATGTGTCTGTCATTCGATGAAATAAGTGAAGCTCGAATTCGATGTTTACGATTTGCTTAAGCCTATGCTCCATGACGAAAAATCTAGTCTTCGAATAAGTGACGCTTGAATTCGATGTTTACGGTTTGCTCCATGACGAAAAATCTAGTCAGAAATGCAAGGCATTGAAGAGATGTTCAAACTGTATAAAATTCACTCCATTTTTTGGTGAAAACGAGATCACTCGAGTAGAAGGCAGGATAAAAAACTCTGTTTTACATATAGCCGTGCAACATCCCATTATACTTTCAAAACATAATCGTATTACATATCTTATTCTTGTAGATGTACACGAGAAGAATCTACACCCCTGTGTGTCATCATTGTTTGTAGTGGTGCGAGAAGTATACTGGATATTTGGAGACGGAAATGTCGTACGCAGAATTACGCTTAAGTGTATTAAGTATTTTTGACAGCGGCAAGTAACAACACAGAATAACTTATGACCGATTTACATACTGTAAGAATTCGTCAAGCACATACCTTTGAAAATATGGTTGCGATTACGCTGCTCCATTAACTTTAAACTTTTTCACGGACGAAATGCGCGGACTTTGAAAAGATATATTTGTTTGTTTGTCTTGTAACTCAGCCATCCACTTGGAGCTCGAGAGCGATCAGAGCACAGAATGCTTTTTAGCAGCTCTACAACGTTTTATGAAACGGGAAATGTTTCCAAATTTTTAACAACAATGGCAGAAACTTCATTGGTGTTTACCGTGTTCTTGATGAGATGTACAAAGAAGTCGTGTCGCAAGGTCATAACGAAAGTGTACGCTTAGAAGAGGACAGAGCCTGCTGGAGTTACATTCCGCCTACTAATCGTTTTTGTATCTATAATAATACTATTTGTATTACACTACTATTTTTTTCTATTGTGAAACGACAATATCTTTATTTTTTCTTCTCTTCTTGGTTACCGTCTTGTATACCAAAAAAAAGTGTATATATCTGTTCAGTAGAACCTGTTAAATAAAAAGACCGCATTTTCAAAGGAATAAGAAGAAAAAGGATTTTCTTATTCGCATTCCTCGTCATAGTGTTTTCTATTGCATAGCAAACACAAATAACTTGTCCATCTACGTCTTGGTTTATGTCGTCAGCATGTTTCGATTTTATTACAACGGCGTGCTCGTATTGACTTAGGGCCTTATTTTGTATCTGCGGAACGGTAGCGACGGCTAAGCTTCTGCTTCTGTTCCCGTTGCTGTTAAAACCGTATTTTGTAACTCTTACGTTGAGCCCCGTTGAGCGCACTGGGCTTTACGTCTTTTGCGTTCCAGTCAGCTGGTATGGAAATGTTGTGTATTTGGTGTACACAAAGACGACATTCACACGTCTCTTTCCTTCTTATGATTAGATGCAAGCAATGAATTTGTTCTTATACCTGTTTTCTTTTGCCTCGATCAACTTTTGTTTATCAAAGCCAGCTGGCAGGCGGTGTGTTTGAAAACGGGGAACAAATCACAAATCGATGCTTAGAGCATTTTTTTAATAATAATGCAAAATTTTTATTTTGTGCTGTACTTTTATAAAGTAAAAATAAAAATGTTATTCGATTTGTTATGAAGTGGCTCAGACCATGAAAATGAGGAGGAAACAAACATTCCAGCCAGGGTACGCAACCCAGCATTAAAAAGCATTGCATGGATTTCATAGATCACTTCAAAGAAAATTGCAGTTACACTTTCTTCGAAATTTCCATTATATTATTTTATAATAATTATTTAAATTATTTTATTTAATTTTTTTTATTTAAAAAAAATACGTTAAATAAAAATGAAATGAAAAAATAAAAACAAATAAAAAATAACTGAACAAAAAACTCCCTCACTCGTCGAGCTCTACACACAAACTGTGCGAACGGCAGCATTTTAGCTTCCGCTTCTCTACAATGGCCACCACGAGCGCTTCTGTTGTTACAAAATACCATTTTCCAACGTAAGCACGTAAGAAGTATGCAATTGTTGTTGTAAACCCAGCTATACAGTAGCGCCAACAGTAGCGTCAGCGGTGTGCATTTTGTGCACACATTTTGATCAGCTGTTTTACGAATATAACAAAGAGGAACGTAGGAGAGCCATACCGTTCGCAGATACAAAATAAGGCCCTTAGTTTCATTTCATATAATAGGTTAATATTTCTCTGAAATGTTCCTCCAGGATATTCTCCCTATTTTACTAAAAGCTCATGAATATGATTGAAAAATAGAAACACTTTTTTCGAACACATGCTACTTAGTTAATAGTTAATTGCCTACTGCTTTCTAAAGACTCATAGTCGTAATCATGGTGATTGGTGACTCATACTATTTATCGGAAAATTGCGTACATGCACTATCCTGTACTAATTCTACGAATTACAACAACAATCATATTCCGCTCATTTCCATTTGATTCCATAATTTTTTTTTTTTTATGGCAGATTAAACCAAGCTCAGGGGATGCCCCCTATCCATGCAAAGCATTTGATGGTTCCGAAGGGATGACAGATTAGTGGGAAGGGGAAAGAGGGAGTAGTGACGGTTTACACCTCGCTTAAAGGTTTCGACGCTGTAAGTGGGTGGGAAGACATGCGCAGGGAGACTATTCCATAATCTAATGACGCGACCGAAAAACGAACTCTCACGGTAATGCGTGGTTCGTTGGAATGGAATCGTGACATAAAAGGGGTGCACCCCTCTGGAAACCCGAGTAGTTCTGCTAAATACCTGAACCGGAGGGATCAGGCCGGCTACTTCAGAGGAACATTTACCATGAAAGTAGCGGTAAAATAATGATACACACCCTACATCACGACAACGCTCCAAGGTTTCAATAGAGCTGGATACCCTACTGTCCCCTATAAGTTTTAACGCACGACATTGGAGACGGTCGAGAAGCTGAAGGTATGCCCGCGAAGCTCCCGACCATATATGCGAATTGTACTCCATTTTCGGACGGATATAAGTGGTGTAGATACAACGAAGATCGGTTGGAGTGAAGTATTTCTTACACCGCTTAAGAAAGCCTAAGCACTTGGCTACTTCTTTCGACACGTCAAAGATGTGATCGTTCCAGCGATGATCGCATTGGATTGACATGCCCAGAACATCAAAAGCCTCCGACTCATTAATATCCACACCACCCTTATTTCGAGGTGGGAAGTTGTCACCCGCCACACGCTTGTGGGTTAACAAACAGCACTGGGTCTTCCGCGCATTAAAGTCGACCCGATTCGCACGACCCCACTCCTGGATTTTGTTGAGGTCGGATTGGAGTGTGTCATTCATAATTCTGCGTCTTCTAGTGATCTCCAGAATGGAAGGACGCTTGGAGAATGAATATGAATGACAAATGCTGCTGTCATCAGTAAACGAGTAGACGGGGTTTGATGTCAATGACAGAAGGTCATTGAAAATAAGAAAAAGTGTCGGAGACAGGACCGAACCCTGGGGAACTCCAGCATTAATGGAGTACTCTTCGGAAGCAAAGCCGTCTATTACAACCCGAATAGCACGGCCGCTGAGGAAATTCGATATCCATCGAGTGAAAGTATTACCAACACCATAAGCAGTCAGTTTAGACACGAGTGCTTTATGCCACACCCGGTCAAATGCCTTGGAGATATCCAGAGCAACAACCTTGCTCTCACCGAACCGGTGAATACAACTGCTCCACCGCTCAGTGAGAAACGCCATCAGATCATATTTCAAAATACTTACGTTAATTCAGTCAAAATCTTTGGAAATGTTTGCATTAATTCAGTTGGATTTTTTTGTTTCCAATTCCTTCGAAATTTGAGTCAAGCCACTGGATTCAGGATTGGCGTCCGCTTAGAAGAACTCAGTCTCTACGAGGTACTAAGGATTCAGGATTGGCGTCCGCTTAAAAGCACTCAGCCACTACGAGGTACTAGAATTTACTTGGATTCAGGATTGGCGTCCGCTTAGAAGCACTCTGCCTCTACGAGGTGCTAGAATTTACTTGGATTCAGGATAGGCGTCCGCTTAAAAGCACTCAGTCACTACGAGGTACTAGAATTTACTTGTATTCAGGATTGGCGTCCGCTTAAAAGCACTCAGACTCTACGATGAACTAAGGATTCAGGATTGGCGTCCGCTTAGAAGCACTCAGCCACTACGAGGTACGAGTTTACTTGGTTTCAGGATTGGCGTCCGCTTAAAAGCAATCAGTCTCTACGAGGTACTAGAATTTGCTTGGATTCAGGATTGGCGTCCGCTTAGAAGCATTCAGCCACTACGAGGTACGAGTTTACTTGGATTCAGGATTAGCGTCCGTTTAAAAGCACTCAGCCTCTACGAGGTACTAAGGATTCAGGATTGGCGTCCGCTTAAAAGCACTCAGCCACTACGAGGTATTAGAGTTTACTTGGATTCAGGATTGGCGTCAGCTTAAAAGCACTCAGCCACTACGTGGTGCTAGAATTTATTTGGATTCAGGATTGGCGTCCGCTTAGAAGCACTCAGCCACTACGAGATACTATAATTTACTTGGATTCAGGATTGGCGTCCTCTTAAAAGCACTCAGCCTCTACGAGGTGCTAGAATTTACTTGGATTCAGGATTGGCGTCCGCTGAAAAGCACTCAGCCTCTACGAGGTACTCGAATTTACTTGAATTCAGGATTGGGGTCCACCTAAAAACATTCAGCCAGTACGAGGTACTAGAATTTACTTGGAGTCAGGATTGGCGGGCGCTTAAAAACACTTCAGGATTGGCGTTCGCTTAAAAACACTCAGCCAGTACGAGGTATTAGAATTTACTTGGATTCAGGATTGGCGTCCTCTTAAATGCGCCTCTACGAGGTGCTAGAATTTATTTGGATTCAGGATTGGCGTCCGCTGAAAAGCACTCAGCCTCTACGAGGTACTCGAATTTACTTGAATTCAGGATTGGGGTCCACTTAAAAACATTCAGCCAGTACGAGGTACTAGAATTTACTTGGAGTCAGGATTGGCGGGCGTTTAAAAACACTTCAGGATTGGCGTCCGCTTAAAAACACTCAGCCAGTACGAGGTACTAGAATTTACTTGGATTCAGGATTGGCGTC
The DNA here is from genome assembly GCA_922984085.1 of Sicus ferrugineus. Lineage (NCBI taxonomy): Eukaryota > Metazoa > Arthropoda > Insecta > Diptera > Conopidae > Sicus > Sicus ferrugineus. The sequence continues at coordinate 51,798,909 of OV277348.1, forward strand.
CACTTGAAAGCACTCAGCCACTACGAGGTATTAGAATCTACTTGGATTCAGGTTTGGCGTCCGCTTAAAACCACTCAGCCACTACGAGGTGCTAGAATTTACTTGGATTCAGGATTGGCGTCCCCTTAAAAGCACTCAATCACCGCTTAAAAACACTCAGCCACTACGAGGTGCTAGAATTTACTTGGATTCAGGATTGGCGTCCGCTGAAAAGCACTCAGCCTCTACGAGATACTCGAATTTACTTGAATTCAGGATTGGGGTCCACTTAAAAACATTCAGCCAGTACGTGGTATTAGAATTTACTTGGATTCAGGTTTGGCGTCCGCTTAAAAGCACTCAGCCACTACGAGGTGCTAGAATTTACTTGGATTCAGGATTGGCGTCCCCTTAAAAGCACTCAATCACCGCTTAAAAACACTCAGCCACTACGAGGTGCTAGAATTTACTTGGATTCAGGATTGGCGTCCGCTTAAAAGCACTCAGCCTCTACGAGGTACTCGAATTTACTTGAATTCATGATTGGGGTCCACTTAAAAACATTCAGCCAGTACGAGGTACTAGAATTTACTTGGATTCAGGAATGGCGGGCGCTTAAAAACACTTCAGGATTGACGTCCGCTTAAAAACACTCAGCCACTACGAGGTATTAGAATTTACTTGGATTCAGGATTGGCGTCCGCTTAAAAGCACTCAGCCACTACGAGATACTATAATTTACTTGGATTCAGGATTGGCGTCCGCTTAAAAGCGCTCAGCCTCTACGAGGTGCTAGAATTTACTTGGATTTAGGATTGGCGTCCGCTGAAAAGCACTCAGCCTCTACGAGGTACTCGAATTTACTTGAATTCAGGATTGGGGTCCACTTAAAAACATTCAGCTAGTACGAGGTATTAGAGTTTACTTGGATTCAGGATTGGCGTCAGCTTAAAATCACTCAGCCACTACGAGGTACTAGAATTTACTTGGATTCAGAATTGGCGTCCGCTTAAAAACACTCAGCCAGAACGAGGTACTAGAATTTACTTGGATTCAGGATAGGCGTTCTCTTAAAAGCACTCAGCCACTACGAGGTATCAGAATTTACTTGGATTCAGGATTGACGTCCGCTTAAAAACACACAGCCTCTACGAGATTAATCAATTTTATTATATGGACCAACGGGTAAAAAACCAATCGAATCATAAAATGTTTAGAATATTTGAACAATTGGTACCAAACCAACTGAACGTTGAATAAAAAGTCAAGAAAGTCAAGAGAGAGTTGATTACTGTCAACAACCAGAATATGCTGACTCTTAAGGAAATGAAGCTTATACGCCCGAATATGCTGACGCTTATGGGAATCAAGCAATGCTTAAAATCATATTGGGCAGCGCGAGGTACTAACTGCACTTGGAATGTGGTAATTTGGGGGGAATGGAATGCGAAAGTAAGCAAGGGATTCGGATTTTTTATGATCTACGGAAAACAATATCAAATAATAATAATACAATAACATTAACTAAAAATAATAATGTAATAATATCAAGTAATCATAATTTAATCAATTACTAACAATTTCAATAGTTCAAAATAGTTCTAAAATTTTAAATAAAAATTTTCTTCTTGCAGTAAAAACAGATCAATTTGCTCATTATAATTTAGTGTATAATACCCTAAATTATTATTAGATAATTAGATCAGATTTTGTCCGGTTCATATCGTGGCATGAGTGGGTCAAGTCAATGAAGCCGAGTGGGATTAAGTGAATGGTGGGGGAATGAATGAAAGTTTGAGTGATGACAGGATGATAGGATAAGGTGCATGGGATGCCCTATCATATGGACTACAGGTGCATGTGACTTTTTCTTTTATTTCTCCTTCTTCCTTGCACTTCTTTAATTTCCTCTTTCCTTTCATCTTCTTGTTCTTCCTTTAAACTTTCTGTTTTTTTCCCCTATCTATATAAAAAAAAAATAATATGACACGAATTTTTGTTGTAGGTTTGGTTGGTAACAAGACCTCCCGATAGATGGCGAGGTAGGCCGCTGCCTCCGTGCCACTGCCACCGAACTACGGTTCGCAACAAAATCAACCACATTTCAGAGGTAATCTTATGCGAGACAATCTTCCGAAACAACCTCGTCAACAAGAATGTGGAACCGTTAATCTTGATACATCAAAAGGCCCTGATACACATTGGTTAGCATATTCCAAAGACAAAGATCATAAAGAGTATTTTGATAGCTTTGAAAACTTGCAACTACCACATGAAATAATAAATTATTTGGGAATAGACGTACGCTACAACCACCAATGAACAATAAAAATTATTTTTAAAATTTTATAGTTTTGACTTTTTATTACTCTTTAATATCAATAAAAAATTATTAAACCATTATCTTGTGCTGCCTTCGATCTCAGAAAATGGGTGTCTAACAGTAGAATGCTTACCGCTGATTTCAACGAATGTGTAATTGAAATCAAACTAATTGAATTAAAAAGTGTATTAAAAATTAGAAATTAAAGGAGAACAAAAATTGTATTAGACTAAGAAGTTGAGTTAAAAGAAACAATTAGTAGAACTGAACTATCTAAAATTAGGTTTAATCAAACTACTGTTTATTATATTGAAAAAAAATTGTGTCTTACTTACGTAGTATTTTTTTCGCATATGCATTGAGGGAAGAATACTCTCGCTTTCTTTGGAGGTTTTTTATTTTCTTTATCATGCGTTGATAAACGCAGGATTTAGGCTGATGTGCTATTAGGCTGATATGCAGAATTTAGGCTGTGATGCATGTGGACCTGAAGGGAGGAGCGGGCGCTCCCTGTCGTGGCGGACGGACAGAAATGACGAACGGACATTAACATGACTATTGACGGAATCAGTGGCTGGGGATCAGACTGGCAATGTTGGAGCCAGAGTGTGATCCATGGTTGTGACCTTGTTGGTCACAAGAGAGGTTGGTTGGCTCCACACTTATGGAGAGGATAGCAGGGCTTGTGTTGTTTGGGGTGAATGTGTGTATGTGATGAGAATGCAGGTATAGTTTGGGTCTGGATTGTATGGTGGCATGAATGGGATTAAGTGAGTGAAAGTGAGTGGGGTTAAGTGAATGGTGAGGAAATGGTTGAAAATTTGTGAGAGGATAGAATGGTAGAATAGTGTCAATGGGGCGCGCTCATCACATTCACAACGGGTGCATGAGACTTCTCTCCTTCTTTCTCTTTCTCACCTTTCTTAGTTGCCTCCCTCCTAACTACTTTTTTTTTTCTTGGTGTTGGATTGTTTTTCCGACAGGGTAGGAAGATGATGTATTTTGGAACGAATTTCCGTCATCCCTCGTCAAATTTGTTCTGTTGACAAACCGGTTTCGGCGTTGTGCCATCTTCAGTGCCGTTTTAGAACGAAAAACGACATCGCATTATACTTTCAAAACATAATCGTATTACATATCATATTCTTGTAGATGTACACGAGAAGAATCTACACCCCTGTGTGTCATCATTGTTTGTAGTGGTGCGAGAAGTATACTGGATATTTGGAGACGGAAATGTCATACGCAGAATTACGCTTAAGTGTATTAAGTATTTTCGACAGCGGCAAGTAACAACACAGAGTAACTTATGACCGATTTACATACTGTGAGAATTCGTCAACCAAATACCTTTGAAAAATCTGGTTGCGATTACGCTGCTCCATACAACACTTTAAAGTTGTATCACGGACGAAATGCGCGGACTTCGAAAAGATATATTTGTTTGTTTGTCTTGTAACTCAGCCATCCACTTGGAGCTCGAGAGCGATCAGAGCACAGAATGCTTTTTAGCAGCTCTACAACGTTTTATGAAACGGGAAATGTTTCCAAATTTTTAACAACAATGGCAGAAACTTTATTGGTGTTTACCGTGTTCTTGATGAGATGTACAAAGAAGTCGTGTCGCAAGGTCATAACGAAAGTGTACGCTTAGAAGAGGACAGAGCCTGCTGGAGTTACATTCCGCCTACTAATCGTTTTTGTATCCATAATAATACTATTTGTATTACACTACTATTTTTTTCTATTGTGAAACGACAATATCTTTATTTTTTCTTCTCTTCTTGGTTACCGTCTTGTATACCAAAAAAAAGTGTATATATCTGTTCAGTAGAACCTGTTAAATAAAAAGACCGCATTTTCAAAGGAATAAGAAGAAAAAGGATTTTCTTATTCGCATTCCTCGTCATAGTGTTTTCTATTGCATAGCAAACACAAATAACTTGTCCATCTACGTCTTCGTTTATGTCGTCAGCATGTTTCGATTTTATTACAACGGCGTGCTCGTATTGACTTAGTTTCATTTCATATAATAGGTTAATATTTCTCTGAAATGTTCCTCCAGGATATTCTCCCTATTTTACTAAAAGCTCATGAATATGATTGAAAAATAGAAACACTTTTTTCGAACACATGCTACTTAGTTAATAGTTAATTGCCTACTGCTTTCTAAAGACTCATAGTCGTAATCATGGTGATTGGTGACTCATACTATTTATCAGAAAATTGCGTACATGCACTATCCTGTACTAATTCTAGGAATTACAACAACAATCATATTCCGCTCATTTCCATTTGATTCCATAATTTTTTTTTTTTTTTATGGCAGATTAAACCAAGCTCAGGGGATGCCCCCTATCCATGCAAAGCATTTGATGGTTCCGAAGGGATGACAGATTAGTGGAAAGGGGAAAGAGGGAGAAGTGACGGTTTACACCTCGCTTAAAGGTTTCGACGCTGTAAGTGGGTGGGAAGACATGCGCAGGGAGACTATTCCATAATCTAATGACGCGACCGAAAAACGAACTCTCACGGTAATGCGTGGTTCGTTGGAATGGAATCGTGACATAAAAGGGGTGCACCCCTCTGGAAACCCGAGTAGTTCTGCTAAATACCTGAACCGGAGGGATCAGGCCGGCTACTTCAGAGGAACATTTACCATGAAAGTAGCGGTAAAATAATGATACACACCCTACATCACGACAACGCTCCAAGGTTTCAATAGAGCTGGATACCCTACTGTCCCCTATAAGTTTTAACGCATGACATTGGAGACGGTCGAGAAGCTGAAGGTATGCCCGCGAAGCTCCCGACCATATATGCGAATTGTACTCCATTTTCGGACGGATATAAGTGGTGTAGATACAACGAAGATCGGTTGGAGTGAAGTATTTCTTACACCGCTTAAGAAAGCCTAAGCACTTGGCTACTTCTTTCGACACGTCAAAGATGTGATCATTCCAGCGATGATCGCATTGGATTGACATGCCCAGAACATCAAAAGCCTCCGACTCATTAATATCCACACCACCCATATTTCGAGGTGGGAAGTTGTCACCCGCCACACGCTTGTGGGTTAACAAACAGCACTGGGTCTTCCGCGCATTAAGAATATGAATGACAAATGCTGCTGTCATCAGTAAACGAGTAGACGTGGTATGATGTCAATGACAGAAGGTCATCGAAAATAAGAAAAAGTGTCGGAGACAGGACCGAACCCTGGGGAACTCCAGCATTAATGGAGTACTCTTCGGAAGCAAAGCCGTCTATTACAACCCGAATAGCACGGCCGCTGAGGAAATTCGATATCCATCGAGTGAAAGTATTACCAACACCATAAGCAGTCAGTTTAGACACGAGTGCTTTATGCCACACCCGGTCAAATGCCTTGGAGATATCCAGAGCAACAACCTTGCTCTCACCGAACCGGGGAATACAACTGCTCCACCGCTCAGTGAGAAACGCCATCAGATCATATTTCAAAATACTTACGTTAATTCAGTCAAAATCTTTGGAAATGTTTGCATTAATTCAGTTAGATTTTTTTGTTTCCAATTCCTTCGAAATTTGAGTCAAGCCACTGGATTCAGGATTGGCGTCCGCTTAGAAGCACTCAGTCTCTACGATGTACTAAAGATTCAGGATTGGCGTCCGCTTAAAAGCACTCAGCCACTACGAGGTACTAGAATTTACTTGGATTCAGGATTGGCGTCCGCTTAGAAGCACTCAGCCTCTACGAGGTGCTAGAATTTACTTGGATTCAGGATAGGCGTCCGCTTAAAAGCACTCAGTCACTACGAGGTACAAGAATTTACTTGTATTCAGGATTGGCGTCCGCTTAAAAGCACTCAGACTATACGAGGAACTAAGGATTCAGGATTGGCGTCCGCTTAGAAGCACTCAGCCACTACGAGGTACGAGTTTACTTGGTTTCAGGATTGGCGTCCGCTTAAAAGCAATCAGTCTCTACGAGGTACTAGAATTTGCTTGGATTCAGGATTGGCGTCCGCTTAGAAGCATTCAGCCACTACGAGGTACGAGTTTACTTGGATTCAGGATTAGCGTCCGTTTAAAAGCACTCAGCCTCTACGAGGTACTAGAATTTACTTGGAGTCAGGATTGGCGGGCGCTTAAAAACACTTCAGGATTGGCGTCCGCTTAAAAACACTCAGCCAGTACGAGGTATTAGAATTTACTTGGATTCAGGATTGGCGGGCGCTTAAAAACACTTCAGGATTGACGTCCGCTTAAAAACACTCAGCCAGTACGAGGTACTACAATTTACTTGGATTCAGGATTGGCGTCCGCTTAAAAGCACTCAGCCACTACGAGGTAATAAAGTTTACTTGGATTCAGGATTGGGGTCAGCTTAAAAGCACTCAGCCACTACGTGGTGCTAGAATTTATTTGGATTCAGGATTGGCGTCCGCTTAGAAGCACTCAGCCACTACGAGATACTATAATTTACTTGGATTCAGGATTGGCGTCCTCTTAAAAGCACTCAGCCTCTACGAGGTGCTAGAATTTACTTGGATTCAGGATTGGCGTCCCCTTAAAAGCACTCAGCCTCTACGAGGTACTCGAATTTACTTGAATTCAGGATTGGCGTCCGCTTAAAAGCACTCAGTCACTACGAGGTACTAGAATTTACTTGGAGTCAGGATTGGCGGGCGCTTAAAAACACTTCAGGATTGGCGTCCGCTTAAAAACACTCAGCCAGTACGAGGTATTAGAATTTACTTGGATTCAGGATTGGCGGGCGCTTAAAAACACTTCAGGATTGACGTCCGCTTAAAAACACTCAGCCAGTACGAGGTACTACAATTTACTTGGATTCAGGATTGGCGTCCGCTTGAAAACACTCAGCCACTACGAGGTATTAGAATTTACTTGAATTCAGGATTGGCGTCCGCTTAAAAGCAATCAGCCACTACGAGGTACTAGAATTTATTTGGATTCAGGATTGGCGTCCGCTTAGAAGCACTCAGCCACTACAAGATACTATAATTTACTTGGATTCAGGATTCGCGTCCGCTTAAAAGCACTCAGCCTCTACGAGGTGCTAGAATTTACTTAGATTTAGGATTGGCGTCCGCTGAAAAGCACTCAGCCTCTACGAGGTACTCGAATTTACTTGGATTCAGGATTGGCGGACGCTTAAAAACACTTCAGGATTGGCGTCCGCTTAAAAACACTCAGCCAGTACGAGGTACTAGAATTTACTTGGATTCAGGACTGGCGTCTGCTTGAAAGCACTCAGCCACTACGAGGTATTAGAATTTACTTGGATTCAGGATTGGCGTCCGCTTAAAAGCACTCAGTCACTACGAGGTATTAGAATTTACTTGGATTCAGGATTGGCGTCCGCTGAAAAGCACTCAGCCTCTACGAGGTACTCGAATTTACTTGGATTCAGGATTGGCGTCCGCTTAAAAACACTCAGCCAGTACGAGGTAATAGAATTTACTTGGATTCAGGATAGGCGTTCGCTTAAAAGCACTCAGCCACTACGAGGTATCAGAATTTACTTGGATTCAGGATTGGCGTCCGCTTAAAAACACTCAGCCAGTACGAGGTATTAGAATTTACTTGGATTCAGGATTGGCGGGCGCTTAAAAACACTTCAGGATTGACGTCCGCTTAAAAACACTCAGCCAGTACGAGGTACTACAATTTACTTGGATTCAGGATTGGCGTCCGCTTAAAAGCACTCAGCCACTACGAGGTAATAAAGTTTACTTGGATTCAGGATTGGGGTCAGCTTAAAAGCACTCAGCCACTACGTGGTGCTAGAATTTATTTGGATTCAGGATTGGCGTCCGCTTAGAAGCACTCAGCCACTACGAGATACTATAATTTACTTGGATTCAGGATTGGCGTCCTCTTAAAAGCACTCAGCCTCTACGAGGTGCTAGAATTTACTTGGATTCAGGATTGGCGTCCCCTTAAAAGCACTCAGCCTCTACGAGGTACTCGAATTTACTTGAATTCAGGATTGGCGTCCGCTTAAAAGCACTCAGTCACTACGAGGTACTAGAATTTACTTGGAGTCAGGATTGGCGGGCGCTTAAAAACACTTCAGGATTGGCGTCCGCTTAAAAACACTCAGCCAGTACGAGGTATTAGAATTTACTTGGATTCAGGATTGGCGGGCGCTTAAAAACACTTCAGGATTGACGTCCGCTTAAAAACACTCAGCCAGTACGAGGTACTACAATTTACTTGGATTCAGGATTGGCGTCCGCTTGAAAACACTCAGCCACTACGAGGTATTAGAATTTACTTGAATTCAGGATTGGCGTCCGCTTAAAAGCAATCAGCCACTACGAGGTACTAGAATTTATTTGGATTCAGGATTGGCGTCCGCTTAGAAGCACTCAGCCACTACAAGATACTATAATTTACTTGGATTCAGGATTCGCGTCCGCTTAAAAGCACTCAGCCTCTACGAGGTGCTAGAATTTACTTAGATTTAGGATTGGCGTCCGCTGAAAAGCACTCAGCCTCTACGAGGTACTCGAATTTACTTGGATTCAGGATTGGCGGACGCTTAAAAACACTTCAGGATTGGCGTCCGCTTAAAAACACTCAGCCAGTACGAGGTACTAGAATTTACTTGGATTCAGGACTGGCGTCTGCTTGAAAGCACTCAGCCACTACGAGGTATTAGAATTTACTTGGATTCAGGATTGGCGTCCGCTTAAAAGCACTCAGTCACTACGAGGTATTAGAATTTACTTGGATTCAGGATTGGCGTCCGCTGAAAAGCACTCAGCCTCTACGAGGTACTCGAATTTACTTGGATTCAGGATTGGCGTCCGCTTAAAAACACTCAGCCAGTACGAGGTAATAGAATTTACTTGGATTCAGGATAGGCGTTCGCTTAAAAGCACTCAGCCACTACGAGGTATCAGAATTTACTTGGATTCAGGATTGGCGTCCGCTTAAAAACACTCAGCCAGTACGAGGTATTAGAATTTACTTGGATTCAGGATTGGCGGGCGCTTAAAAACACTTCAGGATTGACGTCCGCTTAAAAACACTCAGCCAGTACGAGGTACTACAATTTACTTGGATTCAGGATTGGCGTCCGCTGAAAAGCACTCAGCCTCTACGAGGTACTCGAATTTACTTGGATTCAGGATTGGCGTCCGCTTAAAAACACTCAGCCAGTACGAGGTAATAGAATTTACTTGGATTCAGGATAGGCGTTCGCTTAAAAGCACTCAGCCACTACGAGGTATCAGAATTTACTTGGATTCAGGATTGGCGTCCGCTTAAAAACACTCAGCCAGTACGAGGTACTAGAATTTACTTGGATTCAGGATTGGCGTCCTCTTAAAAGCACTCAGCCTCTACGAGGTGCTAGAATTTACTTGGATTCAGGATTGGCGTCCCCTTAAAAGCACTCAGCCTCTACGAGGTACTCGAATTTACTTGAATTCAGGATTGGGGTCCACTTAAAAACATTCAGCCAGTACGAGGTATTAGAGTTTACTTGGATTCAGGATTGGCGTCAGCTTAAAAGCACTCAGCCACTACGAGGTACTAGAATTTACTTGGATTCAGGATTGGCGTCCGCTTAAAAACACTCAGCCAGTACGAGGTAATAGAATTTACTTGGATTCAGGATAGGCGTTCGCTTAAAAGCACTCAGCCACTACGAGGTATCAGAATTTACTTGGATTCAGGATTGGCGTCCGCTTAAAAACACTCAGCCAGTACGAGGTACTAGAATTTACTTGGATTCAGGATTGGCGTCCGCTTAAAAGCACACAGCCTCTACGAGGTTAATCAGTTTTATTATATGGACCAACGGGTAAAAAACCAATCGAATCATAAAATGTTTAGAATATTTGAACAATTGGTACCAAACCAACTGAACGTTGAATAAAAAGTCAAGAAAGTCAAGAGAGAGTTGATAACTGTCAACAACCAGAATATGCTGACTCTTAAGGAAATGAAGCTTATACGCCCGAATATGCTGACGCTTATGGGAATCAAGCAATGCTTAAAATCATATTGAGCAGCGCGAGGTACTAACTGCACTTGGAATATGGTAATTTGGGGGGGAATGGAATGCGAAAGTAAGCAAGGGATTCGGATTTTTTATCTACGTAAAACAATATCTACGGAAAACAATATCAAATAATAATAATACAATAACATTAACTAAAAATAATAATGTAATAATATCAAGTAATCATAATGTAATCAATTACTAAACTTTCAATAGTTCAAAATAGTTCTAAAATTTTAAATAAAAATGTTTTTCTTGCAGTAAAAACAGATCAATTTGCTCATTATAATTTAGTGTATAATAATACCCTAAATTATTATTAGATAATTAGATCAGATTGTGTCCGGTTCATATCGTGGCATGAGTGGGTTCAAGTCAATGAAGCCGAGTGGGATTAAGTGAATGGTGGGGGAATGAATGAAAGTTTGAGTGATGACAGGATGATAGGATAAGGTGCATGGGATGCCCTATCATATGGACTACAGGTGCATGTGACTTTTTCTTTTATTTCTCCTTCTTCCTTGCACTTCTTTAATTTCCTCTTTCCTTTCATCTTCTTGTTCTTCCTTTAAACTTTCTGTTTTTTTCCCCTATCTATATAAAAAAAAAATAATATGACACGAATTTTTGTTGTAGGTTTGGTTGGTAACAAGACCTCCCGATAGATGGCGAGGTAGGCCGCTGCCTCTGTGCCACTGCCACCGAACTACGGTTCGCAACAAAATCAACCACATTTCAGAGGTAATCTTATGCGAGACAATCTTCCGAAACAACCTCGTCAACAAGAATGTGGAACCGTTAATCTTGATACATCAAAAGGCCCTGATACACATTGGTTAGCATATTCCAAAGACAAAGATCATAAAGAGTATTTTGATAGCTTTGAAAACTTGCAACTACCACATGAAATAATAAATTATTTGGGAATAGACGTACGCTACAACCACCAATGAACAATAAAAATTATTTTTAAAATTTTATAGTTTTGACTTTTTATTACTCTTTAATGTCAATAAAAAATTATTAAACCATTATCTTGTGCTGCCTTCGATCTCAGAAAATGGGTGTCTAACAGTAGAATGCTTACCGCTGATTTCAACGAATGTGTAATTGAAATCAAACTAATTGAATTAAAAAGTGTATTAAAAATTAGAAATTAAAGGAGAACAAAAATTGTATTAGACTAAGAAGTTGAGTTAAAAGAAACAATTAGTAGAACTGAACTATCTAAAATTAGGTTTAATCAAACTACTGTTTATTATATTGAAAAAAAATTGTGTCTTACTTACGTAGTATTTTTTTCGCATATGCCTTGAGGGAAGAATACTCTCGCTTTCTTTGGAGGTTTTTTATTTTCTTTATCATGCGTTGATAAACGCAGGATTTAGGCTGATGTGCTATTAGGCTGATATGCAGAATTTAGGCTGTGATGCATGTGGACCTGAAGGGAGGAGCGGGCGCTCCCTGTCGTGGCGGACGGACAGAAATGACGAACGGACATTAACATGACTATTGACGGAATCAGTGGCTGGGGATCAGACTGGCAATGTTGGAGCCAGAGTGTGATCCATGGTTGTGACCTTGTTGGTCACAAAAGAGGTTGGTTGGCTCCACACTTATGGAGAGGATAGCAGGGCTTGTGTTGTTTGGGGTGAATGTGTGTATGTGATGAGAATGCAGGTATAGTTTGGGTCTGGATTGTATGGTGGCATGAATGGGATTAAGTGAGTGAAAGTGAGTGGGGTTAAGTGAATGGTGAGGAAATGGTTGAAAATTTGTGAGAGGATAGAATGGTAGAATAGTGTCAATGGGGCGCGCTCATCACATTCACAACGGGTGCATGAGACTTCTCTCCTTCTTTCTCTTTCTCACCTTTCTTAGTTGCCTCCCTCCTAACTACTTTTTTTTTTCTTGGTGTTGGATTGTTTTTCCGACAGGGTAGGAAGATGATGTATTTTGGAACGAATTTCCGTCATCCCTCGTCAAATTTGTTCTGTTGACAAACCGGTTTCGGCGTTGTGCCATCTTCAGTGCCGTTTTAGAACGAAAAACGACATCGCATTATACTTTCAAAACATAATCGTATTACATATCATATTCTTGTAGATGTACACGAGAAGAATCTACACCCCTGTGTGTCATCATTGTTTGTAGTGGTGCGAGAAGTATACTGGATATTTGGAGACGGAAATGTCATACGCAGAATTACGCTTAAGTGTATTAAGTATTTTCGACAGCGGCAAGTAACAACACAGAGTAACTTATGACCGATTTACATACTGTGAGAATTCGTCAACCAAATACCTTTGAAAAATCTGGTTGCGATTACGCTGCTCCATACAACACTTTAAAGTTGTATCACGGACGAAATGCGCGGACTTCGAAAAGATATATTTGTTTGTTTGTCTTGTAACTCAGCCATCCACTTGGAGCTCGAGAGCGATCAGAGCACAGAATGCTTTTTAGCAGCTCTACAACGTTTTATGAAACGGGAAATGTTTCCAAATTTTTAACAACAATGGCAGAAACTTTATTGGTGTTTACCGTGTTCTTGATGAGATGTACAAAGAAGTCGTGTCGCAAGGTCATAACGAAAGTGTACGCTTAGAAGAGGACAGAGCCCGCTGGAGTTACATTCTGCCTACTAATCGTTTTTTATCTTTAATAATACTATTTGTATTACACTACTATTTTTTTCTATTGTGAAACGACAATATCTTTATTTTTTCTTCTCTTCTTGGTTACCGTCTTGTATACCAAAAAAAAGTGTATGTATCTGTTCAGAACCTGTCAAATAAAAAGACCGCATTTTCAAAGGAATAAGAAGAAAAAGGATTCGCATTCCTCGTCATAGTGTTTTCTATTGCATAGCAAACACAAATAACTTGTCCATCTACGTCTTCGTTTATGTCGTCAGCATGTTTCGATTTTATTACAACGGCGTGCTCGTATTGACTTAGTTTCATTTCATATAATATGTTAATATTTCTCTGAAATGTTCCTCCAGGATATTCCCTGTTTTACTAAAAGCTCATGAACACGATTGAAAAATAGAAACACTTTTTTCGAACTCATGCTACTTAGTTAATAGTTAATTGTCTACTGCTTTCTAAAGACTCATAGTCGTAATCATGGTGATTGATGACTCATACTATTTATCGGAAAAGTGCATACATGCACTATCCTGTACTAATTCTACGAATTACAACAACAATCATGTTCCGCTCATTTCCATTTGATTCCATCATGTTTCAAAATACTTACGTTAATTCAGTCAAAATCTTTTGAAATGTTTGCATTAATTCAGTTAGATTTTTTGTTTCCAATTCCTTCGAAATTTGAGTCAAGCCACATACCGATAACAACAACCAGGACAACTACAAAAACAACAACAGCATACAAAGGCGCCAACGCCTTCAGTCACGCGCTAATAAAAAAATAAGGACAACAAGGCAAGCTTCAAATTTCTGTAAACATCACCACGCTTCAGACCATAAATGCAAAGCCACAGCTCCGTCCGTCCGCTTAATGTTTACGTTAAATTTTCTGGGGCAGCGTCTTAAAAAAGCAAACAAATAAAATAAACAACAATGATAATAACGCTACCCCCGCCTTCGCATACGTCTTTATTCTTTAGAGCTAAAGCTCTAATATTCGCGCACCATGACTCACGTCGCTCCCCTTCAGGCCGTCTCTCTCCCTTACCACTTGTTTACCAGAACATTCCCCGCCCGTACATCCGTCCGCCCTACCGACAACTCGCCAGGGTTGCCACCTGAAAAATTCCCAAATCCCCACAAAAATCCCATAAAAACTTCCTCAATCTGCCAACTCCGTTCTCCACTCTTACAGAGGCTGAACATTTTTAAATAATTTCTAAGTAACAAGCATATTTTAATTTTTTTTGTTTTCTACACACGATTAAAGTTGATGTACAATTGTTTATTATCAACAATGTATATATGTAGTTGTATCGTATTAGTTTCTCACTAAAATGTTAATTAAGGATTATCAGTGGCTAGGATTAACATCGATTTACCAGATTCGCGTTCACTTCCATATATTTTCCCAGCTTTTCTCGCCATCGATCCCAGGAGGTCCTGAGATTTTTTATGAGCTGAGCGCAAAGAGAAGCCCCATTCCTTTAAACCGATTTCATCCTATAAAAGTAAGGTAAGATTCCTTAAATATATACGTATATATAGTACATACATATGGAGGATGAGATACGAACTTATTATATGGACAGAAAGACTAACCGATAAACACACGAACATACTCACATTTCAACACATACACACAGTTTAAGTTTGGTTATAAAATATATTTTTTTTAAATACTTTGTTTTGTTAAATTTAGGACAATTCGATCTGATTGTATTAAAAATTTTCAAATACAAATTATTATTTGAAAAATTGTCATTATACGAAAACTACTCAAATGCAAAACAGGTTTTTGTAAACTTTTATATAATAAGAAGTCGATAGAATAATTTCTCGAGTATACTTCTGGACATCAACTCTAATACTCTGGACATGAACTCTAATACTTGTGAACGATAACATCGGCGTTACCAACCAACACGTTACGTTAAAACATCCTTGAATACATCCAGACAACGGCATCGAGCATAGCTGTCCAACATAGAACAACATTCTCTAATGTAAACTGTGGGAAGCTGAAGGAGGGTTTTTGAAAATTCTTGATAGTACAAAGTAAGAAGTATAAGACCAGAAATTAATGTAAGGATAACTACATTATCTGGTTCTGGACATCAACTCTAATACTCTGGACATGAACTCTAATACTTGTGAACGATAACATCGGCGTTACCAACCAACACGTTACGTTAAAACATCCTTGAATACATCCAGACAACGGCATCGAGCATAGCTGTCCAACATAGAACAACATTCTCTAATGTAAACTGTGGGAAGCTGAAGGAGGGTTTTTGAAAATTCTTGATAGTACAAAGTAAGAAGTATAAGACCAGAAATTAATGTAAGGATAACTACAATAACTATAAAACTATAAATATGTATATATATATATATATATATATATATATATATATATGAAGGAGGGTTTTTGAAAATTCTTGATAGTACAAAGTAAGAAGTATAAGACCAGAAATTAATGTAAGGATAACTACAATAACTATAAAACTATAAATATGTATATATATATATATATATATATATATTAAAACATCCTTGAATACATCCAGACAACGGCATCGAGCATAGCTGTCCAACATAGAACAACATTCTCTAATGTAAACTGTGGGAAGCTGAAGGAGGGTTTTTGAAAATTCTTGATAGTACAAAGTAAGAAGTATAAGACCAGAAATTAATGTAAGGATAACTACAATAACTATAAAACTATAAATATGTATATATATATATATATATATATATATATATATATATATATATATATATATATATATATATGAAGAAGGGTTTTTGAAAATTCTTGATAGTACAAAGTAAGAAGTATAAGACCAGAAATTAATGTAAGGATAACTACAATAACTATAAAACTATAAATATATATATATATATATATATATATATATATATATATATATATATATATATATATATATATATATATATATATATATATACATATTTATAGTTTTATAGTTATTGTAGTTATCCTTACATTAATTTCTGGTCTTATACTTCTTACTTTGTACTATCAAGAATTTTCAAAAACCCTCCTTCAGCTTCCCACAGTTTACATTAAATAATGTTGTTCTATGTTGGACAGCTATGCTCGATGCCGTTGTCTGGATGTATTCAAGGATGTTTTAACGTAACGTGTTGGTTGGTAACGCCGATGTTATCGTTCACAAGTATTAGAGTTCATGTCCAGAGTATTAGAGTTGATGTCCAGAAGTATACTCGAGAAATTATTCTATCGACTTCTTATTTTATAAAAGTTTACAAAAACCTGTTTTGCATTTGAGTAGTTTTCGTATAATGACAATTTTTCAAATAATAATTTGTATTTGAAAATTTTTAATACAATCAGATCGAATTGTCCTAAATATATATATATATATATATATATATATATATATATATAGTAGATAATCTTTATCTTATTATATATAATAAAAATATTATCTAAAACTAAATTTATCTCATAAATGACTAAAACTTAGTTTAATATATAAAACTATCTAATAATAAACAAATATTGATCAAAAACATAACAGATTTAGATCTATTTCGTTTCTCATTCAAAAATTTAAAAAATTTACCCAACTAAAAATGGATACACAAACAATTTAACTATGAACGTAGACACACTAAAAACAAAATTAAGAGATGTTGCGTTAGTTCTGGTTCTTCCCTACCTACGAGTATTAACTTATTGGGATCTGTTTGAACCGCTTCAAACATTGTCTACACAATTTGCAGTCGACACTCTTTTTGTTGAGCTCCCTATACCTACACTATTCTTACTTAGAATTAGAAACGTTACAACCAAGTATTTTTATACCCTACGCCCAAAGGGAGTAGGGTTATTCACTTTGTACGTCGCAAGCAAAGCAAAACGCGACAAGACAAGTGTTATGCCTTTATCTTGCCGCGCTTCAGCCCACGGTGCACTCACAGCCGCATGCACACCTAACGGTACCAGGAAGAAGGAGGAGGAGTGAAAGCAAACGAAATGCTGAGCTCTACTGCGGAGAGCATAAAAAAGCTCATCGCATGGTTCTCTGCATTCCGTTTGATTGTCTATTTATTTGCTATAATTTTATCAAGTTTTATTTATTTGTTATTAAGTATTAAGTTATTAAGTAGTTCACTATTGTTTGTTTGTTAAAAAGTGTTGTTTGGTGAAGCGTTATATTTATATAAATAAAACCAAAATATTGTTTATAACGTTACAAAACGTGGGTTTTTATTTTCCCGAACACTGATTAAAAAATGTATAACGGGCGCACCGTCCGCCTCCGTCCGCGGTCACATCACAACTCTGAGAAATCAGGGCATGTCAGTACCTCGGCATTCCGGAGCTTATCAAGAATGTGCTGTGTGCGGGGCAGTGGATAAGCATCCGGAATCGATTTTGCGTTTTGCGTTGAGCTGGCGGTAGTCCACGCAGAGTCAGCATTTATTGTTTTTCTTGCGAACTATTACAATAGGTGCACTGTATGGACACTTAGAGGTTTAGATGCATCCCTTCTTGAGTTATTCATCAATTTGGTAGTGGATTATACCCTGCATGGCAGGATTCTTCGGGAAATATCTCTGCTTGATGGGTCTTTCATGACAACCTGGTGTGACGTCATGTTGGTTGTTCCATTAATGGGCTGTAACACTTTTAATTCTCGTTGTAAGAACTTCTCAACGCTCTTGTTCACCACGCTTCGAGCCTCTAGACATACCGCTTGGATTGAAACTTCTTCGATATCTTGAAGGGTAATAGAGAGTCATTCAAGGATTGTTTGCATTTTTGCTTTCCGTAGAAAGTCCAGGCCGAGTATGACCTTATCTATAACGTTCGGTAGAACCAGGAGTTGAGTTGTACGTTAAGGGTTTCCAACGATGGGTACTACTATGGACCTTTTCATGTAAAGAACTATTTCGTTGGCCAAGCGAGCTAATACATGGACATGACCAGCTGAATGTCGGAAGTCCAAATCTCGTCTGTAAAACTTTCGCTAATGAAATGAAACAATAAATGAAACTTTCTGTGATGTTTGAGTTTGCGGCGTTGTCTTCTGTGGCCTCGGTTCGCCTCGGTTTCCGCGAGACCACCTGGCGTTTCCCTGCCTGCAGCAGTCTAGTGTTCATACTCCTTTCCGCCCGCATGTTTAGCAGAACACGATCTTTGGGCTGGTACAGTTCCTTCCAAAATGTCAATGTTGCCCGCAGAGGTGACATGTTTGGTTGGGATCGATTATAGCGTCTATAACCTATGCAGCTCGGTATCTCGCGTTATGTGCCCCTTTCGGTGGCACTGATTCATTATATTGAAGACATGCGAAATCTTCCGCCAAAGTTGTTAGCTCTGCCAGGTCCACGAAATCATCCCGCTTGATGTAAAGTTGATATTCCGCTGGACTGTTCCGAAAAATACGCTCGAGTTTCTGTTCCTCTTTGTAATTAGCATGGCACATCAGGTCCTGGAGCGAAATCACATAGTCCTTGAAATTCTCTTGTGGGTTTTGGACGCGTCTTCGAATTTCATTTTACAAGCTTTCGGAAAACCGTGTAGGTAGGAAGAATTTAAGAACACCATTCTCTCCAATGTTTATTATTATTTCTGAACCATGTCAGTGCCTTGCTTTTTAGCAACTCTGGAATAGTCCTTTGTAGTACATTGCCATCCAGATCATATACAACGGCCAATTCTTCCACGCGCTCAATAAATTCGAGTAGATTTCGCGTTAACAGTCGTGTCGAGCCAGTTGCTGAAAGCGGTTGTGAATGTGTTGCGTACTAAACGACGTCGTTTGAATCGCTGTATTAAACTTTGCAAGAGGATGTTCAAGTATGAGTCTAACTTTAAACAATGTTGTTCGGGCTTTCCATTTTTTTCAATTTAATTACTAATTTTTCATAATATTTCATATTTGCATTTTATGCCTTTAATATTACATTTTTGAAGTTATCAAGTAAAGAACTAATTACAAATTTTCATAACATTGCAAGTTTACATTTCAACTAAAAATAAGGAAAAATAATTTTTTTTGAAAACCCTCATTTTAAGGAATTATCCATTTTAAGGAATAAATCATGAAAAAAAAAATTAAGAAAATGTTTAGACGGATTGGTAATATGCACCTGGTAAGTGGCTTCGGGAATTTTCGTCATGAACTTAATTTGCCCACTCTTTCTTGTTTGGAGGCTTTCGTTGACCTTACTAACCAGGTCCTTGGGTCTCTGTGACCGGGGTATAATTACGTGTTGTTCTTCGCAGTCATATTTCTCTGTACTAATTGACCCTTCGTGTGAACTTTCGCCCATCTGTAACTCTGATTTCTCAGAACCCTGAATGGTGGTATCCCCGCCAAAAATCGCTTAGCGAAACGAAGGAGATATACTCCGCAGTCGACGGTGTTGTCCTGTATCGGCACTGGAAGATTACAGTACGTCAGGTTGGCTTCGTTGTACAACTCGATTTTGAAATTTATTTTCTATAAAAATTTTCCAGTTGGAGGAAGCTCAGAATTTCTTGGTTACTTCGGTTCGGGTTCGCTGGGAAGGGAGTCTAATGTAAGGATGGCAGGTCGCCGAGAAGATCGACCTTTTTTGATGGCTATGGCATCTATATTGTAGACTATTATTAGGAACCAATGATCTTTTGGTTGATAGGTATTAATAAACGCTTTCGTTGTGCCAGATTGTCATTGCGGAACCAACAATGGAATCCCTGGTAACGTTCTTCGACAGTTTGTTGTGGAAAACGCACTCAGCGTACAAAGAAGAAAGTTGTAAAAATATATATCTCATTGGTCCTTGCAGCTGTCCTTAGGGCTTCTCCGTAGCCATTGGAGGAAGAAATTCCATAGCCTTTGGAGGAAGAAATTCACTATTGTATCATTTAGTTTCTGTCCTATTGCTAGCAACCCGTAGTCCCATGCCATAATTTGTGTACCTTTGGTTTCGGCCGGGATCAAGATATCGTTGGTCAAACCGACCTCCTGGTGTGAGGGACCGTTCTGGGAAAATCCCTCTCATGTTCCTACATATAATTTTGTAGAATATTTTTGTATATTATCTTGTTTATTTACTGCGAAGTTTTTTATTTCATTTTATTTATCACAGTTTATAAATGCATTAAGTTTAGACTTGAATTTGAATTTAAAACTCGAATGAGCGTTATACAAACTTATCAGTTAAGTTACGATCCATCACCTGCATCGGAGCAAGAAAAACATATGTATTACATAACACATGTAATCCATTCACGTATACATTTACAATAGAATATTACTAAGCAGTTGTTAGAGCGAGGCAGATGTAGTTGCAGCGAGTCAATTGACAAACGAAACAAATTTCTGGCAAAAGGGTATAAAAGCAGGAGCGCATATATACTTCGTCCATTCCCTGCAACACGCCTCAGTTTTTATAGGTATAAGTTAAATTATTTAAATTTGTAAATATATAAAATATAAAATATTATAAAATAACTCAGTTTTTATAGTTTTTATAGTTTTTAACAGTTTTAATCACTTGTGTTAGCCACCACTGTAGACTCATAACTATTAAACGCATAACTATTAAAAATAAAAGTTGAAGATTGAACAACAATAACAGTGGCCCTTTTTAATAAATTTTCTTGAGAGGAACCTGGACCGCTCCGAGCCACCCCGGCTATGGATAAGGTTTGCTAACCTAAATTTTGAAATCGCGACAAGAGCCGAGGTTATTAAAACGACCTAAAGAAATCGCAAAGTTTCACGTGGCGCCCGAGCAGGGACCCTGTTAAACAACTACTACAAACAACAAACTAAAAACTGAGGCAAAAATTTGATAACACCGTCACCAACATCTAGAGCGAGAAGGCTGGTACGCACAACGTGGATATACACCTTGAAAAAGGACGAGCTAATGAACCACTTAAAAGAGTTTGAATTAGAAGTTACCGCAACCGTGGAAGAATTTTGGAAAAGATTTGCTACATTCGCCAGCGGAGACAACATCGAAGAAAACCAAAGTGAACGGTTAAGGGTACTAGAAACGCTTCATACACGCCGCACGTCACCAACTCCATTATCCACCGCGGCTACACTACCATCAACATCACAAATTTTCACCGCAGCACATACAGATGTCTTCAGCGGTGAACGATTAGGTGTAACCGAGACACGACATACTCGCAGCACGTCCCCCGTCCAGAACTCACCATGGCTATGCTCCTGACTCCATCAAAGAATCGGTTGAGGCCTGGGCTGTCCCAGGAATAACCTACCTGGGATCATGTCACAGCTGCTACGGGGCAAGGGACTTCAATGGTACCGCAAACCGTGGTCGCATTGGGAAGCTTTTAAACGAGACTTCCTGAAATTTTTTCTATCCTCACTTTATCACGAGCGTCTCAACGTCAAGGTGCGACAACGCTTCCAGGGCCAGACCAAAATATTTAAGGATTACGTCATCGCTATACAGACACTAATGAAGCACACTGATTGCAGCGACCCAAAGAAATTCGACCGCATATACCGAAATAGCCGCCGCGAATACCAGTTGTATATGAAGCCAAGTGATTTTAATACGCTGGCAAAGCTTGTTGATCAGGCCGATCAATATGAAAATATCCTTGCTAATCGAAAGACACAGACGTCACAACCAGCTAGATAGGTCATACACCGCACAGCTCAACTGCAAAGCCTAACAATCGCCACGACAACGGCTATTAACGTTTGGACCACGTGCAGTCGGTGTGGGCAAGACGGTCACCTAACAAAAGAGTGTAGGTATGCAGTCAAATATTTCTGTTGGGACTGCGGAAAGAGGGACGCCAAGACAATGAGCTATTGCCGCGCGAATACGGGAACCCAGAAGGCCATCATCATTAACGGGGAATGGTGGTGCCAATAAACAATCGAACCCCGAAAACTACCATGAGTTACTCTCCTTCCTCTATTTCCTCTTCTTTCTAAACCTTTTTTCTTTCTTTTTTTTATATAAAAAAAAAATTTGGCACGAAACTTTGTTGTGGGTTAAGGTGGCAACAACGCCCCCTTTATCCGACGCGCTGAGCCGCTGCCACCGTGCCACTGTCACCAGAACCTGGCCCACTACAAATCAATAAGCAGAGAGACGAACTGTTGGTTCTGGGGTGCATAGAGACGTCGCGAAGCCCACACAGCTCGCCTATCGTGATAGCCAGGAAGAAGAGTGGAGACTGGAGAGTCTGTGTAGATTATCACCATGCACACTGGAAAAATTACGCGAGGCCAAATACCATTGACCGTAAAAGTGGTTACTGGCAAATACCGGTTGACGAAGGGAGCCACAAGTATACCGCATTCACAGTTCCGGGTAGGGGTCTTTTCCAGTGGCGAGACATGCCACTTGGGCTCCTCTCCGCCCTTGCGTCTTTCCGGAGTGCGCTTGATCAAGTTATCGGTCCTGAAATGGAACCCCACACCTTCGACTATCTCGACGATATCATCGTGGTGAGTAAGACTAAGGGGGACCACATGAAACACCTGCATAATGTCTTCCAGCGATTGAGAGGCGCGAATTTACGAATCAGCAAGGAGAAGTGTCAGTTCTTTCAACAGTTAAAATATCTGGGACACTTGGTTACAACGGAGGCCATTCACACCGATCCCGAAAAGGTAGCCGCTATACGGGAGTTGAGAACACCATCGAATCTCAAAGAGCTACGCGGACACTTAGGTTTCTATTCTTTCTTCAGCAGACCAGTGAGTGGAGAGGCAACTTTGATTTCTCCGAAGTTGCCTATCCACTCACTGGTCTGCTGAAGAAAGGCTAAGCGCTCCTTTCCTATCAGTCTTTCTTGTACGTCTATGATTTGCATGAGGACGGCTCCGAGCCCTTAGTCACATGCATCGGTTTGCAGGAAAAATCTTTGATCAAAATCCGGACACGCCAGTACCGGGGCTTCAGTAAGCTTACGCTTTAAGGCTTCGAATGCCTCTTGCTGTTCCGTTTTCCACATAAAATGTTTTCCCTTTTTCAGTAGCGCGGTCAGTGAATGTACGACATTAGCAATTTCTGGCACGAATCGCCTGTACCATGAAGCGATCCCTATGCAACGTCTAAGCTCACGGATATTTTTCGGAGGTTGCAATTCCTTTATGGTAGAGATCTTGTCAGGGTCAGTGTGAATGCCTTGTTCGCTCACCATGAGATATTTTATTTCCTTTTTGAAAAAGTTGCTTTTCTCCATGTTAATGCGTAGATTAGCGCTCAGCAGGCGGTCAAATACTTCTTCCAAGTTTCTTTTGTGCTCCTCTATCGTCTTTCCCGTGACGATAATATCGTCGAGGTATGCAAAGGCCTTTGGTTCAAGCTCAGGACTAATTACGGTGTCCAGTGCCAAAAGGCATAACACGCCATTGATAAAGGCCACGTCCCGGAACGGTGAAAGCAGTGTAGATTTTGCTATCCTCTTCCATCGGAATCTGCCAGTACCCGTTTTTGAGATCTATGCTGCTTATATATTTGGCATCTCTTAGGCGATCAAGGATGTAATTTATTCGTCGTAGTGGGTACGCATCCGGCACCGACTGCGCGTTCAGCTGGCGATAGTCAACACAAAGGCGGCATTGACCTGTTTTCTTTTTAACCAAAACAAGCGGTGCACTATGACGACTTCGTGAAGGCTCTATATACCCCTTTTCCAGCAGTTCATCTATTTCTGCATTGATGACCTTTTGCATTGCTGGGTTTCGTGGGATATATCTCTGCTTGATTGGTCTCTATATACTCTCTATATACCCCTTTTCCAGCAGTTCATCTATTTCTGCATTGATGACCTTTTGCATTGCTGGGTTTCGTGGGATATATCTCTGCTTGATTGGTCGTTCATCGCTCATTACTATACTATTCGATGTTTAGTGATGTTGGATGGCTCTTTTATTCCTTCAAACCGTTGTAGTTGCCTTTTTAGGAAGTCCTCCGAGTTCGTTTGCTTTGCAGGACTTATCCCTGTTATGGTGAAAAGTTTGATTGAATCTTTCCGCGTTTTGCTCTCCATTTCCACTGGGAGCCCAGCGCACTGAATAGTTGTTCCAATAGCTGTGAGGAAGTCATACCCTAATATTAAATAGTCAATCACCTCAGGTAGGATTAAAAGGTCAATAGTACAGGAAACATATCCCATGGCAATCTTTGTGATTAGTCCCTCCACCGCAGTTTCTACTCTTCCATTCGCCATACATATTGGGGTATCTACTCTATATATATCCTTGGTATTTTGTAGTTGGTGTGCATAGTATGTACTAATAAAGCTGCGCATTGCACCGGTGTCTAGTGTTGCGTCGAGCAAATCGCTTCCAAGTGCTACGGTGGTCACTATGCGTTATTTTTCTATGCGTAAATTTTTTATTGGGTTCGAGGATCGCTGGCCCTGTCTTGTACAGCCCCTCGACTCTGGTGACGGCCCCTGCCGTTTCCCTCCTGCCTTCGGCAGCATTCGATAGTGCGTTTACCTTTTTTGCCGCACGTCCAGCAAAAAATCAATTGTTCGTTGCGACAGTCACGCGCGAAGTGGCCTTCGCGTCCGCAACGTCGACAGATGTGCATTTATTATGTTCGGTTCTCCTTGGTCTACGATTTGTCTGTGATTCTCTCTGACTTGTGGTACCTTCTGCTGCGGCCGACTGTCTATGTGTAGGTTCTCAAAGTCGCCAGCTAATTTTGTGAATTCGCATAGTGTAGTGAACTCTCTTCTTTTTATGTACAGCTGAACGTCATGCCTACTATTTTTGTAGATGCGTTCCAAACGTTGCTCTTCTGTCATCTGTGCATGACGCATGAGATTCTGCATTGAAATCATGTAGTCTTTAAACCGTTCGCTAGACTCTGTCGTCGTTGGCGGATCTCGTCTTCCAATCGCTCAAAGTATCTCGCTGGAAGGAAAAACGTGAGGAAGTCATGTTTGAAGTTTGCCACTTCCTATTATTGTTCCTGAACCAGTGTAGGGCTTGGTTATCTAGAAACTCGGGCATAACTCTCGGAATGAGGTTGA
The DNA here is from genome assembly GCA_922984085.1 of Sicus ferrugineus. Classification (NCBI taxonomy): domain Eukaryota; kingdom Metazoa; phylum Arthropoda; class Insecta; order Diptera; family Conopidae; genus Sicus; species Sicus ferrugineus. Next base: position 51,823,922 of record OV277348.1, read on the forward strand.
CGTTCAAGCTATAAATGTCCACCAATTCTTCAATTCGTTCGATGAAGGCTAAGGGTACTTCGTGACCTCCACATCTTACTGACCATTTTTTGATTCGATCGAGGATTGCTGCGTAGGAGCTAGATGGTGCTGTTGGACCGAAACATGGGTACGTTTAGTTTTACCGCCGATGATGGTGGTTGTAGGGCTCCTTTTGATCCTCCTGGCGAATCGCTTCGTCTATGCTCGGCCTCTAGTGCTTTTAGCCTTTGGATAACTTCAGGTTCTAGGCCTTCCTTTGTAGAAAAAATTTTTTTTTCTATATCCGAGTTCAGGAGCTGCTAAGCTTTAAAGCTTCTTGTGCTGATAGCCCGAGCTCCTGTTAAGGGGGTTGATAAAGGGGAGGGGAGTGGAAATTATTATTTTTTTTTTTTTTAAATTTTAGAACTAATAGCGCTAGGCTAGGCCTTAAGTACGCTGAAAACAACACAATTAACATCCATGCCCAAGGCGGGATTCGAACCCACATCCCCGGAGCTCTCAGCGCGGTTATCACCCACTGCGCCACCGAGGACGGCAATGCCCTGCGTGGCAAATGCCCTGCGTAATTCTTCCACAGTGCCTTCAACCTCGAACCCAAACTCGACCGCGTACTTCAGTACGTCTTCTCGACGAAGTGAGTGAATCCGTTTTTACCATTTTTACCTTATTTTTGTTCTATTTTGCCATCAAAATATATGTACGTGTATTTCTGTGTTTAGGAAAGTCCCTGCTCGGGCGCCCCTGTAACGAAGTTCCGGTTCTCCGGTTTAAGCACGGATAAGCTCGCCGGTGTCCACGGTCCAATTACAGAAATTTATAGATTTGGAAACTTTACTAAACACAGTTTTCTTTATTCCTTCTGATTTAAATTGGTTTGCGTATATACATACATATATGAAGTTAGATTTATGTACAGATGAACAGGGCCGAAAGTGGTGGATTCTTTGGTACGGTGTATTGGTCTTCCGAGTTCGCCGGGTTTCTAACTTTGTGCCTTTCCAATTCGCCGGGCTTCTCTTCTTGGCACTCAAGTCCCTCGGAACCTGGTAACTGGCTAGTTCGAGAACCTTGTCGTTGTCATCACTATAACCAGTTCAGCACCCCGTGGGGTCCACGCGTACATATATATACAAACGTATCAGTAGCCGAGTTAAAACCGCGTGCTACTCGGAGTTTATATGAGTGGCAACTGAGTTAGAACCGCATGTTGCAACTACATATAGTCCGGGGATAACTTTGTATATATATCCCTCACCCAACTAACTGTCTCAAGATCTTCGTCGCCGTTTCTATAATTCACTAAGCACTTCGTTATTTCCACGCGTACATATATATACAAGCGTATCAGTAGACGAGTTAAAACCGCGTGCTACTCGGAGTTCCTATGAGTTGCAACCGAGTTAAAACCGCGTGTTGCAACTACATATAGTCCGGGGATAACTTTGTATATATATCCCTCACCTGACTAACTGTCTCAGTTTTCCTGATCTGTGCGCCTCGAGTACACCCTCCATGCTTGTCAATAGTCTACCAACTCATCTTCCTTTATTACGTCTGCTACAGTCGCTTGCCTGTGCGGTTATGTGTTCTCTGTGCTGCGAAATTTTCCAACTTGCTTGTTGCTCGTCCGGCTCTCGTTGTGGTCCTCTCCCTCGTGTTCCTTGTCAGTCGTTCCACAAATTGTGCGGAAGGTGTCATTTTTATCTCCAGTGTTATTTTTTCTCACTCTCTTTCCGCCGTTCGCTCGCCACATCATATACTTAAAACTAAACCAGTGTTTCTTATCACGACTTCAATTCATTTTAAGGGATGATAACAAACTTGAAATATTAGGTTCTAATTGGTATAAAATAATAATCTTCATTCCATTCAAATATATAAAGAAAAACTATTATGTGATATACATTGTAATTATTAGCAAAAATTGTTGACACACAAAAATGTTGTGACACCAGGTTTGGTGAAATTCGATCGTCACAGCGTGTTGGCAGAAAACCATGACGAACCCAGCGCCGGCCACTTAGGCATCCGAAAGATAATCGCCCTCATCGCTCGTAGGTATTACTGTCCGGGGATGTTTCGTGACATTTCTCGCTAAGAAGGCGTGATTCATGTCAGCGCTACAAGGTGGATCAAAGGAAGCCAGCCTGTGAGATGCTCAGCCTAATCCCTGGGGTACCATGGGCCACTCTCTGCGCGGACTTCGTTGATCCACTGCCAAGATCACGACGTGGCCATAATATGCTTCTGGTGTTCACTGACAAGTTCAGCAAATTGGTCGAGATGGATCCACTAAGGCAGGCCACAACAAAAACACTTCAACAGGCTTTCAGAGAGAGGATAATTGCGAGGTTTGGTGTACCGAAGGTTTTAATAACTGACAACGGCGCACGGTTCGTCAGCCATAAGTTCAAAGCCTACATGAAGGAGGTTTTCGTACGTCAACAGTTTACCGCCCCTTACACACCTCAAGAAAACCCAACCGAACAGGTTAACAGGACGGTGACGAACCTTGTGTGACGTGCTCGAGCCTGAGCCGGACCTTGTGGGACGTTGGACGAGCGCTGGTCATGCAGCCACGAAATTGGGGGGGAATGAATAAGCTTACCCTGCGACGTTGACTTCTGTAGAGTTGACAGTGAAACCTCCATACGCTAACACAGTCATCGTTATTGCTTAAAAGGTGAAGGCAACTGGAGGGAAAACCTCCATAGAAAACTGACAAATACTTTTATAGCAATCTCAGCGGGGAAAAGCCACATGGAAAAGGTTTTGCTCACTATGCTGACAGCGGTGTTGTTGACAGGAGGGAAAGCCTCAATGCGCCAACGCAGTCACCGTTGAATTGCTTAAAAGGTGATTGCAGCTGGAGGAAAAATCTCCACAGATCACTGGCAAACACCTTTATAGCAATCCCAACAAAGAGAGCATTTGGCCTTCCGTGATTCTGCTTGTACTGGGCCGTCAGTTGCTTTCCAGGTGTGATCGCGACTGGACGTGCGTTTTTGAGTGCTCCCGGTGTTTTTTGGTGTCCTACCTAGGTAGGCATTTTTTCGGTTTTTGCGGAATTTTCGTGGTTTTGTGCTGCGATACCGTCGGTCGGTGTCGGCAGAGTAGTGCTAGTGCATTTTAGCACTTAAATTGTTAATAATTTGTTAACAACAAATTATTTAGTTTTTTGAAGTCCTACCTAGGGGTGACTTTTTTCGCGTGAAGTCGCGAAAGAAGGCCGTCGCGGTTGACGTGAACGGTGCGACGGAGGTGGGCGTCGTTGTGGTGAAGTCCGCAAGGGAGGACTCGTCAGCGGTCTCCGAGTCGGAGCTCGCTGCGGCCTCTAAACACGCCAGGAAGGCGAATGGAACCGGGAAGGCCATAAAGAAGGCGATTTCGGTGGACGCGTTGAAGATGGTGGGTCTGACGAGCGATTGCGAGTCCTCGTCATCGTCGTCAGACTGTGAAATGAAGGTGGTAAGCCCCAAGTTTGCCACCAAGGTAAGTGGTAAGATTAAGGCATGTAAGGGTTCCGGTGGGAGTGCCCGTGAGGGTACTCATATGAGTGCTCCGGTGGTTGCCACCGCTGCCTCTGGGTCGTTCGGTGAACGGCTCAAGGCAGTCACGGGTGCCCTCATTGGGGTCCTTTTTGAGGGTGACGGTGTCAGCCGGCCGCTGACCCGTCGAATCTTAGGTGGGTATGAGCGTTTGCTCATCGAGCTTTCGGGAGAGAACGAGCGTCTGAAGGGACGCTTGGAGGAGCGAGGAACCGCCAGTGGCGGCTTCGTGGCGCCGGTGGGTCGGCCAGTGCCGGTGAATCGGCCGGTAGTGGGGGGTATGGTGGGTCCTTCGGGGGTCCCTGCTGGTGCTGGTGGTAGCACCGTTGTGGCAGCGCCTTCGGCCTTTCCAGCCCTGCCTCCTGCGCGCCCCGCTGTCAAGCCGGTTGAGACGTGGTCCTTGGTGGTCAAGAGCCGGAAGGCCGGTGAGACACCCAAGGAAGTGGTTGATAAGGTGGTGAAGCAGGTGGGCCCGACCCTGGGTGTGCGCGTACACGAGGTTAAGGCTCTTCGTGGTGGTGGTGCGATTATTCGCACCCCCTCCGTGACCGAGCGCGAAAAAATCGTGCTAAATCCGAAGTTTAGCGAGGTTGGGTTGGACGTGAGTGTGAATAAGAAGCTTGGTCCCAAGGCCGTGGTTCGTGGGGTCCACTGTAGGATCACTCTTGACGAGTTCATGGGTGATCTCTATGAGATGAACCTCAAGGAGCGGATGACCTTGGAGACCTTCAAGAAGGAGGTCAAACTCGTGAGCCGCCCTTGGAAGGAGGGCGGAGATGATGCGACTAACGTCATCCTGGAGGGTAGTGGCCGTGCCATGGAAGCTCTCCTGGAGGTAGGTAGTTGCTACATTAAGTGGTTCTGCTTCCGTGTGTGGGAACACGAGACGACTCCTGGCTGCTTCCGCTGTCTCAGCTTGGACCACAGGGTGAGCGAGTGTAGGCTGAAAGAGGATGCCGTCGTTGTGGGCAGTCTGGCCATCATGGTCGGAAGTGCGAGAATGCTCTGCACTGCCGGAACTGCGCGTTCAATGGGAAGCCAGCTGCACATCGTATGATGTCGGCTGACTGCCCCATTCACGCTGCATATGTTGCCCGCGCGAATGCAAGACATTAGAATGTCTTGTAAGATTGTGCAGTTGAACTGTCAGCGCGCTTACGCTACGATGGGTGACTTGGTGCAGTTTCTGTGCGAGTCTGGCAGCAGCTTTGCTCTGCTGCAGGAGCCGTACTACCAGCAGGGTGGGGTAAGGGGTTTGCCAGCTGGTATGTAGCTGCTGTGGTAGTGAATGACGTGCATACCCAGTGTATGCTCGTTGATTCAAGCGAATGGGGTGTTTGTGTGAGTGTGGAAGGTGTGTACGGCAAGCTCTTGTTGGCAAGTGTGTGCTGCCGTTATAGCGGTGATCTAGAGCCCTATACAAGGTATATGGATAGGGTGCTACTACTTGCGAGTAGCAATCCCGTTATCCTAGGTTCTGACGCGAATGCATCGTCCGCGCTTTGGTTCAACAAAACGTCCAGATTGGCTGGGCGGCTGAGTCAACAGCGGGGTGAGATGCTGAGTGATTGGGTCACGAGTAGTGGCGTGCACGTGCTCAATGAGCCGAGTGAGTGCTATACCTTTGAGGGGCCTAGAGGTGTGAGTGACATTGACGTGACGTTTGCGAATGAGGCTGCAATGAATCTGTATGGATTTCGTTGGTCCATCCGGGGGGGCTTAAGTGTAAGTGATCACAATCTCATTGAGATTGAGGTCACTTATGGCCACGTAGAAAATACGGGCAGTATCACTAAGCGTTGGCGTACTCTGGGGGTCAATTGGGATACGTATGCGGTTAGGGTCGGGGAGGCGGTTACTTCGGTACCACTTGCTGACTTTGACAACCTTGGTGTGGATGAGCAGGTAGCCAGTTTAACTGAGGCCGTTTGGCGTGTCAACGACGAGCTCTTCGAGAGATGCCGATTGGCAAATCGTAGAGGGGTGAAGTGGTGGACACGCGGCTTGACGGAGAAGCGTAGGGAGGTTCGCCGCCTCAGGAAACGTTTCCAGAGAGCGCGAATTGCTGGTGATGCGAGTATTGATCAGTTCAGGTTGTCGTTTAGGCGCGAATTGAAAGAATATAAGCGCATGCTTATGGCGACTAAGGAGAATGAATGGAGACAGTTTGCTGTGCGCCACAGCGATGACCCCTGGGGTCAGCTGTATAAGGTGTGTCGTGGCAACAGAAGGATTGTTGAAATTAGTGGCATCCGTGTTGGCGATTCCGTGTTGCCAACATGGAATGCTTCTGTGAGTGCACTTCTTTCTGAGTTTTTTCCTGGTGCGGTGCCTTCAGGTCATCCTCACGATGTGGGGCTGCCTGTTGGTCCCCCTGAATTGGTGACCGCGGATGTTGGGTGTGCGGTCTCGCTGATAAGGTCCAGGAGGTCTCCCGGGTTGGATGGGATTACTGGAGAGATGGTGAAAGCCATCTGGAAGGTAATTCCTGAATACCTGGTTGCCCTGCTCGGGAAGTGTGTGCGTGACGGATACTTTCCTTCTGAATGGAAGACCGCCAGAGTCATTGTGCTCTTGAAGTCGCCTGATAGGGTCAGGTCTAATCCTAGATCCTATCGGGGGATTAGCCTTCTTCCGCTACTTGGAAAAGTGCTGGAGAGGGTTATGGTAGAACGGCTTCATGAGTGCTTGCGTGATGACATGTGTCCTTGGCAGTTTGGTTTCAGGAGTGGTCGGTCTGTGGAGGATGCGTGGGCGTATGTGAGGGATTGTGTGAGCTCCTCTAGTGCGGAATACGTCTTGGGCGTATTTGTGGACTTCAAGGGTGCGTTTGACTACTTGAGCTGGTCTAGTATCACCAGTAGGCTACGTGAGTTGGGCTGCCGTGAGGTTGGACTGTGGGAGAGTTACTTCTCTGACAGAAAGGCCTGCGTGGCTGGAAGTAATCAGTGCGTCTGGGCTGATGTGGTCAGGGGCTGTCCGCAGGGTTCCGTCTGTGGTCCATTTATTTGGAACCTCATGATGGATCCTCTGTTGCGGCGTCTTGGTCTGTCCTGGAAGTGCTGTGCTTACGCCGACGATCTGCTTGTCCTCGTTGAGGGTCGGTCGCGTGCCGCGATTGAATCCTTGGGAGAAAGTGCCATGAGTGTTGTGTGTGAGTGGGGTGCTCAGGTGGGTGTGGACGTGGCAATGGACAAGACCGTGATAATGCTGCTCAAGGGCAGATTATCACGTAATCGACATCCAATTGTCCGTGCATCTGGTGTCTCCCTCAAGTATGAGACTGAGGTCAAGTACTTGGGGGTGACTATCGGTGAAAGGATGAACTTCCTTCCCCATCTGACACATACGCGAGAGCGTCTTGTGTGTGTGGTGGGTCAGGTGCGTCGGCTGCTTAGGTGTGACTGGGGTCTGAGTAGACGTGCTGTCCGTGTCCTCTATGGGGGTCTCTTTCTTGCGTGTGCAACCTTTGGTGCGTCGGTCTGGTGCGATGTGGTAACGTCTGCTGCTGGGTATCGCAAGATTCTGGCATGCCAGAGGGTTATTCTTGCTGCATGCCTGCCAGTATGCCGTACGGTCTCCACGGAGGCCTTACAGGTATTAATGGGGGTTGCCCCTCTTGACTTGGAGGTGGTCCGTCGTGCGGCCATCTTCAGATGCAGGAGGGGTTACCATTGCCGCAGCATGAATGGTTTGAGAGTGATGTGGAGAGGCATAGTGTGACAGAGCGCAAAGCGTTCTTGAATGAATGTATTTCATCTAGCTGGCAAACTAGATGGAACAATAGTGAAAAGGGTAGGACGACGTATGAGTACATACGGGACGTCACATTTGCTGCAAGTCATCCTTGGTTTGGCTTCAGTCTGAGCTTGGGCTTTTTGATAACTGGCCATGACTCTCTTAATGTATTTTTGTTTAAGAGATGCCTCACGGCTTCAGAAGCTTGTGACTGTGGAGCTGAGATTGAGGATTGGCTGCATGTCCTGTGTGTCTGCCCGTTGTACTCGGACTTTAGGGATTTGGGGGCTATGGGTATTAGTTGGACTGACCAGGGGTTCTGTGTGAGTGAGGCTCTCTCCACATCAGAGCAACTGGAATGTCTGGACCGGTTCGCCGGTAGAGTGTTCGTGGAGCGTCGTGTGAGGGTAGGTTAGCTGCCCAATTTTGTGCGTGGGTGGTCTTGTGTATGTGGCGTATGGGTTGTATGAATAGGTAAGTTGTAGGTGATTGTGTGTGTGTGGTGGGTGGGGTTGGATGGCGATGTATGTGTTGGTTGTGCTGAATGAAGTGTGCATGTTATGTGTGTGCCAGCCTAACTGTCGTCCTTCGGGAGGACAGAGCTGTTGTGCTGCACTGGTGTTGCGTTCCTGGTGTCCGTCTCTCCTGGGGCCACCGGTCCCCGAGCGGTATGGAGCTCACCGGTAGTAACACCGTTACGAAGCCTGACCTGAGGTTATCTGGTACCACGGGTTTCGGGGGGTGCTGAGGTTGGTCTCAACGCCTCACCCCGGAATCAAAGATTTTTACATCTTGTTGGGGGTCCAGCTAAATTGGGGTTAAACCCCGTCTTAGGTGCCGCTCCCTGTCTGAGTGGAAGAGGTACGGATAGGCCTCGCTCCCACAGTGAGGAGGACATGTCCATACACATGTCTTTAGACTGTTTTCACGTTTGGTGTGGGCAGTTTCTGTCTGCACCAAGTTCTATCCACAGCTGGACTTAAAAACTTATAGGCGACCGGTCCCGGGCTGTAAGGAGCCCAACTGGTAGTAGTCTTGACTACGAAGTCTGACCAGAGGCTTTGTCTGGTACCACGGGGATCAGGAGCCCCTGTAGCGTGTTCGCTCACGCTCAGCCTGGTCATTGTTGGAAGGACCCCTTGTGGGAGCAACGTGGGGGCTGTGGTTGACGCCCAAACGTACGCGGGCAGAGCTATTCTTTTATAGCTCGGTGTGGAGTTGCATTGCAACCGGGTGCCGTGACCCATAGAACGGCAGAGGTGTTAGAAAGGCCTCGACCCCTCACCAAGAGGGAGTGCTTGTCCTTTACGCAAGTACTCGAATTGGTTCCCGCGGACTGGTACCAGGTACCTATTCAAGGGGGCGTTGGTTGACGCATAGACTTCAACCCCATGTGTGATGGCACACCGTGAGCTTAAGCCAGTCTTGGCAGGCGCTCATGTTAAACACCCGGAGACACTTCTGTACTGGGCCGTCGAAACGCCAGAAAAGAACTGACTCCTCTGAGCTGCGTGCTCGTCTTTTATAGTCGCTCATCTCGTTCTTCCCTACCTACTAACTTGTTGGGATCTGTTTGAACCTCTTCAAACATTGTCTCGTTCTACAATAACTCCACATAGTTTGCAGTCGACACTCTTTTTGTTCCTTACCTACACTATTTTTTTTAGAATTAAAAACGTTAGGACCAAGTATTTTTTTATTGATAGTAAATGAACTTAATTATTAATTTTTCATAATATTGTATTTCACATTTACATGTTATGCCTTTAATATTATCCACATTTTTGATGTTATCAAATAAATATAACTAATTACAAATTTTCAAACATTCCAAGTTTACATTTCAACTAAAAATAAGGAAAAATCAATTTTTTTAAAAAAAATTTCATTATAAGGAATTCTTTTCCATTTTAAGGAATAAAATGGATCATGAAAAAAATGCATCATAAAAAGATGGAAAAATAAGAAAATGTTGAGACGGATTGGTAGGACCGTCGCATTCTCATCTCACATCAATTCGTTGAGCAAGGTAAAACCTTTGTTGCTTCGGAACGCGCAATACGCACCTAGTAAGTGGCTTCGTGGATTTTTGCCATGAACTTGATTTGCCCACTCCTTTTTGTTTGGAGGCTTTCATTGACCTTCCTAACCAGGTCATTGCGCCACTGTGATCTGGGTATAAATACGTGTTGTTCTTCGCAGTCAAATTTCTATGTACTAATCGGCACTTCGTGTGGGCTTTTGCCCGGCTGTAACGTTGATTTCTCACAGCCACGAATGGTGGTATTGCGATTTCTAGTCGAGTTTAATCAATGTCCCGCTTAGTGCCCCCACCGATCGATTTTTACTTTTTGATTCCATTAGTCGACGTTTCCCATTTCCAAAAATCGCTTAGCGAAACGAAGGAGATACACTCCGCAGTCGACGGAGTTGTCCTGTATCGGCACTGGAAGATAAACGCACTCGAGTTTGGCTTCTTTGAACTCCGGTTTTGTAATTTTTTTCTCTATAAAAATGTTCCAGTTGGAGGAAGCTCAGAATATCTGTGGTTACTTCGGTTCGGGAGTCGCGGGAAGGCGGTCTATAGTAATGTGAGGATGGCAGGTCACTTAGAAGATCGATCTTTATTGATGGTTATGTCATCTATATTGTTGACTATTATTAGGAACTCAAGATCTTTTTGGGTGATAGGTATTAATAAATGCTTCCGTTGCGCCAGATTGGCATTGCGAAACCAGCGATAGACTCCATGGTAACGTTCTTCGACGGTTTGTTGTGGGAAACGCTCCCAGTTTTCAAAGAAGAAAGTTGTAAAAATATATATCTCATTGGTCCATGCAGGACCTTAGGGCTTCTCTCCATAGCCCTTGGAGGAAGAAATTCACTATTGTATCATTTAGTTCCTGTCCTATTTCTAGCAACCCGCAGTCCCAAGTGTTGTCAGTCGCTGCTTCCGCGGAATACATTTTCAGTATAAATGAGATTGAAAGATAGCAGATAAGAGTAGTCAGTAGTCATTAGTGAAGCAGAGCTTAAAAACAGTGTGCAAACTCTAGTGTAATTGGTAATAAAGTCATCAAAGTGGAATTGTAGTGTTTTAATTCGAACGGACTGTGGAAGGAAGGACTTCGGAGAAGCCCACGACAAGGACATTCCAGAAAGAACCCCAACATATTTGGCGCAGTCGGTTATTACGAACCGAAAATCGTTCGCACAAGTGAGTTTGTGTTAACATAAAAATTTTAAAAGTGTTAAATAGAGACAGGAATAGAAATTATTTGTAGCGTAGTTAGTGAGAAGAAATAGAAATTAATTCTAACACACATAAATAATCATTTGACTACTTTACCCGTAATCCTGTGGGTGAGTCTGGCTATAGGAGGATTATCATAATAATTTGTTGTGCAAATTTAAACATTGTGAGACAAATGAAGAATTGTAAAACGAATAATTTCTGAACAGTAGATTTAACAGTTTTGTGAATGCTACGAGGAAAAAAAATGAAAGAAAATACGTGAAGTGTGACTATAATTAAAACGTGATGCGAAACGCAAGAGTGGCGGTGGCGCTTACGCTTGCTTGAGGTCGGATTTCAGCGCAAAACGATGCTGAAGTTTTGATTGTTTTTGCTCATTTGCTCGTCAGACCCAAAGTGTTGGCAGAAATGCAAGCGTAGTCTTTTTGTTTTTGTTGTTTTTTGTTACTTTATGGATATTTCGCTCGATTTGTAGGCGCGATTAAGGGATTTAGGAAGGGATTATAAAGATTTGGTGGGGCAGTTAGACAGGTTTATTGAAAAAATTTGGGATAATCTTTGGTCCACTGTAAACAATAAGGAGAATTTAGTTTTAATAAAGTAAAAGATTAAAGATCTAGGTAGTCTTTTCAAGGTAGAGAAGGCGGATGCAATTTTAGAAGAGCTGCTCAATTTTATATCAAATCAAAATAAGAGTGCGCTAAAGGAATTAGAAAGGTGGAAAGCTGAATTTCACGCCTTAAAAAACAGATACGACAACTATTTGACGGACAGCGAATTAGAGGCGATTTTAGTGAAGGAAGTGGAAGAGGAAAACATTAGATTGAGAAAGTTGATTGAGAAAAAGGGAGTTTCGGGAAATTGGCTCTCGACAGCTTTAAACCACAAAAGCAGGGAAAGTTTTGACGCTAGAAAAGGCTCATAAGCGAATAGAGGAGTTAAAAGAAGAAAATAGGCTCCTGCGACAGGAAGAATTGCTAGCAGATAAGACCCTGCCGCACAAAGATCCGATTGGACGCCCTTCACTACCTGCAACAGGTTTAAAGATCATCAGGAGTAACACAGGTTTAAAAATGAATATAGAAGTAATTGCAAAGAATGTAAACACCATTATTCTCAGGTAACCGTTCGCCTGATTTAAGGAATGAAATGTATAAATTTACTGAGGGATGTGAATTCGCAACGAGGGGAATATCGGATTCCGAAATAGGTGACTTCTTAGCGTGTGTAAAGCAAATGTTTCATAGGAACTCTTACGGGTTAATTAGGCGAAAGGAAATAATAAGCGTAGAAGAGTTATACAGTACCTTAAAGCTGTCCTATCTGAAGTGTAGATCGCTAGATACAATAATCTCGGAAATACAGACAGTGTCCCAACTCCCAGGGGAAGAAATAGTGGAGTTCGGAGAAAGGCTATTAAATCTAAGGACACAGGCGGGAGACATTACGAAATCTCAATATACTGAGGCCCAGTGTCATGGACTGCGAATTGAGATTAACAAATCATTAGCGAGGACATTCGTGTTGTGGTTAAGAGACCCAACGATAAGGATGAAGATGTTGGGCACCAACGTGATCGACATGGAAAGTCTGATCGCAGAAGCAGTAAAATTAAACGAGATCATCAGCAGATCTCTCGGAGCCCAACCAAACCTTTTAGCGAGTATGAATCCGGTCTGGACGGTAGGAATGAACCAAAGGACTGCAAGCCATACACCCATGGATGCCCCAGGGAAACTAAATACACAGCATGACGATAACTCCATGCAAAACCCGAGTATTACACTGGACGGCAAAAGGATGGGACGTCCACAAGGATATGGTGGGGAAGCCAGTGCCAAAACACGAATAGTATGTAGTTTTTGCGGAAGGAAAGGCCATACAAGGGACGAGTGTCTCGTAAGGAAAAATAGTCCATTCTGTGAGAAATGCATGATGTATGGGCATGAATTAAATTGGAGATGTCAGTCACGGGGACAGCCGACGAGAAGATATATAGCCGAACGTCAGGTAGGTAATCAGAGAAGAAATAGTAACGACCCCATGAGTAGTGGTAGACAGCAGTCACAAGCGAATGAGGGTAGATGGAATACGTATAATAAGGGAAACAGAAGCGGCGGAGATGATATCAAGTGTTTCCGTTGTGAAAAAACAGGACACATAGCAATAAATTGCCCCGTCCAGAGATATCAGGGAACAGCGCAGGGAAACTATCGAGGGCCCAGCGAAGGCCACTAAGCTGGGAACCCAAAAAGATAAGTAACTCGAGGCCACACATCATGGGAGTGACGAGTCATACGTCGAAAACGATTGTTGAACCGTCCTCCTCTGATCGTTTCGAGGAAGTCGATCACGGGCGAATCGATAGTGCAGCGGGAGCGTTAAAAGTGCAGGCGGGAGTATTGAGTCATTCCCAGAAGAAGTTAACAGTTGTGAGGAGGTAAGCGGAATTGGAGTTAAGCAAGCAGTAATAACAAACAAACAGTAAAGCCGACGGCCGTTGAGTCAGTGGATACGTTTGGAGTTTTGACTTCGTGCTTAAGTGCAAGCATTGCACAAATTTTCGTTTTAATTATATTGTCTCTGGGTGTAATAAAAGATGTAGTAAAAGAAATTAAGATTAAAAATTTTAATTATACTGAGCAATTTTTAAACAATAACAAGACAAACTTGAATTCATGGCAAAAAGACGCAACGAAAATGTTAGAAAATTTTTTCTCAAAGATAAAATATAGTACAAGTAAAAGCAATAGTATAAAACGGAATAAAACGGAGAGAAGGGGACACATAAATTCATGATTTAACTGGCAGAAGGGTCGCCCAGACACTATAGATGACGTGTTCAAAACTCATCCTATTAGTGGATACTGGAGCAGACAAGAGCCTGGTAAAAGAGAGCGCGTTGAGTGGATCATTGCCGGTAAATATTAAAGACGTAAAACCCTTAATGGAGCTTTTGGTGGATGCCTAACAACGAAGGGTCGAAGGGTTCTGTAGTGATCAAACCTAGCGGTATGAATCACCTCAGTTTAAAGCTACAATTAGTGCCGCTTGGACAGGGAGTGTCAGCGGATGGCATAATTGGTAGGGACAATTTGTGGAATCGGTCAGTTATAAACTCAGTTAGTAAACGAGTAACATTTATGGACGAGAATAAGAAACATATTGAGTCGCTGGTTATGCGTTCAAGGGAAGAACTGGATCAGATCTTACATAATGAAAGTTCGAAAGTAATGGCTAGAACTATTAGAGCAGTTCCAGTTAGGATTAGAAGCAATATTCCGCAAATAGTAGTTCATAAACAGGAAATTGTTCCGGGAGTGTATATGGGGGAAACTTTAGCGAAAGTAAAGGAGGGCGTAGTTTACGTTGCGATACTGAATTCAACGGAACAAGATGTAGAAATAGACAGTGACTTTAGGTCGGGGTTTTCTACTTTCAATGAGTTTGAAACACCCCGTGCTAGTATGATACAGAGTAGGAGAGATAGATGTTAATAAGTACTCTGATGAGTAAATTAAGTCTACATAATAGTTTGAATAAGGAGGAAAGGGGTTCAGTAGAGAGAGTATGCGCAGCTTTTCATGATATTTTTCTGTTGGAAGGAGATGAATTGTTCTATACGTCGGTCTTAAAACACGAAATACCGACCAGGAAAGACCAATCACCAATTAATCAAAAGCAGTATAGGTTACCTCATATCCATAGGGAAGAAGTGAACAGGCAGGAACGGAAGCTGCTAGACGATGGGATTATCTCCTCCAGCAAATCGTCGTGGAATTCGCCACTGTTACTGGTACCAAAGAAAGCCGCAAAGGATGATCAGAAATGGATGATCAGAAAAATGGCGTCTAGTGGTGGACTTTAGAAAATTAAACGATGTTACGATTAAACAGGTTTTCCCTATACCCAGAATTGAGGAGATTTTAGAGCAGTTAGGACATAGTAGGTATTTTTCAACATTAGATCTTGCTAGTGGGGATCTCCAGGTTCTGGTGGATGGAAAAGACAAAGAAGTTCAGGATTAGGACATTTCGAATTCAACAGAATGCTTTTTGGTTTAACGGAGGCGCCCGCGACGTTTCAGAGAATAATGAATCATATTCTCACTGGGCTCCAAGGGATAGATTGTTTCGTTCATTTAGATGATATAGTAGTTTATGGTAGGAATTTAAAACAGCATGAAGATAGGTTATTTAAGGTGTTTAGCGTCCTTAGGGAAAATAGTTTAAAACTAAACACGGAAAAATGTCAGTTGTTAAGACGAGAAATAGTTTATTTAGGCCATAAGTGTTCTGAACAGGGTGCACTGCCCAGCCCACAGAAGGTTGAGTGTGTAAGGAATATAAAACCTCCCAGGAACAAAAAGGAGTTGCAGGCATTCTTGGGGTTAGCCAACTACTGCAGGAAATTTATTGGGAGCATGGCGAAAATCGCTTTGCCAATTAACAAATTACTGAGAAAGGATGCCAAATTCCAATGGTCGGAGGACTGCCAGAAAGCGTTCGTCAATCTGAAGGAGGCAACAGCATCACCACCTGTACTCGCGTATCCGGATTTTTCGAAACAATTTTTGTTAACAAAAGACGCCAGCAATGAAGCTCTGGGAGCAGTATTGTCTCAAGGGGAAGTAGGAAAGGACAGACCAATAGCTTTCGCCAGTAGGGCGTTGAGTGGAGCCGAGAGACGGTACTCCACATTCGAAAAGGAATTCTTGGCTATAGTTTGGGCAACGAAGAATTTTAGCGCATATCTTTTGGGGAGGCCGTTCAAAATATTTACAGACCACCAAACCTTAAAGGGTATAGCGAATTTAAGGGATCAGACTTCTCGTCTAGCCAGGTTTAGGCATAAACTATTGGAGTACGATTTCGAAATTATATATAAACCTGGGAAGAAAAATTTAAATGCAGACGCTCTGAGTAGAATACCCCAAAATAGCAATGAGGTCGCGGCAGTCCAAACGCGCTCTAAGGCGAAAGAACAAAAAACCCAAGAAAACGACCTGCCGCAGGAAATTTCCGCGTCAATGGAACCGGATAGTCCAAAGACAGAACAAGTGGTAATACAATTCTTCTGGAAGACCCAAAAGAAATAGAGACAACAATAAAAGATTTCCATGATAAACCATTAGGAGGCCATCAAGGGGCGGTAAAAACTTATTTACGCATTAGGCAAGAATACAGGTGGCCTGGTATGCAGAAACAAATAAAAGAATACGTTAGAGTATGTCCCAAATGTCAGGTGAACAAAAGTTCAAACCTAACGAAAATGCCTCTGGTATTAACAGACACGCTAGTGCGGCTTCGAAAAGGTCTATATGGACATTGTAGGTATTTTACCGGAACCTGTATTCGGTAATAAGTACATTCTTACATTTCAGGACGACTTTTCAAAATGTATGGCTTGCACAGCTATTCCCGACGCTGAAGCTAGCACCGTAGCCAGAGCCTTCTACGACGAAGTGGTAACGCGTTACGGAATTCCACGAATTCTAGTAACAGATAACGGTACCAACTTGACTTCAAAATTATTCACCGACACATGTAAATTGTTAGGAATTAAAAAATTACACACAACACCGAACCCAATGACCGTTGGCAAAGTATTTGCGCAGGTTTGCAAAAGAGGACGGATCCAATTGGGACCAATGGTTATCAGCGGCAATGCACGTACATAATCACACTCCGCATACAACCACCAAGCAAACCACTTTTCGCACACTGTATGGATTCGACGCGCAGATGCCAACAAATTTGAAGAAAAAAAGTGGCCCACTCTATAACGCAGACGATCCCATCAAGGTCCAGAAATTCCAAATACAAAGGGCCCATGAGATGGTTAGGCAAAATCAGGAACGTGCAAATGAAGCGGCCAAAAGGCAGTACGATGACAGGCTAAACCCAGTAATATTTAAAGCTGGAGATAGAGTAATGCTGAAAAATTAAAATAGGAAAAACAAATTTTCACCGATATGGTTAGGCCCATATGAGGTGATAGGCATTAGAAGCCCAATCACGACAGTTATAAAAATTAAGAACAGGGATAAGCCATTCCAATTTGCTTAAAGATTACAGCAATTCAACTAAAATAGGAGCAGCCACGGATGCAGTAAATCGAAACCGTAAAACCACGCTCAACACATACAATTCAACAAAAAATTTAGTAAATAGGGAAAAATAACGAACGTGAATGACATATATTTTTGTATATTTCAAGGCGATCGTAGGTGGGGCACAGGGAAATTCCGGTTTTGCCAGGACGACGGAAAAAGAGGGCTGGATCCGGTTAGCGGCGACGCCGCAAATTAATAAGTAAATACGCCCAAAGTTGCTCATCCATATAAAACCGTTTTGGCTGGTATATTTTTAAGGGGAATTTTCTGTAGCTAACCGGACACTTACTAACTTCGCTTACTTATAAAATTTATTAATTAATTGTCGAATTTGTTTAAACCGTATATCTGGGCTTGGTTAAAGCAATATATTAAGGTTATGTTGTTTACATTGTTTCCAAGTGCATGCATATGGTTTAAACAATATAAACTTAGTTTTAATTCAATTCTTCCTTGGACCTAATTCTATTTATCAGAAGTCCAAGTTGAAATAATTTTGGGGTAGATAATTCGTAGACGGTTTTCTCACATAATATAAGAGCGCCATGACATTATGTGGCATCGCAAATTAGTCTACCGTTACGTGTAATGAACACGTTTGATATACAACCTACAACTACCGTTACGTGTAATGAACACGTTTGATATACAAGCGTGTGGTATCACATTTGTAAGAAAAGGGAGCAAGTAAAATAGAAATTAAAGGCACCTTGCTAAAGAATTAAATTACATTAAGTTAATAATTGTTAAATTTAATTAATTAAGACATAGAAGTCATAAGTTAATTTAAATAGAGTTATTAATTGTGTATAGCAACAGGAGAAACATAAAAGAGGGGGAAAAATGACAAAACTAAAAAAAAGAGAGAGGAAAGAGAAAACATTCTGAAAAATATATGAAAATAAAGAACAACAATTTAAAAACAAAAGGAAAAAAAGGGGGAACTGAGAATGGAAATTTTATTGGAAAACAAGAAGAGGAAAAAAAGGGAAACTAGATAACGAAAATTGTTTTCACCTAAAATTTATGGTTTAATTTATGGTTTAAAATTAAATTTATGGTTTAATTAATGGTTTCACTTGATGAATGTATTGATTTTAATTGACAGTCGAATACGCACGCAAATTGTATTATACATAGTCACAAGTATGTATATACTCGCATTTATTGCAGCATAAATATTAAGGAACAAGCATAAGATACTCATGAAATATAAAATTTCATTGAATTATTTCGCAGTATAAGTATTAGAAAATAAATAGGAGAAGCCACCCACGGCATCAACACCTATGGAAGCTTCAGTTTGATCGTGAACTCCAAGATACGAGCGGTACATCGAAGTTGCTTCTCCGAACCATCACGTTGTACGGCACCATCACAGAAATAAGGGACATCATTGTTCGACAAAGACGGCCGTGGCGATGTTTTCTCGCTAACATTAGTGCTAAAACGTTTTTATTTTGGGCGCTCCCTGCAAATTAACATCAGACTACAGATCATAGTTGCAAATTGGAGCTAACATCCCGCAGTGAGACAAGGGAATCGTGAAGACACAGTCGAGATATGAGCTTCTTCGATCAATTAGCGTCAAGCAAGATGGGAGGTCCATCAGACAGTCAAGAACGTAGCATACAACCCCAGCAGTCCGAGAAAACGAGAAAAACCCACCGAAGGCCACATCACTCCGTTCAAAGTAGACCAAAACTACGACAAGCATACCCCTGCAACGCGTCGTACAAGAAAACATCACCGAAAAATGAGATGACCATTCGTAGCAGCAAAAGCATAATTCGGTAGAACCATCATCATCTTCTTCTCCAATCAGCATGTCCGAGGGAGGCCAGACAAAAAGCGTTCATGGTATTTACTTAAGAAGTTTGTAATAGCATTAAGACTGATATCAAACAATTGACCACCCAGTAGAAACATTGTAATAAAAGGAAAAATACACATCACTTCACGATATTTATTTTTCCTTTCCCTAGGGGTGGAGGGATGTTGTGAGTCGCTGCTTCCGCGAAATACATTTTCAGTCGACCATAATGATGTCGCACTAAGCGTTTAAATTCCATCGCACTAAGCGTTTAATTCCGCATTGCAACTTGTTTCAAGGCCAATTCATCGAGCGCGCGCCAGCCTCTGGTGAAGCGGTATTGCACTTGTTGACCGTGGAACTAGTGACCCACTTTCTTGCGCTGAGGTGTTGTGGCAGGTCTTTTCCGCTACAGTCAGCGTATTATTATTTCCATGTTTAACCTTCCGCGTAGAAATGTATAAATGAGATTGGAATATAGCAGATAAGAGTAGTCAGTACTCATTAGTGAAGCAGAGCTTAAAAGCAGTGTGCAAACTCTAGTATAATTGGTAATAAAGTGATCAAAGTGGAATTGTAGTGTTTTAATTCGAACGGACTGTGGAAGGAAGGACTTCGGAGAAGCCCACGACAAGGATATTCCAGAAAGAACCCCAACACAAGTCATAATTGAAGTACCTCTGGTTTCGGCCGGGATCAAAGTATTGTTGTTGTTGTCGGCGGTTTCTGGTGTCACATCCATCTTTTGGCTTGGCTAGCGCCGGGTGGTAAATTAGGTGATGACATTCGCACGCGCAACCGACCTCTTGGGCCAAGCTCCTCAATTCATACGTCGCCAAGTTTTATTCCTCGATGTCTGGATTGGTCCAGACATTGCGCATCTGAATTACACTCACTTTAAACTTGCGCGAATGGTCCATAATAAAAATTAAAAGAAAGTAGGAGGAGAAGAAAAAACGTCCGTTCACCTCAGATACAAGCAGGTACTGACTGGCACGATGCGGCCAGTCACTAACTGGCCGGCACTTGCGTCCGCGCCGGTATTTTGAAAGCGAATCAAATCAAAGGAAAATTACTTTCCTTTCCTTTTCCCCTTTATTTTTTTAATAATTTTTTTTTGTTAACACCGCTCCTTTTGCTAGTGTGCCAACTCAATTTTATTTCTGTGAAGTTAATGATGTTAGAACCAATGAATTTGAAAGTTAACCCTTCGAGTTTATTCTGGCTCTGCTTGAGTTGCAAAGCTGGATTCAAAGAATTTTTTAACTCGCTCAAGTGGGACCTCCTATTTGTGGGGTTGCCGTTTTGTTTAATTTCTACTATGACAGGTGAAACGAAATTTCTGATCCGGTAGGGCCCCTTATATTTTGGAGTCAGTTTTGCTACAAACCCTTCTACGGCTTTGGAAAGGAAAAAAGTCCTTCATATTGCGATGGGCTATCTGTAAAGTTTTGCTTGAGGTTGTTGGCCTTGACTTCCGGGTTTTCTAGAATATTTCCAGTGCCGATTGCGACTTCATCGTGTAGCGCTTCCAGGAGCATGGGCTCACGCTAGAGCTCACGTTGATTGCCAGGCTTATCTCTGGGTGCCATTCATCCCAGTGCCGATGGTTATATAGGGTTAACGGGGCAATCATCGTCTTAATAGTTCGATTCGCTCTTTTCGCTGCATTCTCGTGTGGGCTATATGGAGCTGTAAACATTTGTTTTACACCCAATTGTTGCAGGTACTTTTGCAAAGTCTGAATTGAGTACCATTATCTGAAATTACTATCTTGGGCACTCCGAAGCGTGATAAAATTCTATCTCTGAAGCCTCTTTTGGCGACTTCACTGGTGTCGGCCTGCTGAAAAAATCTCTGTCCATTTAGAGAATTTATTTACGAAGACAAGCAAAGACGTGTTGCCGTGTGTTATCGTTGGTTATGGTCCCACGAAGTCAACGCAAATTGTCGAAAAGGGCTCATCGGCGAGATGGATTAGCACCTCCCCGGCGGATTTCTCTGCACTGGTTTGAACCTTTGGCATAGTCTAATTTCGGACGTATTTGCTGGCGTTACGAAACGTCCTTGGCCAGTAATATCGCTGTGCTAATCGTTAAATAGTTTTTGTAAGTTCCCAAATGTGCGGCGGTTGCAGAGACATGGTTCTCACTTAACAACCTTTTCCTTTGATGTGTCGGCACCCAAGTTTCCGCAAACTCTTGAAGGAAGGTGTCAGTAAAGCTGGTTGTCTCTCATTACGTGATCTAAGTGTTTTTAGAGTTGTTGTTGTACTTCCGATTTCTTCTTTTCGATCCACAGATATTTGGGATCTTCGCTGTTGGGTCCTTGGCTCGCTCGAATAAATAAGTGGGTTGACGGGACGGCGCATCGGCTACCACGTTTAGTTTAGCTTTCCTATATTGAATATCATATTGATATTGTTGGAGCTCTAGCGGCCATCTCGCTTTCCGCCCTGATGGATTTTTGATGGAGTTCAGCCCTTTCAATGCCAGATGGTCGGTAATGACGGTAAATTGGTATCTTTCCAGATACTGACGCATCTTTCTGATGCCCCAGACGACGGTGAGACATTCTTCGTTCTCGCAATGTCGTGGGCGGTTACAGCTCCTGGAGAGCCGCTATTCTCCCTGGATCAGTTTTATTTTTTAGCTTAACAAAAATGTGCTGTGTGCGGATCAGTGGATAAGCATCCGGAACCGACTTTGGTTGTTCCACTAATGGGCTGAAATGCTTTCAATTCTCGTTGTAAGAACTCGTCAATGTTCTCGTTCATCACGCTTCGAGCTACTGGACATACTACTTGGATTGAAACTTCTTCGATATCTTGAAGGGTGATAGAGAGTCTTTCAATGGTTGTCTGCATTTTGCTTTCAGTAGTAAGTCCAGGCCGAGTATGATCTTATCTATAACATTCGGTAGCACCAGGAGTTGAGTTGTGCGTTTCCAAACACGATGGGTACCAATATGGACCTTTTCATGTGAAGAACTTTCCCGTTGGCCAAGCGGACTGATACTGACACAACCAGCTCAATGTCGGAAGTCCAAATCTCGTCTGTAAAACTTTCGCTAATGAAGTAGCGACTGGCTCCGGTGTCTATTGTTGCCTCGACCCATATATAGTCTACACCAACTGTAAGAGTGAGGCGGCATTTTCGAAGATTTATTGTTGACTCCTCTGTGATGATTGAGTTGGCGACGTTGTCTTCTGTGGTCTTGGTTCGCCTCGATTTCCGCGAGACCACCCTGGTAAACTGGCGTTTACCTGCCTGCAGCAGTCTACTGTTCGTTTTCCTTTCCGCCCGCATTTTTAGAAGAACACGATCTTTGGGCTCGTACAGTTCCTTCCAAAATATAAAATTTGCCCGCAACGGCAACATGCCTGGTTGGGAACGATTATAGCGTCTATAACCTGTGTAGCTCGTTGTCTCGCGTCTGGCTCCTTATATGCCCCTTTCGGAGGCACTGGTTCGTTATATTGAAGACATGCGAAATCTTCCGCCAAAGTTGTTAACCTTGTCAGGTCCACGAAATCTTTCTGCTTGATGTAAAGTTGATACTCCGCTGGACTGTTCCGAAAAATTCGCTCGAGTTTCTGTTCCTCTTTATAACCTGCATAGCGCATCAGGTCCTGGAGCGAAATCACATAGTCCTTGAAGTTCTCTTGCGGGTTTTGCATCCCGTCTTTCTATTCTGTAGATCACACTCCAATCTGACCAAATCAACCAACAAAATCCAGACCTGACCTCAGCAAAATTTAGTGGGGTTGAGCGAATCGAGTCTATTTTAATGCGCGGAAAACCAAATTCTGCTAAATTTTCACTGTTCTCGAATTTCATTATGGATCGAAAACGAGCCTTAAGGACAAATTTTTTTTTCACTTGTCTTAATAGAAATCGATTGTAGTTATCCCTACACAATCCTCTAAGTCAAAATTTAGTTACTATAGTATGTCAGGTACAATTTTTCCAGCAGCCGTTAATTATAATCATTAAGCGCATGAAGGTTTAAACGCCGTTAGTTTTGCAAAGACATGAATATCAGACAAGGATATAACACACGTTTATCTCATGATTACGCTGTTGGAGAAAATGATGATGAAAGTCTCATCCTGGTAATAATATCCAGACAAGTTCATACCAAGATAAGACCTACATCAAAGAAAGGTCACGGCCAGATGTATTTATGTTACGAAAATCAAAGGGTCCGATGTTACCGATTTTTCAGATTTTAATTTTAAAAAAATTAAAAGTGTTGTCTTTGGCCTGGCCGAAATCTAAATACCCTACACACGAGTAACTGAAAAACATATAATTTCGCCACTTAACAAATTTCGTATAAGTAGGCGGAAAACGCTCGTATCCGTTTATGGGATATTGACAACTTTTGCATAAGTGGGCGGACCACGCCCATTTTTTGTATACAAATTGGTAATACCTGTAGATACAATATATTGATAACTTTTATATGAGTGGGCGTGGCACGCTCATTTTTTGCTTATTCGTAATGCTTCCCTATATATCCTGATAAAATTACATCTCAATATCTTATACCGTTCATAAGATACTGCCAACTTTTTTATCAGTGGGCGTGGCACCCCCATTTTTTGCAAACGTTTTAGAAATGACGCTATATGTTTCGGAATAAAATTATACCTTAATATCTCACGCGGTTTATGAAATATTCAGATTATAACATTTTTTGAAACGAGGTGCCTTTACATTCCGTATGTAAAGTAGGCGTGGCTGTTTACCGATCTCGTACATTTCAATCCCAAACAGCCCTACATAGCAAGGAATATTTGTGCCAAATTTCATCGCGATATCTCTTTTCGTTTTCTCGTAATCGTGATTTCAACAGACATAGAGACACACAGACAGGCAGACAGACGGACGGACGGACAGGGCTAAATCGAATCAGGAGGTGACGCTGAGCAAAAATATATATACTTTTCTATATCTATCTCATCTCCTTCTCTGCGTTACAAACGGAAGAACAAAGTGAATATACCCTACTCTCTTCGGGTGTACGGTAATTAGCACTTTGCGTCATTACCACTATCTCAGCCTTCGACGATGAATTAAAATTCGAATGACAAGTATTTTAATACCTATTATTTCCAATGTACTATCTTTTACAATTTTTCAATGATATGTTAATCTTATCTAGGTTTATGTAAGCCTTATAAATGTAGATCAACTATTCCTTACAAAACATCTTTATTTAAAACTTTGTATGAGGCAAAATAGTATATGGTGTAGACATAATCATAATTTAAGAAGGTTTTTGGCTCCCTTCCGAAACCACCAGTAGCTGAAAATGCTAGTGTCGGAATATATACTTGATATGGCACGCAGTGTTTAAGAGGAAAAACGTATACATATAGAAATATAATGTATAATAATAAGTGATAGATCATTTTTAATATTACCGAATTTGTTAAAACTATCTTGTAATCACGAGTTCCTTCACATAAACGAATTCGGATGCACTGCTCGCCTTTGTGTTGCATAAAATCGGAAGAAATTTCTCGGACTTGATCCATAAATATTAATTCGGGTTTGTTGTTACCACTCTCAAAATGGAGTTCCAGTCTAAAATATATAGCAGTAAATTTTTGCAAACAATATTTTAAAAACTAAGATATGGTTATATAAGGAATGTTTCTCTATAAGTAATTTATCGTAAGAAGCAATTTTACAATAAAAGCGGCGCAGTGGCTCAGTTCACGTTACTCTGTATGAATTTTATATCCAGTTTAAAAGACCGATTATATCAGCTTTTGATATAAAAATGTTTTTAGCGGAAACATAATCTATTTAATTTTACTTAATTTATTAAGGGCCTTATTCTCTAACTCACGCCCGTGTGCTTTCGTCTTGATAATCAGCCGTTTTGTGACTTTCGCTTTTGGTATTCCCAGACACGGCACTGTGTACCAAAACGTCAAACGTCACGGCGTTACGTATTTTGCACGTGATATTATGGTATTCCGTAAGACGAAAGCAGGCGGGGGAAACAGAGACAAAAGTCTCTGAAATGCAAACGGAAAAATTTAATCGTTGAAAACGAATGTCCTGTTATGAATCTTTAAAATTTCTCAAACGTAAGTAGCCTCAAAGTGAGCGTGTAGTCCTTGAAGCATTCCTTTGTATGTTGTTTGCGTTGTACTCTCCTCCGAATCACGTCTTCTATTTCCTCGAGATATTTTCCACACAGAAAGAATTTCTGAAAATTTTGCTTGAATGCGGCCCAGTTTGTCTACTTTCGATTGTTATTTCGAAACCATGATAAAGCTTTGTCCTTTAGATTTCTGGCCAGTACGAGGCAATAAATCGGTGTTTATTTTGTCGGCTAATTCTTCTATTCGTTCTAAGAAACCTAAAGGGTCCTAGTCATCGTTGAACTTAATGGACTATTTTCGTACTTGTGTATGGGATAGCTGTAACTTGGGTGGGTCACAGGCGACGTTTCTTTGATGATTTTTGGCATGGTATATGAGTGGGATGACGCAAGGTTAAAGGTGGTTGTTCACTATACGACTAGTTCACCGAAAGTGGTAGATTTGTATTCGAGGATGATTCAGTGTGAATTGTCTGCACACTGGCTCTGACGTCTTGTCGATTTTTGGGGAACACTATAGCTTGGCTCAAATTCTCGGACTTGTCGTTCTTCATCGGGGGTAAGATCGTCGCGTTAGTAGAAGCTCGTAAAACGTTGACGCAGTTCTGCCACACTACTATTTGAATCCAACGTGAATTTGGCCATTACATCCTGCAGTTTTTCCTTGATCAAGGTATATATATCAAAGTTGTTTTTCCCATTATACGCGTACGTTTATTTTGGTTCTCGAGTTGGTGTTCTCAGTTCAGAATTTTCAGATTTAGTTTTAATTTTTTTCTATATTAGAAATCAGGAGCTGTTAAGCTTCAAAGCTTTTTGTGCTGATAGCACGAGCTACTATTAAGGGGGATGGTAGGGGGAGGGGGTGGAAGGTGGTTTTTTAGGACTATTTTTTTATTGTAGAACAATTTTTTAGTTTTTGTACAACTATTAGCGCTAGGCTAGGCCTTAAGTACGCTGAACACAACACAATTAACATCCATGCGCAGGCAGGATTCGAACCAGCGTCCTCGGAGATCGCAGAGAACATACCACCCACTGCACCACCGAGGACTGCAAATGTTGTCATGTTTTAAAATTTTTGCGAGTACATGATTATTTGAGTCTGTTGTACATTTTTATTGCCCTTGCTCGTGCGCCATTTTAACGAACGAATACTGTTTTCTCGCTGTCTTTTGTATTTTAAGCCGTCAGCCTTAAAAGGCACTCGAGCAAGGAAGGATAGTGTAGGGACAGCCGTCAGCCGAAAAAGGCACTCGGACTAGGAAGAACATACAATCAGAAAATAACTTACCAAGCTCAGTGTTTTCTTGTTGTTGTTTACGTTCTTAATATGATTTCACTTTTAAATTGCCTGACTATAATCGGAAAGCAGCTCCTTTTATACCCGTTCTTTTGCCGCATATTTTAACCTTGGCCTCATTTAATAACCAAGGGTTTCGTTGTTGATTCAAAGTATCTTTCTGGTCGCAGGTATTTGCTTGTTTTAGGTCCCAAATTTTCGGCGCGCTGAAAGTGTGTTTTCTTGGTGGCAGATCTTCCCTTGTTTTCGGTCCCTAATATCCGGCGCGCTGAATGTGTTTTAAGGTCTTCACTTGTTTTCGATTCCAAAATTCCGGCGCGATGGATATTTATTTTCTTGGTCGCAGGTCTTCGCTTGTTTTCGGTCCCAAATTCCGGCGCGTTGGTTGCGTGTTTTAAGGTTCCAAAACCAATGGTTTCGTTGTTGATTCAAAGTAACTTTCTGGTCACAGGTGTTTGCTTGTTTTCGGTCCCAAATTTCCGGTTCGCTGGATGTGTGCGTTCTGGTCACAGCTCTTCGCTTGTTTTCGGTCCCAAATTTCCGGCGCGCTGGATGTGTGTTTTCTTGGTCACAGGTGTTTTTATATATTTTTTTTATTTATGATATTAAGAAACCAAGTAAAAGTGTTGTCTTCGGCCTGGCCGAAATCTAAATACCCTACACCCGAGGAACTGAAAAAATTATAATTTCGCCACTTAACACTTTTTGTATAAGTAGGCGGACCACGCCCATTTCGGCAAAATGTTTTTGTAATGTTTTTGCAGTTCTCGGTGGCTCGGTGGTTTAGTGTGTGGCACACTAGCCATCGATTTTCCGGGGACGTGGGTTCGAGTCCCGCCGTGTGCATGGGTGTTAACTTTTCTTATCGTGACGTCTCAATTTCTAATGCGTACTTAAGGCCTCGCCTAGCGCTAGTTGTGAAATTAAGAACCATTCGTTGACTCCGGCAGTGTTTGCAATAATAAAGCAAAATAGCTGTTCTTAGAATGCTTTGCTTCGCAACACTTGCCGGAGTCGAATTAGTAGAATGCGAAAAGTTCCCTTTCCCTTCCTCTCCCACTGACCCCAATTCCACCAGTAGCCAATCATGAAAAAAGAGATTGATCTCTTAAGGGCTACTGCTAGAATCTGATATAAAAAAAAAAAAAAAAATTTCTCTAGATACTGGTAGATATAATTACTATACGTATCATTATTTTGAACCGTTTATGGGATATCGACAACTTTTGTATAAGTGGGCGGACCATAACCATTTTTTGTATATAAATTGGTAATACGTGTAGATACTTCATGGTAACATTTCGTACTAATATCTTATACCGTTTACAAGATATTGATAACTTTTGTATGAGTGGGCGTGGCACGCCCATTTTTAGCAAACTTATTGGTAATGCTTCCCTATATATCCTGAAAAATTACATGTCCATATCTTATACCGTTCATTAGATATTGCCAACTTTGTTGTCAGTGGGCGTGGCACGCCCATTTTTTTCAAACGTTTTAGTAATGACGCTACATGTTCCGGAATAAAATTATACCTTAATATCTCACAGGGTTTATGAAATATTCAGATTTTAACATTTTTTGAAACGAGGTGCCTTTACATTACGTACGTAAAGTAGGCGTGGCTGTTTACCGATCTCGCCCATTTTCAATCCCAAATAGCCCTACATAACAAAGAATATTTGTGCCAAATTTCATCGCGATATCTCTTTTCGTTCTCTCGTAATCGTGATTTCAACAGACAGACAGACAGACAGACAGACAGATGGACGAACAGGGCTAAATCGATTCAGGAGGTGACGCTGAGCAAGAATGTATATACTTTTCTATATCTATCTCGTCTCCTTCTCTGCGTTACAAACGGAAGAACAAAGTGAATATACCCTTCGGGTGTAGGGTATAATAATAAAAACTCATTTAAATATTAATTACGTGATAACATTTTAGTACTAAAAGTTCTTTCAAAATGTTCATTAAACTTTTATGGGCTGGGTTTGGACCAGGAGCTCGGTTAATCCGAAGGCGTTTCGGAGCATTGTCAGAAGCTTTATGAAGTAAGGAGTTGTGTTTTTTCCGACATTGGACGCATGTGTATAGTAATTGCTAGTGCAATCTCTTTTTATATTCGAATATGCTTTTATTTTCGAATATGTTGACTTGTCTTCAACAAAAAAATTATGCGATCGACTGTGAGAGCTGTGTTGAGGAAAACTGGGAAAATTGGGCTCATTGAATTTGAGGCTGTGAAATCTCGCCACATTGGGACCGTCCAACCCAAGCTCTGGGCTGGACGGTGACGCTCCCATCTCTTTTTCTGCTTCTGCTGCTTGTACTTCTACTGCTTCTGCTTCTGTCAGCTCTACTAATCTACCTACTTTTGCCGTTACTGCTTTTGATCTTCTCAACGCTGAGGCTCCATCTTATGTTGTTATTACTGCATCGAATGCTCTCTGCTCTACAAATGGTGCCAATCATCGGTCTACGGATTGAGTAACTCTAAGAAGAAATAATGCAAAAAATGCCACATTGTTGTTGGACAAAGGCAAAACAATGAACTTGGAGTTATTTTTAAAAAGAAACGGATTCATCTATCATCATTTAAGCCTACTGCTTCTGAAGAAAACAGTATTTCCCAGTTTGAGAAACAGGCTAATATTCCTAGGCATCAAATTTCGTGCTTTAAAATAGGTAATAAAGATACTAACCCCACCACTCTAAAAAGCATAACTTTTAAACTTGGAGTTGAGAGTAATTATTACGATTCTCTTTTTAACAATTCTCTTTCGCAATCATATATTAGGGTTTGCCCTTTCAAATTTTTTCAAAAATCGGAAATCCCACAAATGGTGGATTAGTGTTAACTTCTGCTAATAGTGCAACAGCTAATCAATTAAATGATTCAATGTTAAAATTTTAATTCCAAAATCTGTCGGGTATGAGAACCAAGTTCAATACTTTTCGAACTTTCTGCTGTGATAATGACTATGATATCTTAATAATAGTCGAAACTTGGCTAAATGATGATTTCTATGATGAAGAAATAATTGATTCAAACTATTACCAATAATACCTTAAAGATCGGAATGCATTTCTTACTGGTTGCTCAAGAGGCGGCGGGGTGCTTATGTCAATAAAACTAAATATATGGTCTTCTGCGTGCAGCATTAATCTGATGAACGGTCTCCTGGATCAACTTTGCATTCAGATTGTTTCACTTAAAGGGAAACTAATAATCTGCGCATCTTACATTCCGCCGAATAGCTCTATTGAAGTTTATAAAGGTCATGTAGATAATATTAATATATTGTCTAAATATTTAACTGATTTCGTATTTTTGATCACCGCCACCGGTGATTTTAATCTAAGTACAATTAACTGGGCTTCTCTTACTGGGGATATTGCGTTCTTATGTTAACCTTCCACATTAAATACATTTACTTGATTCCTTTTTTAGTATCGATTTAGTCCAAATCTGTTCTGTTTTTAATAAAATTTCTAAAATTTTGGATTTAATTTTTGTATCTAAATCATTACACTTAGTATTTGCTCTTTTCCATTCACTGAATCTACTGTACATCACTCAGCTTTTGTCTTACGCATTCAGTTTTATGATTTCATCAATTGTAATGCTATAGATGAATTTCTTGACTGTCGTTGTGTTTTCGACAGGATTAAAAGATGTAGATATTTGGAACGAATTTCCGTCATCCCTTATCAAATTTGGTTTGTAGACAAACCGGTTTCGGCGATATGCCATCTTCAATGTCTTTGCTCGTTCTGGTTTATTCCTTAGTTAGTCGCCCGTATTTATCTTAATTGTTCATGTGCCGTACCTGTCTTGTCTATGTTCTGTCGTCCTTGCTGTCGCTGCAGATAGCTGTGATTGGAGGTCGGCACCCTTCTTTTACGGTCCATTTTTATTACAGGTCATCTGAATTGTACCTAATTATTCCCTTATCGTGTGTTTTTATAGTATAGGTATGCTGTTTTGCTCACATTTTTCTATCGGTAGGTAGAAGTCGGTGATTTTCGATCCATGTGTCTCTTTCCTTTTATTCTGTAATTCTGAATCCACGGTTTGTTTGTTTTTCTTTGTATTTTGTAGAATAATTTCAGGGGCTTAAACATTGTGTCTGATGTAATGTTTGTTTGATCATTTATGATTCGTCCGTCTCATGTTTTTGTTTGTAAACTTCCATGTTATCTAGAACGTTCAAACGTGGTCCCTTGTGTTGTACATGCAGCAATTTGACCGTTTTTTTGATATGAGCAGGCGTGCATTTATTGTTATACATGTGATTTGCAAAATTAGATTCCGGTGTTGCATTGGCTTTGCGTATCCTTTTGTTGTAGTCCTCACTGCAGCTTGTTTTTTTTTTCAGTTGCTTTCCAGGTGTGGTGGCGACCAGACGTGTTTTCGTGGCGGACTACCTAGGTAGGCCTTTTTCGGAGTTTTTGAGGTTTTTTGCGGGTTTTGGTGTTGCGATACCGTCGGTTTACGGTGGTAATTTGTGCGAGTGCGTTTTTGCACAAATTACGTTAATAATTTGTTTAAACAAATTATTTTTGTTTTGAAGTCCTACCTAGGGGTGACTTTTTGAGTAATTGCGGTTTTTGCGTTTGCAAATCGTGCGGGTGCGTTTTTGCGCGATTATTGTTAATAATTTGCTGATAACTATTTTATTAACAATATTAACATACTGTTGTGCCGATTTTGACGGTCCCGTGGTCGAGTGAAATAGTGTCGGGTGTTGTGGAAATATCCACGAAGACGACGCGAGTTAAGTCGCGGAAGAAGTCCGTCACGGTTGGCGCGGTCGGGGTGAATGGCGCGGCAGAGGTGGGCGTTGTGTTGGTGAAGTCCGCGAGGAAGGACTCGTCGGCGGTCTCCGAGTCTGAGCTCGCTGGTGCTGGCAGCACCGTTGTGGCAACGCCCTCGACCTTTCCAGCCCTGCCTCCTGCGCGCCCCGCTGTAAAACCAGTTGAGACGTGGTCCTTGGTGGTCAAGAGCCGGAAGGCCGGTGAGACACCCAAGGAAGTGGTCGACAAGGTGGTGAAGCAGGTGGGCCCGACCCTGGGTGCGCGCGTCCACGAAGTTAAGGCTCTTCGTGGTGGTGGTGCGATAATTCGCACCCCCTCCGTGTCCGAACGCGAGAAAATCGCGTTAAATCCGAAGTTTAGCGAGGTTGGGTTGGACGTGAGCGTCAATAAGAAGCTTGGTCCCAAGGTCGTCGTTCGTGGGGTCCACTGTAGGATCACTCTTGACGAGTTCATGGGTGATCTCTATGAGATGAACCTCAAAGAGCGGAGACCTTTAAGAAGGAAGTCAAACTGGTGAGCCGTCCATGGAAGGCGGACGGAGGAGTGCGACAAATGTCATCCTGGAGGGCAGTGGCCGTGCCATGGAAGCCCTTCTGGATGTGGGCAGTTGCTACATCAAGTGGTTCTGCTTCCGTGTGGGGGAACATGAGGTGACTCCCGGCTGCTTCCGCTGTCTCAGCCTGGACCACAGGGTGAACGAATGCAGATTAAAAGAAGATGTCTGCCGTCGTTGTGGGCAGTCTGGCCATCATGGTCGGAAGTGCGACAACGCGTTGCACTGCCGTAACTGCGCGTTTAATGGGAGGCCCGCTGCACATCGTATGATGTCGGCTGACTGCCCAATTCACGCTGCATATGTTGCCCGCGCGAATACAAGACATTAGAATATCTTGTAAGATTGTGCAGTTGAACTGTCAGCGCGCTTACGCTACGATGGGTGACTTGGGGCAGTTTCTGTGTGAGTCTGGAAGCAGCTTTGCTCTGCTGCAGGAGCCGTACTACCAGCAGGGTGGGGTAAGGGGTTTGCCAGCTGGTATGCGTGTCTTCTCCGATGTGGGGGGCAATGCTGCTGTGGTAGTGAATGACGTGCATACCCAGTGTATGCTCGTTGATTCAAGCGAATGGGGTGTTTGTGTGAGTGTGGAAGGTGTGTACGGCAAGCTCTTGTTGGCAAGTGTGTGCTGCCGTTACAGCGGTGATCTAGAGCCCTATATAAGGTATATGGATAGGGTGCTACTACTTGTGAGTAGCAATCCCGATATCCTCGGTGCTGACGCGAATGCATCGTCCGCGCTTTGCTTCAGCAAAACGTCCAGATTGGCTGGGTGGCTGAGTCAACAGCGGGGTGAGATGCTGAGGGATTGGGTCACGAGTAGTGGCGTTCACGTGCTCAATGAGCCGAGTGAGTGGTATACCTTTGAGGGGGCTAGAGGTGTGAGTGATATTGACGTGACGTTTGCGAATGAGGCGGCAATGAACTTGTATGGATTTCGTTGGTCCATCCGGGGGGGCTTAAGTGTAAGTGATCACAATCTCATTGAGATTGAGGTCACTTATGGCCACGTAGAAAATACGGGCAGTGTCACTAAGCGTTGGCGTACTCTGGGGGTCAATTGGGATAAGTATGCGGTTAGGGTCGGGGAGGCGGTTACTTCGGTACCGCTTGCTGACTTTGACAACCTTGGTGTGGATGAGCAGGTAGCCAGTTTGACTGAGGCCGTTTGGAGTGTCAACGACGAACTCTTCAAGAGATGCCGGTTGGCAAATCGTAGGGGGGTGAAGTGGTGGACACGAGGCTTGACGGAGAAGCGTAGGGAGGTTCGCCGCCTCAGGAAACGTTTCCAGAGAGCACGAATTGCTGGTGACGCTAATAGTGATCAGATCAGGTTGTCCTTTAGGCGCGAATTGAAAGATTATAAGCGCATGCTTATGGCGACTAAGGAGAATGAATGGAGACAGTTTGCTGTGCGCCACAGCGAAAACCCCTAGGGCCAGCTGTATAAGGTATGTCGTGGCAACAGAAGGATGGTTGAAATTAGTGGCATCCGTGTTGGCGATTTCGTATTGCCAACATGGAATCCTTCTGTGAGTGCACTACTTTCTGAGTTTTTTCCTGGTGCGGTGCCTTCAGGTCATCCTCACGATGTGGGGGTGCCTGTTGGCCCCACTGAATTGGTTACCGCGGAAGTTGGGTGTGCGGTCTCGCTGACAAGGTCCAGGAGGTTTCCTGGGTTGGATGGGATTACTGGAGAGATGGTGAAAGCCATCTGGAAGGTAATTCCTGAATACCTGGTTGCCCTGCTCGGGAAGTGTGTTCGTGACGGATACTTTCCTTCTGAATGGAAGACCGCCAGAGTCATTGTGCTTTTGAAGTCACCTAAGGGTCAGGTCTAATCCTAGATCCTATCGGGCGATTAGCCTTCTTCCGGTACTTGGAAAAGTGCTGGAGAGGGTTATGGTAGAACGGCTTCATGAGTGCTTGAGTGATGACATGTGTCCTTGGCAGTTTGGCTTTAGGAGTGGTCGGTCTGTGGAGGATGCGTGGGCGTATGTGAGGGATTGTGTGAGCTCCTCTAGTGCGGAATACGTCTTTGGTATATTCGTGGACTTCAAGGGTGCGTTTGACTACTTGAGTTGGTCTAGTATCACCAGTAGACTACGTGAGTTGGGCTGCCGAGAGGTTGGACTGCGGGAGAGTTACTTCTCTGACAGAAAGGCCTGCGTGGCTGGAAGTAATCAATGTGTCTGGGCTGATGTGGTCAGGGGCTGTCCGCAGGGTTCCGTCTGTGGTCCATTTATTTGGAACCTCATGATGGATCCTCTGTTGCGGCGTCTTGGTCTGTCCTGGAAGTGTTGTGCTTACGCCGACGATCTGCTTGTCCTCGTTGAGGGTCGGTCGCGTGCCGCGATTGAATCCTTGGGAGAGAGTGCCATGAGTGTTGTGTGTGAGTGGGGTGCTCAGGTGGGTGTGGACGTGGCAATGGACAAGACCGTGATAATGCTGCTCAAGGGCAGATTATCACGTAATCGACATCCAATTGTCCGTGCATCTGGTGTCTCCCTCAAGTATGTGACTGAGGTCAAGTACTTGGGGGTGACTATCGGTGAAAGGATGAACTTCCTTCCCCATCTGACACATACGCGAGAGCGTCTTGTGTGTGTGGTGGGTCAGGTGCGTCGGCTGCTTAGGTGTGACTGGGGTCTGAGTAGACGTGCTGTCCGTGTCCTCTATGGGGGTCTGTTTCTTGCGTGTGCAACCTTTGGTGCGTCGGTCTGGTGCGATGTGGTAACGTCTGCTGCTGGGTATCGCAAGATTCAGGCATGCCAGAGAGTTATGCTTGCCGCATGCCTGCCAGTATGCCGTACGGTCTCCATGGAGGCCTTACAGGTATTAATGGGGGTTGCCCCTCTTGACTTGGAGGTGGTCCGTCGTGCGGTCATCTTCAGATGCAGGAGGGGATTACCATTGCCGCAGCATGAATGGTTTGAGAGTGATGTGGAGAGGCTTAGTGTGACAGGGCGTAAAGCGTTCTTGAATGAATGTGTTTCATCTAGCTGGCAAACTAGATGGAACAATAGTGAAAAGGGTAGGACGACGTATGAGTACATACGGGACGTCACATTTGCTGCAAGTCATCCTTGGTTTGGTTTCAGTCTGAGCTTGGGCTTTTTGCTTACTGGCCATGGCTCTCTTAATGCATTTTTGTTTAAGAGATGCCTCACGGCTTCAGAAGCTTGTGACTGTGGAGCTGAAATTGAGGATTGGCTGCATGTCTTGTGTGTCTGCCCATTGTACTCCGACTTTAGGGAGTTGGGGTCTATGGGGATTAGTTGGACTGACCAGGTGTTCTGTGTGAGTGAGGCTCTCTCCACATCAGAGCAACTGGAATGTCTGGACCGGTTCGCCGGTAGAGTGTTCGTGGAGCGTCGTGCGAGGGTAGGTTAGCTGCCCAATTTTGTGCGTGGGTGGTCTTGTCTATGTGGCGTATGGGTTGTATGAATAGGTAAGTTGTAGGTGATTGTGTGTGTGTGTTGGCTGGGGTTGGATGGCGATGTATGTGTTGGTTGTGCTGAATGTAGTGTGCATGTTATGTGTGTGCCAGCCTAACTGTCGTCCTTCGGGAGGACAGAGCTGTTGTCCTGCACTCGTGTTGTGTTCCTGGTGTCCGTCTCTCCTGGGGACACCGGTCCCCGAGCGGTATGGAGCTCACCGGTAGTAACTCGGTTACGAAGCCTGACCAGAGGTTGTCTGGTACCACGGGTTTCGGGGGGTGCTGAGGTTGGTCTCAACGCCTCACCCCGGATTAAAGATTTTTACATCTTGTTGGGGGTCCAGCTAAATTGGGGTTAAACTCCGTCTTAGGTGCCGCTCCCTTTCTGAGTGGAAGAGGTAAGGATAGGCCTCGCTCCCGCAGTAAGGAAGACATGTCCATACACATGTCTTTAGACTGTTTTCACGTTTGGTGTGGGCAATTTCTGTCTGCACCAAGTTCTATCCACAGCTGGACTTAAAAACTTTTGGGCGACCGGTCCCGGGCTGTAAGGAGCCCAACTGGTAGTAGTCTTGACTACGAAGTCTGACCAGAGGCTTTGTCTGGTACCACGGGGATCAGGAGCCCCTGTAGCGTGTTCGCTCACGCTCAGCCTGGTCATTGTTGGTAGGACCCCTAGTGGGAGCATCGTGGGGGCTGTGGTTGACGCCCAAACGTACGCGGGCAGAGCTATTCTTTTATAGCTCGGTGTGGAGTTGCATTGCAACCGGGTGCCGTGACCCATAGAACGGCAGAGGTGTTAGAAAGGCCTCGACCCCTCACCAAGAGGGAGTACTTGTCCTTTACGCAAGTTTTCGAATTAGTTCCCGCGGACTGGTACCAGGTACCTATTCAGGGGGGCGTTGGTTGACGCATTGACTTCAACCCCATGTGTGATGGCACACCGTGAGCTTAAGCCAGTCTTGGCAGGCGCTCACGTAAAACACCCGGAGACACTTCTGTACCTTGTTTTTATTTTTCATCCAGTTTGTCCGATGTAGCTATATTGTCAAGAGCAGGTTAATTTGTATATGTTCTGTTTATTTAATGGTTCTTCTCGTTTGTGTTAATCTGTAGTATTCGTCCTAAGTTGTTTCTAGTCTTGAATGCGATGTGTATATTGTGTTTTTCGGAATAGTTAGTATTTTGTAGGTCAGTTTTCTGTGTAAATCAAGGTTGTCCAAGTTTTCTCGTAATTTTCCTGTTACCTTGGATTTCCTACGTCCTTTCTGATTTTGTCCACGTGGTCTTTTTTGTATCCGTTAGTTGAAGCTATAGCGTATATTTTGTTTAGCTCTCTGTTATAGGCTTCTTTTGTTGTGTTCCTTCTAGTCTAGTTAGTGACTGACTAATTGCTGCGTTTTTGTGTTGTTTAGGCTGGTTTGATGTATTGTGTATTATAACGTCCGTAGTTCTTGGTTTTCTATAAATTTCGAACTCAAATTTATTATACCCTACACCCGAAGGGAGTGTGTATTCACTTTGTTCTTCCGTTTGTAACGCAGTGAAGAAGAAGAGATAGATATAGGAAAGTATTCTTGCTAGGCGTCACCTCCTGAACCGATTGAGCCCTATCCGTCCGTCTGTCTGGCTGTTGAAATCACCATTACGGGAGAACAAAAGGGGATATCGCAATGAAATTTGGTTAAGTATACGGAAGGTTAAGTCACCTCGTTTCAAAAACATACTGAAGGTTAAGTCACCTCGTTTCAAAAAATGTTAATATCTCATAAACCGTGCGAGATATTGAGTAATCTAATTTCATTCCGGAACATATAGCGCCATTACTAAAATTTTCGGAAAAAATGGGTGTGTTACGCCCACTCACAACAAAGTTGGCAATATCTCATCAAAGGTATAAGATATTGAGACGTCATTTTACCACGATGTATCCGGAAGCATTACCAATAAGATACTAACACGTAATTTTATTACGAGATATCTACAGATATTACCAATTTGTATACCAAAAATGGGTGTGGTCCGCCCACTTATACAAAAGTTGTCAATATCCCATATATGGTTCAAAATATTAATACGTAATTCTATCCAGCAGTATCTAGAGACATTACAAAAATATTTGCCAAAAATGGGCGTGGTCCTTATACAAAAGTAGTTAAGTGGCGAAATTATAGTTTTTTTAGTTATTCGGGTGTAGGGTATACTCTACAAGAGGTTTGTAGAAGGCGCGAAAAATTGGCACCACAGGTAACTAAGAATGATAATACAGGATAGAATAATTACACACAACGGGTGAATGTATAATCATCAAGGCAAGAACTAGGCAACGCGACAAACGGTTGTCAACAGCGACCAGCGAATATCCGCAGATTAAATCAGCCTAGGAACTATGCTGAGGAATCTAGTAACCAATTGAGGCTCCAATTTTGCAACAGAACGAGACATATTGGAAAAGACTTCCAGGTGAAAATAAACTGGGAAATGTTTTAAATAAACCTCAATGGGCCCAGACAAGGCCACTAAGCTGGGAAAAGCATACCAAAATAAGGCCACACACCACGAGGGCAACAAGTCATATATCGAAAACGATTGCTAACCCTCCTCTGATTGTTGCAAGCAATTTGGGGGTAGTCAACCCAGGAAAACAGAAACATTTAAGGAAAAAGTGAGTTAGAAGTACTGCCCGCTTTTGGATATAGTGCCTAGCCTCCCTAGAGAGTAGTAAAATTTCTCACATTATTCTTCAACATATACACCAGTTCCTGAGAATGTGTCAGCCCTGCATCCGTAAGTGAAGATAAGCCTTAAGCCGCCACATGGTTCAAGCTCAGGCATTAACCATGCTCCAGCAGGTGGAAATTCAAACGTATAGCGTCTTCTTATTTCTAAGCGGGGCCCCAAAACATCAGAGGACATTTCAAACAAAGGTCTGTTTGCATAAGCACCCCATAGATATCCTGAATCTTCCAGCTTAAACGTTGTAAATTATATTGTTACATCTCAGTGTCAGACGGGCCCTCAAGGCCTCAACCCTGACAAAAACGTCCAAAGGAGTACACACACATAGTAGTGCCGCTCCCGGTGTCGTTGGAAAATCATCAGTACAACCAATAAGCTCAGTTCTCTGCAGTCCCGCAAGGGAACCTGCTATACTCTCTTAATGCCCTCCACCAAACAACATGTCCGTACGAAATAATGGCCATTTTTTGCTTCAAACCCCACGTCCTACCCATGGCCCCTGGCACTTCCAGAAAACCGAAAACGCCTTAGAAGTCTTGAGTAAGACATCACTATTCCAGTGAAGCTTACTATCAATAATGACACCCAAGTACTTGGCTTCACTGAAGAGTGGAATGGTGATAACACTGTGCCAGAAGAGACAGACCATCTAGCCTCCATCAATTTGTGAAAAGAACTGCACGAGTCTTAGGAGGATTTACAGATGGAATGTTTGCGGAGCACCACGAGTCAATCACATCCAGAGGAGCTTGTATCTGGGGACATCCTCTGTTTACTACGGACATGATGCTTCGACCGTCACTGTGCCAGAAGAGACAGACCATCTAACCTCCATCGATTTGTGAATAGAACTGCACGAGTCTTACGAGGATTTACAGATGGACTGTTTGCGG
Organism: Sicus ferrugineus; assembly: GCA_922984085.1. Classification (NCBI taxonomy): domain Eukaryota; kingdom Metazoa; phylum Arthropoda; class Insecta; order Diptera; family Conopidae; genus Sicus; species Sicus ferrugineus. The sequence continues at coordinate 51,862,287 of OV277348.1, forward strand.
AACACCACGAGTCAATCACATCCAGAGGAGCTTGTATCTGGGGACATCCTCTGTTTACTATGGACATGATGCGTCGACCACACTCTTTATTCGTCTTGATGTTACAAAAGTGGATTTATTACCACAATTGTTCACATTAAGCCCTGCGGAGAGCATGTACTCGAAAAGGTGATTTCCCCTGTGATTCCACTCGCAATCGGAGCCACGAGCTTAGAGACTAGTAGACAGGCTCTATGCTTCACCGCTGATTCATCAAGCAGCAGATGCCCCTACTCACGCTGTGGGGATCTGTATGCAGCACGCCTGATCTTCTATTGGTGAGAGCAGTAGCAGACTTGGATTGCTGCAAGTTTATCTGCGTTACTACCACCAATTTAGCACTTTACGAGAACACCCCAGCATGGCTCACAGTAGTCATGGAATGTGACCACCTCGATCGCCATGTTAATTCAAAGTTTGTAAATAGACCTAAGCACTTTCAGAGAGAATTGATCTAATCCCACAAGCTGAAAAATCTCATTGTTTTCCCAATTGCCCATCTTCTTGTGAAAAATCACCTTCCAATATGTGGTGTTAATACCTGAATTCTGTTTACAAAGCTCACAAGCACAGATGCAGTAAGAAGTGTGGCGTCTTCAGACGAGCACCTAAGCTTGGTGGACCGGTGAACCAAACCACTCGTAGAGGCTCCCCGCACTGAGAATGTGGCTTTACAGTAAAAGACTTTACAGCAGAAGAGAAGGATTTACAGCAGAAGAGACGGTTTTACAGCAGAGAGTCGGCATACCTTTCAACTAAAGGAAACGAACTAGTCGTTAAACTGCTACGACTTGCCGAAAAATGTCTCTAATTTTTTGAGAAAGGTCAACAACTTTCTCATTTTCTGCAAGAAAATATTGCCACCTTTCGCAGTTAGCGAAGACGTCACTGAAACGTGGCACTGAGAGAGAGAGAGAGAGAGAGAGAGAGAGAGAGAGAAAAAAACAATCGTTGTTAGTGTTAGTAGTCAGAAATGGTTGGGCTGATTCATGCGCTGGATCACCTGATTAATGAAAGGTGCGAAATGGGAAAGTCTTGCTCGTACTCGACAGCCTTTCGATAATAAAGTGAAAGAGTGTTCAAACAAGTGCGAGTTTTATTTAACTGTAGGGAAGTACCCCAGCTATCAGGACCAATAGTGGAACACTCCTTTATAAAAGGACACAGCATGCCTAATTAATTTACACAGATAAGTTGATTACTGGGATACTTTAGAATAATTTCCTTGTACAAGTAATCGTCGTACTCTGCACTTTCTCTCTATCAAGAACTCTAAAATCTAATTAAAACACTCGTCACTCGAAGAAAGCTGCAGGGTTCGAACACTTTTGCCTTACTATCACACATGCTAAGTTCAGTCCTAAATTTAGCTTAGGAGTAGATAAAAATAAGCCATGAAAAATCATATATTTGTGGTTATACAGCAGGAAAATTACATAAGCTTAGCGAACATGTAACGCGCCATATACAATATTCCAACTAGTAAGAAGGCTGGCCCAAAGTCTGAATATCCTACACTCGCAAAGTTAAAAATATCTTAGAAAGCACTTAAAGGCTCTGAAATCATTTACAATGGCCAAATGGGAAGAGCTCCACTCATTTTGGGGAAATTATGCTAATATCTGAATAAAATTTCGCCTTAATATTACTTTTTACAAAATGTACTCTTAGAAGAAGAAAAACAACTTAAGTATTCCTTTCGAAATGTAGAGCATATAAATGGGTAGCATATGAATGGAACATGAAAATGTAAAGCATATGAATGGAACACGCGTTTTTTTATATGCAACTTTACAATTTATAAGTGCCAAGATATAAAAGGTTCTGCTTTTACCACACGAGTACATTAAACATTAAATTTTCAAGTAGAATTTCACAAGTTGACTCCAGTTGAATTAGAATTTCACAAGTTGAGCCCATTTTCAATACCAAACTGTTCTACATAAGAAAGAATATTTGTGCCAAATTCGTTATCGCAATATCTTTTCATTCGTACGTAATTGTAGTTTCAACGGACAGACAGACAAACGGCCAGGGATAAATCAACTCAGAAGGTGGCGCTGTGCAGGAATATACCTTTCTATATCTATCTTGCCTCCTTCTCTGCGTTACAAACGGAAGAACAAAGTGAATATACTCTCGGGTGTAGGGTATAAAAGTGTAGATCACTGCGAAAACATCAGCGATATATTCCTCGCCGTCCTCGGTGGCCCAGTGGGTGATAACCTCGCTGCGAGCTCCGGGGATGCGGGTTCGAATCCCGCCTGGGCATGGATGTTAATTGTGTTGTTTTCAGCGTACTTAAGGCCTAGCCTAGCGCTAATAGTTCTAACAAAAAAAACTAAAAAATAGTTATACAATTTAAAAAAAACACTTTCCACTCCCCTCCCTCTATCAACCCCCGTAACAGTAGCTCGTGCTATCAGCACAAAAAGGTTTGAAGCTTAGCAGCTCCTGAACTTTGATATAGAAAAAAAAATATTCAGACTTATTTACAAAATATCCAAATTAGAAGTAGAAAAAGTGCTATGTAAAAATTCGAAAAAGGTATTACAAATGATCCAGTTAGATCATTGCACTGCTTCGCAATCATAAAAATTTAATTAGAATGTTAGTATTTTATCAAAGTACTCACCGGTTTGGATAAAGTTTTGCGTATCTAGTTTGCCAAAGAGAAGCAAAAGATCCACCAAGCTTTCTAATGTATCCGTGAAGTATACAATCAGACTCCTTATCATTGGCGTCGAAATGAAGTTTCTGTTTTATTCTTTTTTTTTGTTCCATTTTATCGGTTTCTATATTTACAGTATCAAACACAGTGTCTGCAATTTCCTGCTGCCACCTGAAAAAAATTTTCCTGTTACACACAGATTTTAATGCTCTTGATAAACAGCACCATGGTCTTTAAGTCTAAGTACCAAGGCTTCAAAAGCTATAAACCAAAAATTATTGTTCATAGTCTTGCAGAACTCCATTGACATATCTAAATTAATTAATTTTACTGACAATTAAATGACACCAAAAGTTCTTTAATTATTTTTGCATTTACTGAATTTGTTTATTCCATGTATATAACTGTATCCATTAAACTTATCTACAAAGAAGTAAGTGTTGTCTTTTACCCGAGTAGCTAAAAAAATAATAATTTCGCAAGTTCACAAATTTTGTATAAGTATAAGACCATGCCCATTTTTTGCGAACATTTTGGTAAAATCTCCAGATACTCTAGGATAGAACCGCGTATTAATATTATCCACCGTTTACGTGTTACCGACAACTTTTGTATGAGTGGGCGGGCAATGCCCATTTTTAGCAAGCAGATTGGAAATGAATCCAGATAACTCGTGATAAAATCGTCTTCATATTTTATACCGTCCACGATATTTTTCCCACCTTTGTATAAGTGCGCGGACCACTCCCATTTTTTGCACAAATATTAGTAATGCCGCTATATGTTTCCGAATATAATTCTGCTTAAATTTCTCACCCGATTTATAAGACATTCACTTGTAACATTTTTTAAAAAGGGGTGCTTTATATTTCGTATGTAAAGTAGGCGTGGTTGTTAACCGCAACGCAAAGAAGGAGATGATCTTGCTTCTTTGCCGCTATATGTTTCCGAATATAATTCTGCTTAAATTTCTCACCCGATTTATAAGACATTCACTTGTAACATTTTTTAAAAAGGGGTGCTTTATATTTCGTATGTAAAGTAGGCGTGGTTGTTAACCGATTTCGCCTATTTTCAGTCCCAAGGTATCCAATCCCTATATATCAAAGAATATTTGTACAAAATTTCATAGTGATATCTCTTTTCATTCTACCGTATACGTGATTTCAACAGACAAACAGACGGACAGACGGACGGAAAGAGCTAAATGGATTCAGGTGACGCTGAGCAAAAATATATACATACTTTTTTATATCTACCTCATCTCCTTCTTTGCGTTACCTACGGAAGAACAAAGTCAATATGCCGTACTCTCTTCGAGTATAGGATATCAAAATCTAACTTAATCTAAACCACAAACTGGAAAGAAGGTTGTCTTTGGCCAGTACAAAATCTAAATACACCCACAAAGTAAAAACATATGGTTTAGAAAGCACTTAAAAGCTTTATAACCGTTAAACTGGGCCATTTTTGGGAGACTATGATAATGTCGGAGTAAAACTACCGTTTGTCTTAATATTACCGCATGCAAAATGTACTGGTAATATCTATTTTACCTACTATGCCGTTAAAAATGTGAGTATGTAATGTACATTTCTCTTCGAAATGTTATGTATATCAATGGTAACAACCATTATCACGTTTATTTTTACACATAGCGTTACACCATATTTATTTACAAATTTTTGAGCAAATGAGCATATTTCGAGATGCCTTTATCTCTGTAGTATTAGGCGCCGTGGCTGAGCGTCACTAACACGGGTCAAGCACTAGTAGAGCACTCAGCAGCGTTTTGATGCCACCATCACCACCATTTTTCAATTAACCGAATAGTTTCAATTAACCGAATAATTTCAAACTATTCGGATAGTTTCAATTAACCGAATAATTTCGAATTATTCGAATAATTTCAACTAACCGAAGTTTATTAAGCGAGGTTCGGATAAGTGTTTTCCTTTGGCTGTGGTAAAGTGCAGGTTAAATGTAGAGTTGGTAGAGCATGCTGAGCGTGAGGTTAAATGTAGAGTTGGTAGAGCATGGTGAGCGTAGGCATGGTGGAAAAATTTTTTATTATTGAAATCGACAGACATTCCCTCAAAATGGACTTTGAACATGGTGGGAGGCGCCACATGCCCACCATCCAAGGTGGAGGGGCATTTTTACCAAGTCTTTTATTATGAAACCAAGTTCAGGGGATGCCCCCTATCCATGCAAAGCATTTGTTGGTTCCGAAGATGACACTTTAGTGGGAGGGGGAAAGAGCGAGTAGTGACGGTTTACACCTCACATTATTCCACAATCGAATGACGCGACCGAAAAACGAATTCTCACTATAACGCGTGGTTCGTTAAACCGGAATCGTGACATAAAAGGGGTGCACCACTCTGGAAAGCGAGTAGTTCTGCTAAATACCTGAACCTGAGGAATCAGGCTGGCTACTTCAAATGAACATTTACCATGAAAGTAACAATAAAATAATGATACACACTTTACGTCACGACGACGCTCCAAGGTTTCAATAGAGCTGTAAGTATTTCTTACACCGCTTAAGAAAGCAGCACTTGGCTGCTTCTTTCGCCACGTGAAAAATTTGATCGTTCCAACGAAGATCGCATTGGATTGACATGCCCAGAACATCAAGAGTGAGTCATTCATAACTCTGCGGTTTTCAATGATCTCCAGAATAGAAGGACGCCTGGAGAACGAATATGATTGACAAATGCTGCTGTCATCAGCAAACGAGTAGACGGGGTTTGAGGTCCATGACAGAAGGTTATTGATTGGAATAAGAAAAAGTTTTGCAGACAGGTCCGAACCCTGTGGAACTCCAGCATTAATGTAGTGCTCTTCAGATGCAGAGCCGTCAATCACAACCCGAATAGAACGACCGCTGAGGAAACTCGATATCCATCGAGTGAATGTACCGACACCATAAGCAGCCAGTTTAGACACGAGTGTTTTATGCCACATCCGGTCAAATGGCTTGGAGATATCCAAAACAACAACCTTACTCTCACCGAATTGGTGAACACAACTGTTCCACCGGTCAGTGAGGAACGCCATCAAATCGCCTGTTGAGCGGTGAGCACGGAAACCGTACTGGCGATCACTGACCAATTGGTTGCTCTCCAGATACCTCATCAAGTTAAAATTTATAATGCTCTCCATTACTTTGGAGAGCATTGAATAGATTGCTATGGGCCGGTAATTGGGAGGATTCGTAGCCTCACCTTTTTTTGGGAACTGGCTGCACATTGGCAATCTTCCAGGAAATAGGAAAAACTCCTGAATTATATAAGTTAAAGGAGATTGTGCAATGGCGAGCCAGTGTTGAGGCGCACTTTGTCAACAAGTGGGCTGAGATACAATCCGGTCCCGAGGATTTATTGACGTTGAGGTTTACAAGTACTCTTTTAACAGCCCGCTTTTGAAAGTGCATCTCGGGCACAATATGAGACACACTATCGATCACGGGTGGTGGTTGGTTACTCTCAGGAAGAGAGCATTTTTCAGCAAACATTTTGGCTAATAAGTTTGCCTTATCAACCGAGTGAGTGAAGATCTGATCATCCCTGAGGAGAGTTGGAATAGACGATCGCGTCTGATTCTTCACTTTCCCCACGAATGACCAAAACTTCTTACTACCCATAGGGTATTGAGGAACTCTACGTCTAAGGCGCTGTTCGTAGAGAACTTTTTCGCGCTTTAGAGTGGCATTGCACCTATTTCTGGCCTGATTGCGCAGCAGTTTTGTTTAAACGCTAATTTCTAAATGCTTCCTCTTTAGACCTGACTGATTGTCTGCAAGTCGCATTAAACCAGGAATGGTCTTTTGGTTTAATGGAAAGTCTTTTATTGGGTATCCCTGAAACACAATTGCCAATAGAAACGGCTGAAAAAGAAGTTCAGCGCATCCCAATTAGCCTTCTCATAATGCCACACTGTCCGCTTCGGAGCTGGCTGATGAACGGATTGAAGACTAGAATATGGGAAGGTAGCAGAAATTGTAGCGTGGTCCGAATTACCAAGAGGTGCAAGAACATTCACATCATACTTGCTGTGATGTGAAGTTAGAAAAAGGTCCAGAATATTTTGGTTTTGCCCATCAACGCAGGGAAAGTGCGTTGGTTCCTTCACTAATTGAGTCAAATTATTAGACTCAGCAAACAACTCAACATACAAACCCTCAGGTGTTGTGTGACTCGAATGACGTAGCCAATTGGAATTATGAACATTGAAATCACCAGCAACAACAATTTCACTGTTCGGATACGATTCCAGAATTTTAGAAATCGAATCAGAGAGACTGTCCAGACTGTCCAGGACTCCAGACCCAGGCTTCTATAAGTGAAGCAGAAGTGCAGGATTTGCGACTAGATTTTGAACTTAACCCACATGGAGCTAAATTCGGCATCCGTCGTGCAAAGGTGTTGCTGACTCTGGTACGCAACATCACTGCGAATGTATAAGACGAGACCTCTGTGTGGTGAAAACAATGGCAGTAAATTGTACCCAGGCGTGTGAAAATCCAGTGGACTTGCACCCTCAGACAACTGAAGTAGTATGAATATGGGGTTTCTAACTCAAATGGCACCTCCTGTGTATTTCGGAGGTGCCACCTCCGAGGTAATGTGTGTGTGTAAGAGTGAGAAAGGAGATTGAAGGCTGGCGGCTAGCGGCTGGCGGACGGACAGACGATCATTTGGTTGATAGGGGAAATGGTTAGGAAGAAGGGGGAGGGGAGAGACGTGTGTTATGGTATGTGAGTATTATTGTAACTTTTTTGTTATCGTTAATTTCTGAATATAACGCTAAATATTATATCACACAATCATACTATACACTATACACACAATACACAATTATGTATACTATACTGTAAGCGTATAAAGTACTTATTGTTTGCTGTGTGTGTGTGTGTGTGTTTTGTTAAGGAATTCATAGATATTAGTATGAGTCATTCATTTCCCAGAATTTATTTTGCAGAGACGCGTTTTGTATACTATTATTGTTGTTGAAAATTTAAGAGAGGTGAATCGCTATGACAGAGGAGTATAAAAGGAGTAACAAGTTATTACAGAACTTCAAATCGTTTGATTCTCCAAGACATTAAGCCGTGTGAACTCCGAATAACTTTTGATAAAATACTCATATATTTTGTATAGTTTAAAATTATTAAATAAACTATAATTATATTTATAACTAAAGAAGTAAATAAAAAATTATTTGCTAATATTCAAATTGGATGAAACGCATTAGTTTACAAAACTAAAACGCAGAGCACTCACAAAGAGTACATTAAAGTCTAAAGTAAAACTCAAAGTTTTTATAAAGAACGCTCAAATTTTTAGAAGACTGCAGTGAAATCTTCTTCATTAATATTATCATCATAATCATCATCAACAATAACGACATCTTCAGTTAAATCTTTTCAAAATGGAAGAATTCATTTGCAGTGAGTGTGGTGTTCGTTTCACCAAAAATTGCAACCTTAAACGTCATGTTTTAAACAAACATGCTGAAAAACAAGCATTCGATTTCAATGAATGTAACATTAAATTTACCCGACGCGATAATCTGAAAAAACATGTAAATTTATTTCATCCACAACCAAGCTGTGCTTCACCAGTAAAACGTATTCATAATGAAAACTTTTCAATTTGTTCCGATTGTAATGAGAACGTTTCGAAGAAAGACTGGAATTATCACATTAGGACCAATAAACATAAAAAGAATTGTTGGGTCCCAATAAACGGTCATCTAAAAATAATAAAGTCTGCCTTTAATGGCAGAATATAGACATATGTGTTACCGGAGCTGTTTTTTAAAAAGGCTGAGGAGGCAGTTTTGGCTGCTCTGCGAAAGTTATTAATGAAACACTCAGCATATAAATTCAATATGGAGATATATGCTGAGTATGTGAAAATAACTAATGATGATGAAATGATTGTTGAAATTAAATCATTTCAATCAAAAATGATAGTGGTTAACCAGGCCGAAGAGTTGGCAAACATATATAATGATATGCACGACCAGCTACGGAAGAAAATGTCCGAGTTCCAGGAAAGGGACAGTGGCTGGTCGTTGATTAAAATATGCCACTTGGAGGTGAATGTTAACCAATATCGGCCTCTGAAGGGATCGTCGTACATCCCACTCCCGAAGAAGCTGCAGGAGAAGCGGGCGTGCGTCAATATCAGAAATGACGACGAATTCTGCTTCAAGTGGGCTATAGTATCGTCAATGTGTCCTGTAACCAAGAATACAGAAAGACCACAATCATATAGTGTATATAACATTGAAGAGCACGTAATAGTATTGGAGAACGGTGTGTCGTTAAATTTCAACGCAGTAACGTTCCCACTGCCGTTAAATCAAGTCTCCCGATTCGAAGAAATAAATCCAAACATCAGTATAAATGTGTTTGGATATGATAAGGAGATCGGGAGCATCGTGGGACCTTATTACTCCACCAAGCAGGAGAAGTCCTCCCACATCAGGAGGAGGAGCGGTCCCACTACGTGTGGATAAAGAGCATGTCAAGGTAATTTAAATTAAAACTAATGATAATTTAAAACTAAATGATTTTCATAACACTAATTTTGTGTTTTTACTCTTTTTTCTTTACAGATTATTGAAGAGTAAGCAGACGGCTCATAAAGGTAGAGCGTATTTCTGCAACAGCTGCCTGCAGTACTCGCACAATGCGACTACTGCAGCACAAGGAAATATGTAAAAAGGTGGTGACAGTGATGCCCCAACAGGAGGAGGCATCACTTAGTTTTAAGAATTTAGAACGTAAGTTAGATGTACCCTTTGTAGTTTACAGTGACTTTGAGTGTATTTTAAGAAATGTAGATAGTAGTGTAGATGTACGTTTAAATAGTAGTAGTAAGAATGTAAATACACATATTCCAATAGCTTTTAGTTATTACATAGTTTGTAAGTATAATAGTATTTTAAATAAGTTCGTTGTGTATACGGGTGAGGATGCCCCCACCAAATTTATTCAAAGTTTGGTGGGGGATTGTATAGAAATTTATTTTTTTTTTTTTTTTTTTTTTTTTTTTTTTTATGGCAGATAGAACCAAGCTCAGGGGATGCCCCCTATCCATGCAAAGCATTCGTTGGTTTAGAAGGGTAAAGGTTAGTGGGAAGGGGAAAAGTGGGAGTAGTGTCGATTTACACCTCTTTTAAAAGCATCGACGTTATAAGTGGGTGGGAAAACATGCGCAGGGAGACTATTCCACAATTTAACTGCGCGACCGAAAAACGAATTCTCGCGGTATAGAAATTTATAAAAATTATTTGAGTGTCGTGAGGCCTATGACTCCCTTGGGTTTGGGAGAACTCAGACATCAGTCTGAGTACAATGTCTGTCACATTTGTGAATAGACATTGGGTGCAGATAGGGTGGCAGATCATTGCCATTTAACGGGAAAATATAGGGGTCCAGCACACAACGAGTGCAATTTGAAATATCAAATTGCACATTTTATCCCTATATTTTTTCACAATCTTTCTGGCTATGACTGGCACTTATTTATTAAGGAACTCAATTTATTTGAGGGGGATATAAATGTTATCCCCCTAAATAAAGAGTTGTACGTATCCCTGTCGAAGAGGATACGCGTAAGCGAAAAGAAGACCATTGAACTCAGGTTCTTGGATTCTTTTCGCTTTACGGTTCCAGTTTGGATACATTGGCGCAAAATCTTACACCTAATGATTTTCATGCAGTGCGCCGAATGTATCCAAATGATGAAGAATTTAATCTTCTCAGGAGGAAAGGTGTATTCCCATATGAATACATCAATTCAGTTGATCGCCTGCAAGAAACCAGCCTTCCTACTCGGGCTGATTTCTTCAGTCGATTGACTGGTACAGAATGTGCAGTGGAGGCTTATGAGCATGCTCAAAGAGTTTGGCAAGTTTTCAATTGTCAAACACTGAATGATTACATGATCCTCTATCTGAAAACAGATGTACTTATTTTGGCAGACGTTTTTGAAAATTTCAGAAACGTGTGCAAAATATCTACAATCTGGATCCCTGTCAGTACTACACGGCTCCAGGTTTGTCTTGGGACGCAATGTTGAAAACAACCAACATAGAACTGGAGCTGCTTACTGACGTTGACATATATCTTTTCGTACAGAAAGGCATACGGGGCGGCATTGTTCAATGTAGCAAGAGGCATTCAAATGCAAATAATAAGTATATGACGGATTACGATCCAAGTAAGCCGTCAGAATACTTAATGTATTTGGATGCCAATAACCTATACGGTTGGGCAATGCCGCAATATTTACCGTATGGGGGATTTGAATGGGTTGCTGACGTTAATAATTTTAGTGTCAGCAGCATTCTTTCAATGCCAGAGGATTCATCCACTGGGTTTATTTTTGAAGTAGACTTGGACTACCCTCAGAGTTTACATGACGCTCATAATGATTTACAATTTTGCGCGGAAAATCAAACTGTGGGTAGCTCCAAGTGTACAAAGTTGATAGTTGACTTAACCAACAAGACTAATTATGTAATTCATTACAAAAATTTACAACAATGCCTTCAAAATGGCTTAATTTTAGAGAAAGTCCACAAGGCATTGAAGTTTAAGCAGTCTTGTTGGTTAAAATAATATATCGACTTAAATACCCATCACCACAGTTTAGCCAGAAATACTTTTGAAAAGAATTTCTTTAAACTGCTAAACAATGCGGTGTATGGGAAAACAATGGAAAATGTTGATAAACGGAAAGATGTCAAAATTGTGAATAGCTGGGAAAGTCGAGGAAAGCGATTAGGAGTTCGCGCACTAATTGCTAAACCCAATTTTCACAGCTCTGCACAATTCACAGAAGACATGATTGCGATTCAAATGAGTAGGATTCGCACCGTTTACAACAAGCCCATTTATTTAGGATTTTCGGTGCTTGAATTGTCAAAGTGGAAGATGTATAACTTTCACTATGACTTCATGCTACCGAAATTCCAACAGAGTCTTGCGCTGAATTATATGGATACAGATTCATTCATATATTCAATCAAGACTCTGGATTTTTATAGGGATATTCGAGATGATATCGAATCAAAATTCGATACATCCGAATATACGGAGGACAATACATATAATTTTCCCCTTAGGAATGCCAAAGTCCTCGGCATGATGAAGGATGATTAGATATATTAGAGGGAGTTCATAAACCTCCGCTTAAAAATTTACTCCATAGCCATTGAAAATAGCAAAGAAATCGAAAAGGCTAAGGGAGTAAAAAAAATAGTATTAAATAGGTTAAGTCTTAGCGATTATAGAAATTGTCTAGTTAATAAGAATATTGTATATGGAGACATGTATATATTTAGAAGTAAGATGCATGAAATATATACTAAGTTAGTTCATAAGATAGCTTTAAGTTCTAATGATGATAAGCGGTATATTAGAAGTGATGGCATCCACACTTAGGCGTGGGGCCATCACAATATAGAATTAGAAATGGAATTAGATATAGACAATGATATTTTTGATAATTTAAACTATTGATAATTAAATTTAATTTTAATAAACATATATTGTCATTTCAAATTTAAACAAAAATAATTTAAAGTTATAATTTTTATTAATGTATATTGTAAATATTGTAAATATAGACATTAAGTGTACAATTGTTAGGTTAAGAAATTTTATGAATAAAAAAGTGTAAATATGAACTTGTAAACATTATCTTCTTTATTTATTAATGGAATTTAGGAATTTTCTTAATAGCAGAGCATTTTGAAGCGCACAACAGCCATTATGGGAATGGCATATCCTTTGTAGTAAGTATGTATCTCGAAGAGTTTCAAAGTTGCTGCATCCGATCTCTTCAATGTTAAATACGGGCGCGTCTAAAAGTTCTTCAAGCCATTTAGATTTTTCAGCTCCCTTAACATACACGGGTATATTTTTAAGATTTTGCTTCACGAAATGTTTTACACTACAATAGTCGATGAAGCCATCATTCCATGTGAAACCATGATGATTACGATATAACCACTGTACTTGTTTTTGGGACTGACGTGTTAATTTGTTAAATCCATATGGTGGTTTTATAATAAAATTCTGATACTCATTAAAGCTGAAGGTAACTGCCAACTCTTTGACGATGTTATTATTTTTTATCCCAATTGTTTTTAAACTACTTCTGGCGCTTGTACCGAAGTAGTTGGTAGGGAATTTTTGTGAAGTTTCTTATTCCAGCACTTTTACTGAATAAGAATTTTTGCTCTTTCTTGTGCAAGCACTTGAACTGCACAAGAAGCTAAACTCTGAATGACGAGGCACACACCTTGTTAGAAGTGAACTGAACTTTTATTCTTAAAATCCTACTATTTATACTAATATTGATTACAATTATATAAATACATGTCATTTGTGTATGTGCATACATTTATGTTGAGTTTCTTGGGTCGCTGAATTCCATTCCCATGAAAATGGTTTGTTCCCATAGAATTAGGCGAAACTTAAAACCACCAAGTGGAGTCAGAACCAAAAATTCTCGCGTCACCGTTTTTGATGGGAAATGAAAAAGCAGCGGTGCTGACGCCGCTACCTATGCATTTGACACCACAAAATGCACATTTCAGGTGGTGTGCAAATAAGTTCTCACGAACGAAGCAAAGCGATGACCGTTGCATTCATTGTCAAGTCAGACAAATAAAAAAAAAGAAGATTGATTTACAAATTGTAGGGAATGGAATGCAGCAACCCCCGAAACTCAACATTCTCCCCGGCATTGACCGAAGGTCAATTATGGAAAGATAGTAACCATTCCTTCTTCTGTTTGGTCTTCTGGTGAAGTAGTCCTCGGTTTTGGGATCGGTCCTTCCTGCTTCCGTGATCGTCGGTGATGTCTTATGACAATGATGGCAAGAGCTAGAACTCCTAGCAATGCAGCGTAACCAATTGCAGTTGTGTGGTAGCTGTTGACTTGCAGCCGTCTCGGTAGATCCGCTATCTCTTGAGTCTGTAGGAGGTCTTGAAGAGCCGTCAGCTGCTTGAGTTGATTGGTGTATGGCTGTTCCAGTGGTTCATAGGGAATGGACCGATTCGGCTTGGCTACTTCCAGAATGCCTCCAAAGCTCGTGTATGAGGTGCTACTGTGTGTCGTGACCATTTGACTGCCCAGCAACGTTGCCGTGTCGCTTTTGATGACACAGTTTGGACTTATTTCAAAGGATCCGGATCCCTGTAACGTTCTCTGCGATACCTCTGTGCCGCAAATAATGGTGATTCGTGTTGGGATGGCGATTGCATAGTACCATCGGTTCTCTGTTTTTGCCTTTGTTCAAGTTTCTCTATCTGCCACGGAAAATTCGCACAGCTGTTGCGAGTCATTCTGAAAGAGACTTACTTCACATGCATTGCTAAGTGCGCCTTTTTGAAAGATTGGTTGTGTGTTAGGACACGCGTATGTTCTTTCCTGGATGATGTCGCATTGCTGTAGGAATTCTGGAGTCATAGGGAAGTATTTATCTCGATGCAGCGAGATAGCCAGTATAGAAGTTGACAGCTTTACACTTATCATTTCATTATTGTGATAAACTGGAATTGGAATGAGTCTAAATAAAGTGAATGAGTCTGCTCTGAGAAGTGGTATGGTGGTTCTGAAGATGACATGATCCTCCGTTAGTCCTGCTTGGACCGTCATCAGCTTGTACATTGACAGCAGGCTATTTTGGCTGCCAGCTATCTGAATATTTGAAGAAAGGTGGCTTTTAATTGTTTTTATCTCCTTGTCGAGCTGTTGCGGCGATAACAGTAGTGGACTAATTTGTCCATGATGGGCCGCCGTGAGCACATCAATCAGAGATGATTGTGTCCTATGGAGTTGGGAAGCTACTAGGGTTAATTCCAGCCCTAAAGTCGTGATAAGTTGCAACTTCTGAACGTCTTCGATGTCCCTTTCGATGCGTGAAAAGGTTCTGGTCAATATCTCCAGCCTCTGCTGGAACCTTGAGAAAGCCTTCATGGATGCTACCTGATCACTTTTCATGATGTTAATAGTTGCATCCAGAATTGAGGTATGATTTTTGATGAGATCGAGAAGGTGGTGCTCATTTGATTCGATGTCAGTAATCGTATTGGACATTTGTTCAGCATATTTGTCATCGAGGACTCCAAACAGGGAGTTGGCCAAATTTCCTATTTACGTTTATTGCACCTCTTTTGTGTCGACGAGTGGTTAGCAGGCCGTTATCTGCACGCAACTCTTGCTCGGATTGATGGAGTTGAGTCACAAGGTGTTCGCAAAGTGGCCGGTTTGGGACCTGTTCGCAGAGCTGCTTAATGGTTTCCAACCCACTAGCTAACACTTGAAGATCGGTTTTTAGCGGCGACAGCTTGTAATGAATAATAAGGGTCCATTGGTCTGCACTGATATACGCGGATCCCATTTGTTTGAAGTAAATGCCTGTTGTTTGGTTGAATTGGAGAATATTGACTTGACTGGCAAACACCAACGGCAGAGTGAGAAGAGCCAGTACTATTGATAACCAGCTGACTTGAGTTGTCCGTAACTTGCGCCTCTTTGAAAATCCGCCTGAGCTGTTGTTATCGGGTTTTAGTTGTTGCACTGTGCTTGAGTTAAGGTTGGGCTCCTCTGGAAACTGCTCAAGTGGAAGAGGAGCCAGCCTATGAATTGGTCGCTTTAAGATACCACTTGCAGTGCGTATATCTGCTACTCTAACTGACTTGTCATCGACCGGGTAAACCTTAATGATCCGCCCTAAAGGCCACTGTAATGGCGCAACATTTTCTTCTTTTATAACAACCATCATGCCATGTTGTGCGCTAGCTTGCATGGTTTTCCACTTTTGTCTAGTTTGTAGTTATTTTAAGTATTCTTTGCTCCAGCGACGCCAAAACTCATGTTTGAGATGGGATACCATTTTCCAGCGATGGAGCAGCGATGCCTTGAGAGGTTCAGCGGTTGTATCAACTTGCGCTGTCAGGGGTTCCCCGATTAAAAAATGTCCAGGGGTCAATATGCTTAAATCATTGGGGTCGGTAGATAGCGGTGTCAGAGGTCGCGAGTTTAGAATAGACTCGATTTCGACCATGATGGTCTCCAGTTCTTCATACGTAAGGGAAGCGTTTGCCGTGCCTTTGATGAACAGGTTTTTAGCACTTTTAACGGCAGCTTCCCATAGTCCACCAAAATGGGGTGCCCGCGGTGGAATAAAATTAAATCTTATACCCTTGTCATTGCAAAATCTTCTCATGGCTGTAGATACTCGCTCTGAGTGAACCGCTTCTTGCAGGTCTGCTAACAGATTTTTAGCCCCCACGAAATTGGTCGCATTATCGCAATAGAGATTTGTGCAGTGTCCCCTTCGGCCGATAAAACGCTTTAAGCACCCAATGAACGCGTCACTGTTCAGGTCGCTAACAATTTCCAAATGCACGGCCTTGGTTGCGAAACAGCAAAATACTGCAACGTATGCCTTATACGGCCGTTTCCCGCGAACCTTATAGTGTATCCAAAATGGCCTACAGAAGTCAACTCCCGAATTGACGAAAGGACGAGCTGGTTGTATTCTTGTTGCCGGTAGATTTCCCATTATCTGTTGAAACAACTTAGGTCTTGCTCTAGTACACCGCACACATTTTTTAACAATAAATCGGGCCATGGTTTTTCCTTTGATAGGCCAGAATCGCTGTCGTACTTGTGCCAAGAGTGCTTGTGGCCCGCAGTGATAATACTCTTCATGAATTTTTATCATTAATAGTTTCACCAATGGGTCATTGTATGGTAACGCCACCGGATGTTTGGCGTTGAGCGTGATTGCAGCATATTCGAGACGACCTCCGACCCGGATGATTCCATCGCTGTCTATGAATGGATTTAAACTGATTAGTTGACTCTTCTTGCTTAAAGGAGTTTGTGTGCTGAGAGCCTGCAATTCTTCCCTGAAGTCGGATCGTTGAATCACCTTGATAATTGTGCTGAGAGCCCTGTGTTGTACCTCAGGACTGAGAGTTAACACTCCAGGAGCAGTTGGATCTTCTCCCTTTAATTTGTCTATGAACCTATGGACACTACGTGCTACTACGTGCACCAATGTCTTGAACGAGTTGCGATGGTTAATTTTATACACTAACCCTTCTAAATCCTTTTGTTTCGAGGCCGTGGCTGCTGTGGTTACAGTTGTTTCCTTTCTTTCGGTGTTGTTGTGCTCGGCCTTGAAATGATAATCTTTGTGCCATGTGGAATCCTTACCGTGCAGAAAGAATGGACCGTAGAACCATGGAGACCTTGAAGTGAACTCCTCCGGCGTAGTTCCGCGAGACAGTAAATCTGCAGGATTCTCTTTTGAGGTGACATGGCGCCATTGCGTGGCCTGCGACAATCGCTTGATTGTTGACACCCGATTAGCGACAAATGTTTTGAATGACGATGCCGATGAATTGATCCAGGATAACACTATTTCTGAGTCTGTCCACAGGAATGTAGGTGCGTCTGTTAGATTGATGTCTCTTTTGACGCGGCCAGCTAACTGTGCACCTAAGACTGCCGCGCAAAGTTCTAAACGGGGTAGCGTTTGTGTTTTAGTTGGTGCTACGCGTGATTTGCAGCACAGCAAACGCACAATGACTAAGCCCTTACTGTCAATAGTTCGTAGATAAACTACTGCACCGTAAGCCTTCTCTGATGCATCCGCGAATGCGTGAATCTGCAGGGTCCGTTTCATTCCCTGTTGAATTGCGTGTCGCCTTATTTTGACGTTGTTGAGCAATGACAGGCCCTTACGAAACCGGACCCACTTCACGTGTACGTATGCAGGCAGTTCTTCGTCCCGGTTTACCTTAAGTTTCCATAGATCTTGAATGATAATTTTGGCTGTTATTACGACCGGACCCAAAAAACCTAGTGGATCAAAAATTCTGGCGATGTCTGATAAGATGGTTCGTTTTGTAATCCTTGATGAAGGCTGCAAGCTTACTCTAATGCATAATTCGTCGGATTTAGGCAGCCACATCAGGCACAACGTCTTAATGGTCTCGTCTTCATTACTGATAAAATTAAGGTTCACCTCCTGCTCACTGGCTGGGATACCTTAAAGAAATTCGGAGTGGTTTGAACACCACTTTCGTAACTTAAATCCGGCATTTTGCAGAATAACGTTTAACTGCCGTTGTATCTCCAGAACTGTGGCTCGACTGTCAGCGCCTGTCAAACAATCGTCGACATAGAAATCATCTTGTAGTGCCTTAGCGCCCAGCGGATAATTCGATTGATGAATTTTGCTCAGTTCGTGCAGACACTTAATCGCCAGGTATGGCGCTGCCCTTGTCATGTAGGATGTCTTGGTATGTAGGATGTCATTTAACGCCAAGCCTGTCGATGATTTCGAGGAAGCGTCGAACACAACTCTTAACTTTGTGGTACTGCTCTCTGGACGTTGAATGCAGTGGTGCGGTATAAAATAGCACGGTGACACGATCGTGTTTACTTGTATTCTTGACATATGGCCTAATGATTCGTATTCTTCTAAAAATTTTGAGTATTCGTGTTTCAACGGAAGATCCGGATAATCGTCTTTCCAATGCATAAAAACGATTCATTGCAATTTGTCGGGAATCTCCTAGTGAAGATGCTTCTTGAGTGAAAGGAAGTTTCACCACAAATTTGCCGTCTTTGCCACGGGTAGTATGTAGAGCAAAATGCGATTCGCACCAACGCTCACTCTCGGTGAAAGATTGCGTTATCGGGAGGTTTTCTTCTAGTCCCCAAAATTTTTCAAGAAGCTGGTCCAAATGTTCATCAGTGTAGACTGCACATGTTGGCGTTGTTATGTTGAGTGTGTTAATTTTCCCAGCTAGCATGCAGCCAAACACGGTGCTATGCAGTGTTGGCAGTCCTTTTTCTAATGTCGTCTTTTGTCCAGTTAATAGTTCATAATACAGCTCCCCTCCAAGTAAGACGTCGACAGGAGCTGTTGTGTTAAAATGTGGATCTGCCAACTCAATGTGTTTGGGAATTTTCCAAGCTGAAATGTCTAGCTGCTGTGTTGGCTGTGGTGAGATGATGTGTGGAATCACAAAAGCTTCCAGGCGAACATTGTACGGATTACAACGGGAAACTAGCTGAAGATTTGCACGACATCGTGCTCTCTTTGTGTTATTGCCAACACCTTCGATGACAATTGAAGTTGGCTTCAATGTTAACTTTAGCTGCCTTGCGACCTTTTCAGTGATCAAGTTGACTTGGGAGCCAGAGTCTAGCAGCGCTCTGCATTCGGTAGATTGCCCATTGCCTGCCTCAAGTCGTACAAGAACGGTGCCAAGGAGAGTGTATCCTGAATGTGTATGTGCCTGCGATGTGGCCATAGTGACTGCAGGCTGATTGTGAGATGCAGTTGGCCCTGTTCCCGAGATGATGAATTTGCGCTTAAAAGATTTTTCTTGGTAGTGCTATTGTGTCTTGACAAGTTGATTGAACGCTTCTCGAAGTGCACGAGCGTGTTATGAGCTTGGTTACATTTCGTGCACCTGCTTGAGCTGCACTCCTTTGACATATGCCCTGGCTTCAAGCAGTTTATGCAGAGATTGTTGGACCTCAAAAATTGGAAACGCTGATTTACTGAGAACCCTAGGAATTTTGGACAAGCAAACAACGAATGAAATTTGTCATTGCAAGCTCTGCTTTTACTGAATTGTTGATTAGATGCAACACCAGATAATACTGCTTTAGTTGATGAAGATTTCTCCTTCGCTCCGATTGTTTCCAAGGCTTGGAACCTCTTCTCCAGGAACTGCAGCAAGACCTCAATTGATGGTAGCTGTCTTGGACATTCCAGAGATTGTTCAAAAGACATGTGAGTACTCTTGTCGAGTTTCTTGATGAGGACGTGCACAAGAATTGCGTCCCACGATGTTGTGTGTATACCCAGATTATTCAACACCAAAAGCGCTTCTTTCGTTGTGTCATGAAGCGCCCGTAGCGTGGCGACTGAGGAATGTTCGGATGTATTTCTTGGCTGTCCCAAGAGCTTATCAAGTGCTGCAGATGTGATGAGCCGCTTATTGTTGTATCGCTCCTGTAATGTTGTCCAGACCGCATCATAATTGACTTCTGTAACGGCAAAGTGTCGTACCAGTTTTTCTGCTTCACCCATAAGGTTCGACTTCAAGTACCACATCTTTTGAATATTCGGAAGTGGTTTTGAATCAATCAGTTCATGGAACATGTCATAAAATTGGTTCCATTTTAAATAGTTTCCATCAAATTGTAGTAGCTCTACCCTTGGCAAATTGTTTACTGAAAGTTCGAAGTGTGATGAAGAGTTATCTGCTAAATGTCCTTCCAAAGTTTGAATTCTCAAGAGTTGCTCATTGATGGCGTCCTCTACCAATAGATATCCCTCCAAATTATATGAGCTTGTGTCCAAATCATCTACTTCCTCAAGTATTTGCTGATGCAACTGCAGAACTATTGACCAATGTTGTTCGATCAGTTTGACCTTACATTGGTAGTATTTGAATGATTGTCTTGTTTTATCATCCAAAACCTTCTTTGCCATGCTTTGTACTATTCCAATGAGCACTTGTTGCTTGCGAATCATTTTTGTGATCGCACTCTGATTGCTTGTAGCTGGGTCTTGTGCCCTCTGCCTTGATTTTACGCTTTCATCATCCGCTAGAGTCTTAGCTGCACTGATATCGTGCTCGAATTCTTCCTTTGCCTTACGGTAAATGGCTTCCACCGACTCAAAACCCTGTTGCTTAAAGTATGGGTGGTCCTTATCGGCGTTCGGAAGTTTTCGCAACGTGCTGTCAAGCTGTGCAATACTCATCCATAGTTCAACCACTTCATCTCTTTTCTTCTCGAGATGCTGTAGGGTTCGCCTTTCTCGTGGAGTTTTTCTTGCGTTGGTTATCACCTTCTGGATGGCGATGATGAGCTCATTTTGCTTCGTTGCCAATGTGTTGAAATCCTCCATAGTGAAGAATCGTTATCACGTCGGGGTCACCAAAAAATGTTATTATTCCCAATTGTTTATAAACTACTTCTGGCGCTTGTACCGAAGTAGTTGGTAGGGACTTTTTGTGAAGTTTCTTATTCCAGCACTTTTACTGAATAAGAATTTTTGCTCTTTCTTGTGCAAGCACTTGAACTGCACAAGAACCTAAACTCTGAATGACGAGGCACACACCTTGTTAGAAGTGAACTGAACTTTTATTCTTAAAATCCTACTATTTATACTAATATTGATTACAATTATATAAATACATGTCATTTGTGTATGTGCATACATTTATGTTGAGTTTATTGGGTCGCTGAATTCCATTCCCATGAAAATGGTTTGTTCCCATAGAATTAGGCGAAACTTAAAACCACCAAGTGGAGTCAGAACCAAAAATTCTAGCGTCACCGTTTTTGATGGGAAATGGAAAAGCAGCGGTGCTGACGCCGCTACCTATGCATTTGACACCACAAAATGCACATTTCAGGTGGTGTGCAAATAAGTTCTCACGAACGAAGCAAAGCGATGACCGTTGTCAAGTCAGACAAATAAAAAAAAAGAAGATTGATTTACTAATTGTAGGGAATGGAATGCAGCAACCCCCGAAACTCAACAGACGATAAATTCATTAAAATTGCCTTTGAAGCCCTGCACATCCAGAGTAATAAATTTGTCATTCACGATTCTCGGTTGAGATTCACGATTAAAATAGCTTTGTTGAAATTTTATGTACATATAACGATTACGATCGAAATTCAGATTGAGGTCATCATATGGATATGTATCAGAGTTTAAATGCACTTTAACATCAGACAAATGGCAATGTTGAAACTTGTTGTCTCTTCGAAAAGCAATCAGTATAAAGCGTGGTCTTTCATTCTGCGCAGATAATTTAACGTTCCACAGGTGGTTGCTTCCTTGAGCAAGTGATGGATTGAAATGACAATCCCAACTGCGGAATGCTATTGATAAAGGTTGTCCGCTTTGAATTATTTGAAAGAGTTGTAGTCTAGCAAAATCAGCCAACTGCACATGAGGAATTTTCCATGTAATATTTGTTATACTCAGTTTTAATTTTTCGGTTGCAACACTTGAAGAAATAGCATTTTCGTCTGATTTCGAACGCAGTAGTACAAGTTCATGTTTAGAATTTAGCATAATTTTATTAAAGTCTTCAGCAAATCCCAGTAGCATTTTCAATGGTGTACAAAAATTAAAATATCCATCCTTTATTTCAACTTCATTCTTTGTAAACCAACCAGCATTTTTCAGTGTATTACTCTCAGTCGGACTCAAAGAGACGTAATTTTTCAGTGTTGTAGTTACACCCAAGTGACGTGTACGATCAATCTCCAATCCATTCATCTCATAGCGAATTTTATCAAACATGAATGCCATACAATTGTTTTTTAATTTTGTGTTTGAAGTTGCATCTCCATTTTCCAAGTTGACTCTACCTTCAATATAAATTAAACTCTCACTGGGTAAAACGTGGTATCTCATCATTGCTTTTATACGATTGTAGATATGACGAGTAGCTATGGTATTCCTTTTTAATGATGCTTTCATCATATAGTGGTTTTTGTACAACATCAAGTAGTTGACTCATTTTAATTTAGTTTCTCTTTAGTTGAAAACCCAAAGATTTTAGAAACTCTTTATTAGCAAATGTCAACTTTTTGCGTTGTAGAGCGTTAGGTATTGTCTGTGACCTTGTTACTTCAAATGGCAAAGTAGAAGTGAATGTAGGTACACCCATGTAAGCGCTTTTATTTATAGATAATCATTGTTCTTGGGGTTTTAAATGCAGCCTGAGGGTTATAGTTTCTCCACAAAAATTAATTAGGTTACCGCTTTGATCAACAATTTTTATTGTAATTGAACTTATCTGTCTAGTGTTTACTGGCAAATAAATGACATTTTTCGGAATCTCATCTATTTTATACCCGGGGCTGACATTCAGTGCAAACATGTGAATTGTATGCGCCGGTGTGTTGTTAATATATGAACCGCTTATAATGTCACACTCAATGTGTATAACATTGATCTTTGTTATGGTCACAGGCAAGTCGGAAGTGTGCAGTTTTCCTGCTTCCAATACTTTTTTACTGAAGCCCAACAGTGAACCAATGCTTCGTTCTTTATTAAAGAAAATTTTATGTTTACTGGACCCTACGATTGCTTGCAGTGTATTTGGGTTGGCGGCTATTTCCAGTTTCTCATGCAGCTTCTCATGTGGCACTATACTAAAATATTTATTTTGAATGTACTCGGCAATATCGTCGAGCTCATATGAACCAACAGGAATTTCAATTGTATGGTCTTCGATGTGAAATAAATTATTTTCATGGTCAACGTTTGGTATGGTGTTGTAGCTATGAAAGTCAACGAGACCGCATACATACTTCCCATCTAAATCTATAGGCTGAAAGTAATCAGCCGATAAAATGGATTTGTTTCCACTTAGGGTAAGGGTTATTGACATCTTGAATGTTGGCCAACTAATAAAATAAAAAACACACAAAGGAATCTTTTTATACAAGAAAATTTATTTACAAAATTTCATTACTATCGATCCAAGAATTATGTTTATTGGAAAACCCTAGCCATCTGACAAAGACTTTGTTCTCTTTAGTTTTTAAAACTTTTTCTACAAGGTATGTGCTGGGATATTTTGTTTTCAATAGTTCGCTTTCGTAAAATCCTCCTCCAATTGTGTTTCCCTGGTAGTCTTCAAGAATATACGTTGGTGGGTTTGTAATTCTTATATTTTTAACTTTAAAAATTTCTGTAGTCCAATTCGGTGTGTATCCTTTTTCAAAAACGTGTTTATGTTTACTAATGCGAACATAGTCTCCTATCCGGAACTTTGGCTTTCTAAATATTTTCAGATTGTTGTAGGCTGTATTTAATAGCAACTTTTCATTAGACGGCTTCACATCAATGGGAGCCATATTTATTGTTCTATGCTTTTTCTTATTGTATTTATCGATCAAATGTTTATAATTATCAATCCATCGATACGATCCATGGTAACTAAATTCCCTCCACATCATTTGTTTTAGTGTTCTATTGAAACGCTCAACAATTGATGCCTTCAAAACACTGTACGAGTAATGGTTGACATGGAATTTCCTCATTAATTTTTGAAATTGTCGATTAAAGAATTTTTTACCATCATCGGTTTGTAAATTTCTGGGTATCCGACCTAAATTGAATACGGTTTCCATGGCTTTGATGACATCAGCAGATGTTTTCGATTTTATAGGTACAGCCCAGGCAAATTTTGAAAATGTATCTATTACGGTGAGAAGGAAGCGAAATCCGCTGTTATCTGTGGAATAGCTTCCCATTTCTACTAAATCCGCTTGCCAGAGGTCGTCGATCCGTTTAGTAATTACACGTCTTCGTTTAAAATTTTTTCGAGCTTGAGTGTGCGTTCATCAACTAAACCCCGCTTTTTACTCATTTTGGCATTTCTTTTAGAATTTTGTCCTCCAATGCGGCTATTGATTTGGGTTTTTGTGCTTGTTGAAATAGATAGCTTTCAATTCGTTCAATTTGTTCACTAATATATTTTGTGAAATCTTGAATATTACTGTCAACGTATTCTTTAGTGTCTTGAAGTTTTGTGTAGACTACTTCAATGTCACCTTCTATTCTTTCCTTTAGTATTTGCCTTTCTTTTTTAAATTCTGTGGTAATTTGATTCATATAATTTTTCACAAAAGATTTTGTTGCAGCATCATTATTTTCAACAGGCTCACCAACACTTTTTAAACGCTTCCAGTGCAGATCTAAATGGTTATCATTATCCAAATTAAATCCCAACACTTTGGAAAAATTTCTTTTTAATTTATTATTTGATGCTTCTCGCATGGAATGACGACCGAACTTATCGACGCTCATTGTCAATTAGGCTTACAACTCTATTAATACAGCATATTTATACAATTATATTAGCTTCTCTCAACTCCTCAATGATGGAAATAACTTCATTGTTGTGTCCAGCTGACTGTGAGGATAGTAAAAGTCGTAATCTATCAACTAATTCATTCGGATCATCGTAAATGTAATTAGGTTTTTGTGGATTGACTCTCATCAAACCGGTTCCTTTTTTACGTTTATATGGTGTAGATGTCGATGAAGATTTATCACTAAATAATCCCTTTATGATGTTAATATACTTGTAAGCCTTGGTCCCCTTCATTTGCTCATTTTCATCGTAATTACGTTTGTGAGCACTAGTATTGTTTAAAATTGTTTTGTAAACTTGTAGATCTGCTTCGTTATAATTTGATGGTGTCTTGTGGAACAATAACTGAAAGAGACCGGGTGTAAGGTTGAAAGAAGTGGGGGATGAAGTGTCAAACGGTTTGTCGGATAATAATATTTCGCCGTTTTGTATTGTGAAAGCACTGTTTCCAAATCTCCATTCACCATCTGTTCCTCTATGCAGTCCATATGCAGTATCCAGCTCATTTTGTTGTTCCAGCTCAAATAAATCCATGACTTTAGTTGATTTGTTTACAGATTCCTCTGTATCATTTATTTGAGAGAAAAAGTCGCCGTCTTCATTACTATTGGCAAGAGTCTCGTCTGTAAAATCGATCTCTTTCTTTGTTTTATGTGGTGTACTTGTTTTTAGTTTGAGTGGCATCTCATTATGCGTAAAATCTAGAACATTCTTGTTATTTGTAGATGTTGTTGGTATTGTAGTGTTTCGAACCAATTCCTTTAGAGGTTTTGTGATTGGCTTAAGTGACTCTTCTATTTGATTTGCTACATCTGCTTTACTCAGTTTTAGGTTGCGAAATACGTCTGGTTTTTACCAGATCTTTTAATATTTTTTCATTCATCAGATCAGATCAGGTGAATCAGATCAGGTGTATCAGCTATCAGATCAGATCCGATCAGGTGTAACAGCTATCAATCAGATCAGGTGTATCAGCTATCAGATCAGGTGCAACAGCTATCAGATCAGTTTAAAGGCTGTTTTCATACTAGTATGAAAGTATGGGGGATACTTTTATTTATAGTTGGATGTAAATGTCAAAACCTTTTCTATAACGCCCATCATCAATCATCTCGTCTTGCTTAAACATAATAATCATGTTGGCATTATCGCGTATTAAATGCTTGGGAATGTGTGTATATGTTTGACATAAATAAAAGCAATCGATGCATTTGTGTCTGCCCATACAAAAGTATTCTCTAATGTTATTTTGCTTCTCACAAGCAACATCATCGAATATCATTATTGAGTTGGTTTTTGCTTCATCTGGTTTGAGAACTTGTTCGTTGTCGGAAAATGTAAATAGTCCCATATTTTGAATTGGTTTCATTAATTGTTTTAAATATTCATATTTCGGTTGATACAACGACTTTGAATATAAATATATATTTGCAAAATTCAGTCCATTAGGACTTTCTATTAAACTCAGCATGACGTTGGTCTTTCCACAATTTGAAGGCCCGACAATAAGGCATCTTATTGAATTCGGAAGCAGGGAGCCGTGTCGGGATTTCGATATGTTGTCAGTAACAGAATCCAGATTTTTAACAATAATATTTTTGTCTTGCTTAACGAAACGCATTTTAGCAATTAATATAAATATACAATAACCACACCTTTATATTAATTTTCATTCAGTACGAGTAGATGAAAAGATATAAAATGGCTATAATTTACAAGAAACATGTCAGTAATAATCAGTCAGTAACCGGAAGAGGTTTATTAAATGGTGTAATAAATTCTCTACCAATTGAACTTCATTTACCGGGTTATCAGTTTTGTGGACCAGGAACTAAACTAAACCAACGCTTGGCAAGAGGCGATAAAGGAATCAATCCCCTGGACGCCGCATGTAGAGAGCACGATATAGCTTATGATAAAACACGAGACTTGAATAAGCGTCACGAAGCAGATAAAATATTAATTGAAGGGGCGTGGCAAAGAGTAAAGTCAAAAGACAGCAAATTGAGTGAGCGAATAAACGCACGATTAGTTACAAACGCGATGAAAGCTAAAGTAAAATTCGGTATGGGGAGCACGATGAGTAAAACTCTTAAGAAAATTAGGAGAAAAGTCAAAAAGAAATGTACCAAGAAAATATTCACTAAAGCAGTTAAAAGCGCTCTGAAAATTATTAAAGAACAAAAAAGGTTGTTTAATAATTTAAAATTATTAAACAACAAAAGGTTGTAAAAAATTCTTTCGGACGGAAGAAATCCACGATTGACATTCCACGCGTTATACCCGTTCCTAAGACAGGAGGGTTTCTACCATTAGTACCGATTTCAACTGCTCTGGGAGCTGTTGGAGGCTTAGCATCTGGAGGAGCTGCAATCGCAAAAGCAATTAATGAAACAAAAGCCGCTTGTCAACAATTGGAAGAAGCAAATCGACGTAATAAAACTATGGAAGCAATCGCTATGGGAAAAGGCTTATACCTGAAACTATACAGAAAAGGATTGGGTCTATATTATAGTCCGCAACCAAAAAACTTTTAAAGAATCTACCCAAAGGAGCCCTCACAGACGCCGAATTGATGAAACATGCAAAGAATCTACCGCATTTCAGAGGTATTTTTATGCTAGACAGTCTCCCGAAACGACCTCGTCAGCAAGAATGTGGAATCGTTAATCTAGATACATCAGGGCCCTGGTACTCATTGGGTAGCGTACTACAAAGACAGGCACTGCAAGGAATATTTTGATAGTTTTGGAAACTTGCAACCACCGCATGAAATAATAAATTATTTGGGAGATGACGTAAATTACAACTACACCCAACACCAAGACTATAATTCATACAACTGTGGTCATTTATGTCTAAAATTTGTTTATAATTTAAGCAAAATAAACAATAAATATAGTTTTAAAAAGTAATAGTATTGACTTTTTATTGAACTTTTAATATAAACATTATTTAAATTTTTTGTATTCTATGTTGGATTTCGATGATGCTGAAGTTGATGATGAAGGTGAAGATGATGAGGAGGATGAGCTTTTCCACTCGTTATCCGACTTGAATGGGTTTTTCACCACTGTATACTGCAACTTCTTTGACCATGATTCTTTCATTTCGATGTCTTTCTTCTTATCCATTGTACTGCTCTTTGTTATTGTTGTTGTTGTTGTTGTTGTTTTTGTAATTCAAATTCCAAGATTTTTTAAAGCTTTTTGATGATTTTCACCACTATTAATACTTACTTTAACACATGTTCGTTATAGCTAGGATATATAAATACTGCATTTTCAGCTTTGAACATTTAGTCTCTGTGTAGTTTTGAATCGGTGTAGACAACTCGAAAAATTCACTAAATTATTTGTTTAAATAAATACAAAAAAATAATAAGAATACAGAAATGATTCAACTGTACCAAGATGATTGCACGTCTTCCTCATTTACTGCTGTGAAGGACTTTAATGGAAAAAACTTTAATCAGAAAAATATTCTGTATGTCAAGGACATGGAACCCAGCAGATTTTATACAATAAAAAGTGTGCGCAGGACAAAAACCAAATATGGGGATCGCATTCTAATGGAGCTGGAAGATTGCGTAATTTTTCTACCTCAGAAATTCAATGATATTTGTGATGCGACTATAGCAGAGTTCAACAACGGAAATTACTATATAATAAAACTGATGGAGGAAGATGGAGAAGATTTTCGATTGGAGGTTCAGGTCGACTTTCCCCAATCGCAACCCCTGCTCGAAACATATTATACAAATTGTCAAAAATATTTTAATAAAAAAATAAAGAAATAATTTAATTTTACAAATACTATATATCGTCTTTTATTTATAGATTCTTGTATAAAATGTTATCAATTCATTTATTCTGACAATAGTTAAATTTATAGTGCAGCAGATGCAGGTGTCTGGTCCATCCACAATTTCACTATTATTATTATTATTATTTATTAAATTAATCTTATAACAAGTTATAAGACTAACACAAAAAATTGGAGCATTGGCTGCCAGGGCCATCAGCTCAATGTACTTTTAAGTAATATACATAAAAGAATATGAACAATATTTGTATTCAAATTCAATTTTAGCTTATCTTAAGAATAGAGATTACAATAAGGATTATAAGAGGTAGAACCATCATGACTTAAATTCGAAATTAATAGGCTAATATTATATACTAGCTACCAGTAGTATTGACACAGTAATTCTTTCAAATGTGAAATCCAGAACTTTTTATAAATTTATATATGATATCGATGTTTTGAGGAGAAATAATGCTATGTATATCAGTTGGCACTTTGTCTTTTAAATATAACAGTCTTCGATTAGATAAATACAAACAGTCAATTAATATATGTTTAATGGTAAGATTACAGCCGCAGTGAGGACAGGAAGGTGTGATTTCGCCTTTTAAAAGGTGTTGGTGTGTAGCCTCCGAGTGACCTAAGCGAAGTCTCGAAAATATTTTTATTTTATATTTATCTGGAATGACTGGGTAAACTGCTTCATGTAATCCGCCGTTGATAGAGGTGTAGTGGGGATGTCTAAAATTTAACCAAAAATTAAACCTTTTTGACTTTAATAAGCTGCAGATGTGATGGCGTAGGTCAGCTTTTTCACATATGGTATCCCGAAAAATAGGCGCGTTACAGGCAAATTTGGCAGTCTCGTCAGCAAAGGTGTTACCAGGAATACCGATATGTCCAGGAATCCAGAATAGTTTTAGTTTATTTTTATTTTTAAAGATGATTTCTCTGATTTTCAAAATAACATCCCATTGAGATGAGTTTGAACTTCGTATCGCAAGCAAAACTGATAAACTATCCGTGAAAATAACTGTTTTTATACCCGTAGATTGAGCGAAAAGGCAGGCTTGGTAAATACCAGCTGCTTCAGCGGTAAAAATTGATGAAAAATTTGGAAGTGTTTTCATAAGGAGGCAATGTTCGTTGCTGATGACTGAGTAAGACACTGTATAATCATTTTTGGATCCATCTGTGTATAGAAATTTCCATTTATCTTTCTCGAACTGTTCCTTACGTTCATAAAAATGTTTCTTAAACATCTCGTTTGGTGTTGCGAATTTTTTAAATTTGCAGAGACTGATATCGCACGCGGAAAAGCATATATGATGATAAAGAGGGGAATAATGGGGTCTCTTCTTAGAAATTTGAAGATCTATGTTGAGTTCTTTTCCAATAGCAAACGCATTATAAATGCTTGATTTGAGGCGTGGTAATTTTAAAGACGAAAGTGCATTCTTAACATCATTTACAATGACAGAGTTTTTTGAGAAAAAAAGTTTCGGCAGGATTTTGGCAGTGATAGCGTAATATCTCTCTTCTAAAGATGGAAGTCCTGTTTCGGATAGTAGATTCAATATTGGTGTTGTTCGAAAAGCGTATATACTGGCACGAACGGCTTGATGATAGAGAGGCTTGATGAGGTTGAAATTGGACTTTGCAGCAGCACCATACAGGAAAAGGCCATAATCAATTTTACTTAAAACTAAGACTCTAGTTAAATAAGTTAGACAGTTAATATGAACAAAACTTTTTCTTGAGAGATAGCAAATTAGATTTACTCTGGTAGCTAGTGATTTTTTTAAATTTAAAAAGTGATCTCTCCAATAATATCTATGTGAAAACATAACACCGAGGATTTTTAGAGTTTTAACCTGTCCAATACAAATATTATTAATAGAAATGTCATAATTAGAAAAGTTACAGTTATGTTTACGACAGATATGGAACTTCTTGGTTTTTTCAAGGGAGATCAGTGCTCCTGAGGAATCGGACCAGGTAATAATTTGTTGAAGGATATTTGAAAATAGTTCAGATGACTCAAGATTATTATTTTTCTTACACATTATGAAAAGATCGTCAGCATAAAGAACGTGGTTTACGGCTTTATTTTTTGATATAATATTGCTAATCTCATTAAAAGCAATTTGGAATAAGATTACGGAAAGCGGTGATCCCTGAGGTATGCCATTGTTTAAAGGAAACGTTTTAGAGAAATGATTATTAATTCTAACTCGGAATTTACGGTTACTTAGAAAAGACTTGATGTAATTAAAAAGTTTAGGACCGATTCCCCAAGATTTTAAATTATTTAATATAACGTGTATTCCAATTCTATCGAAAGCTTTCTCGAAATCAATAGATAAAATGGAGGCATGATTACGGGCTGAAAGAGTTTTTGAAATGTAGTAATCTATATGAATCAGTGCGTCCGCACAGCCCCTTTCAGATTTAAAGGCAACTTGGTTTATAGAGACAAGATTTCTCGACTCCACAAACCAAGAAACTCTCTTAGCTATTATCTTTTCAAGGAGTTTTGCAATACAGGGAAGTAGGGATATTGGGCGGTAGGAGCTGGAGTAGAAAGTATTCTTGTTAGGTTTAGGAATAGGAACTGTGATTGCTGATTTCCAGGATTGTGGAATGACGCCAGATTGGAAAACCACGTTGTAAAGGTCAGCCAGCCTACACATGCTGAGGGTGGAAAGCTTTTTTAACATTTTGTACGATACTCGGTCAGCTCCAGCAGTGTTGCCTTTGCAGGTATGTAAACTAGCCTGAAGTTCCTGAAGAGAGATGGAATTTTCTATTGAATTAGCTTGGTTGTTTTGAGCAGCGATTGGTGACGAAAAGTCAAAGTTATTTTTTAACGATATGAAATTAGATGAGAAGTTTTGATCAGAAGAGTATGAAGACCAAAGATCGGCGAAACTATCGGCAATGTCCGTGGGATTTGTGAAAATGCCTTGGGAAGATTTAATTG
This sequence comes from Sicus ferrugineus, assembly GCA_922984085.1. NCBI lineage: Eukaryota > Metazoa > Arthropoda > Insecta > Diptera > Conopidae > Sicus > Sicus ferrugineus. The sequence goes on from OV277348.1 coordinate 51,893,772, forward strand.
CAGTTACTGAATTGAAAGGTTTAGAAAATGAGAATTTGTTAATTTTATTCCAAATATGAGAAATAGATGAATTTCTGTTAATTGAACTGGTAAATTTTTTAAAACTAAGGGCTTTAGATTTTTTTACTTCCTTTTTAAAATGCGCGTTAAGTTTTTTGTAATGAATGAGATTTGGTAGGATGGAATTATTTTTAAATTTATACCATGCTTGCATTTTTTTGTACCTGAGAATAGATAAGTCACTGTTCCACCATGGTAAGGAAGGTTTATAGGCTTTTTTGGTTTGAGGAATAAAAAGGTTGGCGGAAGAACGAATTGCCTTACAGAAAGAGGCGGCATCTTTGTTGGAACGAAATGATGGTGGTCTATTGCTAAGCTCAAAATCGACTCTATTGGCATAATTAACCCAATCGGCACGGTCAAGTAAAAATTTAGGGAGGTATTTGGGTGGTTGTTGAGGAGAAGAGAAGGATAGCTTGATTATAATGGGGAAATGGTCACTACCATGGAGGTCATCCAAGATTTCCCATGTAATAACCAGAAGAAGGGAATGAGAGCAGCAGGAAATGTCGATATTGGAGAAGGTACAATGAGTGGAGAAATGAGTCGGACTACCGTCGTTTAAGATGCAAAGATCAGATAGAATAAATGCTTTTTCAATAGTGTTGCCTCTATGATTGTTGGTGGCGGATCCCCATTGCGTGTTCCAGCCATTAAAGTCTCCTGTTACTATTACGGGGGTATGTATTGAGGAGAAAATGTTAGTAAGATCACGGTAAGAAAAGAGTTGGGATGGGGGAATGTAAATTGATACGATGGTAAATTTTATATTTAATGAAATTTGGACTGCTAAGACTTGGAGGGGAGAATTAATGTTTATAACTTTATGCGGGATGTTACTTTTAATAAAAAGACCGACTCCCTGCTTAGCTTGTTTGTTGAGGATATTGTTATGAAAATAGCTCGAGTAGCTTTTCAGTGGGATAGGTGTGAAATCATAAGGGCAGTGAGTTTCTTGTACTGATATACAGGTGGGATCTAAATCATTAATAAGAAGTTGAAGATTGCTTATGTTATTTATAAAGCCATTAATGTTCCATTGTAAGATACGGAAGTCAAACATTAAGTCTCAATTTTTGTATACGATATGTATATACAAAAAAGAGAAATGTTTTAAAGGGTTAATTAAGTTGCGTATCATCGGCATTGGAAAGCGAACGATTTTCGTTCATGAGAGATAGAGTAATGTCAGGAATAGAAGATGATTTTGATAACTGTGATACGTTGTTGCGAGAGAGAGAGTTATTATGACTGGGGGAAGAGAGATGTTTAGAATTATATATATTGTTGGTAGATTTTAATGGAGAAGAGGTATAAGTGCTTTGCTCTTTTGAAGAGAGATCGTTGGATTTTAAAGTAGTGTTGTTGGTATTATTTACTTGAGGAGAGATAGAAAGAGGAAGATGATAATCAATTTTTGTTTTTTCTTTGTTGTCAGTGTTTTTAGAAGAGTTGCTTGAAGGAGTAGGGCTGGTGAAATTCGAAGGGGAATGTGGAAGAGTGGCTGAATTATTTTTTGTAACTGAAGAAAAGGAGACGGTGTTGGCATTATTGTGTAGTGAATTGTATTTGCGTCGGGCTTGTCCCATGCTGCAATTTTCTAGCGTTTTTATTTTTATTATCTCTTTTGCTTGAATAAATTTTGGACAGTTTTTGTCGGCTGAGGAGTGTTGACCGGAACAATTAGCACAAAGGGAACGAGTGCAACTGTCTGGGTTGTGAGGGGGGAGGCTGCAATCTGAGCATACTGGGTTGTTATTACATCTTTTCTGGGTGTGTCCAAGAAGTTGGCAATTTTTACACCTCATTGGAACAGGAATAAAAGGTTCCACCCGCGACCACACACATTCCCACAGTCGCTTGACTCATAAAAATCTTAACATGATATCCTACAACAACAATTCCAAGCATCTTGCCGCTGCTGCGCTCCCCAATACTCACATACCATAACACACGTCTCTCCCCTCTCCCTTCTTCCTCACCATCTCCCATCCCATAACATCATTTGAGTTAGAAACCCCATATTCATACTACTGAGTCTCACCTAGTGCCATTACATGCGGTTGGCGGGTACAAATATGCGCATAGACCGCGTAAAAATTCGCCCTCAACCCACGTACATTAGTGGAATCTATGCGGAATTTTGTCATCGCCATCTACTGTAAGGAAGTATAAGGTCAGCTACACAAGCGGCCACGCGTACGTCACAAACAAAGCACAAAGCAAAACGTGACAAGACAAGTGTTATGCCTTTATCTTGCCACGCTTCAGCCCACGGTGCACTCACAGACGCCTGCACACCTAACGGGACCAGGAAGAAGGAGGAAGATTGGAAACAAACAAAATGCCGAGCTTTACCGCGGAGAGCATAAATAAGCCCTTCGCTTTGTTCTCTGCATTCCGTTAGATTGAATCAGCAGTTTTGTTTAAGCGAAAATTCCTAAATGCTTCCCCTTTAGACCTGACTTCTTGTCTACAAGTCGAATTAAACCAGGAATGGTCTTGTGGTTTAATGGAAATTCTTTTATTGAGTATGAAAGACCTCATACCAAATAAAATTATATTTTCTACGAATTTTTGCTGCAGCATTTATGTTTCTATCCCTGAAACACAATTGCCAATAGAAACGGCTGACGGTTAAACATACCTGGCCAGTAATAGCGTTGCGCCAGACTTTGGATGGTTTTGTAAACCCCAAAATGTCCAGCTGTCGGAGAATCGTGATTCTCGGGCAGCACTCTCCGTCTCTGGTATGATGGAAGACACAGTTTCTATTCGTTTCCCTCCTAGTGTCCGACTCGCCGTGGAATGTGACGATAGAGCTGTTCTTCCTTGATGATGTAGTCGTCGTGTCTCTTCAGCCCGCTCGAGGATGTCTCTTGGTTGTCGCGACAACGCGTCGGCGTCCACGTTTTTGCAACTCCAGCGCCCAGCGATCGATGCGTCCTGACGGACTCTCGCTGGAGTTAAGCCATTTCAGGGCCAGATGATCCATGACTATCGTGAATTCATACCCCTCCAGGTATTGCCTCATCTTCCGGATGCCCCATACAATTGCTAGGCGTTCCTTTTCCGTACACGAGTAATTGCTGTCGGTGTTTGTGAGACGGCGGCTGGCGTAGGCGATGACCTTTTCTTGATTTTCGATTCTTTGGAAAAGTACAACTCCAAGTCCATGGTTGCTGGCATCCGTTTGGAGTGTGAAGTCAGGAACTGTTCCTGCGTCAATTTCTGTTTGAGCATCTCGAATGCCTCCTGCTGTTCTGGTCCCCAGATCCACCGTTTTCCTTTCCTTAGCAGTGATGTTAGTGGTTGGACAATATTCGAAAAATTGGGAACAAATCTCCGATACCACGAGGTAACACCCAGGCTACGTCGTAATTCCTTCAGTGTAGTACGTGGTTGTAGTTCCTGAATGGCCGAAATTTTATCTGGGTCGGTCTGGATCCCTTTTGAAGTGACCATATGTCCTAAATAGCGGATCTCATTCTTAAAGAATTCACATTTTTCCTGGTTAATTCGTAGGTTGGCTTCCTTCAACCGCTTGAAGACCTTGTGCAAATTTTCCATATGGTGCTCCACGGACAAGGTGGCAGGAGCCGAATGGAGCCCGAAAGGCATAAATCGCCATTGATACAGTCCACGTCCCGAAACGGTGAATGCTGTATACTGCTTGCTAGTTTCCTCCAACGGGATCTGCCAGTAACCAGTCTTGTTGTGAGTCACTGGTTCCGCTAGGCATACTTTCAGGCGATACTTAAATTATGACATCGCACTGAGCATTTTTGCACGTTGTGCTTGTTGGTTTAATTGCGCATTGCCGTTTCTAGAGCAATTCGTCGAATGATCGCAGGTCGCTGAGGCCGCGGTTTCGTTTCCATTAAACATCGCTGACCGTGGAACTAGTGACCCACTTTTCTTGCGCTCATTTGGTGAGGCGGCTCTTTTCCGCTACAGTCAGCGTATTATTATTTCCATGTTTAAGCTTCCGGGTTTAAGTGTATAAGTAGTGGTAGGGCATGGTTTTGGGTGAAGTCAGTAGTAATCAGTGAGTAGTGAGTAGTGAACGTGGAAAACGTATTCCAGACAATAAAGTGCCCAAAGTGAGATAATTGTGTTTTTATTTGGACGGACTGTGGAATTTGGAGGAGCCCACAGCGAGGACTTTCCAGGAGAACCACAACTGTCTACAGTGCTGATGACACTAGCATTCCGCAGCTGGTCCAGAATATGCTGTATACGCGGCAGAGGATAGACATCCGTTACTGACTTGGCATTAAGCTGGCGATAGTCAACACAGAGCCTCCATTTGTTGTTTTTCTTCCGCACCAGCACAATTGGTGCGCTATACGGGCTCTTAGAAGGTTCAATACGTTCATCCCTGCTTAATTCGTCGGTCTGGTCGTTAATCACAGCTTGTATGGCCGGGTTCCGTGGAAAGTATCGCTGCTTTATTGGCCGGTCGTCCCTCATGACGATTCGGTGTGACGTGTTGTTCTTGGTGCCCTTTATTGACTCGAAGGCACGTAATTCATTTTCCAGGAAGGCCGCGATTTGTGTCTCTTGGTTGGTTTCTTCGTTGCGCACCATCGGGCAAATGAGCTGGCGAATATCCTCGTTGCCGGGTGGAAGTTTAAGTGTCCGCCCTCCAATGGTTATTTCAGTGTTGGATTTCCTAAGGAAGTCCAGGCCCAAAATTAAGTCGTCGATGGCGTTAGACAATACGAACAACTGCGTCTAGCATTGAATGCCATTAAATCGGATGGGTACATCGGATGGTATGGGATGGTCTGTTGGTGCGTTGGTGGCTGAGACGCCTGGCGCTGTAGCGCTCATTGTTCGGGTCCCGCACCGCCTCGATTTATACGTGACCCTTCGGCGTTTCCCTGTCGGCAGCATTCGATCGTGCGCACATTCCGACGCCCACACACCCAGCAAAACATCTGTGAGGAAGCATCTGTGAGGAAGAACGAGTGGTCAGCTCGATACGGAAATCGTATAGCGACACACAGACTGCAGTAATTCGAGTATCGACGATGGCAGCCAAAGCACTCTTAGAAATAGGTAAGCTTAAAATTGGGTGGTCAGTATGTCGAATACGAATGAAGGAGTCGGTTCTCCGCTGCTTTAAATGCTTAGACTTCGGTCATATAGCTAGAGTGTGTACGAGCCAAGTGGACAGAAGCAAATGCTGCATAAATTGTGGGCAGGAGGCTCACTTAGCCAGGGCCTGCAAAAATGAAGCTAGTTACCTAATATGTTCCAGCAAAAAAATGGACAGCAAGCACGCTACAGGTGGGATAAAATGCCCTGCATTTAAAGCGGTATGCGGCAATCGGAAATGAAATTGCTGCAGATCAACCTAAACCATTGTGAAGCTACCCAGGAGCTTCTCAAACAGACGGTAGCCGAACTAAAAATTGACGCAGTGATTATAGCTGAGCAGTATCGAAATCAGATAGGATGGTTCTCTGATAAAAAGGCGAAGACGGCTATCTGGAACTGTGGAAACTTACCTTTACAGTGGAAACCCGAAATCGCAAGGGATTACTACGTTGTAGTCAAGATGGCTGGTATTTTTATATATAGCTGCTACTGTCCGCCAAGTTTAACCAACCTGGGAGGAGGTAAGAGGTAAAATTCTGCTCGAAGCCTTTGCGTATTTGGACGTCGTACTACTAAACAATGGGCGTCAGCACACATTCGAAAGAAACGGAAGAATATCGACGATCGATATTACATTCGCAAGCTGTTCATTGGTAAGACGCATCGATTGGCAACCGGTATACAAATAGCGACCACCGTGCTTTGATAATTCATATCAGGCGTGATCACGCAGAGGAAGTGGTACAGAGTACCTCAAGAATAAAGAGTTGGAAACTACACACGTTGGACAGAGATGTTTTTGAGCAAATGCTGCAAATGTCTGCTCCACAAGCGGAAAGAGCAGAAGACTTAGCCAGAAAAGTTGTCTCGTGGCTTAATACAGCTTGCGATGCGTCTATGGCGAGAAGGGGCAATAAACAAGGCCGACGATTAGTGTACTGGTGGAATGATGAGTTCGCTGCACTTAGAAGGAAATGTCTCAAAGACAGAAGAAGGAAACAACGCAGTATTGCAACAGAAAATTATGAAGCAAATCGAGCTGCACATACGATGTCACGCAGGGCACTTAAAAAGGCGATAAAGAAGAGCAAAAATGCATGCTTCAGGAAATTGTGCGATGACGTGGATTCTAACCCATGGGGGGACGCGTACAAAATCGTAATGTCGAGGGTAAAATATCCAAAGGTACAAATTCCCACAGCGTAGGAATTTATGCAGAAGGTGGTGCAGACACTCTTTCCGCGGCATGAGCATAATACTCCCACCATAGATTATGAGCCAACTATTATACCAGCGCCGACTGTCACCGACGAGGAAATAGTGGCGGCAATGAGTTCCTTCGGCTGTAAAAAGGCACCAGGACCAGGTGGGATACCCAATGAAATCATAAAGTTGGCATACAGCATCACACCTGAACCATTTCGGAAATTATTTCAGGGTTGCGTGAACGAGCATATCTTCCCAAAAATATGGAAAATTCAGCGCTTGATTTTACTTCCAAAGCCCAACAAGCCTTCAATGGAGCCGAGCTCATACAAGCCATTATGCATGGTGGATGCACTGGGAAAAGTTCTCGAACATATCCTGCGTGAACGCCTACAGCGTCATGTGGACGAAATAAATGGACTATCGCCTCACCAGTATGGTTTTCGAAAGGGCCATTCTACAGTATACGCTATCCAGAGAATGATAAGCATAGCAGAGAAAGCAATCGAGGGCTCTTGCTGGTTATACGGCACAAAAGAGTACTGTTTGGTCATAACATTGGACGTCCAAAACGCCTTCAATTCAGCAAGCTGGGGAAGCATCATCACAGCCCTGGAGCGGCTGCAAACACCACGCTACCTCGTCAGAATTCTGAAGAACTTTCTCTCAGACAGAATTCTCCTTTATAGCACCGATGTGGGTATCAAGCAATATGAAGTTACGGCTGGAGTTCCGCAAGGCTCGGTGCTGGGACCGCTAATATGGAATCTAATGTACAATTCGGTGCTGCGCATACCGGTACCAAGCGGCGTAAATATAATTGGATATGCTGACGATGTTGCTGTCGTCATTGTGGCTAAACATCTTCACCAACTCCAAGCTTTAGCGACCAGCGTGGTGAACACCATTAAGACCTGGCTAGTAAAAAGCAAACTACACCTGGCTGCCCAGAAAACAGAAGCTGTGCTAATAACTAGCAGGAAATAGCTGGAGTTTGTAGAACTAAACATCGATGGAGTGACAATTACATCTGCCCCCGCAATTCGATACCTGGGCGTTATGTTGGATAGTAAATTGTCATGTGCTGCGCATATCGGAATGGTTTGCGGTAGGGCGATGACAAGTTATGCGGCCTTAGCTCGTATAATGGCAAATACGTATGGGACCACTCAAAGACGTAGGCTGTTACTATCGAAGGTAGTCACTTCAATAGTTATGTATGCTGCGCCGGTTTGGGCTAAGGCGGTATATTTGGCAAGGAAAGCGCGACAGTTAAACCGGGTTTTCCGATTGTGTGCTCTGCGGGTTTGTTGCGGCTTCCGAACCATTTCGCACGAAGCGAAATAGATATAGAAAAGTATATATATTCTGGCTCAGCGTCATCTCCTTAATCGACTTATCTCTGTCCGTCTGTCTGTCTGTCTGTCTGTCTGTCTGTCTATCTGTCTGTCTGTCTGTCTGTTGAAATGACGATGACGGGAGAACGAAAAGAGGTATCACGATGAAATTTTACACAAATATTCTCGGTTATGAAGGCCTGTTTTGGATTGGAAATGGACGAGATCGGTTAAGAGCCACACGTACTTTACATAAGGAATGTAAAGCCACCTCGTTTAAAAAAATTTTATAAGTTCAGTATCTCATAAACCGTATGAGATATTGAGGCATAATTCTATTCCGGAACATATAGCGCCATTACAAAAATTCTAGAAAAAATGGGCGTGGTCCGCCCACTCATACAAAAGTTGGTAATATCTCCTTAACGGTATAGGATATGAAAACGTAATTTTATCGCGAGGGGAGTGCCACCCCCACTCATAAAATAGTTGTAAATATCGTTATAAGATATTAATACGATATTTTATCACTACGTACCTGAAGGTATTACCTACTATTTGCCAAAATAGCGCACGGCACGCCCACTCATAAAAAAGTTGTCAATATCTCATAAGAGGTGCAAGATATTAATACGTTATTTTATCCCGTGGTAACTAGTGACACTAGCAAACACTTTGCCAAAAATAGGCGTAGTTCGCCTATTTATACAAAAGTTGTTAACTGGAGAAATTATAATTTTTTTAGATACTCGGGTGTAGGGTACATAGACCTCGGCCTGACCGAAGACAACACCTTTACTCGATTTACTTTGTGGGTGTATTTAGATTTTGTATTGACAAAAGGCAACCTTCTTTCCAGTTTGTGCCTAAGACTAAGTTAGATTTTTATACCCTACACCCTAAGGAAGCACGATATATTCACTCTGTTCTTCCGTTTTTAACGCAGATAAGGAGAGGAGATAGATATAGAAAAGTATATATTCTTGCAATTAAAGAAATCGATTTAGCCCTGTCCGTTCGTCTGTATGTCGAAATCACGATTACGGGAGAAAGAAAAGAGATATCGCGATGAAATTTTGCATAAATATTCCTTATTCTGTAGGGCAGTTTAGAATTGTAAATAAGCGAAATCGGTTAACAACCACGCCTACTTTACATTCGAAATAAAAAGGCAACTCGTTTTAAAAAATGTTACAAGAATATCTCATAAACCGTTCGAGATACTGAGGTATAATTCTATACCATATATATTCATCATATAGCACTATTGTAAAAATTCTTGCAAAAAAGGGGCGTGGTCCGCCCACTCATAAAAAAGTTGGCAATATCACACGGACAGTATAAGATATGAAGACGTAATTTTGTCGCGATATATCTGGAGGAATTGCGAATCCTCTTGCCAAAAATAGGCGTGCCAAACCCACTCATAAAAAAGTTATCAATATCTGATAAAAGGTGTAAAATTTTAATACGTGATTTTATTCTGTGGTATCTAGAGGCATTACTAAAATGTTTGCAAAAAAGGGGCGTGATCCGCCTACTTATACAAAGTTGTCAACTAGCAAAATTATTATTAATAATTTAGCTACTAGGGTATTCAGACTTTGGCCAGGCCGAAGACAATGCTTTTACTTGTTTTTACTTCATTTAATAAAATTACTGCTATAATCACTTCACGTATATACAATATTTAATATGATAGTATTTTTTAAATACTTAAACTATTCTAACTATTCTTCAATTATTTTTCACTATTTCGGGGGAAAAGTGTGTAAGATGAAGCCGGTGTGCATCGATCGGACCTGGATTGCTGAGAAGACGATAAAATGAGGTTTTCACAAATATAAGACGCATCTCAGACATTAACTCTTAGTATTATTCCTGATTTTTTGAAAAATCAACATTTTGATAGGCCAGAAGTGGGTATGGTTGAACGGCCACTGCCCACTCCAAGACAGGCGTGCATAATTGGACTTGAACTGGTTGAAAGAGAGTAGAGTTCGGTTTCCAAATTATTTTATAGATTCTATCTTTCAACTTACGTATCAAATATAAATAACCATATATTAATAAAACATTCTTTTAACAGTAATTTATTTCTAAAATAGTTTTTGGCTAACTTTGGGCCATTAGAGTTGCAATCACAAATTTATTTGTACATAAATAATGAAAACACCTTTATAATATTCACATAACTGACAAAAGAAATTTGGTTACTATTGGCATACATGTAATTTTGAAGCTCTATCCATAACCTATTCAAATCAGTCAACAGTGCTTAATTTGCTTGTGCGCATCATATTTTTTTGAATAATGGAAAATTTTGAAAAATGGCGAAAGAACAGCATTTGCGGGAAGTTTTGAGATTCACTTTTTTGCAGAGAAAACTACAGCCGAAAGTTATCGTGTGTTCGTGGATTTGTATGGCGAACATGCTCTTGCGAAAACACAGTGTTTCGAGTGGTTTCAACGCTTTAAAAATGTTTGCATTGGAATTCATCCAAAAGCAAGGAAATTGGGTGCCATACGAGTTGAAGCCGAGAGACGTGGAAAGACGATTTTGCATATCTGAAATGCTGCTTCAGCATCACAAAAAGAAGTAATTTTTGCATCGAATTGTTACTGGCGACGAAAAATGGATTTTACGACAACACGAAGCGCAACAAATCGTATGTGAAGCCCGGCCAACCAGCCAAGTCGTCACCAAAGAAGAATATTCACGCTTCTAAGGTAATGCTCTGTATTTGGTGAGATCAGAAGGCAGTTGTGTACTATGAGCTTCTAAACCCGGGTGAAACCATTACTGAAAAGCTGTACCGAAAACAACTTATTCGTTTAAAGATAGCATTGAAGAAAAAACGGCCAGAATGGAAGACCAGACACGAAGCATTGATTTTCCAACATGACAATGCTCGGACACATGTTTCTCAACCCGTTAAAAACTATTTGGAAAATAGCGGATGGGAAGTTCTGCCCCACCCGCCAAATAGTCTTGACTTGGCGCCTTCTGACTACCATTTGTTTCGGTCGATGCAGAATCCACTTTCGGGAATACGATTGACTTCAGTCCAAGACATAAAAAATTGGCTCGATTCGTTCTTTGCTTCAAAAGATGAACGGTTTTTGGGATGGCATCCGCAAATTGCCAGAAAGATGGGGAAATTTTTTAACTTCCGATGGACAATACCTTGAATAACAGTATTTTTTTAATAAACGCTTAAATTTCCTAAAAAAATTCCCGTTTTTAATTTATACACCCGATATTATTAGAAACATTAAAACGAAGCGTTTTCACTGGTCGTTTTAAGGACATTGGCCCTATTACCCTCTTGAACTTTATTTTTATTGTATCCTTCATTAGTTTGTATGCTCGAGGTGATGTACGATTCCGGGTTGTAATTCATACAATAAAAGTTCCTATACAACAAAAACTGAGGCTTGTGGCGGTAAGAGTTGCTGACGTCGGGAAACCAACTTGCAAAGGTTTGTCGTAGTTTGCCACGTCTTAAGATTTATAACGAAATTGTTAAGATGGACAGGGTTAAATCGATTCAGGACGTGACGCTGAGCAAGAGTATATATACTTTTCTCTATCTATCTCGTTTCCTTCTCTGCGTTACAAACGGAAGAACAAAGTGAATATACCCTACTACCTTTGGGTGTAGGGTATAATAAGCATACGCAATACAAAATAAAAAATTTAACGAAGTTGCCATTTTGCCCAGCTAAATGCTTCCCTCCCTGCTTATGGGTGAACACAGTAACTTGGTGTTAGCGTTGAATGGCCACTCGTTGCGATTTTCCTACGCTCCGACCGATGGTGATTGGCACCGCCGCATTAGGGAAAATTCGCAGATGTTCGCTTGTAAGGAAACGACAAATATGTCTGGCGACGTTCTCCTTGTTTGTCGTGAGGGAGTCCAACATAATGATGCCTGTCCCTTTTTGACCGATGGTAGCCTTTCCTGGATGGACTACTATGCAAACATACTAGTCGACATGTTCATGTATCGGGATTACGACGTAATGCTTGGTAAATACATCCACTCGGCCGGTCCAACTCAACATCCTATGGCTGTCTAGCGGACAGTCGGATATTTGCGGATAGAAAAAGGTTCTACACTGGCCTCATAATGCAATAGGTGCGATCTTGTGGATATATTGGAAGTTAGGTAAAATTGAGCTGACAGTTGGGTAAGGGGATGTCGTCTATATGGTGGTTCAAAGTTTCGTGGTTTAGTGGTGCTTCAAGTTAATCTGTCGAGTTTTCTCTTGAACACGTATCCTCCGTAGGGTTATTGTATATTTTTAGATCGCTTATATGGGCCGTTTTTGCTGAGCCAGATCCTGTTTGAAATTTTACAATGGTTGGCGAGGTAAAAGCTATCACTTGGTACGGGCCCTCAAACTTTCCTGCCAATTTGCTGCGAAATTGTCCGAAGCTTTTGACAATAATTGACAACAAAACCAATACCTTTTGCCCAATTTGTGGTGTCCAACGTCTTCTACACAAATTGTAGTGCCTGGCTTGTTCACTTGCAGCCTTTGACATATTCCTTCGAGCTAAGTGTTTTATTGGTCGGTATATCGTCTTAAGTGGTGGATATCGCCTAATATAATCTATTGGTGGTATATCGTCTTAAGTGTTATATTGGTTCGTTCTGTCGGATTCTCCTGAGGCGTGTAGGGCGCAGTAAACTGCTGGAGAACTCCGAGATATTCTAGGTACTTCCTGAACTTCCGGCATGTAAATTGTGCAGTTATTCTAAAAGCCTGTTAAATGGCCTTTGCATTGGTTTGACGGTAGGGGAATAACCTCGGTTCACTTACTAAATTTGTCCACGAACACCAACAATATTTTTTGTCCTCTTTTCGACCTAGGTAGAGGCCCGACAAAATCGGCGCACACGGTCGACCACGGCTCCTCCGGTATTCGTGAAAGCATTGCTCCTGCTAGTTTCCTTTGTCCCACTTTGCGTTGGCAGCAGTCAGAACCTCTTACATTTCGACTCACCTCTCTGTACATCCCTGGCCAATAATATCTCCGTACAATTCGGGCAATTGTTTTGCGTATTCTTAGATGTCGGCGCTGGGCACGTCATGATTTTCCGCTAACACCCACTTCCTGTCTGATTTTCCAACGCGTAACACCCAGGACTACTCTACTTCTCATCGTCGCTAAAATGGGATGTTATATTGCGGTAAAGCCGCCCGTTTTCGATGATATAATCTGGGTATTTGGAGGGGTTGCTGACGACTTCTGACTTTTTTTTCTCTAACCAGGTACAGGCGTCGATGGTGCTAATATATCGTACCTCGCGTAGTTTCTCGATAACTTGCTGAATCCGGGGAAGAGGGTACGCATAGAGGATGGATCGTGCGTTTACCTGCCGGAAATTGACACAGAACCGCCAGTCGCCATTCTTTTTCTTCGCTATGGGTACAATGGGCAAACTATAGGGACTTTCCGCGGGCTCTATCCGGCCCATTTCGGGCAACTGGTCGTTTTGTTTATTTATCACACTCTGTAAAGCTGAATTCTTCGGGTAGTACCTTTGCTTCAGTGGACAGTCATCACGCATACTGATTCAATCATCGACTCCAGCACTAAACGCTGTCCTCCACAGACATCACGTATAACTCGGTGAGTTGTGTGTTGTTTCCCATGGTGACTACTGCTCCGATGATTCTGTGTACCAAAACTGCTGATCCTGATTCTACAAGAGGTTTTTTGACGCGCACGTGTTCACCCAATTCATTTGCCAGCCATTCCGCAATAAAATTTTTCTTTGCTCCTGTATCGATAATAGCGGCCAGTGGTCTTCCTCGATGATTCTGTCGGCCATTAGATGCGACCCTTCCTGTCTCTTCGCGGTTTTCGGGGTTGAAACTTTCTCGACAACATCATTACCCGTTAATGATGATGGCCCGTTGGGTATCCATAATTCTTTCCACAGCAATCGATCGACTTCATATTTAATCTTCCGCAATCCCAGCAGTGTAAGAGGACTGGATTCCTGCAGTCTTTCGAATTTCTCGTTATTGGCGAAGGATGAGAGTCACCTTCGAAGATCTTCAACAGTACCCGAGACCTCCAAACCGAATTCACCCAGGTTGCTGAGAAGTACTTCGCCCTCTTTGAGTGAGTATATCCACGTTGTACGTACCATTCTTCTCGCCTTAGGTGTTTAGATTTTGTTTAGTTAGATTCGGGCTCAGTTTTTAAGTGTGTGTGTCCAAGTAAGCGGAAGGTGAAAGAGACCGGGTTCGCTTCAAGAATTAATTTATTTGTGTCAGGGCCATTATTTAAACTACTCGGTCTTGGACTTTATTTTTTTGTATCCCTTATTAGTTCGTATGCTCGAGGTGATGTATAATTCCGGATTGTAATTCATACAATAAAAGTTCCTATAAAAACTTTGACTTGTGGCGGCGTGAGTTGCTGTCGTCGGGAAACCAGCTGCAAAGGTTTGTCGTATTGGTTACCACGCCTTACGATTTAAGAGTTCATTCGCGACACAGTAAGTACAAGAAGTGCTTGTTGCTGTCGCTGACATCAGTTTATCCTTCTTTTATTAACTGGATATGCTTAAGATGAACGAGGAAAATATTGTTGTTTGTTAAGCTATTGTTTATTTGAAAATTGCTGAAATTATTGATTCCTGCCTTACAAACATCTCTTTTTATACAAAATTTTAGAAGCTAAAAACTAAGTTCCTCCTCGAAACTACCTGCAGGTAAAAAGTTCCTCCACGAAACTACCTGCAGGTAGCAATTATCCTCTTACCTAGTATATTACACCATTTGCTAATGACGTGAGAAATAATGTTAAATACTTCTATGGAAATCGTTAAAACAAAAAGCATTTCCATGTCGTTATTAATGAAAAAAACATTTACTTTAATCGTAATCATAGTTGTCATAAGCAGACAGCACACACTGGCAGAAAAGAGCATCAAAACAGGTAAGTGACAATTTTAAACGAAAAAAAAGCATTCGCCCGGGTCGTCCTGGGTCACGTATATTGGGGAAAGCTTTTCATGATACTCTAAAGTTTTAGGAATTATTAACTATTCCAACGGCACTCATCAGCATCAAAAGTTATAGCTTTCGAAAGCTGAAATTTATAGCAATTATAAGCATTTTGGGGGGAAAAAAATATTCTTCCAAAGTCCACGCCCTTGGGATAACATTTTTCGACTTTATAATTTCGACTTTATAAATTCTCGAAATTTAAAATTATTTTTACTCTGTGCTGATCGATACTGTTTGAGTTACACGGTCTCAAATTCGATAAAAAAATTTCAACAATCGCTTTTACGGAGCCGTAGACGCATTGCTCGACTTTAAATACTCGCCACGCGAGCACAGCGGCTATAGAGGTAACAGCGGCTATCTTAATCATATGCAGAAAGAATTTTAAAAAAATATGCGAGCGACTTTGTGGACTTTTGGTTACGACCACGTAGCGATCTCCCACTGTGCGGCGTTACGTTTGGTACTATGCGGGCATACAAACCACTACAACTGTGAATCCTATCTCGCTTTACGTTTGGCAACAGGAGGGCATACAGTGATGAAAGTAGTGATTGAGTTATGGTAGGGAACGGTCAAGCGGCAGGAGAAAGAAAAATTAAATTAAACAAACAGTATCCATCAATCATCCAAACCAATAAATAGTGACAATTTATCCAAATCAACAACATCAACAAATAATCAACACAGCAATATACAAAATTGAAGATCAATATTACCTAAACTCTTAAAATGGCCGCAACAAATAACAATTATAACAATAAAAATTGTGAAATAATAAAACACCTCAATTGCGGGGGACCAGGCGAGGGGCTTCTTCATGCTCTCTGCAGGTATGCTTTGCACTTGACTGGTTTTTTCTCCTACCTCTTCCTCTCCAATATCTCCGCTTTCCTACTCCTGAACACATCCCGTTAGCAGGGCAGGCGGTTGTGTGTGCACTGTAGTTTAAAGCACGACAAGTTTAAGGCATAACACTCAGCTTGTCACATTCTTCTTTGCTTGCAGTGCCCGCTTGGCCGCTTGAGCCGCTAACACTCGCACTTGCTTTACAGTGGGCGGTGATGACGAAATTTTGCATAGACTTCAAGAACATCCGTGGCTTGAGGGCGAATTACTTCGCGGTCTGCAGATCCACTGGACTTTCGGATGCCTGGATGCCCATCTACTGCCATTGTTTTCCCTACACAGCAGCCTCGCCATTTATATTCGCAGCGATGTCGCGTACAGTGTCAGCAACACTTATGCATGACGGATGCCGAATTCAGCTCCATGTGGGTTAAATTCAAAATTCAGTCGCACATCCTGCACTTCTGTAGGTCTGTCTTATTCGATTTCAAAAATCTTGGAATCGTACCCGAACGTTGAACTGGGTTCGTACGTTGAACTGTTTGATGAGTCTAATAACTTGGCTCAACTTGTGAAGGAACCCTGCGTTGAAGGGCAAAAACAAAATATCCTGGATCTATTTCTAACCTCACATCATGATATGAATATATGATGATATGAATGTTCTTGCACCTCTTGATAATTCGGACCATGCTACAATTTCTGCTACTTTCTCATATTCTAGTCTCCAACCTGCTTCCCCAGTAGCTACGAAGCGGATAGTGTGGCTCTATGAGAAGGCGAACTGGGATGATCTGAATTCATTTCTCAGGCATTTTAATTAGCAATTGTGTTTCAGTGATAGAAACATACAAGCCGCAGCGAAATTAATAGAGCAGATAATTTTACTGGGCATGGGCATTATTCCCAGTAAATATATTCCCATTAAGCCTAAAGACCGCTCTTGGTTTAATGCGACTTGCAGGTAGGCAGTCAAATATTGGCAGACATATAAAACTGCTGAAACCGAACTGCTTCGCAAAGAGGCCAGAAACAGGTACAATGCCACTCTAAGGCGCGAAAAGTTTCTTTAAGAACAGCGACTTAGCAGTAAAGTTCTATAATACCGCAAAGGTAGCAAGAGCTTCTGGTCGTGGGAAGAGTGAAGAATCAGACGTAATCGTCTATTCCAACTCTCCTCTCGAACGACCAGCTCTTCACCGAATTTTAACGAAGTCAATTTTAATTTGTTGAGGTATCTGGAGCGAAACGAATTACTCAGTGATCGCCAATACGGTTTCCGTGCACACCGCTCCACTGGAGACCTGATGGCGTTCCTCACCGAACGGTGGAGTAACAGTATCTACCAGTTCGATGAGAGTAGGGTTGTCGCTCTGGATATCTCCAAGACATTTGGTATTACCTTCACTCGATGGATTTCGAGTTTCCTCAGCGGTCGTTCTATCCGCGTTGTGGTAGACGGCTTTGCTCCGACAAGTACTCCATTAACGCTGGAGTTCCACAGGGTTCCGTCCTGTCCCCTACACTCTTTCTGATTTTTATCAACGACCTTCTGTCGTTGACCCATAATCCCATTCGTTTGCGGACGACAGCAACCTTTTTCACTCATATTCGTTCTCCAAACGGCCTTCGTAGTCAGACGTTAGCGGAAGGAGTCGAACCACGAGTAACACACTCCAAAGTGACCTTGATAAAATCTATGAGTGGGGTTCAGCGAATCAGGTCAACTTCAATGCGAGTAAGATCCAAAGATGCATGTTAACTCACAAGCCGACACTTTTTCTTATTTTCATCAATGACCTTCTGTCATCAAACCCCGTCTACTCGTTTGCTGATGACAGCAGCATTTGTCATTCATATTCATTCTCCAGGCGTCCTTCTATTCTGGAGATCAATAGAAAACGCAGAACTATGAATGACACGCTCCAATCTGACCTCAACAAAATCCAGGAGTGGGGTCAAGCGAATCGGGTCGATTTTAATGCGCGGAAGACCCAATGCTGTTTGTTAACCCACAAGCGTTTGGCGGGTGACAACTTCCCACCTCTAAATATGGGTGGTGTGGATATTAATGAGTCGGAGGCTCTTGATGTTCTGGGCATGTCAATCCAATGTGATCTTCGCTGGAACGATCACATCTTTGACGTGTCGAAAGAAGCAGCCAAGTGCTTAGGCTTTCTTAAGCGGTGTAAGAAGTACTTCACTCCAACCGATCTTCGTTGTATCTACACCACTTATATCCGTCCGAAAATGGAGTACAATTCGCATATATGGTCGGGAGCTTCGCGAACATATCTTCAGCTCCTAGACCGAGTCCAATGTCGTGCGTTAAAACTTATAGGGGACAGTAGGGTATCCAGCTCTATTGAAACCTTGGAGCGTCGTCGTGATGTAGGGTGTGTAGCACTATTTTACCGCTACTTTCACGGTAAATGTTCCTCTGAAGTAGCCAGCCTGATTCCTCCGGTTCAGGTATTTAGCAGAACTACTCGGCTTTCCAGAGCGGTGCACCCCTTTTATGTCACGATTCCGTTCCAACGAACCACGCATTACCGTGAGAGTTCGTTTTTCGGTCGCGTCGTTAGATTGTGGAATAATCTCCCTGCGAATGTCTTCCCGCCTACTTACAGCATCGAAACATTTAAGCGAAGTGTAAACCGTCACTACTCCCTCTTTCCCCCTTCCCACTAACCTGTCATCCCTTCGGAACCAACAAATGCTGTGCATGGATAGGGGGCATCCCCTGAGCTTGGTTTCATCTGTCATAAAAAAAAAAAAAAAAAAAAAAGCGAGTGGAGGGTAATCCCTGTTCCTCAATGTGGGTGGTGTGCATATTAGTGAGTCGACGGTTGCTTTTTGTCTGTTAAGGTCGTTGGCACTACGACAGACTTTTAGCATTATCAGCAGTTACATGTACCACAATAATTGCAGGTTTCATTTATTCTGTGAATATCAGTTTTAGGGTTTAAAGTTTATATGCGATTGTAATCGCGACATTAATCTTAAGAATTAATAAGAACTAGGGATTACATCAATTAGTAATATTGAAAATTACATTTAAAGCAAATTACTGCGACAGGGCACGTTGCGTTCTGATTTCAGATTGTCAATTATTCACGCAACCATCTAGATATAGTATGTTGCAATAAAGTAACTCTATTATCACTTATTTAAGTATACGGGTAAAAAGCGAAGGGCTTTTTATGTTCTCCACAGTAAGCTCCGCATTTCATTTACCTTAACCTTTGCCTACTTCTTTCCGGTCCCGTTGGGTGCGTAGGCGATTGTAAATGCGCTGAGCTGATAAAGATAAACACATAAAACTTATCTTGTTGCGTTTTGCTTTGTTTACAGCGTACGTTTGGCCTCTTGTGCAGCTGACTCCCACACATCTTTTCAGTAGGCGGCGATGATAAAATTCCGCATAGATTCCACTAATATAAGTGGCTTGAGGACACATTCTTTCGCGGTATATATTTGTACCCAGAATTAGTGAAGGAACTTTCCCTGCGTTGATGGACATTAACGCGCTTAACTCCTCTTTCAGGCGTTTCATTTGGCATTGGGTCAACCATTCATGGTTTAATGCGACTTACGGACAAGTAGTCAGGTTTAAAGAGGAAACATTTAGGAATTGGTGCTTGAACAAAGTTGCTGAAACTAAATTGCTGCGCAAACATGCCAGAAATATGTTAAATGCCACTCTAAAACGCGGGCTGTTAAAAGAGTGCTTGCAAACCTTAAAGTCAACAAATTCTCGGGACCGGATTGCATTTCAGGCCACTTGTTGAGAAAGTGCGCCTCAACATTGGCTCGCCCGTTGTGCAATCTCTTTAATTTATCGGACACTTCAGGAGTTCTTTGTATTTCCTGGAAGATTGCCAATGTACAGCCAGTTCCCAAAAAAGGTGAGACTACGAATCCTTCAAATTACCGGCCCATAACAATCTGTGTAATGCTCTCCAAAGTTATGGAGGGCATTATAAATTTTACTTGATGTGGTATCTGAAGAGCAACCAGCAATCGCCTGTACGGTTTCCGTGCTCACCGCTCCACCAGCGACTTGATGACGTTACTTACTGATTCACTGAAGATTGTTGCTTTGGATATCTTCAAGGCATTGAACCAGGTATGGCATAAACGACTTGTGTCTAAACGGGCTGCTTATGGTGTTCGTACGCTTTTCATTTGGTGGATACCAAGTTTCCTTAGCGGTCGTTCTATTCGGGTTGTGATAGACGGCTTCGCATCCGAGGAGCCATCCATTATTGCTGGATTGCCGCAGAGTTCAGTCCAGTCTGCAAAACTTTTTCTTATTCCAATCCATAACCTTCTGTCATGGACCTCAAACCCCGTCTACTCGTTTGCTGATGACAGCAGCATTTGTGGTCCTTCTATTCCGGAGATCAATAGAAGGCGCAGAATTATGAATGACACACTCCCATTTGACCTCAACAAAAGTCAGGAGTAAAGTCGAGCGAATTGAGTCCATTTTAATTCGCGGAAAATCCAATGCCGCTTCTTGACCTACACATATTTGGTTAACGAATGCCTATCATGAATGGGGGGCATCCCTTCAATCTTGTTTTATATGTCATGAAAAAAACTAGTAACAAGAGAGTCCTTTGTAGAACCTATATTGACATTACTTACGTGAAAGGAGCTATGAAATTATGAACGTCATTGAACACCTTGAACACGCTATACCATTGAGGAGAAAAAAACTGTTAAGCTCTATGAATTAAATCCAGTCAATGTGAATAATTTTGAAGGCGAAGATTGGCATGACTCACCTGATCTGATCTCAGATATAATATATTCTTAGTATCAAATTAGGAGAGAGTAAACTTAACTATAGTTATATAACTCTACTTCTGAAATTTACCTTTCAGAAATAATTTGCGAAAAATTCTTATAGAGAGCCTGATCTTCTTCCGTCAATTTAATTCCTTTTATATCTTCTTCGTCAAAAGAACCAATGTCAAAAGCGTCGGCAGCATTAACTTCTCCTCTCGGTGGTACCAGAGGTGGTGCGTATTTTTGAGTGTATACCTGATGCCAATCAATGCCACAAAAAAAGGAATGCATTTTGACTTCATCACCCCTACGTAAATTGTTAAAAACGAAAATAAAAATCTTATATAATAATACAATTGTGGTTACATACCCATGTCCCATACATCCAAGTCGTTTGCTTACTTCTCTTTGTAGTAACATAGTAAGAAGACTTTTGAGTTCCTGGCTGAATGACTCAGGAAGAATTACATCCTAAATATATAGGAATATTCGTTGTATAAATCGGATTTGCTAATGTAAACAGAAAACGAAGTGCACGCATATAATTATTTTGGATCAATTGGAAATCAAAGAAATTGCCAAAAACTTGCTTTCGCCTTTCAATGAGAATAAATTTCTTACATATCAAAATACGATAATTTAACAGTCTAACTTTTAAGAAAACTCACCTTCAGGAAAGAACAATAACCCATATGTATATTATGAAGAAACTGTTAAAGTTAACCGTTGAAGGCAATGGATCAATGTATTTTTAAATTTTGTAAATTATTGGTCAAATATTGTTTTCAGCAGCACATATAAAATTTCCTTGAGAAATGAGAATAAATTTCAATGAGAATAAATTTCTTACATATCAAAATACGATTATTTAACAGTCTAACTTTTAAGAAAACTCACCTTCAGGAAACAACAATAATCCATATGTAAATTATGAAGAAGTTGTTAAAGTTAACCAATGAAGGCAATGGTTCAATACAATTTTAAATTTTGTAAATTATTGGTCAATTATTGTCAGCAGTACACACAAAATTTTGAGAAAAACTATGCATTTAATTAATTTCATAACTTTTAATTTATTTATTTATGTAAGTTACAGATGTTTATATCCTTACAGACTAGAATACGGAAAAATAACGCATAATAATAGAAATAATAAAATTTTTAAATTAATACAACGGGGTTATTTTTTTATTCATACACTCGGTATATGCTAGAATTTCAAGGACATGCCCCATGCACCAACAAATGACGTGGTCAAACTTTGTATAAAAGGAGCGACGCATGCCATATGCGTCATTTCTGGAAACGGGGAAGTCATTTCCGAGTCTTCGAAGGACGAACATCCAGCTCTCCAGAAAACAAGTAGTAACTCGATGCTAAATAAAATTTTACGAAAAGCGCTGCCGACATGGAACTCCTCGCTTACGTCGACGTCAGCATTACAATCGACGGCCAGCGCTTACGCCAAAGATAGCGCTACCGTCTCCATCGCTCCCGTTAAAGTTAGCTTCACTCCAGAACCAACGCGAGAAATACTAGCCGAAGTTGGACCAACGCAAAGATCATCAGCCGAAGTTAGGTTTTTACTTCACGGCCAAAGCAAGAATCATCAGCCGAAGTACTGGAAATACCGAGCTTTATCGCGGAGAGCATAAATAAGCCCCTCGCTTGGTTCTCTGCATTCCGTTAGATTGGCTACTGAATTGTTTAATTTTATTGGCAATGCATGTTGTTAATTTCAGTTCATTTCGTTATTGGCTTTGGTTTATGTTGAACGGTGTTTCTATTTTTTTGTGATTTTGTAGGATATGGTCGCTTTTATTATACCTTCGACCGCAGTCACAACACAACTGATTTTCTAGCTGAATGACTGCAATATTTTCATTTGCAGTTCTACGAATATTTCTTCCTTCTTCATCGAATTCTTCAAAATTTTTAACTTCCACAATAGATTGAAGATTTGTATCAGAAGAATCATATCTAGACCTGCTAACATTTTAAGAGGTGTAATTTTTTTACTACGTGGTGGTGTGTTGAGCATTAATTCTTATATTCATTCTATATGTTTATACCACTTAGATGGACTTTCTAAACATAATTTTGATAGAAGAGGTATTATAATTTTGTGTATTCTTTGGACCTGTCCATTGCCTCGTGGTACACCAGGGGTGTATTATATATTACCACCTCGGGGTAATAAATGTTTGATTTTTTCTTCTTCGCAATATTCTTTAAAGAGTTTTGAAATAAACGCTTTGCCTCTGTCATTTATAATCCAGAAAAATAAAAAATATAAATATAAAAAAAAGGCAGTGGGGCTGCCCGTAACATCCCATAAGAAAATAATAAATAAATAAAATTTAACTGAAATATCAATAAATCAAATAAAATAATTAATACATAAAATAAATACTAAAAAACAAAAATTAATATATAAAATCACTAACTAAAATTCGCGTCGTAGAGGAGTTACGACGACGATTTTACGGTTAACGCCACCAGAAGAGAGTTAAGCGACACAGAGAGTCACGCCTGAGAGAACTCGAACAGAAATACAAGCGCTCTCCCTCACAGGGGCCCAGTGGGCAGCAACGAGTCAGCCTTACGACGACGAAAACGACAACCAGCGCGACGTCACTACCAACGCTATATATCGGTACACCCCTGGCAGCCCAAGCGAACGCTCACACCTCGCATGGGTTTGTTATTGACACAGTCTGCAGATGGGCGACGCGATATGATGGCGGTAAAGAGCCACTCGCATTTTTGGAACGGCTTGAAGAATTTGCAAAGGCGTACGGCATTAATCTCGACACTCTGCCCAACACCATGCCGGAGTTGCTGAAAGATCGGGCGTTGGCAAGGTATCGCAACAACAATCACAACTGGGACAAGTGGCAGGCTTTCTGAAAAAACGCGACCTTCGGAAGTTTTTCCTGCCCGCTCGGTACTTCGAGGACCTCGACGACAGCATACGCCGTCGCGTTCAACGCCCCTGGGAGACTTTCAAGGACTACGTGTTGGGGATACGAACCCTTATGAGCCAAGCCAACCTACAAAGCGAACAGCAGTTGCAACGAATTTATCGGAATTGTCGCAGCGAATACCAGCTCTATATCCGACGCAAGGACTTCGTGAATTTGGAAGAATTAACCACTCTCGCTGAGGATTTCGAGGACATCGGGAGAGAAAAGGCAAAAGAACCGCCACCACGACCCCGTCCACAGCAACACTGACTACTGACGCAGACCACAACAACAGAATCGCCGCTCCGGCGACTTTCAGAGCAGCCTCGACGAGTTACGCAGGCATCAACAGAAGAAATCATCAGGAATCCACGCGCTGCTTACAGACGCTGGGGGGCAGGGGCACTTATAGTATGCGTGTCAGCGTCCCAGTAAAATATTCTTCTCGGAGTGCGGAAAAGTCGGCATGCGCACCAGACGAGAGGGAAAAGCCGAGGAGAACCAACCGACAGGAGGAGTGTTGGAACCTCAAGACCAGTAAATCCCCCCAACACAAGACCAGGCATCCCCCCACTAAATTAAACACGAGCAATACAAGGAACTACAAAACGACATCAGGTGCGACAAGCTCCTCCTATCAGGCACACCAGTTGGCAGCCACGACGGCTGCATCGGCGCCTTTGCTTAGCGACGGCAGGAAGATCCTGACAAAGGTGAGAATCGGAGAAGTGAATCAGCCTTAATTTCAGAAGTTCAACTTGGTAGCCGAATACATCTCTCAAAGTTTCTGGAGTTACCAACCACTATTGACTCTGTAACACTGGGGATGGATTTCTTGACAGAAGCAGAAGCGAAGCTGAGGTGCGATGGTCACGACACAGACTTGAAATCAGACCCAGAAAATAGCAACGACTCCGAAGACATGCTGTGTACAGTGAACGAACTTCAAGGCGGCGACGATGTAGAAACTTTCCTGGAAAGAGAATTGGAGCAGTTCGAGGCCATGACTGGGGTAACCAATGTAACGAGTCATCTAATCAACATGCGAGATGAAACACCGGTCAAACAGAGATACTACCCCAAAAATCCGGCCATGCAATCAATTATAAACGGCCAAATTGACGATCTCCTGAAACTTAAGTGCATAGAGCCGTCGAAGAGTGCATATAGTTCGCCAATAGTTCTCGCCATAAAGAAGTCTGGCGACTGGAGGTTGTGCATAGATTACCGCCAGATCAACGCGAAGTCTATACCGGATGCCTACCCGCTGCCACGAATAAACCACATTCTGGAGAAGTTGAGGGAAGCGCGATACGTCAGCACGATTGACCTGAAAAATGGTTATTGGCAGGTCCACGTCGAACCTAAGAGCCGAAGGTACACCGCATTCACCGTTCCAGGCAGCGGCCTATACCAGTGGCGCGTCATGCCCTTCGGGCTACACTCTGCGCCGGCCACCTTTCCGAGGCTCCTGGACCAAGTTATCGGACCAGAGATGGAGCCAAACGCTTTCGCCTACCTCGATGACATCGTGGTGGTCAGCAAGACTAAACAGGAACACATGCAACATCTGAGTAACGTTTTCAGCCGTCTTCGCCGGGCGAATCTACGGATCAACAAGGACAAATGCCACTTCTTCAAAAAGGAACTGAGGTACTTGGGTCATCTGGTCACGTCCTCTGGAATAAAGGCAGACCCCGATAAGGTCGCAGCCATCAAGGAGTTGAAGCCACCTACGAACATCAAAGAGCTGCGAAGGTGCTTAGGTACGGCGTCATGGTACAGTAGGTTTGTACCGGATTTCACCAGGATTGTTTACCCATTAACGAGCATGCTGAAGAAAGGCAAGCGTTGGCATTGGGGCTCTGATCAACAACTGGCGTTTGATGAACTGAAGAGGAAACTAACTTAAGCACCGATGTTGGCCTGCCCAGATTTCAGCAGGCAATTCACGCTACAAACGGACGCATGCGACATCGGTCGCGGAGCAGTCCTGACACAAGAACAGGAGGAAGGCGAGCGCGTGATTGCCTATGCCAGCCGACACCTACAAGGGGCGGAGAAAAATTACTCAGCCACGGAAAAATAATGCTTGGCGATAGTATGGGCGGTGCGGAAAATGAGCCCATACCTGGAAGGCTATCATTTCAATGTCATCACGGACCATCTGGCGCTCAAGTGGCTGAACGGCATCGAAAACCCTTCTGGAAGAATCGCACGCTGGGCTTTGGAGCTTCAACAATTCTCGTACGAGGTACAGTATCGCAAGGAAAAGTACAACGTCGTTGCAGACACACTGTCACGTCAACCTAGAGGTGTCGAGGAAGTCAACATGGGGCTAGACGTCGCGAGGTCCACCTGCAACTGGCTGGAGTCTCAGAAAACCAAGATCGTCAAAGAACCAGAGAAGTATTCCGACTACGCTATCGAGAACGGTCGCCTCTACCGTCACATCCAGCACGAGGTGGGTGATGACGACGAGGAACCATGGAAGCCGTGTGTGGGCCGTCCAGATCGCCAAAGGGTGCTAGAAAACCACGACCAACCTAGCGCCGGTCATTTAGGCGTCCGAAAGACCATTGCCCGAATTGCAAGGAATTATTACTGGCCCGGTATGTTCCGGGATATTAGTCGGTATGTGAGGCACTGCGATTCTTGTCAGCGGTACAAGGCAGAGCAAAGGAAACCCGCTGGCGAGATGTTGACCAGGGTGCCTGAAGAACCATGGGCCACCGTATGCGCAGACTTTATCGGCCCTCTCCCACGCTCACGAAGAAGACATAACATGCTGCTTTTATTTATAGACAAGTTCTACAAATGGGTGGAGATAATTCCCTTGCGGAAGGCTACCTCAACGACGCTACAACGAGCCTTTCGTGGAAGAATCGTCTCAAGATTTGGAGTACCTAAGGTGCATCTCACCAAAAATGGCGTGCAGTTCACTAGTCGAAAGTTCAAAGAATACCTAAGAGAAATTGGGGTGCGCCTGCAATTTAAGCGCCCTACACACCACGTGAAAACTCTACAGAGCGCGCAAACCGGACCATCAAGACAATCATCGCCCAGTATACAGGTAAAGATCAACGTGACTGGGATGAGAATATCCCAGAAATAGCCCTCGCCATCAATAGCAGTACATCTAGCGCTACCGGCTATACACCTGCCTTCTTAGTACAGGGACGCGAGCCAAGGCTACCCAACACCCTCTACGATGAAACCACCTTGGGTAGCGGTAAAGAACCTGCAGAGCCGGTACGAAAAGCTACGCACTTACAGCAGATATTCAAGAGCGCACGACAAAATATACAGATGGCGTCGAACGAGCAGGCGAGACACTATAACTCAGACGGAGAGCTTGGAGACCAGAAATTGGAGATATGGTACTGGTACGGTCACACCACTTGTCAAAGGCCTCGCAGAACTTCGTTGCCAAGCTGGCTCCAAAATATGACGGTCCTTTCCAAGTCGTCGACTTCATCTCACCGGTGAACACCACCATAAGGATCAACCCCAAAAAAAGCGAGAACAGCTCACATCGGCGACCTCAAGGCCTACAGTCCTCCGGATGACACCCAGTAAACGCGAAGAGGGGAGCGTTGACCGAAACAACGCACTTCACAACTCCCTCATCAAACGAGCACCCCAAAGAGAACCCCTTTGAAAGTACAAAGAGTAGCGCGATAAATAATTGTAGCACACTACAGGACGTAACGGAAAAAAAATTTGGCATAAAAGGGAGCGTCATCCGAGAACACTAACTCAGTTGTGCAGTGATCACCAGAGGTAACACATCGCGAATCGCCACCATCATCCGAGCCTTGTCCAGTGCTGCCGGTACACACAAACAATTTCCTGCTCTACGCTACGCCACCATTGGGCAGGAATCATCACTCCATGAGACAGCAAAGAGACCTCGTCTAACCCACGTACAACGAATCGCAGCCGATGCCGAAGAGACTCCGACCGCAACAGCCGCAACAGACGAATCTAAAGCCAGTCCGGCAGGCACTACGAGCCACGATATTTCTCGCCCCTGGCTTTAGACCCTGGTAGATTCCCACAAGCACTATAGATAGCAGTCCAACGCGCCAAGGAGAATCACAGGAAAGGTCAGCGCAAGAACTTCCGAACAGCAATCGAAGGCGACATTTACCGAGTCCGCATCACTCGAGAAGGCCACGTACGAGTTGAAAAATCTTCCCGGAAGTAGGGAGGGGATATGTCGACGCATTTCGGCGCTACGAAATGCGCCCGCAAATTTAATGAATTCAATTTTTCTTTTCTGTTGTATTATAAATTATCTTATATTCCTTTTTCATATTTTTTTTACAATATGTAATACTTCTAAATTAAGTAGATTTCATTAGTTATAATGGTGATGGTATTTATTTTAAATTTTAGGGCATACATAATTACCATTGTAAAATAGTTACAACAGCGGTGAACGTTGGGTAGAGAGGTAGAGTTAGAGCAAGATAGAGCTATGTGCGTTGTGGCGAAGAAACGCACGAAACGGCGAAACGTAGACGCTTCGAAACACATAAAAAGAACGACACAACACATGGAACGCCAGTTGCTCGTGGACCGTGACACCCGTAGGACCTGGTGGTAGGAGGTGGCTCTCTTGCCTCTAGCCGCTGCACGGGTGATCCAGAGAGACCGCTAGTGCAGTGGTTGGAGACGGGAGGAAGATTCTCCGTTGTCTCTCCTCTCTGCAGCCGCTCTCGTTGCCGATTGCGTCCTCTCCTCTCTGCAGCCGCTCTCGTTGTCGAATGCGTCTTTCCCTCTCTGCAGCCGCTCTCGTTGCCGAGCTTTCAAAGGGATGGTCCAATGGATCGTTTCCTAGGTTTGAAAGGGATGGTCCAATGGATCGTTTCGTTGGAGCCGAAGCGACGGACCTGATGACGGACCGGGTGCAAATTGCTGGTCCAATGCATCGGCCTTTTGCTCTCGCGGGAATGCGGTTGCGTTCTCTCCTCTCTGCAGCCGCTCTCGTTGCCGAGGTTTCAAAGGGATGGTACAATGGATCGTTTCGTTGGAGCCAAAGCGACGGACCTGAGGGTGCAAATTGCTGGTCCAATTGATCGGCCTTTTGCTCTCACGGGTATGCGGTTGCGTCCTCTCCTCTCCGCAGCCGCTCTCGTTACAGATTGCGTCCACTCCTCTCTTCAGCCACTCTCGTTGTCGACTGCGTCTTTCCCTCTCTGCAGCCGCTCTCGTTGTCGAGGTTTCAAAGGGATTGTCCAACGGATCGTTTCGTTGGAGCGAAAGCGACGGACCTGAGGGTGCAAATTGCTGGTCCAATGGATCGGCCTTTTGCTCTCGCGGGAATGCGGTTGCGTTCTCTCCTCTCTGCAGCCGCTCTCGCTGCCGAGGTTTCAAAGGGATGGTCCAATGGATAGTTTCGTTGGAGCCAAAGCGACGGACCTGAGGGTGCAAATTGCTGGTCCAATGGATCGGCCTTTTTCTCTCGCGGGAATGCAGTTGCTCTCGTTGCCGAGGTTTCAAAGGGATGGTCCAACGGATCTTTTCGTTGGAGTCAAAGCGACGGACCTTAGGGTGCAAATTGCTGGTCCAATGGATCGGTCTTTTGCTCTCACGGGAATGCGGTTGCGTCCTCTCCTCTCCGCAGCCGCTCTCGTTGTCGTGGTTTCAAAGGGATGGTCCAATGGATGGTTTCGTTGGAGCGGAAGCGACGGACCTGAGGGTGCAAATTGCTGGTCCAATGGATCGGCCTTTTGCTCTCACGGGAATGCGGTTGCGTCCTCTCCTCTCCACAGCCGCTCTCGTTGCCGATTGCGTCCACTCCTCTCTTCAGCCGCTCTCGTTGTCGACTGCGTACTTTCCTCTCCGCAGCCGCTCTCGTTGCCGAGGTTTTAAAGGGATAGTCCAATGGATCGTTTCGTTGGAGCCAAAGCGACGGAACTGAGGGTACAAATTGCTGGTCGAATGGATCGGCCTTTTGCTCTTGCGGGAATGCGGTTGCGTTCTCTCCTCTCTGCAGCCGCTCTCGTTGCCGAGGTTTCAAAGGGATGGTCCAATGGATCGTTTCGTTGGAGCCAAAGCGACGGACCTGAGGGTGCAAATTGCTGGTCCAATGGATCGGCCTTTTGCTCTCGCGGGAATGCGGTTGCGTCCTCTACTCTCCACAGCCGCTCGCGTTGCCGATTGCGTCCACTCCTCTCTTCAGCCGCTCTCGTTGTCGACTGCGTACTTTCCTCTCTGCAGCCGCTCTCGTTGCCGAGGTTTCAAAGGTATGGTCCAATGGATCGTTTCGTTGGAGCCGAAGCGACGGACCGGAGGGTGCAAATTGCTGGTCCAATGGATCGGCCTTTTGATCCCACGAGAATGCGGTTGCGTCCTCTCCTCTCCACAGCCGCTCTCGTTGCCGATTGCGTCCACTCCTCTCCGCAGCTGCTCTCGTTGCCGAGGCTTCAATGGGATGGTCCAGTGGATCGTTTCCTGGGAGCCGACGCGACGAACCTGAGAGTGCAAAATGCCGGTCCAGTGGATCAGCATTTTGCTCTCACGGTAATGCGGTTGCGTCCTCTCCTCTCTGCAGCCGCACTCGTTCTCGATTGCGTCCACTCTCCCTACACCCCCTCGCCGTAAGTTTACCTTTGAGAAGCCTACTCACCGGAGAATTCCTGGTCACGGCCACGGCCCAAACGTAACCAAGATTGTATTTTCTTTCGCGCAGAATCAACCAAGTAACAAGTACGATTAGTTTGAGCTCCAAGGGAAACTTATAGCAAAACACGAGCGTGTTAGACACACCGAGCGAAACACACGATCGTTAGCCCTGACGAATTAATCTTCACAAGCTCCGCTAGACACCCTGGCCGCCGTCTTTCTACACGAAAGTTTTCATCGCCACAACAACGCCAGTTTTTTTTCCCAACGAAGTTTCTTTTTTTTCCCAACGAAGTTTCTTTTTTTTTTTCCCAACGAAGATTCTTTTTTTTCCCAACGAAGTTTCTTTTTTTTCCCAGCGAATTTATTTTTTTCCCCTACCGAAGTTTCTTTCTACGCACCGAAGTTTTGATTACATCGAAGTTCACTCGTGCCGCATCGAAGCTTTATTTTTGCTACAGAGTTTTCTCGCACACCAGAGTCATGGAGATACACAGATTCGTTTGTAACCATTACTACAGCTAAGACACCTTGTTAGCCATAATCTAATTAGATGATAAGAATTGGATTTAGAAAATAAATGTTTTAAATAACAATTGACACTGGTCCCATCTATCAATAAATTTTCTTGAATATTCGACCCTGGACAGCCATGAGCCTACCCTGGCTATAGACAAGGTCCACGGACCTAATAAAGGAGCACCGCCTATAGAAGACCGAGGCGAAAAAGGTCGTTTCAGTGTATCTGACAATAATTCAAACATTTTCGTATCTTGTGTTTACAACCCGTCCACACTTAATTCTTAATTCTTGATGAATACTTTGCGGTTTCATCAGATGTCATGATAGATTTCACGTTTTTATTGTTTGTGGTGACTTGAAGGTTAGTCTCTCGACTGATGATTGATTTGCAATCCTTATCTGAACATGTTAGGTCTCTTGGCTCGTATTTTTAATGAAAATACTCCAACTAGATTTGCGCATAACGATCCTCCCAGCCTGTTAGATTACTTTACTGTTTCTGACATTAACTGTGTTAATTTATTTGATCAAATATATTTTGTGTCTGATCATGACTTGTTTTTTTGAAATCTTAATATACACTTACGTCGTAAGAATATGCATCGTCATTCTCATATCATGACTTTAAGTCTATCGACTTGAGTGCTCTTCATGATGACTTACAATCGTTGACGTTAAGGGATATATGGTTTTTACCATCAGTGGATGAAAAACTGGCTACTTTCACTAATATAATAAATTAGTTGTTCTTAAAACATTTTTCCCTAAAAGTAAATTTAGTTAAAAGCAATTCATGTCCTTGGTTTAATGGTATAGTATTGGGGTCAATTCGTAAACGGAATAAGCTACGCGGCTTGTGGGTAAAAAATCACTCACACGAGAAATGGAAGATTTATAGGTCTGTTAGAAATGAGCCTGTTCGTATACTAAGGTTAGCTAAAATGAACTATTATTCGAGAAAGCTAAATTCTTCATTACCTTCTAAAATACTTTGGAAGAACCTGGAAGAATTTGGCTTAAGTACATCTAAATTAATTCCTGTGAAATTTATCCTGACACTCTAAATAATTTCTTTCTACGTCTTAACGATGATGTTGATGAGGATACCATTCGTAACACAGTTGAAGGTATAGCGGCAACGTTCACGTTGGTGCGGATGAAGTAATAAAAACGTTATATAAGATAAATTCTAATGCGGTTAGTGTGGATGGAGTAAACCTGAGATTCCTTAAAATAGTGCTTCCGTTTGTTGTTCGTTTACACATATATTAAAACATTGCTTCAGCACACCTGTATTTCCGTCATTGTGAAAAACAGAAGCAGAACTATTGCACTGCCTCTTGCAAAGAAATCGAATGCTTCTGATGTTGAGGACTGTAGGCCTATTATTATTCTCTCGCCGTTAGATAAGGTTGCAGAATCTGTTATGGCTGATATTTTTAAATGATAACAAGTTGTTAAGTTCAGTACAGTCAGGCTTTTGTAAGGGACATAATGGCGCTACTGCGACACTAAAAGTGTTTGAAGATTTAAGGCCCTAATATAATGATGGACTCTTTAGTCTCTTATGTTTGATAGACTTTTCGAAAGCTTTTGATCTTATGAGTCA
Organism: Sicus ferrugineus; assembly: GCA_922984085.1. Classification (NCBI taxonomy): domain Eukaryota; kingdom Metazoa; phylum Arthropoda; class Insecta; order Diptera; family Conopidae; genus Sicus; species Sicus ferrugineus. The sequence continues at coordinate 51,925,892 of OV277348.1, forward strand.
CGCATTGCTTTGTTGTAAATTGAAGTATATGTTTGGCTTTGGTGATAGTGCGATTAGTTTTCTAAACAGTTATTTGACCGAGAGGAGGCAAAAAGTGAAAAATAAAAATTATTGTTAAGATTACAGACTAATATGTAGAGGTGTTTCGCAAGGGTCAGCTCTGGGGCCATTATTATTTTCATTGTTTTTAAATGATATCTTTAATATTTGCAGGTATGCCTCAATGTACAGTTATACGGTTAAAAAAATAGTCCTAAGAAACCTCCCTCTATCAACCCTCTTAACAGTAGCTCGTGCTATCAGCACAAAAAGCTTTGAAGCTTAGCAGCTCCTGAATTCTGATAAAGAAACAAAAAAAAAACAAAAGAAAAAAATGCAAGGCGAAGGGGACAAGCGAATATAAACCGCCCATTTGCAAGATTTTAAAAAATTCCACGTGGCATAAATGGCCGAAACAGATACAATAAAAAACGGTAGTAAAAGGTACGTTGCACGAAATGTCACGGTCATCCCAAGTGCGACACCGACTCCAAAAATCAACTAGTTAACCCCTCTTGATAGCTGACAGGTCGATCAGTTGCATCGTGATCCTCGAAGACACACCGTGTAGAAGGAAGAAAGCAAAAAAAAAGAAAGCAGTGGAAAAAATGGAGCAGAAATTAAAAGAAAGTGTCTAGCGCTTGCGCCGCCCTTTCCAAGATAATAAGGAGCAGATATATATATATATATATATATATATATATATATATATATATATATATATATATATATATATATATATATATATATATATATATATATATATATATATATATATATGTGTGTGTGTGTGTATGTATATTAAAAACAAATGACGTATCTTTTGCTTTAGTGGGAGCCTGTCAATTAGGTAGTGGATGATTTTTAGAGAATTTGTGCCATCCATAGACGGTAGATAGATCTAATGCTGATTCCTTGTATGGTGAAATAATTTTCCATTAACTGCTCACCCAGCAAATGTTTGCTGGGTGTTACCAATCTCTCTACCGTACCCTTTGTCGGCGGCAGGTAGTAACATTGCATTATAACAATGACTAATCTGTGCGATTGGAGGACGACTAGTCGTTGTTAAGAATCGAATATAAAAGGAAGATACCACACGGACATGCCGAACGAGATCCTAAACGACGCCGAGTTACAGAACTCTAAGGTTAATACAGGAGGTAGGGTACAGGGACGCCAGAGTGCTCTGTAGATACCCGGAAAGTGGGAGCATAGCTATAGTCTATTCCCTTCGGGTGTAGGGTATTAAAAGAAAAGGTATGAAAATGTAAGATCTTGAAAAAAGAAAAGAATAAAAGAAAAGTTAACTAATAAAATATTTTACAAAATGTAAGACTTTTTATATTATATACAATTAAACTAAATCAAATGTAGGATTTTAACCAAATAGAATTAAACATTAATTTAAGTAGAAGATCGACGGCGCCAAACTCGCAGTAGCTTCCAGCCGCTAACCATCCAGTCGTACTGCACTATCTCATAAGTAGGGAATATCACCATCAGAAACAGACGGCCGTGGTGATCGTTTCTCGCTAACATTAATCAACGGTGTGGATGTGCTAAACACGTTTTCTTGTGGGCGATCCTAATTTATACCATCATCCAAGGAAGTCACCATTAACTTGGTGTTTAGTGAAGAATGACGTCTAACCACAAATCATAGACACTAATTAAGCTAACGGTCTTAAGTCAAACCAAGGAACCGTGAAGCAATATCAGAAGAGAAGCTTATTCAATCTTTTAGTTTTCAGCAGCCTAATCCGAGATGCTGGTTCCCTACAATGCATCATATGACTGGTAATTAGGTACAAGATTTGGAAAAACATCGCAACACAGAAAAAATGAGACAACAACTTGTAGCAGCCAAAATACATTTATTTGGTCCGGTGGAGCAGATATCACCAATCAACATTTCCCAGGGAGGCCCGCGGTGTAATCAAAGGATTAAGGTAGTTAATTAAGTGATTTTTAGTTTTATATGATTTATAGTAGTATTAAGAATTGTACAATATATACTATAATTAACAGTTAACCATCCAGTAGAAATATTACAATGAAAAGGGAAAATTAACATCACTGGAGGTGGAAGGATGTTGTGAGTCACTAGTTATCTACGCATACTTTTAGACGATACCTAAACGACGCAACGCCACAATCTTGCATATTATTTCGCGATGGGTTTTCTGGGTCACCTCATCGAGCGCGTGCTGGCCGCTAATGAAGTAATACTTCGCTCACTGGCTTTGGAACTAGTCACCCACTTTATTACATTTAATTACAAAAATCCACCTTCTTGCATTTTTTTGGTGAAGCGATACTTCGCTTATTGAACGTGGAACTGGTTCTACATTCAGTTTTGAGGGCAGAACTTCTCTTCCGCAGCAGTTGACAATTATATTTCAGTGTTTAAGCTTCCGCGTTTAAGCGTATAAATAGAGGTAGACAATGGTTTGAAGTGTAGAATTGTATTGTGCTAACTAGAAGCTAGTCGATTGGCAGTACAAATAACAATAGTAAATAAAGTGAGATTAAAACAACCAACAATGTTTTTTCTTTTAAAACGCGACTGATAGTGGAAGAAGCTTATAGCTGAAGAGCAACAACAGTAGCCCCAAGAGCGGGACATCTGATAGTTAACGGGTCGAGACCCTGCTCAACACAGCAGACGGAAAACGGACACTTCTCCTGTTCGGGTGATCCTTACGCTGAACGCCCTGCCTTCTGTGCGGATGATGAAGCGGTGCTGCCTCTTTGAATTGGCGCTAAGGGCTTTGGTCACGCTTTTCTACGCTTTTTGGCGCGACGCTGGGGATCATGCTGATGCTGAAGTTTATAGTAGCGGCTCCATTTGTATACCATGCCGCCTATGTCCTCTCGACGCACTCATATGGTATCGAAACAACAACAAATGCTGGGAATCATAGGAATAATTCAAGAGAGACTTCTTGAAATTTTTCCTACCCGCCAGATACTGGCGGCATCTGGAAGACGACATCGGAGACAGGCAGCAAAAGGGAAAAGAACCTTTCAAAACATATGTACTTACTTTTGCAAAACTGTACAGAAGAAATAAAAACTGAAGACTTTCTCAAAGAGGAACTTGGAAAATTCTACCAGATCACTGGACCAACCAACATAACCGAGCATAAGATTATAATGGCCAACGACCGACCGCTACAAAGGTATTTTCCCCGAAACCCAGCAATGCAGACTATCGTCAATAAACTTCTCGAAAAGAAATGCATCGAGCCTTCACGCAGCTCATTTAGCGCACATATAGTATTAGTAAAGAAAAAGACACGAACACGCCTGTGCATCGACTACAGGCAACTCAACAAAAACTCAATATCCGATGCATATCCACTTCCGCGCATTTCACATATTCTATACAAGTTACGCGATGTCAAATATATCAGTAGCCTCGATCTAAAAGATGCGACTGCGAGCAGCCAAACTAAAAATCACACTAAAATCAAGTACCTCGGGCATATGGTCAGCGAGGCCGGAACACACCCACCCATACAAAGTCGCCGCCATACTTCAAATCGAATCACCAAAAACTGTTCAAGAGAAACGCCGTTTTCTCGGCATCACATCATGGTACCGACGATTTGTTCCTGACTTCGCTACCATCACCAAACCTCTGACAACGATGCTGAAAAAGGAAAAACACTGGAAATGACCCGACGAACAACAACAGGCTTTTGAGAAACTCAGAACCCAATTAACTCAACCACCGGTTATAGCCTGCCCCGACTTTGAGAAAACATTTACGTTACAAACCGACGCCAGTGAATGTGGACTAGGCGCAGTCCTCACACAAAACCTGGACGACGCCGAAAAAGTCATAGCATACGCCAGCCTCATTTGAACGGGGCAGAGAAAAACTATTCATCAACCGAAAAAGAATGTCTCGCAATAGTTGGGGCATAAGAAAGATGCGACCCTTCCTCGAAGGGTACAAATTTATAGTGACAACCGACCACCTGGCGTTAAAGTGGCTCAACTCTATTGAGAGCCCAAGCGAACGCATTGCAAGATGGGCCTTAAAACTGCAGAATCTGGAATGTAACTCGCTGTCCCAAAAGAAAGCCAGCATACAACAAAACCCGGAAAAATTTCCCGACTATACGGTCATAAATGATCAACTCTACCGACACAACTCGCAAAATCCATGCGACGATGATTCCACACCATGGAAACTTTGTGTCGCCTCAACACTTCGTAAACGAGTCTTACAGGAAAATCACGAAGCCCCTACAGGAGGACACCTTGGCATACGGAAAACTACACAACGAATCATCAGTCGATATTATTAGCCGGGAATGTTTAGAGACATACGGAAGTATGTACTGGCATGCGACTCATGCCTACGCTAAAAATCCACCCAGCAGCCCCCAGCAGGCGAAATGTTAAGTAAAATCCCTAACGAACCATGGGCTTCGGTAACCACAGATTTTGTTGGACTACTGCCACGCTCTAAACATGGAAACACCATGTTATTGGTATTTTTTTTACCCATACTAAAAATGGACCAAACTTGTAGCACTACGAAAAGCCACAAGCCAAGCAACCATTTAAGCATTCCGGGAAAGGATCTTAGCAAGATATGGTACTCCAAAAATCCTGGTCACGGTATCCAATTTTCAAGCAGAGAGTTCAAAAACTTCGTTAATACTATTGGAGACAGGCAACAGTTCACGGCACCCTATTAGCCACAAGAAAATCCGACAGAACGAGCCAACCGAACTGTCAAAACAATCATCGCACAGGTACCCGGAACAACCAAACAACATGAGATGAACAGTTACCAGAGATCATATTGGCCAACAATACTGGTGTGTCAGCCACTAGCGGCTATAGCGCCGCTTTCTTTACACAAGGCTGAGAACCCAGGTTACCTAACACCCTCTACGATGCGGTCACACTGGGCACAGGCGGAAGCCGGCAAAATCGAGACGATTGGGCCAAATCTCTTCGAGGAATCTTTGACATAGTTACATCCAACTTAGCTCGAGCATCCAAGACCAAGCAAGACACTACAACCTACGACGACGAGCCTGGACTCCGAAAGTAGGACAATTCGTACTCCTCAAAACTCATCATCTGTCCAAAGCCAACGAACACTTCAATGCTAAACTGGCCCCGAAGTATTCAGGGTCTTTCCATATCATGGGATTGAAGTCACCGGTCATCGCATTAATAAAAAAGTCCGGACAAACCCAACTACAACCAGTGCACGTCAGCGAAGTTAAACTCTACAATCCGCCACCATCAACATAAAAAAATAAACATCCAGATACATATCACCATCATAACACGCCACACCGTCACAACATCAAACATACACAAAACGCCATCAAAGCATAAGACATGTACTCACGACATTTCACCAATCCACTTTATAATTTATTCATTTCGACCAACCAACTCAGTCTCAAATCCAAAACTTTCGAAATCCAGACATACTAATTTTTTCGGTTTTTTTTCTTCTCCACTCACCTACCACTCTCACACATATCAATGAAGAAACAAAACGCCTTCAAACCAAATCCTAATAACTCTACCTCTCATTCTTAGAAACGAAGACAGATGGAGAAATTCTAGAAAAGCGCCGCCCAATTCAGACGGTCGTGGCTCTCCAAAAGAGCCAAAATACCCCAAACTCAACAGATCGACGCCGAATACACCCAACAATTGGCCGGCCGATGTGGCACTCGGCTCAAGTTTGTTCCAAAATGCAGCCCGGTGTAATGCGTACCACCATCGCATTACTGTACATTGTAAATAAAAAAAGGAAAAAATATAAAATGTCCCAACTATAAAGATATTAAGCTATTAATGTTTTTATCTCCGGTTAAAACACAAAGACGTGCGCACCGTATACAAACCCAATTGACAGCACCGCCATTTGCCAAAATACAAGACAATACACAAAATGCCAATATTTTGTGTATAGTATATAAGGAGCAGCTAAAAGCTCAAATCGGACACTCTAGTCAAGACCAGCAGCCAGATGAGTGATTTCAGACCAAGACTAAATTTTGTTGATTTCACACCCGCCTGGACTGTTGAAATCATTTAATAAATTTTTGCTCGGTAACTTATTTTTGTCTGCTCGGCCGTCTCGACCGAGAAGCAACAAAAACCTTGCCAGGGTTTCTCAGCTGCCTTAGCAGAAAACCAAATTTCTCCGCGTGTTGTTGTCTGCCCAGCCGTCTCGACCGAGAAACAACAAAAACCTTGAGGGTTTCTCAGCTGCCTCAGCCGAAAACCAAATCCTTAACTATTTATTGTCCGCTCGACCGTCTCGACCGAGAAACTACAAAACTTTGCAGGGTTTCTCAGCTGCTATAGCTGAAGAACAAATCTCGTCAACCCATGGCTTCCTTCTCAGCCACCTCGAGGGAAAATATAGATAACTATCCTTGTGCAGGAGCACTTCTATATGCACATCCTATAAGTCTAGTGTTAAATAGAAGTAAGAAAAATTAGTATTATATGTAAATATAATATAAATATATAAAATAAATCAGAGTCTAAACAAAACAAAAAACCCTCTACTGCTTCTTTTTTTTTGTGTGCCGAACCTCGGGGATGTCGACATTGGGTTCAACAACTCCATCGGAGTACTCTATACGAGTAACAACTCCGTAGCAACATCCCTCCCAGGCAACACACGAGCAACCTGCAAATGAAAATATATTCGCGTAGATGATTGTGTGGTTCTTTGCAACCTCTATGACAATTTATTCCACGCGAGTTGTTGTGATATCGCTAATGACGCTTTTAATCTGTGTAAAGTAGATAAGAACATTGTCTTTAATTGCGATGAATGCCTATTAATATCGCCAAACTTACTTTCGCAATTTTCAATTATTTCGAGAACTAAAAGACAATATCGCAGTCAGCGAGAGTAACTGTAATTTGTCTCTCCCTGCTTCATACGTAGCTGCTGCTGCTCCTCAACAATGGATTAATTCTTCTCGCTCATTCCTTTATGTTCCTGACTTGACTCAGTCTTCGAGCGGCTCCCGGCGGAACCGGTTTCGTTGTTCTCCGGTACCAAATCAGTTGAGCGGAATGTTCTTAACCCTGTAGTTCCGGGTGTTGCGAATCTGAATGGTTTTGCTGAAGCTGCTATTCCTGATGCTGTTGTTCCTTCCGTCATGGATTCTTCTGTTGTTATTGATGCTGTTGATTATCCTAATATTGAAGATAACCGTAACGGCGGCATTAATGCTACTGTGGCACCACTTCATTCCGACTTTGTTACACTGAGGGATAAACCTAAAAAGTCTAATAAACCGAAGTTCCCACCTAAAACTACTAATTCACGTGCTAATCCTATAGTGGGATTGATTGACGCTGCGGACTTAGAGGTTGTGGAACATAAGAAATGGGTTCATATCTCTTATGTTAAACCGTCTGTTACGTCTGATAATTTGAACTCATATATTGAAAAGCACGCCGGAATAAATAAATCCCACCTAGCATGCTTTCGGCTAGTTAAAAAGGACACGTCTGCTGAAAATTTAAAGAATATCAGCTTTAAATTGGGCGTTACTCCTGCATATTATGAGAGTTTACTAGATCCCACTATCTGGCAGTCTGGAGTACAATTGAAGCCTTTTCGTTTTTTTCCAAAAGTAACAGCACTTCAGGTAATGGGTGAGAGCAATTTGTTGCTTTCTGGTTCAGCTCAGCCGCTCCGAATTTATTACCGAAATATGTCCGTAATCAGAACTAAATCCGGTGAGCTTTTGGCTGGTAGCTCTGATGATGATTATGATATTATTGTTCTTGTTGAGACCTGGCTCAACTCTCACTTCTATGATGCGGAATTCTTTGATGCTAATTTGTATCAAGTTTTTCAAAAGGACCGAGATGCCTTAAAGACGGGCTTCAAGAGAGGAGGTGGTGTTTTGATAGCAGTCAAGCGGATATTTCATACATCACTGTTCGATTTTCACAATAATGACACGCTACTGGATCAGCTTGCGGTTTCAGTTGCAGTTGCAGCAGGAAATATTTATTTAGCGGTCTCTTATATTCCGCCTAATAATGATGATAATTTGTATATGGCTCATGTTGACAATATCATTAATTTATTTTCTTCTGTTGGATTGAATTGTAATTTCTGTGTGATGTAATTTCTGGTGTCTTCAATTTAAGTAAAATTTTATGGGCGCCAGCGCCTGACAGTGTGGAGCTGTTTACATATAATGTTAGTCACGCTTGTGAATCAACTTGATTGATAATCTGCTTAGTCTTGGTTTATCTCAAATAAACTACTTTAAAAACACAATCAATAGAATCTTGGATCTGATATTTGTAACTGACAATGTTAATTTCTCGATTGAAGAATGTATGTTCCCATTTTGTGCCGCTAGCATTCATCACATACCTCAATTCAATTGTTAATAGGCATGACTTACTTTCTAATATAGCTTTAACACATTGTTACAATATTTTCAAAGATACCGTTCTAGATACTTGTAAGCGGAAAATCCCAGCTTTACATCCTAAAATCTACAGCTTGCAATGGTACACTAAGGGTTTGAAAAAACTGACAAATTTGCGTAATAAATTATGGAATCTGTTTAAGTGTTCCGGTTCTTCGGAATTTGAAACGAAATATTTATTCTATTCGAGAGAGTTCACTTTTTTAAATAAATTCTTGTACAAACAGCATAATTTTAATTATGAGAGTTCCATTAGATTTGATCAAAAATGTTTTTGGAAATTCATTCAATCCAAGAAAAATGGCTATTTTATTCCCTCCTCCATGTATTTAAATGATATGGTGTCTACCCCCATATCAGGCACAAGCTATCTAATATTTCCAAGTTAGTTGAAACTTAATATAATTAAATATAATTAAATCTAAGCTGTTTTTCCTTGTGAAGATATTAATCTGTCCAAGTCAGCATGGGTTTGTTTCTGGCAGGTCGACTGTCACTAATCTTGCGGCACATTCAAATTACTGTATATCAGCCTTTGAGTCTAAATTCCAGGTTGATTGCATCTATGCCGATATTAGTAAGGCGTTTGACAAAGTAAGTCATAGTTCCCTTGTGGCTAGGCTCTCGAAAATGGGCTTCCATTCAAGTTTCTTAAGTTGGATCACTTCCTACTTAACAAATAGGAAATGTTGGGTTTCTGTGAATGGACATAAGTCTAGTCCTTACCATGCATCCTCCGGGGTCCCGCAAAGCAGCGTCTTAGGTCCTCTGCTCTTTATTTTATTAATCAATGATATTTCCAGCTTCTTCTTGTATGCCTTACACCTCATTTATGCGGATAACTTGAAGATATTTTTCAAAATTAAGAATGCATCAGATAGTTTAAAACTCCAATCTGATCTAAATAGGGTTCATAAAAATGAATATTAAAATAAAATAAAAAAAACTGATTTTAAAAAAAGAAAAATACAGAAAGAGAAAAATTTAGAATAGATTAATAAAAAAAATCAAATATAAAAACAAGTTAAAGAAAAAAAGTTAAAAAAATAAAGACAAGAAGAAAATTAAAAAAGGGAAAAATATTTACTAACACAACTAACCACTAACTTTTAGCTACGTGGGTTTCAGTAAGCAAAGGCATGCTTATTTAAACGCAAATTATAGTACAGCATTTGCACCAAAAAGGGTACAAATTACCTCGTTGCTCCAGAACAGCAACGTCCATTAGTAGTCATTAATATTCAATAAATAGAATTAAGACAACTACAACCATAACAACATCACGCAAGCAGCACCAACAACAATACCAGGAATAAAGCAACAACTACCGCACCAGAACAATTAAACGACGTCGACAACTATCTGCCGAAGTTAAACTTCGTTAATATAAATAGATGAATCCTAATATTCCATTGGAACCACATAAATATAAAAAGAACGAAAAATTTATTGGCCATTTAACAACCCCGTTAACGGAATCCCTTAAATTTCTACTTCCTAAAATGAAGCAAGGCGCTACCATAAAACCGACACCAAAAAAAGAGAAAAGTCGCCAAGTAAGCAGTCCGCGCTCAATTTGGGAGCATCTAACCTCAGTGCAATGCCACGACTACAGGTATCACGACATAGCGAATATTACGCACAACATTGACAGCCTTAATTTTGCTCTTTTAATGATGCTGATAATGCAACATGGCAAAACTTCTTACCTTCGGTAGACTGGATTGTAAAGGAGTTAAAATCTACTTATCGATGCGTAGTCTACCCAACAAAATCAGAAAACCATCCCATAAGGACAACTGCACCCAGAATCGCTTCACGATATTAATTTTTTTCCCCCTAAGTGTGAAGGGATGTTGTGGATCAATATGCACACCCTAAAACCAGCCCTGCTAAACCTAGTATTTCCATTATGACAGTACTTAGTCATTTTATGCTGCATACTTCCAAAGTGGAGGTTTGCAGTTATTTTTCGGAAAACATTTTTAGGCCAAACTGTGATCTCTTCTCGATACAGTTCAACAAATTTAAATCGGAACACAAATTGCGCAAAAGTAATTTTTTGAAAACAGCAAGTCCACTTGCGTAATCCAAGTTCTGCAAGCGAGGCATTAAAATTAATATTTCTAAAATTAATATTTCAGAATTATAATTCCGCAAGAGAGGCATATTGCTCAATGGGACAAAGTGCGAGAATTTACCCATATAGCTGGCTGAACCAGCAGCGAATTTTTGTTTTATGGCAGATGAAACCAAGCTCAGGGGATGCCCCCTATCCATGCACAGCATTTGTTAGTTCCAAAGGGAAGACAGGTTAGTGGGAAGGGGGAAAGAGGGAGTAGTGAAGGTTTACACCTCGCTTAAAGGTTTCGACGCTGTAAGTGGGTGGGAAGACATGCGCAGGGAGACTATTACACAATCTAATGACGCGACCGAAAAACGAATTCCCACGGTAATGCGTGGTTCGTTGGAACGGAATCGCGACATAAAAGGGGTGCACCCCTCTGGAAAGCCGAGTAGTTCTGCTAAATACCTGAACCGGAGGAATCAAACCGGCTACTTCAGAGGAACATTTGTTTTAACTTTAAGTAGTGAGTAAGATTTTTAGTTGAATAAAGTGCTGACGTCGTGTCAGTAGTTGAATTTTAAAAGTAGTGTATTCCTTGTCGCAGGTATCCTTCAACGTAAGGATACCACAACATTATTGGCGCAACCGGTCCGCGACGCGAAGATCGCGGAAATTAAAGAAAAAAATAAGTAAGAAAATAAAAGGTAAAAAGTTTGGAAGTGAAGTAAAAGTGAAAAGGTGGAAAGAAAAATGATTTTTTAAAAATTAATTAAATTGTGGAAATTTAAATAAAGGTAAAAGGCTTGAAAAATAAACAAGCGGAAGATAAGAAAGCTTAAAAAGAAAATAAAGTTGAAGTGAAATTAAATAAAAGAGAAAAAGTGAAAAAGGGTTCGGTTTAATTAAAGAAAAAGGAAATTTGTGAAAATTTTATGGAAAAAAAGCAAGGGTTGGGAAGTAAGAAGTGAAACTGAATGAATCAGTTGTGATGTGACCGCGGACGGAGGCGGACGGTGCGCCCGCCAACTAATTTTATAATCAGTGCTCGCGAAAATAAAAACCAAAACAATAGTGAAAACTCACGCCGCGAAAATACAACAATAACGTTTCACCAAACAACACTTTTTAATAAACAAACAATAGTGCACTACTTAATAACTTAATACTTAATAACAAATAAATAAAACTTGATGAAATTATAACAAATAAATAGACAATCTAACGCAATGCACAGAAACATGCGAGGGGCTTGTTTATGCTCTGCGCAGTAAAGCTTAGCATTTCGTTGGTTTTCACTCTTCCTCCTTCTTCCTGGTCCTGTTAGGTGTGCAGGCGGCTGTGAGTGCACCGTGGGCTGAAGCGCGGCAAGATAAAGGCATAACACTTGTCTTGTCACGTTTTGCTTTGCTTGCGACGTACGCGTGGCCGCTTGTACGGCTGACCTTACACTTCGCCACAGTGAGCGGCGATGACAAAATTCCGCATAGACTCCACTAATGTACGTGGCTTGAGGGCGAATTTCTTCGCGGTCTATGCGCATATTTGTACTCACCAACCGCATATAATGGCACTAGGTGAGACCCAGGTGTCTGAGGGTGCAGATCCACTGGACTTTCACATGCCGGGGTACCATTTACTGCCATTGTTTTTACCACACAGAGGCCTCGCCTTATACATTCGCAGTGACGTTACGTACCAGTGTCAGCAACACCTTTGTATGGGCAAAACCAAAATATTCTGGACCTTTTTCTAACTTCACATCACAGCAAGTATGATATGAATGTTCTTGCACCTCTTGGTAATTCGGACCACGCTACAATTTCTGCTACCTTCCCATATTCTAGTCTTCAATCCGCTCACCAGTCAGCTCCGAAGCGGAAAGTGTGGCTTTATGAGAAGGCAAATTGGGATGCGCTGAACTGCTTTTTCAGCCGTTTGAATTGGCAATTGTGTTTCAGAGATAGAAACATAAATGCTGCAGCGAAATTGGTAGAAAATATAATTTTATTTGGTATGAGGTCTTTCATACCCAATAAAAGAATTTCCATTAAACCAAAAGACCATTCCTGGTTTAATGCGACTTGCAGACACGCAGTCAGGTCTAAAGAGGAAGCAGTTAGGAATTGGCGTTTAAACAAAACTGCTGATACTAAACTGCTGCGCAATCAGGCCAGAAATAGGTGCAATGCCACTCTACAGCGCGAAAAAGTTCTCTACGAACAGCGCCTTAGACGTAGAGTTCTTGAATACCATAAGGGTAGCAAGAACTTTTGGTCGTTCGTGGGGAGAGTGAAAAATCAGACGCGATCGTCTATTCCAACTCTCCTCAGGGATGATCAGATCTTCACTCACTCGGTTGATAAGGCAAACTTATTAGCCAAAATGTTTGCTGAAAACTGCTCTCTTTCTGCGAGTAGCCAACCACTGCCCGCGGTCGATGGTGTATCTCATGCTATGCCTGAGATGCATTTTCGAACGCGAGCTGTTAAAAGAGTGCTTGCAGACCTCAATGTCAACAAATCCTCGGGACCAGATGGCATATCAGCCCATGTGTTGAGAAAGTGCGCCTCAACACTGGCTCGCCCATTGCGCAATCTCTTTAATTTATCATTTACTTCAGGAGTTTTTCCCACTTCCTGGAAGATTGCCAATGTGCAGCCAGTTCCTAAAAAAGGTGAGGTTACGAATCCTTCAAATTACCGGCCCATAGCGATCTGCTCAGTGCTCTCCAAAGTCATGGAGAGCATTGTAAATTTTAACTTGATGAGGTATCTAGAGAGCAACGAGTTGATCAGCGATCGTCAGTACGGCTTCCGTGCTCACCGTTCCACCGGCGATCTGATGGCGTTTCTCGCTGAGCGGTGGAGCAGTTGCATTCACCGGTTCGGTGAGAGCAAGGTTGTTGCTCTGGATATCTCCAAGGCATTTGACCGGGTGTGGCATAAAGCACTCGTGTCTAAACTGGCTGCTTATGGTGTCGGTAATACTTTCACTCGATGGATATCGAGTTTCCTCAGCGGCCGTTCTATTCGGGTTGTAATAGACGGCTTTGCTTCCGAAGAGCACTCCATTAATGCTGGAGTTCCGCAGGGTTCGGTCCTGTCTCCGACACTTTTTCTTATTTTCATCAATGACCTTCTGTCATTGACATCAAACCCCGTCTACTCGTTTGCTGATGACAGCAGCATTTGTCATTCATATTCATTCTCCAGGCGTCCTTCCATTCTGGAGATCACTAGAAGACGCAGAATTATGAATGACACACTCCAATCCGACCTCAACAAAATCCAGGAGTGGAGTCGTGCGAATCGGGTCGACTTTAATGCGCGGAAGACCCAATGCTGTTTGTTAACCCACAAGCGTTTGGCGGGTGACAACTTCCCACCTCTAAATATGGGTGGTGTGGATATTAATGAGTCGGAGGCTCTTGATGTTCTGGGCACGTCAATCCAATGCGATCTTCGCTGGAGCGATCACATCTTTGACGTGTCGAAAGAAGCAGCCATGTGCTTAGGCTTTCTTAAGCGGTGTGAGAAATACTTCACTCCAACCGATCTTCGTTGTGTCTACACCACTTATATCCGTCCGAAAATGGAGTACAATTCGCATATATGGTCGGGAGCTTCGCGGGCATATCTTCAGCTTCTCGACCGTGTCCAATGTCGTGCGTTAAAACTTATAGGGGACAGTAGGGTATCCAGCTCTATTGAAACCTTGGAGCGTCGTCGTGATGTAGGGTGTGTATCATTATTTTACCGCTACTTTCATGGTAAATGTTCCTCTGAAGTAGCCGGCCTAATTCCTCCGGTTCAGGTATTTAGCAGAACTACTCGGCTTTCCAGAGGGGTACACCCCTTTTATGTCACGATTCCGTTCCAACGAACCACGCATTACCGTGAGAGTTCGTTTTTCGGTCGCGTCATTAGATTGTGGAATAGTCTCCCTGCGCATGTCTTCCCACCCACTTACAGCGTCGAAACCTTTAAGCGAGGTGTAAACCTTCACTACTCCCTCCTTCCCCCTTTCCAATAATCTGTCATCCCTTCGGAACCATCAAATGCTTTGCATGGATAGGGGGCATCCCCTGAGCTTGGTTTCATCTGCCATAAAAAAAAAACTATAAATGAATAAAGCAGGAAGAATACGAAGTAATGAAGTAAAAGCAAAAATAGATTCATTGTGCATAAAGTGATTTGAAATTAAATTAAAATTTTTTAATTAAAGTAAAACTGAAAGATAAATCGAAATAAAAGAAACTAAATTATGGATGAAGTAAGAGAAGTAAGAAGTGGCTCGGTAGTGTAGTGTGTGGCACACTAGCCATCGGTTTCCGGGGACGCGGGTTCGAGTCCCGCCTTGCGCATGGTTGTTAACTTTCCTTATCGTGACGTCTCAAATTCTAATGCGTACTTAAGGCCTCGCCTAGCGCTAATTGTGAAAAATAAGAACCATTCGTTGACTCCGGCAGTGTTTGCAATAATAAAATAAGCAAAAATAGCTGTTCTTAGGAAGCTTTGCTTTGCAACACTTGCCGGAGTCGAATTCGTAGAATGCGAAAAGTTCCCTTTCCCTCCCGCTCCCTCTGTCACCCATTCCAACAGTAGCCAAACATGGAAAAAAGAATGGAAGCTAGATTCTGATATAAAACAAAAAAAAAGTAAGAAAGTAAGAGAAAGAGAATTATCCTACATTTCGTCTGAAAGCAGCGGAGAAACAGGGAAGTTTAAAATTTTTATTTTTAAAAGAAAAATTTGGCTTCTGGTTTTAAAAAAAAATTTTAATAAAGAGATGATAAAAATTAATTTCAAAAGTTTTGTTATCGTAAATTTCGAAGTTCGTTTAAAGGAAGAAGAACGGAAGGGAACTAAAGTGCAAATAAAAATAGCAAATGGGAATTTGCTGTTATTTATAAATTAAAATATAATGAATTTATTATTATTAAGATCTATTATAATTTTACATAACAATTAATTTTTTTGTACTAACAAAACTCAATTCTGGGCAAGACTCCTTTACACTTTAACCTGAGGCTGAGTTTGGCTTTGGGGGATTAATACACCAACACAAGATCGAATGGAGTTGGTCCTGGTTGAAGCCAGTACCAATTGCAGGAGAGTCCGACCCAGTGGCATATTATGCCGGCTTGTTTTTTTTTAAACATCGAACTAAGCAGAGGAAAAAATTTTTCCTTTCAACGTTTTGGGAATTATTTGGGATTGAGGCTACAATTAAGCAAGTATTTCCAGTTCCTAGAATAGATGAAATTTTAGATCAGTTAGGTAGTAGTAGATATTTAGCATTTTACATTTAGCTAGTGGATACCATCAGGTTCTGGTCAACGAAAGGGACAGGGCTACCTTTAGTACAGGCTTGGTGCATTTTGAGTTCAACCGAATTCCCTTCGGCCTTACGGGAGCACATGCAACCTTTTAGAGAATAATGAACAATATTCTCACTGTACTGAGAATATTGACTGTTTTGTATATTTAGATGACATAGTAGTATATGGTAGTAATCTAGAACAGCATGAACTCAGACTAAGAAAAGTTTTAGAAGCATTAAGGCAGAATAATTGAAAACTAAATACGAATAAGTGTAACTTCTTAAGAAAAAAGATGGTTTACTTAGGTCGTAAGTGTTCAGATTTGGAGCATAGCCTAACCCTGAAAAGGTCAAATGCATTAGAAATATAGATGTACCCAGAAATAGGAAAGAGGTACAGGAATTTTTAGAATTAGTGAATTATTATAGGAAATTTATAGAGGGTACTTCTCGAATAGCATTACCATTTAATAAGTTATTACGTGAGGACGCTAAATTTATATGGACAGAAGAAGACTGTCAGAAAGCGTTTGAAAAACTAAATGAGTCGGTATTATCACCCCCGCCCCCCCCCCCCCCCGTCCTAGCTTACCCTGATTTCACCAAACCATTTGGCCCATAATGATACAGAAAAAAACTCTACAATAGAGAAATAATTTTTGGCAGTTGTATGGGCAACAAAAAATTTCAGATCATACCTTCTAGGGCGCCATTCAAAATTGTTACGGACTATCAACCGTTAAGAGGAATTGCTAACCTGAAAGATCAGACTTTACGTGTAGAAAGATTGAGGCATAAGCTATCCGATCCAAAGAAAGAAAGGATAATTTAAAATTATGTAAAAATTTTTCTAAAATGTCAGGCTAATAAAGGTTCTAAATTAACAAAGATGCCAATGGTGCTAACCGATACACCCCCAAAAACCTTTCAACAACGTTTACATGGACATCATTGGCATATTACCGGAGACAACTTCAGGAAATAAATACATTTTTACATTTCAGAAAGATCTTTCAAAATTTATGGCGATTCCAGACGCAGAACCCAACACAATAGCGAAGACATTTTATAGCGAAATAATTACTCGAAACGGAATTCCCAAAGTTTGGTCACAGATAATGAAGCAGAATTTGTTTCAAAAATTTTCACGGACACATGCAAAATGCTGGGCATAATATCTGTTCTAACAGAATATCCGCGTAGCTTTGCTAAGGAAGACGGGTCCAACTGGGATCAATGGCTGTCAGTAGCCATGCACGTACACAACCACACTCCATATATCACCACCCAACAGACACCATTTCGTACCTTATACAGATTCGATACTGAAATGCCGGCAAATTTAAAACGCAAATGTAGTCCCATTTACAACGCAAAGGATCATACTAAAATCCTAAAATTCCAAATCCAAAGATCGCACGAAATAGTCAGCGAAAATCAAGAACCGGCAAAGAAAGTGGCCAAACAACAATATGATGGCAAACTAAATCCAGTAACGTTCAAAGTTAGAGATAAGGTGATGTTAGAAAATCATACCAGGAAAAACAAATGTTCACCTATCTGGACCGGCCCGTTTACGTTGCTCGGCACAAAAGGAACTGTTGCAACTACTGTTGCGAATAGGAGTAAAAATAAGAACTTTCACAATAACTTACTTAAGTTATTTAATGAACAATAAACACAGCAGGTAATGGCCAAATTATTATAATTTTACTGAAAATGAATTGTAGTAGTTGTGAGTCTAACCGAGTTTTCCTTTTCTTTTTAGAAATACATTAAGGTCAATTACGCGATAAGATAAGGACAGAAGGCGTAGAACGAACGACGAAACGAACAACGAAACGTACAACGAACAACGAAAACAAAAATCATCAAAACACATTTTTAAGCAAGCGAAGATTACGAAATCCCAAAAGAAAAAACTCGAACCTCATATCTCTGAGTTTCACAGCACTTGTCCCAAATAAATCTAAAACTAAAATATAACGAGCGCTTCAACCAGTTAGGTGAATATAAGTTACTCGATTTTCGTTTCACACTCGAATTTTTTTTGTACTTGGAATGCGTCTTTCATTCTAGTCCAAAGCAACCTTTTTAATCTCCCAACGCTAGACTCTTCCTTAAGAAACAATTATATACAATGAAAATGAGAATGAGAATTAAAGTAAACAAGTATCTTAAAAAAAACCAGTACCATAGCAAGTGTAATAGTCTTCAATTTTCCCATTTAGTTTTTGATGAATAAGACTATTCAATTTTCCATTTAATATTTAAATTTTTATTAAAACTTTTAAATTCTAACAAAGTTGAATTATTTTAAGTACAAAAATTCCATCGGCCACTCCAGGAACGTAAACAGCGTATGTCCACCGCTCTGTAAATGACCCTGAGCGAGGCGAAGAAGTCCCAAAATCATTTTGGCTGTGTTGAGGGTTGGTCTTTCCTGGTATTCTTCCTTATACGCTTCCAGCGCGTCGGCCAAGGGATCGTGCTCCCAGCAAATATCCCGAATGTGGTCGATCGTTTCTTTTAATTATTCCACAAAAACCGATTGTTGCGACATGACTTGTCTTAACAAAACTCGCTTGATTGAATAAATTCGTAAACGATGAAGCGAATATTTATACTACTTTGGATGGATGAAATATTGCCCACATAAGCAATATTGAAAGGTAGCAACTATTTGAATTTCATTTCATAATTATCATATCAAATAATCATAATTCTAAAAAAAGCCCAAAATTGCAACAGAGCGAAACACACGTCCACAGGCGTTACACTAAGGAAAAATTTATTTTTGAATTATTTTTTTATGCGGACAATTTTGAGGTAGCATAATCAGTAAACTCGAACCGAAACAAAGGAAGGAAGATCCCCACTCCTAAAGTTATGACATTGGCAAAGATGACACAAAACAATGTCTAACGATTCAAGAAAATCTTACTTGCAAACTAACCCTGAATGTTGAAAAAAATATATACACGAAAAAAACCAACACGAAAAAATATTAAGAAAGTTATAAGAATTAATATTAAAATAAAATTAAAAAAACTGATTTTAAAAAAAGGAGAAATACAGAAAGAGAAAAATGCAGAATAGAATAAGAAAAAAAATAAAATATAAAAACAAGTTAAAGAAAAAAAAAGAAAGAAATCGATGCGTAGTCTACCCAACAAAATCAGAAGACCATCTCATAAGGCCAACTGCACCCAGAAAGACAACTGAATGTAGAAGGTTTGCCAAGCAACAAAAATACAACACACTGGTAGACATGAGAAGCGAAGATACACGAAGGTAGAACTTAGGTAGAGTTAAATTAGATAATATTAGAGGATTAAGATAAGCCAAACCTGTATCATTATGTACAGAAAAAATTACTATCGCTTCACGATATTATTTTCGAAGGGATGTTGTGGATCAATATGCACACCCTAAAACCAGCCCTGCTAAACCTGGTATTTCCATTATGACAGTACTTAGTCATTTTATGCTGCATACTTCCAAAGTGGAGGTTTGCAGTTATTTTTCGTAAGGCATTTTTAGGCCAAACTGTGATCTCTTCTCGATACAGTTCAACAAATTTAAATCAGAACGCAAATTGCGCAAAAGTAATTTTTTGAAAACAGCAAGTCCACTTGCGGAATCCAAGTTCTGCAAGCGAGGCATTAAAATTAATATTTCTAAACTCCCACTTGCCCAATAGACAATATGGTTTTTATGCAGAATTCCAATTCGGCAAGAAAGGCATATTGCTTAATGGGTCAAAGTGCGAGAATTGACCCACATAGCTGGCTGAACCCGCAGGCAATTTGTTTTTACTTTAAGTAGTGAGTAAGACTTTTAGTTGAATAAAGTGCGGACGTCGTGCCCGTAGTCGAATTTTAAAAGTAGTTCTTTCCTTGTCGCGGGTATCCTTCAACATTATTGGCGCAGCCGGTCCGCGAACCGAAGATCGCGGGACTTAAAGAAAAAAAATTAATAAGAAAATAAAAGGCAAAAAGTTTAGAAGTGAAGTAAAGGTGAAAAGTTGGAAAGAAAACTAATTTTTTTACAAAATTAATTAAATTGTGGAAATTTAAATAAAGGTAAAAGGCTTGAAAAGTAAACAAGCGGAAGATAAGAAAGCTTAAAGTAAAGTTGAAGTGAAATCAAATAAAAGAGAAAAAGTGGAAAAAGGGTTCGGTTTAATTAAAGAAAAAGGAAATTTGTGAATATGCACACCATGAAAACCAGCGCTGTTAAACCTGGTATTTTCATAATGACAGTATTTTGTCATTTGATGCTGCATACTTCCAAAGTGGAAGCATGCAGCTATTTTTCGGAAGGCATTTTTAGGCCAAACTGTGATCGCTTCTCGATACAGTTCAATAAATTTAAATCAGAACACAAATTGCGCAAAAGTAATTTTTTTAAAACAGCAAGTCCACTTGCGTAATCCAAGTTCTGCAAGCGAGGCATTAAAATTAATATTTCTAAAATTAATATTTCAGAATTATAATTCCGCAAGAGAGGCATATTGCTCAATGGGACAAAGTGCGAGAATTTACCCATAT
Organism: Sicus ferrugineus; assembly: GCA_922984085.1. Classification (NCBI taxonomy): domain Eukaryota; kingdom Metazoa; phylum Arthropoda; class Insecta; order Diptera; family Conopidae; genus Sicus; species Sicus ferrugineus. The sequence continues at coordinate 51,946,342 of OV277348.1, forward strand.
AGCTGGCTGAACCAGCAGCGAATTTTTGTTTTATGGCAGATGAAACCAAGCTCAGGGGATGCCCCCTATCCATGCACAGCATTTGTTAGTTCCGAAGGGAAGACAGGTTAGTGGGAAGGGGGAAAGAGGGAGTAGTGAAGGTTTACACCTCGCTTAAAGGTTTCGACGCTGTAAGTGGGTGGGAAGACATGCGCAGGGAGACTATTCCACAATCTAATGACGCGACCGAAAAACGAATTCCCACGGTAATGCGTGGTTCGTTGGAACGGAATCGCGACATAAAAGGGGTGCACCCCTCTGGAAAGCCGAGTAGTTCTGCTAAATACCTGAACAGGAGGAATCAAGCCGGCTACTTCAGAGGAACATTTGTTTTAACTTTAAGTAGTGAGTAAGATTTTTAGTTGAATAAAGTGCTGACGTCGTGTCAGTAGTTGAATTTTAAAAGTAGTGTTTTCCTTGTCGCGGGTATCCTTCAACGGAAGGATACCACAACATTATTGGCGCAACCGGTCCGCGACGCGGAGATCGCGGAAATTAAAGAAAAAAATAAGTAAGAAAATAAAAGGTAAAAAGTTTGGAAGTGAAGTAAAAGTGAAAAGGTGGAAAGAAAAATGATTTTTTAAAAATTAATTAAATTGTGGAAATTTAAATAAAGGTAAAAGGCTTGAAAAATAAACAAGCGGAAGATAAGAAAGCTTAAAAAGAAAATAAAGTTGAAGTGAAATTAAATAAAAGAGAAAAAGTGAAAAAGGGTTCGGTTTAATTAAAGAAAAAGGAAATTTGTGAAAATTTTATGGAAAAAAAGCAAGGGTTGGGAAGTAAGAAGTGAAACTGAATGAATCAGTTGTGATGTGACCGCGGACGGAGGCGGACGGTGCGCCCGCCAACTAATTTTATAATCAGTGCTCGCGAAAATAAAAACCAAAACAATAGTGAAAACTCACGCCGCGAAAATACAACAATAACGTTTCACCAAACAACACTTTTTAATAAACAAACAATAGTGCACTACTTAATAACTTAATACTTAATAACAAATAAATAAAACTTGATGAAATTATAACAAATAAATAGACAATCTAACGCAATGCACAGAAACATGCGAGGGGCTTGTTTATGCTCTGCGCAGTAAAGCTTAGCATTTCGTTGGTTTTCACTCTTCCTCCTTCTTCCTGGTCCTGTTAGGTGTGCAGGCGGCTGTGAGTGCACCGTGGGCTGAAGCGCGGCAAGATAAAGGCATAACACTTGTCTTGTCACGTTTTGCTTTGCTTGCGACGTACGCGTGGCCGCTTGTACGGCTGACCTTACACTTCGCCACAGTGAGCGGCGATGACAAAATTCCGCATAGACTCCACTAATGTACGTGGCTTGAGGGCGAATTTCTTCGCGGTCTATGCGCATATTTGTACTCACCAACCGCATATAATGGCACTAGGTGAGACCCAGGTGTCTGAGGGTGCAGATCCACTGGACTTTCACATGCCGGGGTACCATTTACTGCCATTGTTTTTACCACACAGAGGCCTCGCCTTATACATTCGCAGTGACGTTACGTACCAGTGTCAGCAACACCTTTGCATGGGCAAAACCAAAATATTCTGGACCTTTTTCTAACTTCACATCACAGCAAGTATGATATGAATGTTCTTGCACCTCTTGGTAATTCGGACCACGCTACAATTTCTGCTACCTTCCCATATTCTAGTCTTCAATCCGCTCACCAGTCAGCTCCGAAGCGGAAAGTGTGGCTTTATGAGAAGGCAAATTGGGATGCGCTGAACTGCTTTTTCAGCCGTTTGAATTGGCAATTGTGTTTCAGAGATAGAAACATAAATGCTGCAGCGAAATTGGTAGAAAATATAATTTTATTTGGTATGAGGTCTTTCATACCCAATAAAAGAATTTCCATTAAACCAAAAGACCATTCCTGGTTTAATGCGACTTGCAGACACGCAGTCAGGTCTAAAGAGGAAGCAGTTAGGAATTGGCGTTTAAACAAAACTGCTGATACTAAACTGCTGCGCAATCAGGCCAGAAATAGGTGCAATGCCACTCTAAAGCGCGAAAAAGTTCTCTACGAACAGCGCCTTAGACGTAGAGTTCTTGAATACCATAAGGGTAGCAAGAACTTTTGGTCGTTCGTGGGGAGAGTGAAAAATCAGACGCGATCGTCTATTCCAACTCTCCTCAGGGATGATCAGATCTTCACTCACTCGGTTGATAAGGCAAACTTATTAGCCAAAATGTTTGCTGAAAACTGCTCTCTTTCTGCGAGTAGCCAACCACTGCCCGCGGTCGATGGTGTATCTCATGCTATGCCTGAGATGCATTTTCGAACGCGAGCTGTTAAAAGAGTGCTTGCAGACCTCAATGTCAACAAATCCTCGGGACCAGATGGCATATCAGCCCATGTGTTGAGAAAGTGCGCCTCAACACTGGCTCGCCCATTGCGCAATCTCTTTAATTTATCATTTACTTCAGGAGTTTTTCCCACTTCCTGGAAGATTGCCAATGTGCAGCCAGTTCCTAAAAAAGGTGAGGTTACGAATCCTTCAAATTACCGGCCCATAGCGATCTGCTCAGTGCTCTCCAAAGTCATGGAGAGCATTGTAAATTTTAACTTGATGAGGTATCTAGAGAGCAACGAGTTGATCAGCGATCGTCAGTACGGCTTCCGTGCTCACCGTTCCACCGGCGATCTGATGGCGTTTCTCGCTGAGCGGTGGAGCAGTTGCATTCACCGGTTCGGTGAGAGCAAGGTTGTTGCTCTGGATATCTCCAAGGCATTTGACCGGGTGTGGCATAAAGCACTCGTGTCTAAACTGGCTGCTTATGGTGTCGGTAATACTTTCACTCGATGGATATCGAGTTTCCTCAGCGGCCGTTCTATTCGGGTTGTAATAGACGGCTTTGCTTCCGAAGAGCACTCCATTAATGCTGGAGTTCCGCAGGGTTCGGTCCTGTCTCCGACACTTTTTCTTATTTTCATCAATGACCTTCTGTCATTGACATCAAACCCCGTCTACTCGTTTGCTGATGACAGCAGCATTTGTCATTCATATTCATTCTCCAGGCGTCCTTCCATTCTGGAGATCACTAGAAGACGCAGAATTATGAATGACACACTCCAATCCGACCTCAACAAAATCCAGGAGTGGAGTCGTGCGAATCGGGTCGACTTTAATGCGCGGAAGACCCAATGCTGTTTGTTAACCCACAAGCGTTTGGCGGGTGACAAATTGATGTTCTGGGCATGTCAATCCAATGCGATCTTCGCTGGAGCGATCACATCTTTGACGTGTCGAAAGAAGCAGCCAAGTGCTTAGGCTTTCTTAAGCGGTGTAAGAAATACTTCACTCTAACCGATCTTCGTTGTGTCTACACCACTTATATCCGTCCGAAAATGGAGTACAATTCGCATATCTTCAGCTTCTCGACCGTGCCCAATGTCGTGCGTTAAAACTTATAGGGGACAGTAGGGTATCCCCTTTTATGTCACGATTCCGTTCCAATGAACCACGCATTACCGTGAGAGTTCGTTTTTCGGTCGCGTCATTAGATTGTGGAATAGTCTCCCTGCGCATGTCTTCCCACCCACTTACAGCGTCGAAACCTTTAAGCGAGGTGTAAACCTTCACTACTCCCTCTTTCCCCCTTCCCACTAATCTGTCATCCCTTCGGAACCATCAAATGCTTTGCATGGATAGGGGGCATCCCCTGAGCTTGGTTTCATCTGCCATAAAAAAAATAAACTATAAATGAATAAAGCAGGAAGAATACGAAGTAATGAAGTAAAAGCAAAATTGATTCATTGTGCATAAAGTGATTTGAAATTAAATTAAAATTTTTTAATTAAAGTAAAACTGAAAGATAAATCGAAATAAAAGAAACTAAATTATGGATGAAGTAAGAGAAGTAAGAAGTGGCTCGGTGGTGTAGTGTGTGGCACACTAGCCATCGGTTTCCGGGGACGCGGGTTCGAGTCCCGCCTGCGCATGGTTGTTAACTTTCCTTATCGTGACGTCTCAAATTCTAATGCGTACTTAAGGCCTCGCCTAGCGCTAATTGTGAAAAATAAGAACCCTTCGTTGACTCCGGCAGTGTTTGCAATAATAAAATAAGCAAAAATAGCTGTTCTTAGGAAGCTTTGCTTTGCAACACTTGCCGGAGTCGAATTCGTAGAATGCGAAAAGTTCCCTTTCCTTCCCGCTCCCTCTGTCAACATTCCAACAGTAGCCAAACATGGAAAAAAGAAATTGACCTCTTAAGGGCTACTGCTAGATTCTGATATAAAACAAAAAAAAACAAAAAAGTAAGAAAGTAAGAGAAAGAGAATTATCCTACATTTCGTCTGAAAGCAGCGGAGAAACAGGGAAGTTTAAATTTTTATTTTAAAAAAAAAAATTTGACTTCTGGTTTTAAAAAAAATTTTAATAAATAGATGGTAAAAATTAATTTCAAAAGTTTTGTTATCGTAAATTTCGAAGTTCGTTTAAAGGAAGAAGAACGGAAGGGAACTAAAGTGCAAATAAGAATAGCAGATGGGAATTTGCTTTTATTTATAAATTAACATATAATGAATTTATTATTATTAAGATCTATTATAATTTTACATAACAATTACTTTTTTTTGTACTAACAAAACTCAATTCTGGGCAAGACTCCTTTACACGTTAACCTGAGGCTGAGTTTGGCTTTGGGGGATTAATACACCAACACAAGATCGAATGGAATTGGTCCTGGTTAAAGCCAGTACCAATTGCAGGAGAGTCCAACCCAGTGGAATATTATGCCGGGTGGTTTTTTTTTTAAACATCGAATTAAGCAGAGGAAAAAATTTTTCCTTTCAACGTTTTGGGAATTATTTGGGATTGAGGCTACAATTAAGCAAGTATTTCCAATTCCTAGAATAAATTAAATTTTAGATCAGTAGTAGATTTTAGAATTTTACATTTAGCTAGTGGATACCATCAGGTTCCAGTCAACGAAAGGGACAGGGCTACCTTTAGTACAGTCTTGGTGCATTTTGAGTTCAACCGAATGCCCTTCGGCCTTACGGGAGCACACGCAACCTTTTAGAGAATAATGAACAATATTCTCACTGTACTGAGAATATTGACTGTTTTGTATATTTAGATGACATAGTAGTATATGGTAGTAATCTAGAACAGCATGAACTCAGACTAAGAAAAGTTTTAGAAGCATTAAGGCAGAATAATTGAAAACTAAATACGAATAAGTGTAACTTCTTAAGAAAAAAGATGGTTTACTTAGGTCGTAAGTGTTCAGATTTGGAGCATAGCCTAACCCTGAAAAGGTCAAATGCATTAGAAACATAGATGTACCCAGAAATAGGAAAGAGGTACAGGAATTTTTAGAATTAGTGAATTATTATAGGAAATTTATAGAGGGTACTTCTCGAATAGCATTACCATTTAATAAGTTATTACGTGAGGACGCTAAATTTATATGGACAGAAGAAGACTGTCAGAAAGCGTTTGAAAAACTAAATGAGTCGGTATTATCCCCCCCCCGGCCTATCTTACCCTGATTTCACCAAACCATTTGGCCCATAATGATACAGAAAAAAACTCTACAATAGAGAAATAATTTTTGGCAGTTGTATGGGCAACAAAAAATTTCAGAGCATACCTTTTAGGTCGACCATTCAAAATTTTTACGGACTATCAACCGTTAAGAGGAATTGCTAATCTGAAAGATCAGACTTTACGTGTAGAAAGATTGAGGCATAAGCTATCCGATCCAAAGAAAGAAAGAATAATTTAAAACTATGTAAAAATTTTTCTAAAATGTCAGGCTAATAAAGGTTCTAAATTAACAAAGATGCCAATGGTGCTAACCGATACACCCCCAAAAACATTTCAACAACGTTTACATTTACATCATTAGCATATTACCGGAGACAACTTCAGGAAATAAATACATTTTTACATTTCAGTTAAGTTATTTAATGAACAATAAACACAGTAGGTAATGGCCAAATTATTATAATTTTACTGAAAATGAATTGTAGTAGTTGTGAGTCTAACCGAGTTTTCCTTTTCTTTTTAGAAATACATTAAGGTCAATTACGCGATAGGACAGAAGGCGTACAACGAACGACGAAACGAACAACGAAACGTACAACGAACAACGAAAACAAAAATCATCAAAACACATTTTTAAGCAAGCGAAGATTACGAAATCCCAAAAGAAAAAACTCGAACCTCATATCTCTGAGTTTCACAGCAATTATCCCAAATAAATCTAAAACTAAAATATAACGAGCGCTGCAACCAGTTAAGGTGAATATAAGTTACTCGATTTTCGTTTCACACTCAAATTTTTTTTGTACTTGGAATGCGTCTTTCATTCTAGTCCAAAGCAACCTTTTTAATCTCCCAACGCTAGACTCTTCCTTAAGAAACAATTATATACAATGAGAATGAGAATGAGAATTAAAGTAAACAAGTATCTTAAAAAACCAGTACCATAGCAAGTGTAATAGTCTTCAATTTTCCCATTTAGTTTTTGATGAATAAGAATATTCAATTTTCCATTTAATTTTTCAATTGTTATTAAAACTTTTAAATTCTAACAAAGTTGAATTATTTTAAGTACAAAAATTCCATCGGCCACTCCAGGAACGTAAACAGCGTATGTCCACCGCTCTGTAAATGACCCTGAGCGAGGCGAAGAAGTCCCAAAATCATTTTGGCTGTGTTGAGGGTTGATCTTTCCTGGTATTCCTCCTTATATGCTTCGTTTCTTTTAAATATTCCACAAAAACCGATTTTTGCGACATGACTTGTCTTAACAAAACTCGCTTGATTGAATAAATTCGTAAACGATGAAGCGAATATTTATACTACGTTGGATGGATGAAATATTGCCCACATAAGCGGAACACATGTCCACAGGCGTTACACTAAGGAAAAATTTATTTTTGAATTATTTTTTTATGCGGACAATTTTGAGGTAGCATAATCAGTAAACTCGAACCGAAACAAAGGAAGGAAGATCCCCACTCCTAAAGTCATGACATTGGCAAAGATGACACAAAACAATGTCTAACGATTCAAGAAAATATTACTTGCAAACTAACCCTGAATGTTGAAAAAAATATATACACGAAAAAAACCAACACGAAAAAATATTAAAAAGTTATAAGAATTAATATTAAAATAAAATAAAAAAACTGATTTTAAAAAAAGGAGAAATACAGAAAGAGAAAATGCAGAATAGAATAAGAAAAAAAAACTAAAATATAAAAACAAGTTAAAGAAAAAAAAGAAAGAAATCGATGCGTAGTCTACCCAACAAAATCAGAAGACCATCTCATAAGGCCAACTGCACCCAGAAAGACAACTGAATGTAGAAGGTTTGCCAAGCAACAAAAATACAACACACTGGTAGGCATGAGAAGCGAAGATACACGAAGGTAGAACTTAGGTAGAGTTAAATTAGATAATATTAGAGGAATAATATAAGCCAAACCTGTATCATTATGTACAGAAAAAATTACTATCGCTTCACGATATTATTTTCGAAGGGATGTTGTGGATCAATATGCACACCCTAAAACCAGCCCTGCTAAACCTGGTATTTCCATTATGACAGTACTTAGTCATTTTATGCTGCATACTTCCAAAGTGGAGGTTTGCAGTTATTTTTCGGAAGGCATTTTTAGGCCAAACTGTGATCTCTTCTCGATACAGTTTAACAAATTTAAATCAGAACGAAAATTGCGCAAAAGTAATTTTTTGAAAACAGCAAGTCCACTTGCGGAATCCAAGTTCTGCAAGCGAGGCATTAAAATTAATATTTCTAAACTCCCACTTGCCCAATAGACAATATGGTTTTTATGCAGAATTCCAATTCGGCAAGAAAGGCATATTGCTTAATGGGTCAAAGTGCGAGAATTGACCCACATAGCTGGCTGAACCCGCAGGCAATTTGTTTTTACTTTAAGTAGTGAGTAAGACTTTTAGTTGAATAAAGTGCGGACGTCGTGTCCGTAGTCGAATTTTAAAAGTAGTTCTTTCCTTGTCGCGGGTATCCTTCAACATTATTGGCGCAGCCGGTCCGCGAACCGAAGATCGCGGGACTTAAAGAAAAAAAATTAATAAGAAAATAAAAGGCAAAAAGTTTAGAAGTGAAGTAAAGGTGAAAAGTTGGAAGAAAAACTAATTTTTTTACAAAATTAATTAAATTGTAGAAATTTAAATAAAGGTAAAAGGCCTGAAAAGTAAACAAGCGGAAGATAAGAAAGCTTAAAGTAAAGTTGAAGTGAAATCAAATAAAAGAGAAAAAGTGGAAAAAGGGTTCGGTTTAATTAAAGAAAAAGGAAATTTGTGAATATGCACACCATGAAAACCAGCGCTGTTAAACCTGGTATTTTCATAATGACAGTATTTTGTAATTTTATGCTGCATACTTCCAAAGTGGAAGCATGTAGCTATTTTTCGGAAGGCATTTTTAGGCCAAACTGTGATCGCTTCTCGATACAGTTCAACAAATTTAAATCAGAACACAAATTGCGCAAAAGTAACTTTTTTAAAACAGCAAGTCCACTTGCGGAATCCAAGTTCCGCAAGCGAGGCGTTAAAATTAATATTTCTAAAATTGATATTTCAGAATTACAATTCCGCAAGAGAGGCATATTGCTCAATGGGACAAAGTGCGAGAATTTACCCATATAGCTGGCTGAACCAGCAGCGAATTTTTGTTTTATGGCAGATGAAACCAAGCTCAGGGGATGCCCCCTATCCATGCACAGCATTTGTTGGTTCCGAAGGGAAGACAGGTTAGTGGGAAGGGGGAAAGAGGGAGTAGTGAAGGTTTACACCTCGCTTAAAGGTTTCGACGCTGTAAGTGGGTGGGAAGACATGCGCAGGGAGACTATTCCACAATCTAATGACGCGACCGAAAAACGAATTCCAACGGTAATGCGTGGTTCGTTGGAACGGAATCGCGACATAAAAGGGGTGCACCCCTCTGGAAAGCCGAGTAGTTCTGCTAAATACCTGAACCGGAGGAATCAGGCCGGCTACTTCAGAGGAACATTTGTTTTAACTTTAAGTAGTGAGTAAGATTTTTAGTTGAATAAAGTGCTGACGTCGTGTCAGTAGTTGAATTTTAAAAGTAGTGTTTTCCTTGTCGCGGGTATCCTTCAACGGAAGGATACCACAACATTATTTAAATAAAGGTAAAAGGATTGAAAAATAAACAAGCGGAAGATAAGAAAGATTAAAAAGAAAATAAAGTTGAAGTGAAATTAAATAAAAGAGAAAAAGTGAAAAAGGGTTCGGTTTAATTAAAGAAAAAGGAAATTTGTGAAAATTTTAAGGAAAAAAAGCAAGGGTTGGGAAGTAAGAAGTGAAACTGAATGAATCAGTTGTGATGTGACCGCGGACGGAGGCGGATTCATTTTATAATCAGTGTTCGCGAAAATAAAATCCAAAACAATAGTGAAAACCCACGCCGCGAAAATACAACAATAACGCCAAACAACACTTTTAACTAACTCAAACATCACTAAACAACACTTTTTAATAAACAAACAATAGTGCACTACTTAATAACTTAATACTTAATAACAAATAAATAAAACTTGATGAAATTATAACAAATAAATAGACAATCTAACGCAATGCACAGAAACATGCGAGTGGCTTGTTTATGCTCTGCGCAGTAAAGCTTAGCATTTCGTTGGTTTTCACTCTTCCTCCTTCTTCCTGGTCCCGTTAGGTGTGCAGGCGGCTGTGAGTGCACCGTGGGCTGAAGCGCGGCAAGATAAAGGCATAACACTTGTCTTGTCACGTTTTGCTTTGCTTGCGACGTACGCGTGGCCGCTTGTACGGCTGACCTTACACTTCGCCACAGTGAGCGGCGATGACAAAATTCCGCATAGACTCCACTAATGTACGTGGCTTGAGGGCGAATTTCTTCGCGGTCTATGCGCATATTTGTACTCACCAACCGCATATAATGGCACTAGGTGAGACCCAGGTGTCTGAGGGTGCAGATCCACTGGACTTTCACATGCCGGGGTACCATTTACTGCCATTGTTTTTACCACACAGAGGCCTCGCCTTATACATTCGCAGTGACGTTACGTACCAGTGTCAGCAACACCTTTGTATGGGCAAAACCAAAATATTCTGGACCTTTTTCTAACTTCACATCACAGCAAGTATGATGTGAATGTTCTTGCACCTCTTGGTAATTCTGACCACGCTACAATTTCTGCTACCTTCCCATATTCTAGTCTTCAATCCGCTCACCAGTCAGCTCCGAAGCGAAAAGTGTGGCTTTATGAGAAGGCAAATTGGGATGCGCTGAACTGCTTTTTCAGCCGTTTCAATTGGCAATTGTGTTTCAGAGATAGAAACATAAATGCTGCAGCGAAATTGGTAGAAAATATAATTTTATTTGGTATGAGGTCTTTCATACCCAATAAAAGAATTTCCATTAAACCAAAAGACCATTCCCGGTTTAATGCGACTTGCAGACAAGCAGTCAGGTCTAAAGATGAAGCATTTAGGAATTGGCGTTTTTAAACAAAACTGCTGATAATAAACTGCTGCGCAATCAGGCCAGAAATAGGTGCAATGCCACTCTAAAGCGCGAAAAAGTTCTCTACGAACAGCGCCTTAGACGTAGAGTTCTTGAATACCATAAGGGTAGCAAGAACTTTTGGTCGTTCGTGGGGAGAGTGAAAAATCAGACGCGATCGTCTATTCCAACTCTCCTCAGGGATGATCAGATCTTCACTCACTCGGTTGATAAGGCAAACTTATTAGCCAAAATGTTTGCTGAAAACTGCTCTCTTCCTGAGAGTAGCCAACCACTGCCCGCGGTCGATGGTGTATCTCATGCTATGCCTGAGATGCATTTTCGAACGCGAGCTGTTAAAAGAGTGCTTGCAGACCTCAATGTCAACAAATCCTCGGGACCAGATGGCATATCAGCCCATGCGTTGAGAAAGTGCGCCTCAACACTGGCTCGCCCATTGCACAATCTCTTTAATTTATCATTTACTTCAGGAGTTTTTCCCACTTCCTGGAAGATTGCCAATGTGCAGCCAGTTCCTAAAAAAGGTGAGGCTACGAATCCTGCAAGTTACCGGCCCATTGCGATCTGCTCTCAGTGCTCTCCAAAGTCATGGAGAGCATTGTAAATTTTAACTTGACGAGGTATCTAGAGAGCAACGAGTTGATCAGCGATCGTCAGTACGGCTTCCGTGCTCACCGTTCCACCGGCGATCTGATGGCGTTTCTCGCTGAGCGATGGAGCAGTTGCATTCACCGGTTCGGTGAGAGCAAGGTTGTTGCTCTGGATATCTCCAAGACATTTTACCGGGTGTGGCATAAAGCACTCGTGTCTAAACTGGCTGCTTATGGTGTCGGTAACACTTTCACTCGATGGATATCGAGTTTCCTCAGCGGCCGTTCTATTCGGGTTGTAATAGACGGCTTTGCTTCCGAAGAGCACTCCATTAATGCTGGAGTTCCGCAGGGTTCGGTCCTGTCTCCGACACTTTTTCTTATTTCCATCAATGACCTTCTGTCATTGGCATCAAACCCCGTCTACTCGTTTGCTGATGACAGCAGCATTTGTCATTCATATTCATTCTCCAGGCGTCCTTCCATTCTGGAGATCACTAGAAGACGCAGAATTATGAATGACACACTCCAATCCGACCTCAACAAAATCCAGGAGTGGAGTCGTGCGAATCGGGTCGACTTTAATGCGCGGAAGACCCAATGCTGTTTGTTAACCCACAAGCGTTTGACGGGTGACAACTTCCCACCTCTTAATATGGGTGGTGTGAATATTAATGAGTCGGAGGCTCTTGATGTTCTGGGCACGTCAATCCAATGCGATCTTCGCTGGAGCGATCACATCTTTGACGTGTCGAAAGAAGCAGCCAAGTGCTTAGGCTTTCTTAAGCGGTGTGAGAAATACTTCACTCCAACCGATCTTCGTTGTGTCTACACCACTTATATCCCTCCGAAAATGGAGTACAATTCGCATATATGGTCGGGAGCTTCGCGGGCATATCTTCAGTTTCTCGACCGTGTCCAATGTCGTGCGTTAAAACTTATAGGGGAGAGTAGGGTATCCCCTTTTATGTCACGATTCCGTTCCAACGAACCACGCATTACCGTGAGAGTTCGTTTTTCGGTCGCGTCATTAGATTGTGGAATAGTCTCCCTGCGCATGTCTTCCCACCCACTTACAGCGTCGAAACCTTTAAGCGAGGTCATCCCTTCGGAACCATCAAATGCTTTGCATGGATAGGAGGCATCCCCTGAGCTTGGTTTCATCTGCCATAAAAAAAAATAAACTATAAATGAATAAAGCAGGAAGAATACGAAGTAATGAAGAAAAAGCAAAATTGATTCATTGTGCATAAAGTGATTTGAAATTAAATTAAAATTTTTTAATTAAAGTAAAACTGAAAGATAAATCGAAATAAAAGAAACTAAATTATGGATGAAGTAAGAGAAGTGGCTCGGTGGTGTAGTGTGTGGCACACTAGCCATCGGTTTCCGGGGACGCGGGTTCGAGTCCCGCCTTGCGCATGGTTGTTGACTTTCCTTATCGTGACGTCTCAAATTCTAATGCGTACTTAAGGCCTCGCCTAGCGCTAATTGTGAAAAATAAGAACCATTCGCTGACTCCGGCAGTGTTTGCAATAATAAAATAAGCAAAAATAGCTGTTCTTAGGAAGCTTTGCTTTGCAACACTTGCCGGAGTCGAATTCGTAGAATGCGAAAAGTTCCCTTTCCTTCCCGCTCCCTCTGTCAACATTCCAACAGTAGCCAAACATGGAAAAAAGAAATTGACCTCTTAAGGGCTACTGCTAGATTCTGATATAAAACAAAAAAAAAAAAGTAAGAAAGTAAGAGAAAGAGAATTATCCTACATTTCGTCTGAAAGCAGCGGAGAAACAGGGAAGTTTAAATTTTTATTTTTAAAAGAAAAATTTGGCTTCTGGTTTTAAAAAAAAATTTTAATAAAGAGATGGTAAAAATTAATTTCAAAAGTTTTGTTATCGTAAATTTCGAAGTTCGTTTAAAGAAAGAAGAAGGGAAGGGAACTAAAGTGCAAATAAGAATAGCAGATGGGAATTTGCTTTTATTTATAAATTAAAATATAATGAATTTATTATTATTAAGATCTATTATAATTTTACATAACAATTACTTTTTTTGTACTAACAAAACTCAATTCTGGGCAAGACTCCTTTACACGTTAACCTGAGGCTGAGTTTGGCTTTGGGGGATTAATACACCAACACAAGATCGAATGGAATTGGTCCTGGTTAAAGCCAGTACCAATTGCAGGAGAGTCCAACCCAGTGGAATATTATGCCGGGTGGTTTTTTTTTAAACATCGAACTAAGCAGAGGAAAAAATTTTTCCTTTCAACGTTTTGGGAATTATTTGGGATTGAGGCTACTGTTCCGGCCCTGTATAGATTGAGGCTACTGTTCCGGCCCTTGCTGCTCTCTCCTCTCCGGTGATCGAAAGTTTGCTGTTGCTGTTGTCGGGACTGATCCGATAATTTTTTCTGCACGCATTTTGCTATGCCGCCTAGCGAAGCGGTACCTCTAATGTTTGTTGTTTTTCTTTCTTTTGGAATTATTGCCCAGCGTGTGCCTGGAGGAGTTGAGTTGAGTCAGTAATCATTGCATTGTAGCAGACGAAAGTAATAAATTGTCCCGCCAAATTTAAAGAGTGCATTTTTCTTTTATTGATTGCGAGGAAGGGGAATAAAAAGGCTTATTCCCGCAACATTGGTCCTTCGAGCCGGATTGGTAAAATTAATCATGAACGATACACCGTTATTAGAGTTCGATGGCGAACGCCCACGCCCACCAAGGGCTGATCAGGAGCTCCATCGCAAAATTCTCCAAAGAGATCAAATAATAGCGCGCATTGATTCGCTCCGAAATAATTTATCAAATCTGAATTCAATGTCAACATTTCAGTTGGAGGCTAGGCTATCCCTTCTCGAACGGCAATATAACACATTTGAGCACGTGCAAATGGATCTTGAAATATTGGATGAAGCTCAAATTCTAAGTGCCCATCGGGCAAGTGTAGAGAACTCATACTGTGACATAAGGGGGGCCATCGCAGCACGCTTGGTCGCTGCACGAAACAATGATAGTGACCTCGCCCTCACAAGCACTCACTTAAGTCCGCTAGCGATGAACCATCATATAAATCTGCCCAAGCTCCAATTAAGCAAATTTGGCGGTAAACAAACCGAGTGGCTTGATTTCTTTAATATGTTCTCCGCGTTAGTACATGCATTGTCTCTAATTGAAAAATTTCAATACTTGCGTTCGTGCCATGCCGATAGTGCTGTAAGCATAATACAGTCGCTCGAGGTAACTCCAGAAAATTATCAGAAAGCTATAGACTTGCTGAAGGGTAGGTACGACAACAAACAGTTTATATTCCAATCACATTTGCAAGAAATTTTTAATGTCAAGAGCCTCACTCACTCAAATGCTACTGTGTTAAGAGGGTTTATCGACATCATCAACTCTCATCTTCGCGCCATGCAATCGTTAGCATCAACAAGTCAAATAGCGGAAAGTATAATTCTACATCTCATAGTCACCAAGCTAGATCATGACACTCAGATGAAATGGGAGGAGGAACTATCGTCAAGTGGGCCCATGACCTCTTCAACAACATTTCGTGCCCCAACATGGAATGACCTATCAGGCTTCATTGAGAGGCGGTGCCAGGCCGCTGACATGGTTCATATTAATCCGTCGCATTTCATACAAGGTTCTAAATTTTCATCGACGCCTGCACAGCCGCCTAAGCCCAAACCAATGTCTCTCGTAGCAACGGCTGCGAAGCTCAAATTGTGGCATATGTGGCTGTATGCCGTTTCATCATCCATACAAGTGTACAAAGTTTCTGGATCTTATGGCCAGATTTTCAACCAACGAACGAGGTGATTCTTCGTGATTCTGCTTTCTTATTTTCGCGATATCGTTACTTTGTGATTTTCAAACAACGAGCAGCTCGTTCGTTAAAAGCACAACAACACTTTCCATACTTGTTACGAGTTCTCGTTCGTTACATGGTATTTTCAATCATTATTTCAGCGATATGAACTGTCAAAAGTAACGACTGCTAAAAGGCTGTCGTTACTCCATTCTTTCAGCTAAACTGGCGCAAATTTTTGTGAATCTGAAATATCTGATAGAAAAATCTGTAATCTGAACGTGTAACAATGAATTCCAACAAAAAGAGGTTATTTTCTATTTAATGGTGAATTTTAAACAAAATGAAAATTAATTTTAACTTTTTCTTAGAATTACGAACAACGTGCAGTTCAACCTGCTGCTGCGGGAAATGACCAATAACCCCGAATAAAAATTTTCCGCTTCATAATTCACAATTTTCAGCACTTGAAACACAACACATCAAAAGTAATAACATGTTCAAAAACATAGGGGAAACCAGGGTAAAACAATGAGCGAGTAAGAATGATAAGCAAAAATTAGAAAGCATGCGAAGAAAAGAGAAATCCGAGTGTACCCTTAAAAAATTAAACACATCATTAAAGTGCCTACGAGAAGCGAACTACTCGCTACGTAAGTGTTTAGAAATCGCATTTTACATTCACGGTGACGAGTAACGATTTCTCGCTTCTTAGTGACAGTGATAATTGAAAATCTGGCCATTACTCTGCTGCAAAGACACGCCATGTGTAAACAGCTTAGCTTGCGCATTAATTGCTTAAGCACCTATCATAGAGTTAGCGCTTGCCCTTCCTTAAATAGGTGCCAAAAGTGCAATAACAATCATCACACTCTGTTGCATCGCGAGAGGCCGGCTGCAAATGACGAGCCCTCCGCAGAACCAAATTTTGAGTCCATCCCCAGCACATCGACTGCATTCCAAGCATCGCAGAAATCCAGTAAGGTTATACTAGCGACAGTAATGATATTCCTCACAAATTCATCGGGAGTGTCCATAGTAGCACGAGCTCTACTCGACTCTGGTTCGCAATTACACTTTATAACTGAGCGAATTGCTCAGCATCTTAGGGTGCGCCGTGCAAAATGCCATGTCAATTTCACCGGAATTGCATCGAGTGTCACTAGCACCCAGCAATCATGCGCAGTTACAATAAAGTCTTATAATGATACGTTTTCAACGACAATAGAAGCCCTAATTCTCCCCACCATCACTTCATATCAGCCCTCGTCGCCTATCGATATAACCACTTGGAACATCCCGAATAATATCCGGTTGGCTGACAAGGGCTTTCATAGACCTGGCCCGATTGACTCTCTTATCGGCGCCAGCCTGTTCTATGACTTGCTTCTCGTTGGTCAAATCTCTATCGGAAGCAATTTGCCACTACTTCAAAAAACAAAACTTGGTTGGGTGGTATCGGGCGCCATCCATGCCACCTCGTCGCCATCAATCGCATCGCTATCTGCAGCTTCACTCCCACAAGTTTCTTCGCCCTTGACATCTTTAACTTCGCCTTCACTTGCACCCACGTCATTATTGCAATCATCATCCCTAACATCACATTCATTCTTATCAATTCCAGACAGACTCCATAACATAGTACCGGCAAACACAGTTGAACAACCAGCATTGGAGGATCTATTGCAGAGATTTTGGGCAATGGAAGACCTGAGTCATCAAACGTCAAAATTCACTGTCGAAGAACAAGACTGCGAAGACTTTTACAGCAGGACGACCAAACGTTGCCCGGTCAGCAACCGGTTTGTGGTCAGACTACCTTTCAAAGATGATCCCAATTTATTAGGAGATTCTTACAATAACGCAATGAAAAGGTTAGCCTCCATTGAATCTAAGATTGGTCGGAATAAATCATTGAATCAGCACTACCATGATTTCATTCATGAATACATAAGTCTAGGCCACATAAAGCATATTTCACCTAGGGAGGTGGCTTCCAGAAAGAATAATTATCTTCCTCATCACTGCGTGATCAAGCCAGATAGCTCAACCACCAAATTGCGTGTGGTATTTGATGGCTCCTGCCGCACTACGAGCGGAAAGGCATTGAACGATATACTCAGGATCGGCCCGACCTTGCAGGATGACATTCGCACCATTCTACTGAGATTTCGATTCCATAATAATGTATTAATGGCCGACATCACAAAGATGTACCGCCAAATACTAGTGGACCCAGAAGACGCTAAATGGCAATGTATTCCTTGGAGAGATTCACCTAAACATCCTATCGCTACGTACCAACTGCAAACGGTAACCTATGGCCTGTCCTGTTCTTCGTACCTAGCTATAAAATGCCTCAAACATCTTGCTGAGATTGAATTTGCAACGTTTCCCAACGGTTGCAAAATAGTATCCAGAGATTTCTACGTAGACAATTTGATGACGGGGGTAAAACCATTGCTGAAGTCATTGAAATTAAGGAGCAAGTTATCGAAATATTGCGGAAGGGGCGTTTCCCTCTTAGAAAATTCGCTTCCAATCATCCTATGATACTTCACGGCATTCCAGAAATCGACAAAGAAGAAACGATTGAGATTGAAAACTGAATGCGTCAAGGCATTAGGTTTGAAATGGGCGCCGAAGCAAGACAATTTTATAAATAATAAAGAATAAAAAATTTTATTCTGTTACAGTAATCAGCCTAATATTGTCAAACCTACGAAACGATCTATACTGTCACACATGGCAGGTTTCTTCGACCCACTTGGATTACTCAATCCGCTAATTGTGAAGTGTAAAATTCTCATGCAAGAGCTTTGGAGGCTAAAGCTGCACTGGGATGAGAGCGTTCCACAGGACATACACACCCAATGGAGCAATTTCTGTCAGCAATTGGCGCTTCTGAGCAACGTCAAGATACCCAGGTTTGTTCGCTATAATGCACGTACTCAAATACATGCCTTGTCAGACGCCAGTACACGAGCATACGGAGCATGCGTATATGTGGTTTCAGGAGCGGGTTGATTGTTTGCTGGGTTGATTGTACAATTACATTAGGGTGGATTCGAAGTGAGCCATCTCGATGGAAACCTTTTGTAGCAAACCGAGTAGCCAAAATACGCGAGCTCACCGAAGATTGTGAGTGGCATTATGTACCATCACATCAAAACCCGGCCGATCTCATCACAAGAGGTGTCAATGCGTGTGAGATAATCAATAATAGTTTCTGGTTTCAAGGTCCCGATTTTTTTAAGAAATCCGAAAAATTTTGGCCGAATACACCCAAAGAGACCGCTTCTAACTTGCCCGAACAACGTACTCAGCGAATTGCCCTGCTGTGCAAGGAAAATGACGACGTAATTGCATCAAGCAAATATGCTACAAATTATAGCAAAACAATACGCATTTTTAGCTACGTAAGACGCTTTACGGAAAGGCTCAGAAATAGACCAAATCCAGATTGGGAAACTCATACAATCTCAGTTCCAGAATTCAACACCACAGTGAAGTTAGTATGTCGTATCATTCAACAGCGAGCATTCACCGCAGATTATCAGAAGCTGGTCACCGAACTACCATTGCACAGACATTCCCATTTGTGTCAACTGTCGCCTTTCGTTCATGACGGCATAATACGGGTTGGTGGGCGCCTTCAAAATTCCTCGTTGCCATTCGATACCATGCATCCAATTTTATTGCCCAGCCATCACCCTTTTGTGCACGCTCTCATCGCCCACTATCATCGGAAACATCAGCATGCTGGCATTCAAACCTTAATTAGCCTTCTGCGCGAAAAGTTTTGGATATTAAATGCGCGAAACTCCATCAAATTCGTTATTCATAGATGCATACTTTGCTTTCGTATGCGCCCCGTAATTGCAAAGCAGCTAATGGGCTCACTCCCAGCAGACCGTGTTCAACCGACATGGCCCTTCCATATTACAGGCGTGGATTACTGCGGTCCACTACTCATGACAGAGCGAATACGACGAAGAGCGCCTCTAAAGGTATACTTAGCAGTATTCATCTGCTTCACTACGAAGGCGGTGCACTTGGAGGTGGTGCACGACCTGTCTACGCCATCGTTCATTGCCGCCTTGAGACGGTTTATTGCCAGGCGAGGCAAATGCCACACCATTTACTCCGATAACGCGACCAACTTTGTTGGCGCTAATAGGGAATTGCAAGAATTACTTAAATTTTTTGAATCACAACAACATATCGATGCAGTTGAAGAAAGCTGTCGTAATGAAGGAATCATTTGGAAATTTATACCACCGCGGTCACCTCATTTCGGAGGTTTATGGGAAAGTGCCGTCAAACTGGCGAAATACTACCTGCGGCGCGCCATTGGCACTCATATTCTCACGTTAGAAGAACTTCAAACGGTGGTATGTCAAGCAGAATCCATCATAAACAGCCGTCCACTCACACCGTTGTCTACTGATCCTAATGATTTACGCCCGCTAACGCCGGCGCATTTTTTAATCGGACGAACTGCAGCAGCAGTACCAGAACCTTCACTACTTGGGTCAACTCACGGGGTAATAGATAGGTATCAAGTAGTTCAGTGGATTCAACAAGCATTCTGGCAACGATGGCGCACTGAATACATCAGACAACTTCAACAACGAACCAAATGGAAAACCGCTTGTGAAAATCTTCAACAAAATGATCTCGTACTTATTTCGGATGACGGAACTCCACCACTGAGGTGGCCACTCGGTCGCATTGTGCAGGTCATAGCCGGTCCAGATGGTAGAGTTCGAGTGGTAAGTATCAAGACAGCGGAGGGAATTTACAAACGAGCCATTACAAAGGTATGCAAGTTACCGATCGAACCAAAACGGTTTGTCAGCAGTGCTTCCAACGAGGGGGAGGATGTTCCGGCCCTGTATTAGATCGACAAAACCGGTTCTTGCTGCTCTCTCCTCTCCGGTGATCGAAAGTTTGCTGTTGCTGTTGTCGGGACTGATCCGATAATTTTTTCTGCACGCATTTTGCTATGCCGCCTAGTGAAGCGGTACCTCTAATATTTGTTGTTTTTCTTTCTTTTGGAATTATTGCCCAGCGTGTGCCTGGAGGAGTTGAGTTGAGTCAGTAATCATTGCATTGTAGCAGACGAAAGTAATAAATTGTCACGCCAAATTTAAAGAGTGCATTTTTCTTTTATTGATTGCGAGGAAGGGGAATAAAAAGGCTTATTCCCGCAACAGCTACAATTAAGCAAGTATTTCCAATTCCTAGAATAAATGAAATTTTAGATCAGTTAGGTAGTAGTAGATTTTAGCATTTTACATTTAGCTAGTGGATACCATCAGGTTCCAGTCAACGAAAGGGACAGGGCTACCTTTAGTACAGGCTTGTGCATTTTGAGTTCAACCGAATGCCCTTCGGCCTTACGGGAGCACATGCAACCTTTTAGAGAATAATGAACAATATTCTCACTGTACTGAGAATATTGACTGTTTCGTATATTTAGATGAAATAGTAGTATATGGTAGTAATCTAGAACAGCATGAACTCAGACTAAGAAAAGTTTTAGAAGCATTAAGGCAGAATAATTGAAAACTAAATACGAATAAGTGTAACTTCTTAAGAAAAAAGATGGTTTACTTAGGTCATAAGTGTTTAGAATTAGGAGCATGGCCTAACCCTGAAAAGGTCAAATGCATTAGAAATATAGCTGTACCCAGAAATAGGAAAGAGGTACAGGAATTTTTAGAATTAGTGAATTATTATAGGAAATTTATAGAGGGTACTGCTCGAATAGCATTACCATTTAATAAGTTATTACGTGAGGACGCTAAATTTATATGGACAGAAGAAGACTGTCAGAAAGCGTTTGAAAAACTAAATGAGTCGGTATTATCACCCCCCCCCCCCCCGGCCTAGCTTACCCTGATTTCACCAAACCATTTATCTTGAACACTGTAGTATTTTCGGAGGAGGAAGTAGGCGAGGATAGGCCCATAATGATACAGAAAAAAACTCTACAATAGAGAAAGAATTTTTGGCAGTTGTATGGGCAACAAAAAATTTCAGATCATACCTTCTAGGGCGCCATTCAAAATTGTTACGGACTATCAACCGTTAAGAGGAATTGCTAACCTGAAAGATCAGACTTTACGTGTAGAAAGATTGAGGCATAAGCTATCCGATCCAAAGAAAGAAAGGCTAATTTAAAATTATGTAAAAATTTTTCTAAAATGTCAGGCTAATAAAGGTTCTAAATTAACAAAGATGCCAATGGTGCTAACCGATACACCCCCAAAAACATTTCAACAACGTTTACATTTACATCATTAGCATATTACCGGAGACAACTTCAGGAAATAAATACATTTTTACATTTCAGAAAGATCTTTCAAAATTTATGGCGATTCCAGACGCAGAACCCAACACAATAGCCAAGACATTTTATAGCGAAATAATTACTCGAAACGGAATTCCCAAAGTTTGGTCACAGATAATGAAGCAGATTTTGTTTCAAAAATTTTCACGGACACATGCAAAATGCTGGGCATAATATCTGTTCTAACAGAATATCTGCGTAGCTTTGCTAAGTAAGACGGGTCCAACTGGGATCAATGGCTGTCAACAGCCATGCACGTACACAACCACACTCCATATATCACCACCCAACAGACACCATTTCGTACCTTATACAGATTCGATACTGAAATGCCGGCAAATTTAAAACGCAAATGTAGTCCCATTTACAACGCAGAGGATCATACTAAAATCCTAAAATTCCAAATCCAAAGATCGCACGAAATAGTCAGCGAAAATCAAGAACCGGCAAAGAAAGTGGCCAAACAACAATATGATGGCAAACTAAATCCAGTAACGTTTAAAGTTGGAGATAAGGTGATGTTAGAAAATCATACCAGGAAAAACAAATGTTCACCTATCTGGACCGGCCCGTTTACGTTGCTCGACACAAAAGGACCTGTTGCAACTACTGTTGCGAATAGGAATAAAAATAAGAACTTTCACAATAACTTACTTAAGTTATTTAATGAACAATAAACACAGTAGGTAATGGCCAAATTATTATAATTTAACTGAAAATGAATTGTAGTAGTTGTGAGTCTAACCGAGTTTTCCTTTTCTTTTTAGAAATACATTAAGGTCAATTACGCGATAAGATAAGGACAGAAGGCGTAGAACGAACGACGAAACGAACAACGAAACGTACAACGAACAACGAAAACAAAAATCATCAAAACACATTTTTAAGCAAGCGAAGATTACGAAATCCCAAAAGAAAAAACTCGAACCTCATATCTCTGAGTTTCACAGCAATTGTCCCAAATAAATCTAAAACTAAAATATAACGAGCGCTTCAACCAGTTAGGTGAATATAAGTTACTCGATTTTCGTTTCACACTCGAATTTTTTTTGTACTTGGAATGCGTCTTTCATTCTAGTCCAAAGCAACCTTTTTAATCTCCCAACGCTAGACTCTTCCTTAAGAAACAATTATATACAATGAAAATGAGAATGAGAATTAAAGTAAACAAGTATCTTAAAAAAAACCAGTACCATAGCAAGTGTAATAGTCTTCAATTTTCCCATTTAGTTTTTGATTAATAAGAATATTCAATTTTCCATTTAATATTTCAATTTTTATTAAAACTTTTAAATTCTAACAAAGTTGAATTATTTTAAGTACAAAAATTCCATCGGCCACTCCAGGAACGTAAACAGCGTATGTCCACCGCTCTGTAAATGACCCTGGGCGAGGCGAAGAAGTCCCAAAATCATTTTGGCTGTGTTGAGGGTTGGTCTTTCCTGGTATTCTTCCTTATACGCTTCCAGCGCGTCGGCCAAGGGATCGTGCTCCCAGCAAATATCCCGAATGTGGTCGATCGTTTCTTTTAATTATTCCACAAAAACCGATTGTTGCGACATGACTTGTCTTAACAAAACTCGCTTGATTGAATAAATTCGTAAACGATGAAGCGAATATTTATACTACTTTGGATGGATGAAATATTGCCCACATAAGCAATATTGAAAGGTAGGAACTATTTGAATTTCATTTCATAATTATCATATCAAATAATCATAATTCTAAAAAAAGCCCAAAATTGCAACAGAGCGAAACACACGTCCACAGGCGTTACACTAAGGAAAAATTTATTTTTGAATTATTTTTTTATGCGGAAAATTTTTAGGTAGCATAATCAGTAAACTCGAACCGAAACAAAGGAAGGAAGATCCCCTCTCCTAAAGTTATGACATTGGCAAAGATGACACAAAACAATGTCTAACGATTCAAGAAAATCTTACTTGCAAACTAACCCTGAATGTTGAAAAAAATATATACACGAAAAAAACCAACACGAAAAAATATTAAGAAAGTTGTAAGAATTAATATTAAAATAAAATAAAAAAAACTGATTTTAAAAAAAGGAGAGATACAGAAAGAGAAAAATGCAGAATAGAATAAGAAAAAAAATAAAATATAAAAACAAGTTAAAGAAAAAAAAGAAAGAAATCGATGCGTAGTCTACCCAACAAAATCAGAAGACCATCTCATAAGGCCAACTGCACCCAGAAAGACAACTGAATGTAGAAGGTTTGCCAAGCAACAAAAATACAACACACTGGTAGACATGAGAAGCGAAGATACACGAAGGTAGAACTTAGGTAGAGTTAAATTAGATAATATTAGAGGATTAAGATAAGCCAAACCTGTATCATTATGTACAGAAAAAATTACTATCGCTTCACGATATTATTTTTTTTTTCCCTAAGGGCGAAGGGATGTTGTGGATCAATATGCACACCCTAAAACCAGCCCTGCTAAACCTGGTATTTCCATTATGAGAGTACTTAGTCATTTTATGCTGCATACTTCAAAAGTGGAGGTTTGCAGTTATTTTTCGGAAGGCATTTTTAGGCCAAACTGTGATCTCTTCTCGATACAGTTCAACAAATTTAAATCAGAACGCAAATTGCGCAAAAGTAATTTTTTGAAAACAGCAAGTCCACTTGCGGAATCCAAGTTCCGCAAGCGAGGCGTTAAAATTAATATTTCTAAACTCCCACTTGCCCAATAGACAATATGGTTTTTATGCAGAATCTAAATTCGGCAAGAGAGGCATATTGCTTAATGGGTCAAAGTGCGAGAATTGACCCATATAGCTGGCTGAACCCGCAGGCAATTTGTTTTTGCTTTAAGTAGTGAGTAAGACTTTTAGTGGAATAAAGTGCGGACGTCGTGTCCGTAGTCGAATTTTAAAAGTAGTGCTTTCCTTGTCGCGGGTATCCTTCAACATTATTGGCGCAGCCGGTCCGCGAACCGAAGATCGCGGGACTTAAAGAAAAAAAATTAATAAGAAAATCTGATGGCGTTTCTCGCTGAGCGGTGGAGCAGTTGCATTCACCGGTTCGGTGAGAGCAAGGTTGTTGCTCTGGATATCTCCAAGGCATTTGACCGGGTGTGGCATAAAGCACTCGTGTCTAAACTGGCTGCTTATGGTGTCGGTAATACTTTCACTCGATGGATATCGAGTTTCCTCAGCGGCCGTTCTATTCGGGTTGTAATAGACGGCTTTGCTTCCGAAGAGCACTCCATTAATGCTGGAGTTCCGCAGGGTTCGGTCCTGTCTCCGACACTTTTTCTTATTTCCATCAATGACCTTCTGTCATTGACATCAAACCCCGTCTACTCGTTTGCTGATGACAGCAGCATTTGTCATTCATATTCATTCTCCAGGCGTCCTTCCATTCTGGAGATCACTAGAAACGCAGAATTATGAATGACACACTCCAATCCTACCTCAACAAAATCCAGGAGTGGGGTCGTGCGAATCAGGTCGACTTTAATGCGCGGAAGACCCAATGCTGTTTGTTAACCCACAAGCGTTTGGCGGGTGACAACTTCCCACCTCTTAATATGAGTGGTGTGGATATTAATGAGTCGGAGGCTCTTGATGTTCTGGGCATGTCAATCCAATGCGATCTTCGCTGGAGCGATCACATCTTTGACGTGTCGAAAGAAGCAACCAAGTGCTTAGGCTTTCTTAAGCGGTGTAAGAAATACTTCACTCTAACCGATCTTCGTTGTGTCTACACCACTTATATCCGTCCGAAAATGGAGTACAATTCGCATATATGGTCGGGAGCTTCGCGGGCATATCTTCAGCTTCTCGACCGTGTCCAATATCGTGCCTTAAAACTTATAGGGGACAGTAGGGTATCCCCTTTTATGTCACGATTCTGTTCCAACGAACCACGCATTACCGTGAGAGTTCGTTTTTCGGTCGCGTCATTAGATTGTGGAATAGTCTCCCTGCGCATGTCTTCCCACCCACTTACAGCGTCGAAACCTTTAAGCGAGGTGTAAACCTTCACTACTCCCTCTTTCCCCCTTCCTACTAATCTGTCATCCCTTCGGAACCATCAAATGCTTTGCATGGATAGGGGGCATCCCCTGAGCTTGGTTTCATCTGCCATAAAAAAAAAAAATGAATAAAGCAGGAAGAATACGAAGTAATGAAGTAAAAGCAAAATTGATTCATTGTGCATAAAGTGATTTGAAATTAAATTAAAATTTTTTAATTAAAGTAAAACTAAAAGATAAATCGAAATAAAAGAAACTAAATTATGGATGAAGTAAGAAAAGTAGGAAGTGGCTCGGTGGTGTAGTGGTGGCACACTAGCCATCGGTTTCCGGGGACGCGGGTTCGAGTCCCGCCTTGCGCATGGTTGTTAACTTTCCTTATCGTTACGTCTCAAATTCTAATGTGTACTTAAGGCCTCGCCTAGCGCTAATTGTGAAAAATAAGAACCATTCGTTGACTCCGGCAGTGTTTGCAATAATAAAATAAGCAAAAATAGCTGTTCTTAGGAAGCTTTGCTTTGCAACACTTGCCGGAGTCGAATTCGTAGAATGCGAAAAGTTCCCTTTCCTTCCCGCTCCCTCTGTCAACATTCCAACAGTAGCCAAACATGGAAAAAAGAAATTGACCTCTTAAGGGCTACTGCTAGATTCTGATATAAAACAAAAAAAAAAAGTAAGAAAGTAAGAGAAAGAGAATTATCCTACATTTCGTCTGAAAGCAGCGGAGAAACAGGGAAGTTTAAATTTTTATTTTTAAAAGAAAAATTTGACTTCTGGTTTTAAAAAAAATTTTAATAAAGAGATGGTAAAAATTAATTTCAAAAGTTTTGTTATCGTAAATTTCGAAGTTCGTTTAAAGGAAGAAGAACGGAAGGGAACTAAAGTGCAAATAAGAATAGCAGATGGGAATTTGCTTTTATTTATAAATTATAATAAAAATATAATTTTACATAACAATTACTTTTTTTTGTACTAACAAAACTCAATTCTGGGCAAGACTCCTTTACACGGTAACCTGAGGCTGAGTTTGGCTTGGGGGGATTAATACACCAACACAAGATCGAATGGAATTGGTCCTGGTTAAAGCCAGTACCAATTGCAGGAGAGTCCAGCCCAGTGGAATATTATGCTGGGTGGTTTTTTTTTTAAACATCGAACTAAGCAGAGGAAAAAATTTTTCCTTTCAACGTTTTGGGAATTATTTGGGATTGAGGCTACAATTAAGCAAGTATTTCCAATTCCTAGAATAAATGAAATTTTATATCAGTTAGGTAGTAGTAGATTTTAGCATTTTACATTTAGCTAGTGGATACCATCAGGTTCTAGTCAACGAAAGGGACAGGGCTACCTTTAGTACAGGCTTGGTGCATTTTGAGTTCAACCGAATGCCCTTCGGCCTTACGGGAGCACATGCAACCTTTTAGAGAATAATGAACAATATTCTCACTGTACTGAGAATATTGACTGTTTTGTATATTTAGATGACATAGTAGTATATGGTAATAATCTAGAACAGCATGAACTCAGACTAAGAAAAGTTTTAGAAGCATTAAAGGCAGAATAATTGAAAACTAAATACGAATAAGTGTAACTTCTTAAGAAAAAAGATGGTTTACTTAGGTCATAAGTGTTCAGAATTAGGAGCATGGCCTAACTCTGAAAAGGTCAAATGCATTAGAAATATGCATTACAGCGTCGAAACATTCAAGCGAAGTGTAAACCGTCACTACTCCCTCTTTCCCCCTTCCCACTAACCTGTCATCCCTTCGGAACCAACAAATGCTGTGCATGGATAGGGGGCATCCCCTGAGCTTGGTTTCATCTGTCATAAAAAAAAAAAAAAAAAAAAAAAAATATAGCTGTACCCAGAAATAGGAAAGAGGTACAGGAATTTTTAGAATTAGTGAATTATTATAGGAAATTTATAGAGGGTACTGCTCGAATAGCATTACCATTTAATAAGTTATTACGTGAGGACGCTAAATTTATATGGACAGAAGAAGACTGTCAGAAAGCGTTTGAAAAACTAAATGAGTCGGTATTATCACCCCCCCCCGTCCTAGCTTACCCTGATTTCACCAAACCATTTATCTTGACCACTGTAGTATTTTCAGAGGAGGAAGTAGGCGAGGATAGGCCCATAATGATACAGAAAAAAAAACTCTACAATAGAGAAAGAATTTTTGGCAGTTGTATGGGCAACAAAAAATTTCAGATCATACCTTCTAGGGCGACCATTCAAAATTTTTACGGACTACCAACCGTTAAGAGGAATTTCTAACCTGAAAGATCAGACTTTACGTGTAGAAAGATTGAGGCATAAGCTATCCGATCCAAAGAAAGAAAGAATAATTTAAAATTATGTAAAAATTTTTCTAAAATGTCAGGCTAATAAAGGTTCTAAATTAACAAAGATGCCAATGGTGCTAACCGATACACTCCCAAAAACCTTTCAACAACGTTTACATGGACATTGTTCACGCGAAAACCCCACCGTCTCCCGTCGCTTTTCCCTTTGCGACAAAACCCCACGATAATCAATCAGCAACCCCGCTGAACACGGCTCGAGCGGACCCAATTCCGTCTCGTTTCGTTCTGTTCTTTCTTTTTCTTTCACAGATAGATGGCGGTGGTCCCGGCGTGGAGAAAGCTCTCTTATTTGATCGACTTCCCCACCGAGCGGACTCCAGTGATAAAAAAGTGTTATCCAGTGATAAAAAAGAAAGTGTTTTAAATCCAGTGAATTCAAACAAGGCGCAGAGAGACGCTTTTAAGATTATTTTGCGGACATTAACTCATACAGCGAAGCTCACCCCTCTACTTCCGGACGCCGACTCCAGCTCCAATTGATCGTCGACTCCAACCACGAAGCTCACCCCTCTACTTCCCGACGCCGACTTAAATTTTAATTGAACGTTTAAGTAAGTACATTTGCTTACATTTTTTACCCCATTAAATTGTGTGCAACCATCCCGTGTCGTACATCAAATTAAAATTATCAAAATCAAAAAGTTAATATTTGATAAATTTGCAACGGTGAACTTCTCATAACGGTATCGAGAGTTACCGTTGCCCCCTTTCAAGTGAACAAACTTTTAGCACCAGCGTGGGAATTCGCAGTAAAGAAAACCGCCACCGTTTGCAGGTAAAGCAGCAGCTTTCTTGTTTTCAGCCTGTGTTTTGTGCGGTGTCCGCTGCCAGCGTCTTTGACAACATACGGGTAGCGCACAAGCAGCGGCTACCCGGTTGGAAGCAGCGTTTGCGGAAGCGGTTGAAGTAGTTAATTTTAAACTACTTTGACTAGTTGAAATTAAATTACTTTGTTTATATATATATATATAAAATTAAACTTATATAAAATTAAATTAAATTTATATAAAATTAAATAAGCCCCCAAAAATTTTTACCCCCGAAATAAAATAAATTAAAGAGCATCTCATTATTATTAATTAGTGGTTTTTCTCATTCTTATTTTTTGTGCCACTCATTTAACACGATTGTTTTGAGTTTTTGTTCGGCATACCCCCTCCCCACGGATTTAAATCCTCACGAATAATTTTGTTTCCCAACAACTTTTGTGGAAGTAGTCGGAGTAATTAAATTTAAACTACTTTGACTCTTTTATTTTTAGATTATTTGAAATATTTTTTATTAATTAATCCTATTAATAGGCCCCCCAATAATAAATAAACAATAAATTTTTTATATATGAATACAATTTCTCGTGCGATTCATTCTGCGACCATGGACCCCCTTACGAAATTCATCAGGGTGACTGAAACACTGGAGGAGTTCGAGGAGGAATTCAACGACATTCCTGAACGTGAACATTCGGCATCCCGCTTGGACACCCATATGGAGGAACTGAAGGTGATTTGGTCCGATTTGAAGAAAGCATACAACTCATGCTTGGAATTTACCATCATGGCAGCGAATCAACTAGCAGCGGGCGACCCCAAAACCGTTGAGGTAATTGTCGTGAAAACCCAATATCGACGCAGTTACCAGATTTATGTTCGATTCTCCGCCAAGATTAGCGAGCTGCAGCATCTCGCTGCCCCCTACCCTCCCCACCTTCGCAATCTTCGCTATCCCATGCTTCTACACTGGAGGCAACAGTCCACTCGAATCTATCGGGACATAATATCAGTTTACCGCCGTGTGACAGTGTGCCGCGATTTTTAACGGCGATTATGAATAATGGCCGACTTTTCGCGATATGTTTTCAGCGCTTTACATCCGCAACAATCGGTTATCCCCTTCGAAAAGTTGTTTCACCTCAATAAAAAGACACGAGGTGAAGCAAAAGAAATAGTTCAGAAATCCCCCCTCACCGACGCCGGTTTCGAGCAAGCCTGGCGGAACCTCACCGACCGCTTCGAGAATAAGCGAATTCTTGTTAACGTTCAACTCCGAACGTTATTCAATCTCACCCCAATTACCAAAGAATCGGGAGTGGCAATTAAACGCCTCCAACGAGAGATTAATAACTGCCTCTCAGCTCTCACTTTGTATAATGTCGATGTGGACAGCTGTTATTGTGCATCTCTGCTCACGCAATTATTGTGCATCTCTGCTCAACTCGCCTCCCCGAACACACCCGCTCTTTATGGGAACAATCGATTACCCTCAAACGAGAAATTCCCAAATGGCGCGAAATGGATGCTTTTCTCACCTCCCATTTCCAAACATTGGAAACTGTTGACGATATTCGGAAGTCCGTTAACCCCCCTAAAAAAGCGTCGCATATCTCTACGCGCGCTCCCCCCAACCCGAAGCCTGTGAATACGTTCCAGGCTAATATGGTTACGGCCAGCTGCAGATTATGCACTGATCAACCGCACTCGCTCCGCAAATGCCCACGGTTTCTGGCAATGAATTTGGACTCTCGTTGGGCGGCAGTTCAACGAATTCATTTTTGTTCCAACTGCTTGGCGCACTCACATCAAGTAAAAGAGTGTAAAAGGGCGTTCAGGTGTATGTCGTGCAACCAGCGACATTACACACTATTACATCGCGAGGAGGCCTCGGCCCCCCAACCGAACTCTCATTCGGACTCTACCCATACCACCTCGCTTCGTAAAACCCCCCTAATCCCGGTCCAAATGCTCATACGCATAATCGCTTGTCGAACCTTCCGTCGCACTCTCGAGCGACCCCCTCTACCTCTACCCCTAATATACAGTCCACTGAAGCCCCCTCAACATCAAGAGTATTGACGTGCTTCACCTCGCGACCAAAGCAGGTGTTGCTCGCCACCGCGATGATTCATATTTACCATCGCGGTGAGCCATACTCAGCGCGTGCGCTCATCGACCCCGGCTCTGAAGCCACTTTCTTATCCGAACGCATCCAGAAGCGCTTGAAACTCCCGGTGATGGCCATCCAGGCCCAAGTGGCGAGTGTAAATCAAACGATTACCGCCCAGGATTCTAAACTTTGCACTCCTGGGACTCACCTTCAAGCTTGCGCGCTTGTGCTTACCAAGCTAACCGGCAATCTCCCGGTTTGCGAGCCTAACATTAGCTGATGATCACTTCTACCGCAGTGATCAAATTGATGTGCTTATTGGAGCCGATTTCTACCCCCTCATCTTGCGCGATGGAATTAAACGCAACATCGTCGACTTTCTGGTCGCTCAAGAGACCATCTTCGGGTGGATTCTCACAGGTCCACTTCAGCAGGATTTACCTGCCCCCTCGGTTACCATACGAGTCTCTTTCTTCAACGAAATCTCCATGGATCATCAACTATTGCTTGAAGAAGTCCAAACTAAACGGATACCCACCTCGAGTGAACAACGCTGCGAGGACTTGTATTCAAATACCACCCAGAGGCGCCCCGATGGCCGATATATTGTTTCGCTGCCCTTCAAAGAAGGTTTCCCTTCTTCACTAAAGATCGGAAAATCCAGAGAGATTGCTCTCAAACAGTTTCTCCGAAGCGAAACCAGATTGTCGAAGACCCCCAGTTTTAAAGAAACATATGACTCCGTGATTCGCGAGTACTCGGATCTGCACCATATGACACAGATCCACCCCTCTCAGAATCCTTCCGGTTCCGACAACTACTACCTACCCCATCACGCTGTTCTCAAACCCGACAGCAGCACGACCAAAGTGCGTGATGTGTTCAATGCCTCCTGCCCCTCCTCCAACGGTCTTAGCCTGAACGATGTCCTCTATCCTCGGCCGGCGCTTCAATCGGATTTAACCTTCCTCATTATTCAATGGCGACTCTATAAATACGTTTTCAATGGCGACATTGAAAAAATGTATCGCCAAATCCTCATAAATCCCCAGCATTCGCGCTACCAGCGAATTCTTTTCCGAAATTCTTCACACGACGATGTGCAAGATTTCGAACTCCAAACGGTCACGTTTGGCGTCAACTGTGCTCCATATCTGGCCATACGTACTCTACATCAGTTGGCGAAGGATGTCGAGAAAAAATTTCCCCTTGCTGCTCCCATTCTAAAGAACTCCATGTACGTGGATAACGCGTTGTGTGGCGTTCATGACATTGACGTCGCGCTTCGTACCTGACACCAACTGTCTGCCGCTCTTCACTCTGCCGGCTTCACGCTACGAAAATGGACAGCAAATGACCCCGCTCTTCTAATTGGGATCCCACCACAAGATATCTTAAACAAAGACTTTCTGGAATTAGAAGATGGTAGCAATACCAAAACTCTCGACCTCCGTTGGAATGCCAAAACCGACCATTTCAACATAGAGTCAAAACCCTTTGACCTCTCCCCCACGTATACTAAGTGTTGTGTGTCCTACTTGAATGGGGTCCCTCCCAAAGAAAAGTCCAATGTGCCTTCAACGATCTTTATTGTGTTTTCCTATGCAGCGGCGGTCTGCGCGTTGTGGGCTCACTAACCGAGCTCTACTTTCAAACATTAAATCATTTCTACTTAAGCTCGGTCGACGTAGCCGTCGGCGAAACTAAAGTGGACCAGTATGTCGCAATTCCACTATTTTGCAATATTGAAATCTTAATATTAATATTTGCCAATATTAACGTCGGCAGAATTAAATTGGGAACGATTTAATTCTTCCGGGTTTGCTCTTTGCTTTTATTTTAGCTAATTTTATTTATTCGGAAAGCTGCATGGCTTAAGCTCGAGAAAA
The DNA here is from genome assembly GCA_922984085.1 of Sicus ferrugineus. Lineage (NCBI taxonomy): Eukaryota > Metazoa > Arthropoda > Insecta > Diptera > Conopidae > Sicus > Sicus ferrugineus. Next base: position 51,978,822 of record OV277348.1, read on the forward strand.
GCAATTTGGTGGCAATTAGCTTCCACACTTGCTACCATGCAGACGGTGCTGATTACTATCTTGGCTTTCCAGAGCTTTGCTATTACTATTTCGCGCCTTAACAACTGACACTTTTCTGTGTTTAATTTTAAATTATTTTCTCTAAGGGCGCAAACACCCTAATAGCCTATCCTCATGCTGTTCTAAATACCTACCATATATTACTGTATCATCTAAATAAACAAAACAATCTATTCCCTGAAGCCCAGTGAGAATATGGTTCATTATCCTCTGAAACGTCGCGGGCGCCCCCGTTAAACCAAAAAGAATCCTATTGAATTCGAAATGACCCAATCCTGAGCTGAACGCGGTTTTCTCCCTACCTTTCTCATCAACCAAAACCTGGTGATACCCACTAGCGAGATCTAGTGTTGATAAATACATACTATGTCCTAACTGCTCTAAAATCTCCTCAATTCTAGGTATAGGGAAAACCTGCTTAATCGTAACGTCATTTAACTTCCTAAAGTCAATTACCAAACGCCATTTTTTCTGACCGTCTTTTGCGGCTTTCTTTGGCACTAGCAACAATGGCGAATTCCAAGGCAATTTGCTGGGGGATATAATCCCTTCATCTAACAGCTTCCGCACCTGCCTGTTTACTTCCTCCCTATGGACCTGCGGTAGCCTATACTGCTTCTGATTAATCGGTGACAATGACACTCCCTGCTCTGAGGATACTATGTGCAGCGTAGAATCGAGGTTTTTGTTTTCATTATGTTTCACCCCTTAGTGGTCACGCATCCACCAAATGCTCCGCTTAAACTCTTCGTATCCTCCTGGTTTACAATTGTACCATTCTTTAACGAAACTCCCTTTACCAGGCTTGCATCCGCTCCCGTATCCACCAGTAAAATGAGTTTTCCATTTATAGCCTCCGCGCAAGGTAATTCAATGAACACGTCATTTGCCTGGGTTTGAGTCCAGCTAGATACTCCTGTCTTAGTTTGTTTATCACTGTTGTACAAATTATAATTCAACCAAAAAGACTTCTGTTCCAGGTCGTGGTTTTTCATTTTTGAATCTCCAACGTATCTCCAACGTAACGTATCCACAATCGTTTCCAATGTCGGACTTACAGTCACTCTCACATCAGTTGAAGTAGGTAACGTATCCACAATCGTTTCCGATGTCAGACTTACAGTTACTCCTTCATTCGACGAATTCAGTAACGTATCCACAACCGTTCTCGATGTAGGACTTACAGTTACCACTTCATTCATTGAGGTTGGTAACGTATCCACAATCGCTTCCGACGTCGGACTTACTGTTACCACCTCATTTGGCCTTAAGTTACTATAATTATTGGGTTCCCAGATTACTGGCCTGTTCCAGTTTCCCTGGCGATTGCCTTGAAATTTTTTCCAATTTCTCCTAGCCTCGCAATCTGCCACTATATGTCCTGGTCTGTTACACCAATGACACACTATTCGGTTCGCTCTATCCGATGTGTTCCCAGCACCCTGATTCCTTTGCACACTGTTTGAAGCATTCGAATTCGGGTTTTCGAACCTTCTCTGACTCTGCTGTTGCATCGGATGCCAATTCCGCTGTGGTTGGTTCCTTTGTGGCACTTCCACTCTCCGGTTCGACTGACCTCGGTAACCATTAAATGGCTCTCGTGTAGTTATTTGCTCCGTGGTCCTGTGCCCGCTGATTTCCGCACCTCCAGTATGTCTCATGCCCATATTTAAAACACTTCTGGCAATACGGAGTGTTTTCCCTCACCAGACATTTTTCTCTCGTATGTCCCCTCCTATTGCAATGAGAAAATTATTCTTTCTACCCCTTTGTATCGTATTGAATGTATCTATGGCTATCTCAACCATTTCTTCCAGGGGTTTCCCAGTGACACTCAGCATAAAAACCCTCAATGTCGCGTCTCTTAAACCCGTTTTAAACGACTGCTTTGCTGTTGAATCTATCATACCCAGAAGCGCGCTATCACAGACACCCTTATAGAAACTCTTTGTAATTTCTATTGCTTGATTCCTTTGGGTACTAACCCGTCTGGCGAACTGTCGAATTTCCTCGCTCGGTAATTGGCTACAATTCTGTAGCTCCGTTAGTACAGATTCCAAGGAAATAGTCGGTAGATAGGCTCTTTTTATCACCAGGTACAATTCCTCTAGGTTAGCGAAACGCTGTGATCGAACAAGATCATATACGTCTCCATATAACCTTTGCTTGATGCAGTCTATGTAGTCCTGCACATTCCCTTGAGTCGCTTCTCTCGCAGCTAACTCACATCCCTGTATGAATTTATAAACTTCACCCCTTAAATCCGGTGACTGGGTTCCTGAAAACAGTGGAACCAGACTCTTTGTAAGTTTTGCTATTTCTCCTATACCCATGTTATCTATTTGAGTTTCTGAATGTCTAGCCAGAGGAAAGGAGCGTGATCTGTCAACTATTTGACACGCTCTCGGAGGAGTTGCTTCTTTATGATATAGAGTCTGTTCATGGGCTAACGAAATTTCCTGGTTTAGCAATCTGTTCTGTTCTTTCAGTTCCTGAATTCTTTTGTTCCCTGCTTCTAAGGATAAACAATCTTCCCTTGTCTTCTGTGCGGATTCATTCCTTAATGCAAGCTCTATTGTACTCCCTGCTAACTCTTTTCTATTCAACAATTTCCTAAGCTTCTCGTTTTCGGATTACACGTTTTTTATTAAATCCTCCTGTAATATTCTATCACCTAAATAACTATCATATCTATTCTTTAATGCCGCGAACTGTAATTTCCATTAATTTATTTCTTCCTCTTTAGCATGCACCTTATGCTGCATAAACTGCAGCAGCTCTTCTACAATAGCATCCGCTTTTTCAACTTTCGTAATATTACCTAATTCTACTATTCTTGTTTTAATTAGCTCCCAATTATCTTTATTCGCTACTGTGCTTTTAAGAACGTCCCAAATTTTCGCTAAGAACTCCCCTAGCTCTCTCTGCAATTCTTCATGGGTTCTCTTCAAGTCTAAATAAATCTGTTCTTGCACTGACTCTGCCATTAATTACATCGCTTTCGTTTCTCTATAAATTTTTTCTCTCTCATTCATTTAATATTTTCAATTAAGTAGCTTTTAACCCGACTAGTTAGCAAAACTGCAGCAATCAGCAATTCCCTTAATTGCTACTACTGACCTAATTTCCCTTTCAGAATAACAAAACCAAGGCCAGCGACAGTGACTGCATTAAAACGAGCGTCGAATTTCTTGACTTGCTCCTCAGAGTTGACCGAAATAAAACCCACAAAACAAATTACCATGCTTACAATTTTGGAAACGATTTCGTTCTGACGCGCTAACACGCAAAACAATAAAAAAAAACCACAGTAACTTTTGCGTTGAAATGTGATCTCAAGCAGGCGCCGACGCCACTCTTGAGTTTCGCTTCACGTACAATTGTAAAATTTTCCCAACAACAAATATCCATTTATTTTCATTTCATTTAATAAAATGAATAAGCGGTCCGCTTCTTATGAGTTAGCTTTCGACTATATTAAAAAAAACGCATTCTTAATATATTTATTCCATTCATTTATTTTTTAATTATTTCTTAAAACTGTCTCTATTCTTAAGTATAATTTTTCTGCATCCTGAAAGTTTTTATACCTGTTGCCGCGCTCTTCCTTTCGATCTACGTTGCTCCAACCGTGCCTCTAGGCTTCCTATTTCTTCCCATGCTCTGCGTGATGCCTCCCATGGAACTGGATTAGTGGTCTCTCATACCAGTGCCCTCAGGTATGCTAGGCGTTTCCTGTCCTGCGTTAGTTTACCGCCACGACGCTTCTTCGGCTTCGGTGTTTTCGGTGTCGCAGTTGCCACTCGCTCTCTTTGCTCCAGCTGCCGCTTACGATATTCCTCTATCGTTAATTTTGCTGGTCCCTGCTTCTCCACTTCCGTCGGAATATCCTTCGGTGCCTGTGCCGTACTCTCCGTTACGTACTGTGGCACGCATTCCATTGAGTCTTCTCAGTCCAAGATATGTTCCGTATCTGACTACGAATAATCATTTCTATATTTTTCACAAAAACCATTTAAAATAAACAATAATGACCTCGCTTGCAATAAAATTGGTTTGTAAAATTTTTACAACCCAATTTTATTCAGCAAACGACTCAAAAATTGTAGATTTTAACTCCCGATTTTAATCAGTTCATTTTAACTGCGCACTTACACACCCCACTTCGCGTTGGACAGACAAAATGTCAATGCGGAACTCAGAAAAGCTTAAATTGTACATGACTCCGTCAAAGAACCAAATTATCCTTAAGGGTTTTATTATTGACAAAATTTTGTAAAGAGTGCACGTAAAAAAAAAGTTCCCTTAATAATGGATCTTTTTAATTCGGAAAAATTAAAAAATAACTTATTATTCTTATTATTCCCATTACTACCATTATCATATTAAGAACTTATTCATTCCCCAACAATTCACTTTCAAATAACACTTTAAAACTATTTAAAACTTCTAAAACTATTCAAAAACTTTCCAAACAACTTCCCAGAGTGAAAGGGTCGACCTCAGCAAAGGTTTCGTCCGGCGGTGAACGCCATTGGACAGACAAGGGTGCCTGGCTTGACGCTGGCGCTCCTTTTAATTAGTCCACAAATTTCACCAAAATTTTCACTCACTTACCTTTACTTTCCTTCGCGCGATCCTCGGCTCGAAAATCCGGCTGCGGCAAAACGTTGTGTGTCTTCCTTGAATGGGGTCCCTCCCAAAGAAAAGTCCATTGTGCCTTCAACGATCTTTATTGCTTTTTCCTATGCAGCGGCGGTCTGCGCGCTGTAGGCTCACTAACCGAACTCTACTTTCAAACATTAAATCATTTCTACTTAAGCTCGGTCGACGTAGCCGTCGGCGAAACTAAAGTGGACCGGTATGTCGCAATTCCACTATTTTGCAATATTAAATTCTTAATCTTAATATTTGCCAATATTAACGTCGGCAGAATTAAATTGGGAACGATTTAATTCTTCCGCGTTTGCTCTTTGCTTTTATTTTAGCTAATTTTATTTATTCGAAAAGCTGCTTGGCTTGACCTCGAGAAAATCTATTTGGTGGCAATTAGCTTCCACACTTGCTACCATGCAGACGGTGCTGGTTACTATCTTGGCTTTCCAGAGCTTTGCCCGGAGCTTATAATTAGCTTCCACACTTGCTACCATGCAGAGTCCTGGTTGCTAGCTTGGCTTTCGAGCTTCCCAAAACAAAATGCTTGGCTTGCACTAAAGGTTGAACTTGACCTTGACTCACTAACTGAGTTATTAACAAGTGCCAATGTTCTAGCCTTGACGGTGTGAATGCGACATACAACATAAGCGCGAGGTGTTATCTCGGATTGCAAGATTGTTTGACCCGGCAGGATGGCTTGCTCCAGTCATTGTCATTGCAAAAACCATTATGCAACAACTCTGGCTGGACGGCATCGGATGGGACGACTCACTCACTCCCATCACTTTGCAACGTTGGCTTCAATTCGTTCAATGTTACCGCCATATCAATCTCCTCAAAATACCCCGATGGATTCATATCACCCCAAGTAGCAACGTTGAAATTCATGCTTTCTGCGATGCTTCCAAGAAAGCATATGCTGGCGTGATCTACGTGCTCACTCGTAACTCCGGCATCACTTCGACTTCCTTGCTCCTTGCCAAAACGAAGGTCGCCCCAATCAAAACCATATCGATCCCTCGATTGGAACTCTGCGGAGCTGCTCTTCTGGTCGACATGATTGATGCAATTGTGCCCTATCTCGACTTTCCACGTTATGACCTTCACTGTTGGACCGACTCGACTATAGTGCTGGCGTGATTGAAACCACCACCCTGCACATGGACGACGTTCGTCGCCAAACGTGTCGCGAAAATTGTCGAAGTGGCGGACAACACTCCCTGGTAACATGTCGACTCGGAGAGTAATCCAGAGGATCTTGCCAGCAGAGGCATGTATCCGCTGGATTTGCTTCACACCCCCCTCTGGTGGCAAGGACCTGCATGGCTGCGGCAAGCGAGGACGCAGTGGCCCCACTACACTGCCCCCCACGAGTTCGAAACTGACTTGGAGGCCAAGCCCATAAAAACTAATTTCACTTATTACCACTAATTTGAGGACCCCCTAGAGAGATTCTCTTCTTTCCCGCGAGCCCTTCGTGTATTGGCGTATGCTTTTCGGTTCCTGCAGCATACGCACCCCCCATTACCGTCCTCATTTTCGGCGCGAAACTACTCTCATTGACTTCGATGAGATTCAAGCCGTTCAGACGCGGCTCATCATTGTCGCGCAAAAAGTTCATTTCAACGACGAATACCATTGCCTTGAACTGAAACAAACTCTTGAGCGCAAGAGCTCTCTTCTCTCGTTTAACCCATTTCTCTCACTTGACGGACTCCTCCGCGTGAGCGGACGGTTAATCTCTTGTCCATCTCTCTCGTACGATGAACGCCATCCCATTTTGCTCCCCTACAATTGTGTCTTCATCCGCCTCTTGGTTCGGTTTATCCATGATATCAGCTTACATGGTGGAAGCCAGCTGATGCTGCGCCGCTCTACACCCTGAGCGCACCACACTCTCTCGCCCCTTTGCTGCCACCGGTGTGGACTTCGCTGGACCGTTCGACATCAAGAACTACACTGGAAGAGCCTGCCTCATCACCAAAGGCTACGTTTGCGTCTTCGTGTTTTGCGACGAAGGCCATATACCTCGAACCTGCCAGCGACTTGTCAACCCCGACATTTCTCCTGCCAGAGCTGTCAGAGCTGTCTATCAGAAATTTTGCTCCCGGTGAAAAATTGAATATCTCACCGAACTCCACAAACGCACCAAATGGAAGTTTCCCCAAGTCAACTTGAAAATTAATGACATGGTTGTCTTACGAGATGAAAATCTCCCCCCAACAAAATGGCGATTCGGTCGCATAACTCACGTTTATCCCGGTTCTGACGATAGAACACGTGTCGCGGACGTCCGAACCGAACAAGGAACCATAACACGACCCCTTAGCAAAATGTTATTGCTCCCATCTGAAGCTTCGCCACCCGCGAGCTTTTCGCACCCCAGCGAATCTCCCTAAACGACTAGTACTTATATCTCCTCATTTCATCACCATGAATCCAAAGAACTCAAACTTCACCCCATCCTAACGCAGCTTTTTCCCCCACCAAATCCGGTATAACGGGATCGGCTGGTCCTTCCATGACCCGTATACCAAATTTCAGCCGCCGAGATCGGCGTTACCGTCGAAGGAGCCACCCCCGCTATTCACACCCCCGTGTTGGACGCCACTTTCCCATAACGTGACGCCGACCGCCCGCCCGCCAGATTACCCGGAACGTATGCGCGTAAGGTGGAGCCGTATGCGTTGCCGCCCCGTGCAGCGCACTTTAGTCCCACGGATGCAGCCCAATCTGCTGGTCACTCCCCCCCCCCCCGCGGAATCCCTGACCAACCTGATGGTTAATCCCTAAAACCATCACGTATCCGTGGCTAAGGCGAGGAACCTCCTCCTCGTGCGTCTCTAACCTGAGCAAAGTTGCAGTACTGCAAGGCGGGCGGGATGTTCACGCGAAAACCCCACCGTCTCCCGTCGCTTTTCCCTTTGCGACAAAACCCCACGATAATCAATCAGCAACCCCGCTGATCACGAGCGGACCAAATTCCGTCTCGTTCCGTTCTTTTCTTTCTTTTTCTTTCACAGATAGATGGCGGTGGTCCCGGCGTGGAGAAAGCTCTCTTCTTTGATCGACTTCCCCACCGAGCGGACGAAGGGACTCCAGTGATGACAGCGAAGCTCACCCCTCTACTTCCGGACGCCGACTCCAGCTCCAATTGATCGTCGACTCCAACCACGAAGCTCACCCCTCTACTACCCGACGCCGACTCCAACTCCAATTGATCGTTTAAGTAAGTACATTTGCTTACATTTTTTACCCCACCCCCTTTTCTTGATCCTTCGAGCCATTCCACGAGCTCGAAGATCAAGCAAACACTAACCCTTCGAGCCATCCCACGCGCTCGAAGGCCACACAAACATTTGGTCCTTCGAGCCGGATACCACGAGCTCGGAAACCACTCCAACTCTCATCCCTTCGAGCCATCCCAAGCGCTCGAAGGTCACACAAACAGACATCATTGGCATATTACCGGAGACAACTTCAGGAAATAAATACATTTTTACGTTTCAGAAAGATCTTTCAAAATTTATGGCCTGCGTGGCGATTCCAGACGCAGAACCCAACACAATACGCGATAGGACAGAAGGCGTACGAATAAGGAATAGATCAGTACGGTGAGTTTATAAGTAAACATTTTGATGGTTTTGTCGGCGGTGTACAGACACCAATTTTTTTTTTTAAATTAGGGAAGTGTTTATTTTACGAGGGTTATAGAAGGAGGGAAGGAGATAACCCAACTGCAGGAGAATATAAAAAAACAACGAACACTAAGAACATTACATAATCGGCAGAATATAAAATAGAGACTGATATATATCTTCACTAGCTGGTGTAATAGCATTGACAATGTTATACACATTATTCCGAGTCATATTAATTGTAAAAGCAAAACGTAAGAACGCAATGAACCCCATTTGGAATTAACGGCGGCTCCGCGCCGTCATATTTCTGCATAATCTCTTTAAGTACCTTAACAACTTCAATACCGACTGTTAGTGTGTCGTTCGTACCACAACCACCAATCCCCACAACACGACAACGAAAACAAAAATTACCACGTACCACGACAACGAAATCCCAAAAGAAAAAACTCGAACCTCATATCTCTGAGTTTCACAGCAATTGTCCCAAATAAATCTAAAACTAGAATATAACGAGCGCTGCAACCAGTTAATGTGAATATAAGTTACTCGATTTTCGTTTCACACTCCAATTTTTTTTGTCCTTGCAATGCGTCTTTCCTTCTAGTCCAAAGCAACTTTTTTAATCTCCCAACGCTTGACTCTTCCTTAAGAAACAATTATATACAATGAGAATGAGAATGAGAACTAAAATAAACAAGTATCTTAACAAAAAAAAACCAGTACCATAGTAGGTGTAATAGTCTTAAATTTTCCCATTTAGTTTTTGATGAATAAGAATATTCACTTTCCCATTTAATTTTTCAATTTTTTTTAAAACTTGTAACGAAGTTCCCCGGCCTTCCGGTTTATAGCGTGGATGAGCTCGTCGGATGTCCAAGGTTCGTCACAGAAATTTATAATTCTGCTGGGATTTCTGTCTCCAAATACACTTTATTTGTGGCTTAAAATATTACACTAATGTGTAGTCTTGGGCGATAGATACAGCGATCTTAACTATGCTGTCTAAGCGAGAGGAGCCGAGCCAAGCTGGGTGCTACTCGGTCAGGGCGAGCGTGTTGTTCTGCTTTTGCTTGTGACGCACCCGCGTACTGCTGCGTGAGCACACGGCCGTGACGTCCGAAGAATTGGCTTTGCTTGCGACGCACCCGCGTACTGCTGCGTGAGCACACGGCCGTAACGTCCGATGAGTCTTTCGTCTCCGATCACGTCTAGTGTACGAACTATATATATATATCGCCGAACAGTCGATCCGGAGACACGCACTGACTACTAGACTCGTACCCGATCCGAAGACACGCGATAACCAGGATAGACGACAATATATATATTTATGCCTCCCGCTGAAACTTGGCTTACGCTTCGTCAGCACGCCTGGTCTAAGGTCACGTCACGCGGTTCAAAGATATATCGTGCCGTGCAGACAATCCGGAGACACGCACTGACTACTAGACTGGTACCCGATCCGAAGACACGCGATAACCAGAATAGTCGACAAAATATATTTATATAAATTCTCTTGGGAACACTACCGCGTCCGTTGCGAAGTCGCGTAGAATTTGTCCGGTCTGTGATATTACGGCCGGTACCCGTGGCTGATGTACCGATGATTATCCCAGCAGTCTCCAGGAGAAAATGCGTGCGTCAGCTTAGGCCGTCGATTCAGAGCTCCGGCAGAACACGACCGTTCGCTTCAGCAGTCGATCCAAGAAGAACGATCTGGTTCCGTTTTGCCTCGTTGCAAGCCTCTGTTTGCTTTCCATTCTGTTGTGTGCGTGTGTATGTTGCTCTGCTTCTGAGGTTGGCTCGCTCTCTCTCGCTTGTCTAATAGAATTCTTAACCTATTACATTTTGGTTTGTGTACCCACTTATCCTAAATGTACACCTTAACTTACAACCATGAATTCTAATTCTTTTACTTTAATTAACAGAATAACAATATAAAATGCTACAGTATACCAATATAAATAAATATCAGGAAGACGACGGCTGTCGTTGATTTGTGATTTGTGCATTTTGTAAATAAAAATGCGCCGTCACAAACTTTTAATAAAAATTGTAAAAAAAATTCTAACAAAGTTGAATTACTTTAAGTACAAAAATTCCATCGCCCACTCCAGGAACGTAAACAGCGTATGTCCACCGCTCTGTAAATGACCCTGAGCGAGGCGAAGAAGTCCCAAAATCATTTTGGCTGTGTTGAGGGTTGGTCTTTCCTGGTATTCCTCCTTATACGCTTCCAGCGCGTCGGCCAAGGGATTGTGCTCCCAGCAAATATCCCGAATGTGGTCGATCGTTTCTTTTAAATATTCCACAAAAACCGATTGTTGCGACATGACTTGTCTTAACAAAACTCGCTTGATTGAATAAATTCGTAAACGATGAAGCGAATATTTATACTACGTTGGATGAATGAAATATTGCCCACATAAGCAATATTAAAAGGTAGCAACTAATTTGAATTTGATTTCATAATTCTAAAAAAAATACAAAATTGCAACAGAGCGGAACACACGTCCACAGGCGCCACACTAAGGAAAAATTTATTTTTGAATTATTTTTTTATGCGGACAATTTTATTTTCCAGTGGGATTTCGCTCAATGCTACTGCATTCAAATTCTTCTTTCCGGGTTTATAAATAATTTCGAACCCATATTCTGATAATCTATGCCTAAATCTGGCTAGGTGTGAAGTCTGATCCTTAAAATATGCTATTCTCTTTAAGGGTTGGTGATCTGTAAATATTATGAATGGCTTATCGAAAAGATATGCTATAAAGTTCTTTGTTGCCCAAACTATATCCAAATATTCCTTTTCAATTGTGGAATACCGTTTCTCGGCCCTATTAAGTGCCCTACTGGCAAAAACTATCGGCCGGTCTTGTCCCTTGGGACAACACTGCGCCCAGGGCTTCATTGCTGGCGTCTGTTGTTTACAAGAATGGTTTTGAAAAGTCGGGATAAGCGATATTATTGCCTGCTTGAGGTCTTCGAATGCCGTCTGACAATCCTCGGTCCAAAGAAATTTAGCCCCCTTCCTAAGCAATATGTTAATTGGTAAAATTATTTTTGCCGTACCTCCAATAAACTTCCTATAATAATTAACTAATCCTAAAAATGCCTGAACCTCCTTCTTACTCCTCCTCCTTCTTACTCCTCCTTCTTAATCCAAAATTTTTGTGGATCGGGGAGCGCACCTAACTCTGAACACTTCTGACCTAAATAAACAATTTCTCTCCTTAAAAACTGACAATTTTATATTGTTATTTCTTAGAATCTCAAAAACTTTACGAAGCCTATCTTTGTGCTGCTGTAAATTTCTGCCGTATACTACAATGACGTGTAAATAAACGAAACAATCTATATCATGTGTGAACAATCTGAACAAACTGTGTGAAACAATCTGAAGCCCTGTGATTCATAATTCTCTGAAAAGTTTCAGGTGTCCCAGTTAACCCAAATGGCATTCTATTAAATTCAAAGTGGCCCGAACCCGAACCCGAACTACATTCCGTCTTCTCTTTGTCCTTATCATCAACTAACAGGTGATGATAGCCACTAGCGAGATCTAGTGTCGAAATATATCTACAGTGTCCTCAATGTTCTAAAATTTCTCCTATTCTAGGAATAGGGAAAAACTGCTTAATTGTAACGTCATTTACCTTCCTATAATTTATAACTAACCTCCATTTCTTTAGTTCGTCCTTTGACGCTTTCTTAGATATCCAGATTTGGTATGAGAATTCCAGGGAGATTTGGTATGGGATATAATCCCGTCGTCCCTGCCTCTTTGTTTCTTCTTCAAAAACTTCAAACGTATCCACTGACTCAACGGCCGTTGCACCTACCGTTTTTTTTTGTTATTTACTTTTTGCTTAACTTTGATTTCTAATACCTTGCTACTTACCTTTTCAACGTTTATTTTTGGGAATAATTCAACATTTTCAACACTTTTTATACTACAACTAGGTCGACTGTCAACTTTTTCGCAACAACCAGAGGAGTGCGTGCCCACAATAATTTCTGATGTCTGATCTACCGCTCTCATGATGTTTGGCCTTCTTTTACTGTTAATTTTAGGGTTCCCAGTTCAGTGACCTTGGTTGGGCCCTTTCCTGTTTCCCCTGAAACATTTCCCAGTTCCGTTTCGCTTGGCAGTTTTTCACAAAATGCTCCGTTCGATTGCAAAAATGGCATCTCAATTGATTGTCCGTCCTTTCAGCATAGTTCTTGTGTTGGTTAAACCCACCTCTACTGCCGATATTCGCCGGTCGTTTTTAGTATCCACTTGACTAGTCCTTTTTTTATGGCAGATGAAACCAATCTCAGGGGATACCCCCATCCATGCAAAGCATTCGTTGGTTTAGAAGGGGGAAAGGTTAGGGGGCAGGGGAAAAGTGGGAGTAGTGTCGATTTACACCTCTTTTAAAAGCTTCGACGTTATAAGTGAGTGAGAAAACATGCGCAGAGAGACTATTCCACAACTTAACTGCGCGAACGAGAAACGAATTCTTGCGGTAGTGGGTAGTGCGTTGGAACGGGTTAAAGACGTAAAAGGGGTGCGCCGCTCTGGAAAGCCGAGTAGATCTGTTGAATACCTGTACCGAAGGAATCAGGCTGGCTACTTCAGAGGAACAATTACCGGTATCGGATACAATTATCGGTAAAATATGGATACACACCCCACATCCCGACGACATCCCAAGGTTTCAATAGAGCTGGATACCCTAATGTCCCCTATAAGTTTTATCGCACGACCTTGTATACGGTCCAGAAGCTGAAGATATGTTTTCGAAGCTCCCGACCATATATGCGAGTTGTACTCGATTTTCGGACGGATACAGGTGGTGTAGATACAACGAAGGTCGGTTGGAGTGAAGTATTTCTTGCACCCCTTTAAAAAGCCTAAGCACTTGGCAGCTTCTTTCGAAACATCAAAAATGTGATCCTTCCAACGAAGATCGCATTGGATTGACATGCCCAGAACATCAAGAGCCTCCGACTCATTAATATCCACACCACCCATATTTAAATGTGGGAAGTTGTCGCCCACCAAACGTATATTCTGAGTACAGGTTCACTGGGAAATTTTTTTTAATAATATCTATCACGTTGATTTGCACAATATCAATTTTGAACGGTACATCGTTTTTTAATTGATTTGTTAAGGGTCGAACAATTTGGGCATATCCTTCAACAAACTCTAGCTAGTGACCCCTAGGAATCACACATCCTTTTCATTTCTGGGTATAGCGAAATTTTTTACCACATTGCACTTTGTTTTTGCGGGAGTTATTGTCCCATTCTCAATGATATATCCCAGTAACTCAATTTTTGTTTTCATAGATGTGAATTTTTTCCAGTTAAAATCTAATCAATACGAAGATGCGAGAGCTAGGATTTTTGCGAGCAAAATTGAGGCCGGAAGAAGAGCGCTCGGAATTTTAGGAAGATCGCAAAGATGAGGGAGAAACACTGGAACATGAATTGAATTAAAAAGCTCATCGTTTCAACCATAGTGACGCTTAAAGGCGATAACAGGTTTCTTGCTAGAACGAAAGTGGACGACGAGGAAGTGGTTGCCCTTTTGGACTCTGGCGCTTCGGCAAATTGTATCGGTAAAGTTGCAGCAGCAGTTGTCGGGGTACCAGTAGTCTGGGAGGGGGTGACAAGAGACATGGAGTTTCTCCTTGTTCCCGCTTTACAACAAAGTATATATTTCGGGGTGGACTTCTGGCGTACCTTTGGTATGTCCGTCGTCAGCAAGGGTTCTGTAGAGGATGACGCAGCTAAACCAGTGTCCGTGTCAGTACCGGGACAGACTTCTTTTGACCTGACGTTTGACACGAAACAGTATGTGCTTTCCAAAGAGCAAACGGATGATCTGGAGAGAGACAAGGCTAAATTCCCATCTTTTGCTGCGCTGGGTCTCGGGAAATCTGACATGGAAGAGCATGTGATAGAGGTAGTGGACGAAAATTTGCACGTGAAGCAACGTTACTATCCTATCTCGCCCGTGATCCAGAACATCTGATGTTCGATGAGCTCCATCGAATGCTTAGTTTAGGAGTCATCGAGGTCAGCCACAACAGCTGGAGCTCTCCAGTGACGTTGCTGAGGAAGAAGCATAAAAACAGGCTGTACCTTGATGCAAACAAACTAAACGAACGGCCGATTTAAGACCCTAATCGCTTGTCACACATTGATGGCATCATTAGCCGGTTGCAGCAAACCCACTATATCAGCGCCATCGACTTAAAGGGCGCGTTCTGACAGATTCCGCTGGAGGAAAAGTCGAGGGGTAAGACGGCATTCACAGTCCCGGGCAGACCGCTATGCTATCACGGTTATGCCCTTCGGACTGTGCAGGCTGATGGACAAAGTTATTCTCTCCGCTATGCAGGAGAATGTCTTTGTCTACGTCTTTATATTCAATGTAACGCATCGACGCATAGAGTGGGGGGAGTACTCTACCAGATGGATTACGAGGGTAATGAGCATCCAATACCCTATATGTCAGCAAATTTCAGTAAGGCTCAGAGGAACTGCAGTGTCACTGAGCTAGAGCGTTACGCTGCAATATTAAGCGTGAAAAAGTCTCGTGCGTATGTGGAGGGCTTACCTTTCACTATAATCACAGATCACGCGAGCTTGAAGTGGCTTATAAACCAAAAGGATCTGTCTGGTCGCTTAGCCAGGTGGAGCTTGAAGCTTCAAGCATACAATTTTAACATAGAGCACCGCAAAGGAGCTCAGAACGTGCTGCCGAATGCTCTCTCTCGAATTCGTAAGGAAGGGTACCGTTGGACAGATCACTCTTGACGTTGAGCTCAACTCTCCAGCATTTTCTTCGGAAGAGTATGAAGAGCTGAGGAAAACAGTGGCGGAGAAAAAGGACAGGATACCACACCTTGTAGTTTCTGATGGTTTCGTATACAAACGGACGAATTTTATGACAGGGGACGCTCTTGAAGAGGACCATGCCTGGCAGCTCTGGGTGCCGGCTCAGCTGCGTGCTGGGTTACTGGAGGCTTCCCATTGCTCTGCTTCGACACGACACGGCGGAATTCACAAGACGCTGGCGAGGCTAAGAACCAAATATTATTGGCGGGGATGATTGAAGACGTGCAATATTTAATTAAGAGCTGTGATATTTGCAAAGGAACCAAGACTTTCAACGCAATGAGCCGTCCACTGATGGGTGGACAACATATTACAGAGTGATCCTTTCAGCGTCTCTACATACCTTCATCTTTGTGTATAGTATTTGGAACATTTCTCTAAGTTTGTCTTCCTAAAAACCATGCGTAAAGCCACAGAGGCTGATGTTGTCAAGTATTTAGAGTGTGATGTGCTCCATGTGTTTGGTGTGCCTATCGATTCAGATAACGGCAGGCAATTTGTGCCTGATATTTTTATGTCGTTTTTGTCGTTGTGTAGATATGGTGTAGGTCATATCAAGACGAGGATTAATTCGCTACAGGCGAACGCATCTGAAAGGGCAAATAGGTCAGTGCTGCAGATGGTGCGTGCATTTGTGGGAGAGAACCAACGAAATTGGGACGTGCATGTGAGTGTCGCAGCGTTCGCGCTAAGAAGTGTAGTGCACAGTTCTACCGGAGTTGAACCCTACTACGCATTGTTTGGATCTCACATGGTTCAGCATGGAGGGGCTTATGGGCTGATGGGGCGCTTGAGTTCGGCGAAGAATGGGGATTATACCGTGAATGACGCGGGAGATAAGCAGCATCTGCTGAGAGAAGAGATTTTCAACGAACTCAAACTGGCTCCTGAACGAAGTGCAAATACAAGCAACTTGGTTGACGGGTACAATGCCAAGTTGGCCCTAGCCAATGTCAAGTGCGTGGTTATGGAGACTATCGGGAGGTTGGAGGTATACCACGCTAAGGATATGTTTGTAGCTTAGGGTTTTAGTCAGGATTTAGTGCAATTTAGATTTATGGTTAATGTCTATTATATATTTACTATTTATTTATTATATAGTACTATTATTTATTTATTTATTGTATTATTTATTTTATATAATATATATTTGCTTATTTATTTATTTTATTTACTATATACTATACTTAATTATTTATTACATGATTATACACTTTATTTTTTTGGTAATTATTTCTGTGATTATTTATTTCTTTATTTCTATTTATGAAAGTGTTTTGTGACCGATTTTTGTAAATTTATGACCTGACTAATTTATTTATTTATTTGTTTTTTTTATTTATATATGTATTGGCTGTTATATTTACTTGACTATTTAATTATTGCAGTGATATTTTATCTTTGATTTTACTTATATGAACGTAGGTTTTCAAGTATTGTAGTTTAGTGCAATATAGGTATAGGTTTAGGTTTAGAGCTAGATAAAATAACAGGGAACAGTGCAATTTCTATGTTTCTTGTTCCGAGGGCAGTTGTTGTGTCCTGTCGAAATATAAGTAACTGTAGTATTTTCCGGCTAGGTAGATCAGAGAATCTGTAGAGCACAAGCAGTAACGGTGCTTTGCTCGGATATAACTCTGGGTTATATCAGGCATTTACCAATTCGTCCCAATTACTCTTTCGGTACTTCGTGTACCGTTTCTGATTAAAACATAATTTGATGCTAAATCGTTACCCTGTGGCCGATGTTAAATGGATGGGCCGGCACTCCTCGTTGGCTCTCCTCACCCAACTAACGCCACACACACCACGATATCAGCCGTACAAAAGGGGTTCAGTGAATGATGCTTCTCTGCCGCTGCTCGACTTCGGTGCTGAATCCTTCGGTGCTGAATTCTTCGGTGCTGAATCCGTTAATACACTGCAGAGGACGCTACTTGATGCCCTCTGACACTATTCTGACGTTGACTTCTCATGAAAGACCCTCCTCTGTTGACCTATCGCTGCTCCTACGCTGACTCTGTCCGGCCCACCTGTACTGAGACCGCCTCACGTGTTCTGACGCCGTTCGACGCTATTGAACGCTCCCACTGCTCACTGTACGAACGGCACCCGATTATTCTGCCATACAACTGTCAACTCTCGCGACTGCCCATTCGTTTTATACACGAAATATCTCTACACGGGGGCAACCAATTAGTTCTTCGTCTGGTCCGTACCCAATTCTGGATCCCCAAGGTGAAAAACCCCATCAAAACGATTACCCATACTTGCAAGCCTGGCATTCTACATCGGAAGAAGCAACGAACCCTGTACATGACAGCCCATTATTAACCCATTTTCTCATTCCAGATCTACAATGTATCTGATCCGCTGGGGCGTCTGCTGGCACCACCCGGGGCGGTGCCCATCTGCGCCGCCGCGCCGCCTATTGCTGCCCACCGTCCTCGGGAGCTGTCCCCAACGGCTGACGTCCTGGTGCTCGACGTCTCGGCCGACGAGGCACAAGCGCTTGTCACGACACGACGCTCGCCCACACCGCCAACCCGAGCTTTCCGGAGTTCTTTCGTCCGGCCTGAGGAAGCCTCCTCCGGTCCGGCCCCAGCACAGATGCCCATCTATCACGAAGACCTCCAAGGTCGTGGATGTCTGCGAGTTCGTGTGATGTCGGTGCGATATCCGCCGCGCCGCTTGCCGCGTCCACCACCAGAGCCGGCCCAGAGACGTGCGCCCTCACCACCCGCGCCGGCCCTAGACGTCTGCGGCCCGCCCCACCGAAATCGGCGCCGCAACGTGCACCACCAGCACCGCCGGCTCCATAAGCACCACCGGAGACGAGGCACGGCGCCAGTTGTCGGGGTTTGGGGGTTTGCAGTCCTGCAAGGCGGGCAGTATGTTAACGCCAACTGCCGCTCGCCAGAGGTGCTCCCCCATCGATCGGTAGGGTGTCAGGAGTGAGCAGCCCAGTCTCTCTCCTGTCAGCCTGCCGGTCATGAGATGCGCCTCTCTCGTGAGAGTAAGTTCGGCTGCGGGCTCTCTCCGCGGCAGCTGGCTCTAATTGACCGGCTTCCAGCGATCGTCGCTGGACCCACACGAGACACTTCTTTCTTCTTGCTGTAGAACCACAGACGCGAGCAGAGTGACAGTCAACGCTGGAGTTAAAATCTTATAGTCTTTATTATATTGTGCATTATTTATTCACATACAAATATTTGGTATACCGTAATATGTATAAAAAGGGTTTGAAGTGCCTATAATTGTTGTGTTCGCAAAATATTTTGGTATTTAAAGAATAAACAGTAAATTGAGTGTTTTCGCATTTAATATTTGGTCTTTCGAGCCGGATAGTGATCGGAGACCACCCAACCATTTTCGAATAAACATTTGGTCCTTTGAGCCGGATAGTACTCGGAGACCACCCAACCATCTGAGCTGAAACAGGAGTTGTACTCCATTTTCCGACGGATATAAAGGGTGTAGGTACAGCGAAGATCGGTTGGAGTGAAGTATTTCTTGCATCGCTTTAAAAAGCCCAATCACTTGGCTGCTTCTTTCGACACATCAAAAGTTTGATCGTTCCAACGAAGATCGCACTGGGTTGGCAAGCCCAGAATATCAAGTGCCTCCGACTTATTAATATCCACACCATCCATATTTAGAGGTGGGAAGTTGTCAACCGCCAGACGTTTGTGGGTCAACAAACAGCATTAGGTCTTCCGCGCATTAAAATCTATCCGATTCGCTTGACCCCACTCCTGGATTTTGTTGAGGTCAGATTTGAGTGTGTCCAAAATATAAGGCCGCCTGGAGAATGAACAATGAATGAATGCATGAACAATGAATGAATGCATGGCAAATGCTGCTGTCACCAGAAGACGAGTAGACAGGGTTTGATGTCAATTTTAAGAAATGTGAAACTTTTTATTTTAAGAAATATTATTATATTATTTTAATTTTAATTTAATTTAATTAATTAATTAATTAATAATCAATTAATAATTAATTAATAATTAATTAATAATTAATTAATTAATTAATTAAATAAAATTAAAATTAAAATAATATAATAATATTATTAATTAATTAATTAATAATATTATTAATTAATAAACATTTCCGAAGAATGTGATGAAATCTTACACAATTTAGGGGTGCATGAATGTGCATGCATACATTTCTTTCTCACAATTTAGGATTGCATGAGTGTGCATACATAAATTTTATATATTAATGTTTTCTTAATTCTTAGAATTAGCTTAATTAATTCTTAGAAAAAAGCATACAACCGTAAGTACGAGTAATTTGCGAGTTTTTTCACTTTATAAAATAATGTGATAGAACATATAGTCAGTCAACAATCAACTCTTAACTTAACAACATGGATCACATAAATATGCCGACATTTTTAATTCGAGTTCATGAGTTTTTAGTAACTCACAGGGAAAATATACTGGAAGAGCATTTTGATTACATTTTAACCAACTATATAAAACTAAGCCAGTATAATAATGCCTATGCGATTGAGTCACGACATGGATGCCATTATACTACGTGTTTCTGGTCTTCAAGTGAAACTGTGGAGGGACCAGACACTTGTGTTTGCTGCAATATGAATTTAATTGTATGTAGAATAAATAAATTGATATAATTTTATACCAGATTATATAAATAAAAGGATATATTTATAAAATTATTTTATTTAATTTTTTTATTAAAATCTTTTTGACAATTTGCAAAATATGTTTCGAGTAGGGGTTGAGATTGAGGAAAGTCGACCGCTGAAGGCTGGAAGCTGAGGGCTGGCGGCTGGCGGCGGCGGTTAGTGGGGAGGGGGCAGAATGTATAGCGATAGCTCGACGGGCAGGAGAACGGGCGTGTGGTGAACAGCAAGTGGCAAGGGGAGAGACTGAAGGCTCGGGGGAGCGTCGTGAGTCATGGTGTGCTCGATGGATTCGAGCTTCAGCACTATATGCGGATCGTGACAGCGAAGGCAGAATTAGTGTTGTTGTTGTTGTTGTAAGACGCTACCTGAGAAACCTTAATGTAAACAATCCGCCGGCTCGTATTGTCGTTGTTTTTGCTGTTCTTTAGATATTTCTTTGGATCGAAATGAGGCTTACCATGCATTGGGATCAAACTGCGGCTTAGCTTAAAATGCTTACGGAAGCAGATTTGACTCTGATTTATTAAATATGGCACAGTTTCCAGAAGCAAAAAGTAAGAATTAAACATAAGAACACTAGAAGTAAAGAATATGATGAACGTATACGGATATTTTTTAAACTGGGATAACAAACAACGATCCATGGAGGTTGCTCTGCGCCTACAAAACCCAAACCTAACAAGTAAAAGTGTTGTCTTCGGCCTGGCCGAAGTCTAAATACCCCTCACCCGAGTAACTAAAAAAATTATATTTTCATCGTTTAACAACTTTTGCATAAGGACCACGAGCATTTTTGCAATTATTTTTCTAATGTCTCTACATACTGCTGGATGGAATCACGTAATATTTTAAACCGTTTATGGCATATTGACAACTTATGTATAAGTGGGCGAACTACGCCAATTTTTGGTATACAAATTGGTAATACCTATAGATATCTCGTCCAGCCACAGTTCGAAGACAGGCAATAAGAAACAACAACAGCAAGGCGAGTTTCATATTCCTTAAGATAACAACTCCGCGCTTCAGACCGTGGATGCGAATTCACAGCTCGAACCTCTCCCTTAACGTTTACATTAAATTTCACCACACTTCTGACGCTGCGTTTAAAAGCCGTCCGCCAGCCGCCAGCCGTCAGTCCGTCCGCAGGCCACCAGAGTTGCCAACTGACTCGACCAACAGAGTTACCACCCCTAGAAAAAGTTAAAAAAATATATAAAATAAAATATTAAACTAATAAAAACATAAAAAATTCTCGATCTGGACATTCCGTTTTCCACTCACATCTTATTTCTCACTTTTACACAAACACTACGCCCACTGTCTCGTTTTTACACAAAAAAAAACCCTTTGGAGAAATAATCCTCATACTCCTCATGAGTAAATTGTTGTGGATTAGACGCGCCATATACATATATACTACTAAAGTTGCTTAATTCTATATATAATTAATTCCATATATATTTTTGGTGTTAATTAAATTACCATAAATTAAACAAAATTGAACTTAATTTAAACTAAGTTTGAACTAAATTGAATTATTTGGAATTTAAATTGAATTAAATTGAAATGAAATATAATTAAACAGTATTGAATTAAATTTAAACTAAGTTTGAACTAAATTGAACTATTTGGAATTGAAATTGAATTAAATTGAAATGAACTAATATTTAACAGAACTGAACTAATTTTATAATAAGATTGTACTAAGTGAACTATTTGGAACTAATTAAAAATTTAAATGAATTGTATTACATAGAATTAAATTGAACTAAATTGAAAAGAGAAAGCAAATTAACTAAAATTAATTGTATTAAGCTAAGGAAAAATTTGAAAAAAAAACAAAATTTAACAGTATAATAAATTATAATATATAATATTATAATATATTATATAATATATAATATTATAATATATAATATATAATATTATATAATATATAATATTATAATATATTATATTACATATAATTTTTAAATAGCTAAAATGAGACATTTTACTTCCTTTGCTTTTTCTTTTTTTCATCCTTTTAGCGGATGCTTTGAAGGAAGGATATTTTTTAATTGGGTTTTCTTTTTTGCAATTTTCAGTATGCGTTGCTAAAGACGCAATTTTAGGCTAATGTGCTGGTGGACCTAAAAAGGGACTGACGCTCCTGGTCGTAACGGACGGACAGAAATGATGGACGGACAATGACGTGACAATTTACGGAGTCAGTGAGAGTGGATCTCACTTACAACGTGTAAGTATGTGATCCACGGTTGCGACCTTGTTGGTCTCGGTAGGGTTTGTGTTGTTTTGTAATGTTTAGAGTGAATGTGTGTATGTAATGAGAGTGCAGGTATAGTTTGGGTCTGGATTGTATGGTGGCATGATTGTGGTTAAGTGAGTGAAGGTGAGTGGGGTTCAGTGAGGGGGAAATGGATGAAAGCCATGTGATGGCAGTGTGATTGGATATGGTGAACTGGGCGGTCTCATTGCATGCACTAAAGGTGAATGTGATTCTCTTTTTCTTTGTCTTCACTCTTCCTTGATTTCTTCTTTCCTTGCTTCTACTTCTTCTTCCTTTCCACTATTCCTATCTATTTATATATATTTATAAATAAAAATACATGGTACGATTTCTTTTTGTTGTGGGTTTGGGTGGCAACAAGCCTTCCATTAGCCGACGATCTGAGTCACTGCCGCCGTGCCACTGTCACCCGAAATCTGCTCACAACAGACTCGTCGAGATATCAACAGTTCAGTGAATCATGAGCGATCTCGAAGTTTCAGCGAGACGTCATCAGTTCCATCACTGATCTCGAAAACTTAACGAGATACCAGTCCACTGATCATCAGTGATTTCGAAAACTCAGCGAGATACCAAAGACTCAGTAAATCGTCGAAGAGGACAATAACCTCAAAAACTCAGCAAGACACCAAGTACCCTGCAAGTCAACAGCGACTTCAAAGACGCGCTAATGTTGACAGCTGAATTTACTATTTGAGTGAGACAAACTCAACACTGACAATAGAATAATCAAGTAGTAAGGTGAATAAAGATATTGAACTACACTCTTGTCTTCTAATCGATCCATGGAATCCCGCCGAACTATTCCAAGTCTTAGAAGCAGACAAGACGGTTCGTCACAAGGCTGAGGATTACATCAATCGGTACAAACAGTGTACGTGGGAGGATTAAAGTTGATTAGTTCAAGTGGCTGTTTCCTCTTCAACAGAACACAATCAGCACATATAGCGCAATTTAAATACTACACGAAACCCCGTGAAATTATACGATTGTACATAAGACTAGATAAACGATCAAAAGAGCTTAAGCCACTCTGATGATTTAATGAAATTTATAAGTGTATGCAGGGGTACACTAATGTACTTTCTATATTCGATGTGAAAATTTTCCTTAAAATCCCCAGATTTCCACAGATTCTTCTGCTTTATTATGTTTTATTTTATAATACTCTGTTTTATTTTAGAAGTGTTTTATTTTATAATTGTTTAATTGTATGTTATAATTTTTCGTCTCAAATACTTGATACATTTAATTTTTATTCTTAGCTGTATTCTTTATTTTGTTTCTGCTCTTTTGCATACTGTTAGGTAACTGTAAGTCGATTGAAGGCTTTGCATTGTGAACTAAGCATATAAAATTTATTTACCTTAGTAAGAGTCATCCTATCGATTTCCAGCTTGTCTTTTGTCTTATGTTGCCTGAAAGGAGAATGCCCTTTTAGCAATTTGTGGAGCATACATCCCAAACTAAACCAGTCCGCACTGCAGTCATAGGTAGTTCCTTTAGACAGTACTTCTGGAGCCATATACCCGTGGGTACCAACGGATGCATGCGGTTTTTTGCGTGAAAAGTCGCATGCTAAGCCAAGATCAGAAATCCGAACGTGTCCATTTTCATCAAGAAGTATATTTGCTGGTTTTAAGTCCCTATAAACAATGAATCGTTTGTGCATGTGATCTAAGCCAAGAATTATCTGTAAGTGTTTATATTTTGTCATCTGGGCTTTAAGCTGAAATTAATAACCCACCTCTGCAGCATAAAATTTAACATGGTCTTCATTAAAAACGCCATGTTGAGACAAATGGTAATGCAAGTCTCCGCCATTCATTAGGTCTAGTATAAAGCATAACTTATCAGGTGTGTGAAATGAATATGTCATGCACACAATAAATGGACAATCAGCCTAAAGTAAAGGTTTTTGAGAAAACGTAAAAGTGTACGTTATTTATACATTACGCCGGTACTGACAGCTTTTAACATAGCCCTTTCATTTAAAGCAAGCGCTTCACCTTGCTTCATTTTTATTCGTTTTTTGTCCAAACACTTCATAGCATACATTTTTCCTGTGTCTGCCTTCCGACATCCATAAACTTCACCAAAACCTCCTCGGCCTATTATCCTGTGTACACTAAAGTCATTCATTGTTAACTACAATAATCAAAAGTTATTTAATTTGTATCGATTTATTGAATTTTAATGGTTAATAAAAAAATGTTAATGGTTAATAAAAAGTAAGAAGGATGTTTTTGGCCAGGCCAAAGTCTGAATACCCTACACCCACAAAATTAAAAGCTAGCTCAGGAGGCCCTTAAAGGTAAAATCCTTTATAACCGTTTAAGTGAGAATTATGCTAATACCGGAAAACAATTTCGTCCTTATATTACTACATACATAATGTACTTCAAGAAAAAGAATCACAATGTGTGTATTCCCTTCGAAATTTAGTATATACATATAAATAGGTACAGTGCGCCTATTTTAAAACGTTTTTATTAGGTCGCTTTCTTGTCTGTTCTCGTACAAATTTTGCAATTATTAATTATACATTTATATATTGACTTTGCTCTTCCGTTGGTAACGCAGAGAAGGAGACGAGATAGATGTAGAAAAGTATATATATTCTTGCTCAGCGTCACCTCCTGAATTGATTGAGCATTGTCCGTCCGTCTGTCTGTCTGTCTATTGAAATCACGATGACGAGCAAATATTCTCTGTTGGGGCAGTTTGGGATTGATGGACGAGATCGGTTAACAACCACGCCTACTTTACATACGGAATGTAAAGGCACCTCGTTTTAAAAAATTTTATAATGTGAATATCTCATAAACCGTACGAAATATAGAGGTATAATTTTATTCCTTAACATATAGTTTCACAACCATTCATGACAAACTTGGCAATATCTCATAAACGGTATAAGATATTGAGACGTAATTTTATCACGATATATCTGGAGGTATTACCAATAAGCTTTCTAAAAATGGGCGTGCCACGCCCACTCATAAAAAGTGGTCAGTATCTTGTAAATGGTATAAGATATTAATACGTAATTTTATCATGAGGTATCTACCGATATATATCTACTTTGCTTACCAAAAATGGGAGTGGTCCGCCCACTTATACAAAAGTTGTCAATTTCCATCAAACGGTTCAAAATATTGTATTAAACGTGATTCTATACAGCAGTATCTAGAGACATTACAAAAATTTTGGCCAAAAACGGGCGTGGTCCGCTTACTTACAATATATAAAAGTTCTTAGGTGGCGAAATTATAATTTTTTTATTTACTCGGATGTAGGGTATTTAGACTTCGACCAGGCCGAAGACAACACTCTTAATTCTTTTGAATTATCTTCTCAATGAGCCAGAGACTTAAAACTTAAAGCTCAAGACTGTATGACAACGCAATATTAAGTATAAACTGACTACCGAATTTTGAAATGAAAATTTCCGCACAAAAACATGATTCGCAGCACTTACACACAAAGTTCCCAGCGTTTCGGCCTTTATAGTATATTGACTAAATCGAAATGAAAGCATGCGCCTAAAAGCATGCTTCATAGCATTTACAAGCAAAGTTCCGAACATTTCGGTTTTTGTATTGACTAAATTGGAACTACAAAACAAACATATGTTTCTGCTAAATTGAAACATATAGACTAGTGGTCTATGGTCAGTTACTACTTTGAATTTTCTACCAAAAAGATACAGTTTGAAAAAAAATTAATGCCCCAATGAATAGCTAATAACCCTTTCTCTACTACCGGTTTGTTAATGTCATGTTTTTCTAGTGATTTGCTAGCATAGGATATTGGAAGATATTTGCCTATTTTTCCTTGTGATAATACTACTCCTAATGCATAATTTGATGCATCGGTTGTAAGGCTGAACGGTTAATAGAAATTGGGATATTCTAATATAGGAGGGTTAATTAATTTTTCTTTAAGTGTGTACAAAACCTATTTGGCATTCCTCAGTCCACTTAAATTTTGATGATTTCTTCAACAATAAATTTAAACATTTAGCAAAAGATAATATAATACAAAGATGTGTTACTGCCATACAAAGCAATTCAAGTGGGATTTTGGGAAAATCCCAGAAGAGCTTTGAGAGTATAAAATTAAAATTTTGTGGGAGTGAGAGAACAGCTTATGAGAGTAAGTGCTGCAACTTGCACTTACAATATAAGTGAGTATATATATATATATATATATATTGCAGCAACGTGCACTTACTCTCATAAGCTGTTCTTTCACTCCCACAAAATTTTAAATATATATATATATATATATATATATATATATATATATATATATATATATATATATATATATATATATATATATACTATATACCTAAATACTAAACTATATATAACTGTTCATGCTATAATCCCTGTTTTCCCTTCATTGGTTCCCCACACCAATGAAACAGCGACCTTGCTGAACATCATTCGAGCGGACACGATACCGTTTCGTTCCTTTTCTTCCTCTTTTATTCAGATGTTTTGAAAGATGGAGGGTGGTTCTGGCTTGGGCACTTTACTCTTTTTCCCAACGTGATCGAAGCAGCAACACATCGCCACTCAAATAAATTTAAGTACTCGCACAAATTTGCTTCATTCTCACTAAGCAACACATCACATCATCATACCACCATCACTGATCTCACTCAGAAGCAACAGATTACTTCATCATACCACCATCAATGGTCTCACTCAAAAGTAACACATCACATCACCTTACTACCACCACTGATCCCACTTAAAATTCAGAAGAACACATCCCCCCCACCCCCTCGAGTTTCATCCACCATCGGTGAGTACATTTGACGTACACCAGAGTTACATATGTACGAGTATATATAAGTCTGCGTGATGCACTCCTCTGTGCACACCTAAGCCGGCCGCACAGACATTTGGTCCTTCGAGCCGGATTCACCACGAGCTCGGAGACGACCCAAACATTTGGCCCTTCGAGTCGGATTCCCCACGAGCTCGGAGACCACGCCAACATTTGGTCCAATCGAACCGGATATTGCGCCGGCAAAACTCCCGCCCCCTAAGAAACTAATTATAAATAATACGATACTAGATAGACTTATATTGCACTCTCGTGCATATAAAATCTGTATACTTCCATTGTCTCGGTTCGGCGAGTTGCTTTTCAGCTGTGGTAGCGACTGGACGTGTGTTTTCGGAGTGCTCCCGGTGATTTTTGGTGTCCTACCTAGGTAGGCCTTTTTTCGTGTTTTTGCGCATTTTTGCAGTTTTGGTGTGGCGATACCGTCGGTTTACGGTTTAAATTCGTGTAAGTGCGTTGTTGCACGAATTCGGTAAGTAATTTGTTATAAACAAATTACTTTAGTTTTTGAAGTCATCCCTAGGGGTGCCTTTTTGCGATTTTTCGGAGTTCTTGCCGGTTCGGTGTTCCGGTGCCGTTTTTTTGCGGTTAATAATTTGTTGAGACAAATTAATAATTTGTTGAGACAAATTATTAACATTATTAATACTGTTGTGCCGATTTTGACGGTCTCGTGGTCGAGTGGTACACTTGAAAAGTGTCGGGTGTTGTCGAAATGTCCACAAAGACGACGCGTGTGAAGTCGCGGAAGAAGGCCGTCGCGGTTGGCGCGGTCGGGGTGAATGGTGCGGCTGAGGTGGACGTTGTCGTGGTGAAGTCCGCGAGGGATGACTCGTCGGCGGTGTCCGAATCGGAGCTCGCTGCGGCTTCCAAGCACGCAAGGAAGGAAGGAAGGAAGGCGCTGTGAAGGCCACAAAGAAGGCGTTCTCGGTGGACGCGTTGAAGATGGTGGGTCTGACGAGCGATTGTGAGTCCTCGTCATCGTCGTCAGACACCGAGATGAAGGTGGTAAGCCCCAAGCTTGCCACCAGGGTAAGTTGTAAGGTAGCTAAGGCAGGTAAGGGTTCCGGTGGGAGTGCCCGTGAGGGTACCCATGTGAGTGCTCCGGTGGTTGCCACCGCTGCCTCTGGGTCGTTCGGTGAGCGGCTCAAGGCAGTCACGGGTGCCCTCATTGGGGTCCTTTATGAGGGTGACGGTGTCAGCCGGTCGCTGAACCATCGTATTTTGGAGGTTGCGGGAGGCTATGAGCGTTTGCTCATCGAGCTCTCGGGGGAGAACGAGCGTCTGAAAGGACGCTTGGAGGAGCGAGGAGCCGCCAGTAGCGGGTTCGTGGCGCCGGTGGGTCGGCCAGTGCCGGTAAATCGGCCAGTGCCGATGAATTGGCCGGTAGTGGGGGGGTATGGCGGGTTTTTCGGGGGTTCCTGCCGGTGCTGGTGGCAGCACCGTTGTGGCAGCGCCCTCGCCCTTTCCGGCCCTGCCTCCTGCGCGCCCCGTTGTGAAACCAGTTGAGACGTGGTCCTTGGTGGTCAAGAGCCGGAAGGCCGGTGAGACACCACAGGAAGTGGTCGACAAGGTGGTGAAGCAGGTGGGCCCGACCCTGGGTGTGCGCGTCCATGAAGTAAAGGCTCTTCGTGGTAGTGGTGCGATTATTCGCACCGCCTCCGTGTCCGAACGCGAAAAAATCGCGTTAAATCCGAAGTTTAGCGAGGTTGGGTTGGACGTGAGCGTCAATAAGAAGCTTAGTCCCAAGGTCGTCGTTCGTGGGGTCCACTGTAGGATCACTCTTGACGAGTTCATGGGTGATCTCTATGAGATGAACCTTAAAGAACGGATGAGTTTGGCGACCTTTAAGAAGGAAGTCAAACTGGTGAGCCGCCCATGGAAGAAGGGCGGAGATGGTGCGACGAATGTCATCCTGGAGGGCAGTGGCCGTGCCATGGAAGCTCTTCTGAATGTGGGCAGTTGCTACGTCAAGTGGTTCTGCTTCCGTGTGGGGGAAGATGAGGTGACTCCCGGCTGCTTCCGCTGTCTCAGCCTGGACCACAGGGTGAAAGAATGCAGGTTGAAGGAAGATGTCTGCCGTCGTTGTGGGCAGTCTGGCCATCATGGTCGGAAGTGCGACAACGCGTTGCACTGCCGTAACTGCGCGTTTAATGGGAGGCCCGCTGCACATCGTATGATGTCGGCTGACTGCGCTATTCACGCTGCATATGTTGCCCGCGCGAATGCAAGACATTAGAATGTCTTGTAAGATTGTGCAGTTGAACTGTCAGAGCGCTTACGCTACGATGGGTGACTTGAGGCAATTTTTGTGCGAGTTAGGCAGCAGCTTTGCTCTGCTGCAGGAGCCGTACTACCAGCAGGGTGGGGTAAGGGGTTTGCCAGCTGGTATGCGTATCTTCTCCGATGTGGGGGGCAATTCTGCTGTAGTGGTGAACGACGTGCATACCCAGTGTATGCTCGTTGATTCAAGCGAATGGGGTGTTTGTGTGAGTGTGGAGGGTGTGTACGGCAAGCTCTTGTTGACAAGTGTTTACTGTCGTTATAGCAGTGATCTAGAGCCCTATATAAGGTATATGGATAGGGTGATACTACTTGCGAGTAGCAATCCCGTTATCCTCGGTGGTGACGCGAATGCATCATCCGCGCTTTGGTTCAGCAAAACGTCCAGATTGGCTGGGCGGCTGAGTCAACAGCGGGGTGAGATGCTGAGTGATTGGGTCACGAGTAGTGGCGTTCACGTGCTTAATGAGCCGAGTGAGTGGTATACCTTTGAGGGGCCTAAAGGTGTGAGTGATATTAACGTGACGTTTGCGAATGAGGCGGCAATGAACTTGTATGGATTTCGTTGGTCCATCCGGGGGGGCTTAAGTGTAAGTGATCACAATCTCATTGAGATTGAGGTTACTTATGGCCACGTAGACAATACGGGCAGTGTCAGTAAGCGTTGGCGTACTCTGGGGGTCAATTGGGATACGTATGCGGTTAGGGTCGGGGAGGCGGTTACTTCGGTACCGCTTGCTGACTTTGACAACCTTGGTGTGGATGAGCAGGTAGCCAGTTTGACTGAGGCCGTTTGGAGTGTCAACGACGAACTCTTCGAGAGATGCCGGTTGGCAAATCGTAGGGGGTGAAGTGGTGGACACGAGGCTTGACGGAGAAGCGTAGGGAGGTTCGCCGCCTCAGGAAACGTTTCCAGAGAGCGCGAATTGCTGGTGACGCTAATAGTGATCAGATCAGGTTGTCCTTTAGGCGCGAATTGAAAGATTATAAGCGCATGCTTATGGCGACTAAGGAGAATGAATGGAGACAGTTTGCTGTGCGCCACAGCGAAAACCCCTGGGGCCAGCTGTATAAGGTGTGTCGTGGCAACAGAAGGATGGTTGAAATTAGTGGCATCCGTGTTGGCGATTCCGTATTGCCAACATGGAATCCTTCTGTGAGTGCACTACTTTCTGAGTTTTTTCCTGGTGCGGTGCCTTCAGGTCATCCTCACGATGTGGGGGTGCCTGTTGGTCCCCCTGAATTGGTTACCGCGGAAGTTGGGTGTGCGGTCTCGCAGATGAGGTTTCCTGGTTTGGATGGGATTACTGGAGAGATGGTGAAAGCCATCTGGAAGGTAATTCCTGAATACCTGGTTGCCCTGCTCGGGAAGTGTGTTCGTGACGGATACTTTCCTTCTAAATGGAAGACCGCCAGAGTCATTGTGCTTTTGAAGTCGCCTGATAGGGTCAGGTCTAATCCTAGATCCTATCGGGGGATTAGCCTTCTTCCGGTACTTGGAAAAGTGCTGGAGAGGGTTATGGTAGAACGGCTTCATGAGTGCTTGCGTGATGACATGTGTCCTTGGCAGTTTGGTTCCAGGAGTGGTCGGTCTGTGGAGGATGCGTGGGCGTATGTGAGGGATTGTGTGAGCTCCTCTAGTGCTGAATACGTCTTAGGTGTATTCGTAGAGATCAAGGGTGCGTTTGACTACTTGAGCTGGTCTAGTATCACCAGTAGGCTACGTGAGTTGGGCTGCCGAGAGGTTGGACTGTGGGAGAGTTACTTCTCTGACAGAAAGGCCTGCGTGGCTGGAAGTAATCAATGCGTCTGGGCTGATGTGGTCCGCAGGGTTCCGTCTGTGGTCCATTTATTTGGAACCTCATGCCATCATGAGGATCCATATCCTCTGTTGCGGCGTCTTGGTCTGTCCTGGAAGTGTTGTGCTTACGCCGACGATCTGCTTGTCCTCGTTGAGGGTCGGTCGCGTGCCGTGATTGAATCCTTGGGAGAGATTGCCATGAGTGTTGTGTGTGAGTGGGGTGCTCAGGTGGGTGTGGACGTGGCAATGGACAATACCGTGATAATGCTGCTCAAGGGCAGATTATCACGTAATCGACATCCAATTGTCCGTGCATCTGGTGTCTCCCTCAAGTATGTGACTGAGGTCAAGTACTTTGGAGTGACTATCGGTGAAAGGATGAACTTCCTTCCCCATCTGACACGTACGCGAGAGCGTCTTGTGTGTGTGGTGGGTCAGGTGCGTCGGCTGCGTCGGCTGATTAGGTGTGACTGGGGTCTGAGTAGACGTGCTGTCCGTGTCCTCTATGGGGGTCTGTTCCTTGCGTGTGCAACCCTTGGTGCGTCGATCTGGTGCGATGTGGTAACGTCCGCTGCTGGGTATCGCAAGATTCTGGCATGCCAGAGGGAAATGCTTGCTGCATGCCTGCCAGTATGCCGTACGGTCTCCACGGAGGCCTTACAGGTATTAATGGGGGTTGCCCCACTTGACTTGGAGGAGAAGGATGCAGGAGGGGATTACCATTGCCGCAGCATGAATGGTTTGAGAGTGCTGTGGAGAGGCTTAGTGTGACAGAGCGCAAAGCGTTCTTGAATGAATGTGTTTCCTCTAGCTGGCGAACTAGATGGAACAATAGTGAAAAGGGTAGAACGACGTATGAGTACATACGGGACGTCACATTTGCTGCAAGTCATCTTTGGTTTGGCTTCAGTCTGAGCTTGGGCTTTTTGCTAACTGGCCATGGCTCTCTTAATGCATTTTTTTTTAAGAGATGCCTCACGGCTTCAGAAGCTTGTGACTGTGGAGCTGAAATTGAGGATTGGCTGCATGTCTTGTGTGTCTGCCCATTGTACTCCGACCTTAGGGATTTGGGGGCTATGGGGATTAGTAGGACTGACCAGGGGTTCTGTGTGAGTGAGGCTCTCTCCACATCAGAGCAACTGGAATATCTGGACCGGTTCGCCGGTAAAGTGTTCGTGGAGCGTCGTGCGAGGGTAGGTTAGCTGCCCAATTTTGTGCGTGGGTGGTCTGTGTATGTGGCGTATGGGTTGTATGAATAGGTAAGTTGTAGGTGATTGTGTGTGTGGATTGGGTAGGGTTGGATGGCGATGAATGTATTGGTTGTGCTGAATGTAGTGTGAATGTTATGTGTGTGCCAGCCTAACTGTCGTCCTTCGGGAGGACAGAGCTGTTGTGCCACACTGGTGTGTGTTCCTGGTGTCCGTCTCTCCTGGTCCGGTGACATTTCTCGTTTCGTGTACGCAGCTTTGATGGCGATGGCTTGGACATCGAAGTAGAACTCATCCTGGGTCGCGTTCCAGCGAATTCCAAGCATTTTGGCGGTGCTGGAATCTTCTAGCGTCAGAAAATCGGAATGGAGCAGATGGGATGCCGGTAAGTCTGCCAGAATGCCTTTATGGTTGGCAGTCCATTTTCGAAGGGCAAACCCTGCTGAGTCGAGAGACGCTATGAGTTGGTCGCGGGTCTGGGTAGCTGTCACCAGGTCATGCGTGCCTGCTAACACATCATCCACGTACATGGAATGCTGTAGAATGTGTGCGGCAAGCGGGAACTGGTGCTTCACGTCGTCTGCCAATTGAAGAAGGGTGCGTATTGCCAGGAACGGGGCGCAATTGACTCCAAACGTTACCGTTTGAAGCTCAAAGTTGGTAAGTTCGGACTTGTACGGGTCTCGGAAGAGAATGCGCTGATAAGGGGTGTGCTTTGGGTCAACCAATATTTGGCGATACATTTTTTGAATGTCTCCGTTGAAGACATAGCGGAAGAAGCGCCACCGAAGAATTAGAAAAGTCAAATCGGTCTGTAGCACGGGGCCTGTGTGAATGACATCATTGAGGCTGAGTCCGCTGTTGGTTGGACTGGACGCGTTAAAGACGACTCTTACCTTCGTCGAGATGCTTTCGGGCTTTATGACGGCATGGTGGGGCAAATAGTAGTGATTTCTAGGTGCTTGCGGCTCTGGGGGATTGACTACTCTCATGTGGCCTAAATAGACATACTCCTTCAACACCGTGTCGTACTGGTGCTCGAGACCTTCGTCTTTCCCTAACCGTGCTTCCAGACGCGTGTATTGTTTGAGCGCAATGTGTCTCGAGGTCCCTAGGCGGAGCGTGTCTGTAAAGCCGATTTTAAAGGGCAGTGATACGATATAGCGGCCGTCATCGCGTCTTCGCGTTGTTTTCACGAAATTTTCTTCGCAAAACTTGTCGGAGGGAGATAGCCATCTAGTTTTGGGAAGCTCCTCCACCTCCCAAAAACGTTCGAACTGTTGTTCGAAGGAGACTTCATTGAAGTAAGCCACTTTTATGGATGCCGTGGCAGATTGTGTATTGGGAACCGGCCCGGTCAGGATCCAACCGAACACGGTTTGCTGAGCCATGAGAGAGCCCAGTACTTGGCGTCGGATGCCGTCCAGCAGGATTGCTGGGTACAAATCGGCTCCGATGAGGACGTCGACCTGCTCGCTTCTGGAGAAGTTGACATCTGCGAGCTCGATGTCTTGCGGGAGGCCACTGAGAAGTGACCTGTCTAACGAGTGGGAGGGCAACCGCCCTGTGATTTGTGAGAGCACAAGCGCCGTCACCTGAATTTGGAATTTGGGATCAAGCGGCGAATTCAGGAGAAAATCGCACGATCTTGATATTCTTGCTGACACGGTCTCATTGAGAAACTACGGAAACTACGGCTGCAGTTGGCCGCGCTGGGAGCTTTAAGAGCTTTTGAATGCGTTCCGAGATGAACGACACTTCGGACCCAGGATCAATTAAGGCGCGCGCGATGTAACATGTACCGTGGTGGCGTATTGTTACCATGGCAGTCCCTAACAAGACCTGTTTTGGTGCTTTCGCGAAGCACACCTGATGCTTGTCCTGTGCATTTCGCTGTTGCGCGGGGGGAGAAGTGGACTGTATCTGCGTGGGAGGTCGCATCGAAGAATGCGGCCTTTCTTGCTGGGAAGCATGTTGAGTCGAACCTGGAATGAAGTTCGAATAGGCAGGGGCTTGAGTACGAGGAGCGTTATCATACCGTTGCTCTTGAGTTCGTTGCTGTGTGGGTGGAGGAGTGGACTGTATATGCGTGGGAGGTCGCATCGAAGAATGCGGCCTTTCTTGCTGGGAAGCATGTTGAGTCGAACCTGGAATGAAGTTCGAATAGGCAGGCGCTTGAGTACGCGGAGCGTTTTCAAACCGCCGCTCTTGATGTGAGGCGCGTGGGGTCGAATCTGGTACAGCATTCGATGAGGATGGAGCGTTCTCACGATGCAAGAGGGTGTGATGCCTGCCATTACATTTGATGCAATTAAATCTGCTTGGACAGTTTTTCACGGAATGAGATCTGGCCAAGCAGTTGCTGCACAAGCGGCTTTTCTGAACGGTATTCAGCCGCTGTGGAACGGGCAAGCTGAGAAACTGAGCGCAGGATCTCAGCCTGTGCTGCTTCTGGCAAAGAGGGCAGCTATCTTGGGACACCTTCAACTGGAAGGTGTTGACGCGTTTAGAGGCTGGAGCTGAGTGAGTCGGAGCTGGGAGCTGTGTTGACTTCGATGCGGGTGTGCACTTAATGTCTTGCACCGTTTCAAGGGTCTGGAAGCGATGTGTGAGAAACGCATCCAGATCTGTCCATTTTGGGATCTCCGTTTTGTTCGTGAGAGATTGTTCCCAAAGGGAAAGCGTTGCTTCTGGGAGCTTGCTGGAGCACAAAAAGACGATTATTGCGTCCCAATGCGAGGTATCGACACCTTGTAGCGCGAGTGCGGCGAGAATATTGTTGATTTCGCGTTGCAGGTCTTTAATAGCACCACCGGTTTCCTTCGTGATGGGGAACAGGCCGAAGAGCTTCTTTAGATGGGCGTTGGTGAGGACGCGTCTGTTCTCGTACCTGTCGGACAAATTTTTCCACGCTTGGGCAAAACCTTCATTCGTGAGAGGGGATTTCTGCACGATTTCTTTCGCTTCGCCCGTAGTTTTTTGGTTCAGGTGGAACAACTTCTCCACTGGCGCAATTCTGCTGTTCTGAATATACAGGGCCGTGAACATATCCCTGAAAGAGGGCCACGAAAGGTAGTCGCCGTGGAAGGCTTGGGTGTCGCAGGGGGGCAGGCTAATATTGTAGCCTGACTGGGGCATCTCGGCTGGCATCGGCGACGGGGTCGCGGCAACTGGAGGGGACACGGCGGCTTCGATCAGCTGATCAATTTTTCCCGCGCCGCTTCTCCTTTACGCCTTCGAATTCTTTGCCTCTGTGCTTCGTCGAGTCCAGCTCCGCAAGCACCTTTTCATAGGCGCTTTTAATTAGCAGCCACTGCGATCGTATTTCCTCCCGCTGAATCCCAAGGGTGTAAACGGTGTGGTCCGCGGTGGGTGTCTTCTCAAAGTCCACCCTGAACTCGATCAGCGCATCGGCCAGGCGAATGAAGGGTGCGAGCGCCGCCATTGTGTGCCTGGTTTACGGATAGGGGCGGTGAAGGAGGTCGCAAAACCAAAACAAAACGCACCGAAAAAACTATTTCGGAAAAAATAGTATTTTATTTTATTGGTAAAAAATCGCAAAAATGTTTTCGGGTCGCTATGCGATGGCGTTGGGGCTCGAAAAGCTTGCTGCAGACGGTTGACCACTTGAACTCTAAAGTGCTTGCAACTAGTTGAAACGAGACTAGTTGCTGTGAACACTTCTGCCTACTGGGTATGCAGCTTTGCTTATTCACTGCAGGGTCACTGTTGAATTCCCAAATCCACGCTGCTTTCACTCTTCTGAGAGTGCAAAACGACACGAAAACTGGTTTTCTGTTCTGTGTGCACTCTGTATGTATGGGCAGCGCAAGCAGAAGAGCGCGAGCAGAAGCAAAATGTGCACGCGTATACTGACCAGCAAAAGGTGGTGGTTTTTCGCTTTGCACTGAGCGCCGTTGCGGAGCACCCAAGTAAGTTGATACAAAAACGTGAGAGCGTGAAACCATAAGCAATCTCTCAGGAGAGCTCAGCAGAAGGCTGCTCTAAAGATTTTTTGTGCGGGAGCACGAGGCTTGCTTATGCGCCAAGCGGTAAATTTTGTGCGCAAAAATTATGGGCTTCGCAGCAAGCAATGCTTGCGAAGACGGTCAGCAACAAAATTTTCAACTTTGGTGCTGCCGTTATTTTTGGGGACCGTTACCCACGAATCGACGATTCTTGTAAGGTTTGACGGTCAAATGAAGGGTATATATATAAGGAGGACAGTATATATATATATGTAAATATAATATAATTTACATATATATATATATATATATGTAAATATAAAAACGTATATGGCCGGAAAGGCTCGGGGCTAATAATTAGGCTATGTAATAAGTGAACTCACGGCTTCTTACACGGCTTGGTGGTTCGGGCGTCTGTGACGATGACCTTGTGATGGCGGCGGCGGTAATCCGGCTCGAAGGACCAAAATGTTTCTTTCAGATGGTTGGGTGGTTCGAGGGACCAATGTTTTATTTATAATTCACAATGTTTATTTACAGGTTAAATTTTCACTTTATATATATATATATATATATAACCACTATACTATATTGTTGCTGCTCCTTTAGTTGTTTTTCCAGGTCGGTACGCGTCCACGGTTGAACAAAGAGTGACTCGTGTGGGTCCAGCGACGATCGCTGGAAGGCGGTCAAACCGCGCCAGTTGCCGCTGAGAGAGCCCGCAGCCGGGCTTACGCTCACGGGAGAGGCGCCCCCCATGACCGGCAGGCTGGCAGGAGAGAGACTGGAGTGCTCACTCCTGGCACCCTACCGATCGATGAGGGACCACATTCAGGCGAGCGGCAGTTGGCGTTAACAATAACAATCACACCAACGAAATTATTTCCATCATTGAGGAATTGAGAGAAGCTAATATAATTGTATAAATATGATGTATAATAGAGTTGTAAGCATAATTGAAAATGAGTGTTGACAAGTTAGATCGTTATTCCGCACATAAAACATCAAATAATAAAATAAAGGGAAATATTTCAAAAGTGTTGGGTTTCACTCTAGATAATGATAACAACTTAAATATCCGCTGGAAGCGTTTAAAGAATGTTGGTACACCTATTGATGGTTATGACGCAGTAACCAAGTCTTTTGTGGAAGATAATATGAAACAGATGGAGTCAATAACAAAGTTTTTTGTGAAAGATAGTATGAATCAGATGGACTCAGAATTTAAAAAAGAAAACAAAGCACTGAAGGAAAAAATTGATAAAGAATTTTAAGTAGTTCACGTAAAGATTAATGATGCTGAAACATACATCGAAAGTAGTATTCAAGATTATACAAAATATATTAGTGAACAAATTTCTCGAATAGAAAATTACCTCTTTCAACAAGTACTAAGACCTAAATCTGCAGTTGAATTAGAGAAAAAAATTCTACAAGAAATGCCAAAATGAGTAAAAAGCGAGGTTTAGTAGAGGAGCTTCACACTCAAACTCGAAAAAATTTTAAACGAACACGTGTAATCACTAAAGGGATCGACGACCTCTGGCAAGCGGATTTAGTTGAAATGGGAAGTTATTCCACGGATAACAATGGATTTCATTTCCTTCTCACCGTAATAGATACATTTTCAAAATTTGCCTGGGCTATGCCTTTACAATCTAAAACATCCGCTGATGTTACCAAAGCTATGGAAACGATATTCAATTTAGGTTGGATACCGAGAAATTTACAAACCGATGATGGTAAAGAATTCTTTAATCGACAATTTCAAAATTTAGTGAGGAAATTTCATGTCAATCATTATTCTACGTATAGTGTTTTAAAGGCGTCAATTGTGATGATGTGGAAGGAATTTAGTTATCATGGATCGTATCGATGGATTGATGATTATAAAAATTTGACCGACAAATATAATAAGAAAAAGCATAGAACGATAAATATGGCTTCTATTGATGTGAATCCGTCTAATGAAAGGTTGTTATTAAAGACTGCCTACAATAATCTGAAATATTTACAAGGTCAAAGTTCCGCATAGGAGATTATGTTCGCATCAGTAAACATAAACATATATTCGAAAAAGGCTATACACCGAATTGGACTACAGAGATTTTTAAAATTAAAAATATAAGAATAAAAATATAAGAACAAACCCCACAACGTATATTCTTGAAGACTACCAGGGAAATGCAATTAGAGGAGGATTCTACGAAACTGAACTACTGAAAACAAAATATCCCAACACCTACCTCGTGGAGAAAGTTCTTAAAACAAGAGGAAGCAAATTTTTTGTCAAGTGGTTGGGATTTTCGAATAAACATAATTCTTGGATCGATAGTAATGAAATTTTGTAAAATATATGTAAATAAATTTTCTAGTATAAAAAGATTGTTTGTGTGTGTTTTCATTTCATTAGTTAATCAACACTCAAGATGTCAATAACTCTTACTTTAAGTGGAAACAAATCCATTTTATCAGCTGATTACTTTCCACCTATAGATTTAGATAATAAGTACGTATGTGGTCTGGTCGTCTTTCATAGTTACAACACCATACCAAACGTAGACTATGAAAATAATTTATTTCACATTGGAGACCATACAATTGAAATTCCTGTCGGTTCATATGAGCTTGATGATATTGCCGAGTACATTCAAAGTAGATATTTAGGTATAGAGTCACATGAAAAGCTGCACGAGAAATTGGAAATAGCAGCCATCCCTAATACATTGCAAGCTATCGTAGGATCCCGTAAACATGACATTTTCTTTAATAAAGATCGAAGCATTGGTCCGCTCTTAGGATTCAGTAAAAGAATATTGAAAGCAGAAAACTACATACATCGGACTTGCCTGTGAATATAACAAAGATCAATGTAATACACATTGAATGTGACATAGTTACCGGTTCATATATTAATAATGCATAATATATTAATACAATACATATGTTTGCATTGAGTGTCAGTCCTGGGTATAAAATAGATGAGATTCCGAAAAATGTTATCTATTTACCATTAAACACCACACAGATAAGTTCGATTACAGTAAAAATTGTTGATCAAAGCGGTAACCTAATTAATTTTTGTGGAGAAACTATAACCCTCAGACTACATTTAAAACCACAAGAATAATTATTATCTATAATAAAAGCGCTTACATGGGTGTACCTGCATTCACTTCTACTTTGCCATTTGAAGTAGCAACACAAAAGAACCGATTACACTTAACACTCAACAACGCAAAATGTTGACATTTGCCAATAAAGAGTTTTTAAAATCTTTGGGTTTCAAACTAAAGAAAAACTAATTTAAAATGAGTCAAATACTTGATGTTCTACAAAAACCACTATATGATGATAGTATCATTAAAAAGGAATACCATAGCTACTCGCCGTATTTACAATCATTTAAAATCAACGATGAGATAAGGATAGCCATTCAAAATCAAGATCTATTCGTTTTACCCAGTGAAAGTATAATTTTTATTGAAGGTAGGGTCACCTTGGAGAATGGAAATGTGACTTCCAATGCAAAATTAAAAAATAACTGTATGACATTCTTGTTTGATGAAATTCGCTATGAGATTAATGGATTGGAAATTGATCGTACCCGTCACTTGGGTGTAACAACAGTGAAAAATTATGTCTCTTTGAATCCGACCGAAAGTAATATACTGAAAAATGCTGGTTGGTTTTCGAAGAATGAACTTGAAACCGCCATATAGACTTAACAAATTAACACGTCAGTCCAAGAAACAAGTACAGTGGTTACATAATAATCATCATGGTTTCACATGGAAATATAGCTTCATCGACTTTAGCATGGTAAAATATTTCGTGAAGCAAAATCTTAAAAACACACCCGTATATGTTAAGGGAGCTGAAAAATCCAAATGGGTTAAAGAAATTTTAAACGTGGCCGTAATTAACGTGTAAGAAATGGGCTGCAGCAACTTTGAAATTTTACAACATACATACTTACTACAAAGAATGTGTCATGCCCGTAATGGATGTTGTGCGATTCAAAATGCTATGCTATTGCTAATAAAAAGAAAATGTTTATAATTTCATATATAAGTTTTTTATTTATAAAATTTCTTAACCTAACAAGTGTTTTCTTAATATCTATATTTATATTTAAGTTTATAAAATTTATTTTCAATATATATATATATATATATATATATATATATATATATATATATATTGAAAATAAATTTTATAATATATATTGAAAATAAATTTTATAAACAGAATTTAAAAAAGAAAACAAAGCACTGAAGGAAAAAATTGATAAAGAATTTTAAGTAGTTCACGTAAAGATTAATGATGCTGAAACATACATCGAAAGTAGTATTCAAGATTATACAAAATATATTAGTGAACAAATTTCTCGAATAGAAAATTACCTCTTTCAACAAGTACTAAGACCTAAATCTGCAGTTGAATTAGAGAAAAAAATTCTACAAGAAATGCCAAAATGAGTAAAAAGCGAGGTTTAGTAGAGGAGCTTCACACTCAAACTCGAAAAAATTTTAAACGAACACGTGTAATCACTAAAGGGATCGACGACCTCTGGCAAGCGGATTTAGTTGAAATGGGAAGTTATTCCACGGATAACAATGGATTTCATTTCCTTCTCACCGTAATAGATACATTTTCAAAATTTGCCTGGGCTATGCCTTTACAATCTAAAACATCCGCTGATGTTACCAAAGCTATGGAAACGATATTCAATTTAGGTTGGATACCGAGAAATTTACAAACCGATGATGGTAAAGAATTCTTTAATCGACAATTTCAAAATTTAGTGAGGAAATTTCATGTCAATCATTATTCTACGTATAGTGTTTTAAAGGCGTCAATTGTGATGATGTGGAAGGAATTTAGTTATCATGGATCGTATCGATGGATTGATGATTATAAAAATTTGACCGACAAATATAATAAGAAAAAGCATAGAACGATAAATATGGCTTCTATTGATGTGAATCCGTCTAATGAAAGGTTGTTATTAAAGACTGCCTACAATAATCTGAAATATTTACAAGGTCAAAGTTCCGCATAGGAGATTATGTTCGCATCAGTAAACATAAACATATATTCGAAAAAGGCTATACACCGAATTGGACTACAGAGATTTTTAAAATTAAAAATATAAGAATAAAAATATAAGAACAAACCCCACAACGTATATTCTTGAAGACTACCAGGGAAATGCAATTAGAGGAGGATTCTACGAAACTGAACTACTGAAAACAAAATATCCCAACACCTACCTCGTGGAGAAAGTTCTTAAAACAAGAGGAAGCAAATTTTTTGTCAAGTGGTTGGGATTTTCGAATAAACATAATTCTTGGATCGATAGTAATGAAATTTTGTAAAATATATGTAAATAAATTTTCTAGTATAAAAAGATTGTTTGTGTGTGTTTTCATTTCATTAGTTAATCAACACTCAAGATGTCAATAACTCTTACTTTAAGTGGAAACAAATCCATTTTATCAGCTGATTACTTTCCACCTATAGATTTAGATAATAAGTACGTATGTGGTCTGGTCGACTTTCATAGTTACAACACCATACCAAACGTAGACTATGAAAATAATTTATTTCACATTGGAGACCATACAATTGAAATTCCTGTCGGTTCATATGAGCTTGATGATATTGCCGAGTACATTCAAAGTAGATATTTAGATATAGAGTCACATGAAAAGCTGCACGAGAAATTGGAAATAGCAGCCATCCCTAATACATTGCAAGCTATCGTAGGATCCCGTAAACATGACATTTTCTTTAATAAAGATCGAAGCATTGGTCCGCTCTTAGGATTCAGTAAAAGAATATTGAAAGCAGAAAACTACATACATCGGACTTGCCTGTGAATATAACAAAGATCAATGTAATACACATTGAATGTGACATAGTTACCGGTTCATATATTAATAATGCATAATATATTAATACAATACATATGTTTGCATTGAGTGTCAGTCCTGGGTATAAAATAGATGAGATTCCGAAAAATGTTATCTATTTACCATTAAACACCACACAGATAAGTTCGATTACAGTAAAAATTGTTGATCAAAGCGGTAACCTAATTAATTTTTGTGGAGAAACTATAACCCTCAGACTACATTTAAAACCACAAGAATAATTATTATCTATAATAAAAGCGCTTACATGGGTGTACCTGCATTCACTTCTACTTTGCCATTTGAAGTAGCAACACAAAAGAACCGATTACACTTAACACTCAACAACGCAAAATGTTGACATTTGCCAATAAAGAGTTTTTAAAATCTTTGGGTTTCAAACTAAAGAAAAACTAAATTAAAATGAGTCAAATACTTGATGTTCTACAAAAACCACTATATGATGATAGTATCATTAAAAAGGAATACCATAGCTACTCGCCGTATTTACAATCATTTAAAATCAACGATGAGATAAGGATAGCCATTCAAAATCAAGATCTATTCGTTTTACCCAGTGAAAGTATAATTTTTATTGAAGGTAGGGTCACCTTGGAGAATGGAAATGTGACTTCCAATGCAAAATTAAAAAATAACTGTATGACATTCTTGTTTGATGAAATTCGCTATGAGATTAATGGATTGGAAATTGATCGTACCCGTCACTTGGGTGTAACAACAGTGAAAAATTATGTCTCTTTGAATCCGACCGAAAGTAATATACTGAAAAATGCTGGTTGGTTTTCGAAGAATGAACTTGAAACCGCCATATAGACTTAACAAATTAACACGTCAGTCCAAGAAACAAGTACAGTGGTTACATAATAATCATCATGGTTTCACATGGAAATATAGCTTCATCGACTTTAGCATGGTAAAATATTTCGTGAAGCAAAATCTTAAAAACACACCCGTATATGTTAAGGGAGCTGAAAAATCCAAATGGGTTAAAGAAATTTTAAACGTGGCCGTAATTAACGTGTAAGAAATGGGCTGCAGCAACTTTGAAATTTTACAACATACATACTTACTACAAAGAATGTGTCATGCCCGTAATGGATGTTGTGCGATTCAAAATGCTATGCTATTGCTAATAAAAAGAAAATGTTTATAATTTCATATATAAGTTTTTTATTTATAAAATTTCTTAACCTAACAAGTGTTTTCTTAATATCTATATTTATATTTAAGTTTATAAAATTTATTTTCAATATATATATATATATATATATATATATATATATATATATATATGTTGCTTAACTAACGTTTGCCACGTTAGCCAGTTTGCGGTAGAGAAAACGTGTGTTACGACTAATAAAATGTTAGAGAGACAATAGGTATGAACTGATCATATTAGAATAGCAATATTAGAGAGAACGCCTACTCTTCGTTATGAGCGCAACATACTCCGCGCCTTGAACAAATTTCAAAAGTTCAACATAAATAATTTAACAATATACATAAAAAAACAAACGTAATTTTATACATAATACAATTACAATACAGCAAATTACACCTTGGGGTTGTTATCTCTTTCCGCAGAAAATGTCAGCTTTTGTTGGCAATAGACAAAGTTTCACAACAGGGCGCACCAACTCTCCGTCACTTGTCTTTAATGTAACAACTCTCACAAGGCCGTCACTACCAGGGTGACATTTTAGCACTCTGGCTAGCTTCCACTTCGTGGGTGGTGTGTTTTCACTGAGTATAGCGACGACATCATCCACTTGTAAGTTTGGGGACGAGCGGAACCATTTCGTACGGCGTTGGAGGCTCACCAAATACTCATCACACCAACGCCTCCAGAAATGCCGCCTCATTAAAGAAATCGCATGCCATCTCTGATGCAGGTTTCCATTGAAGTCTTGACT
The DNA here is from genome assembly GCA_922984085.1 of Sicus ferrugineus. NCBI lineage: Eukaryota > Metazoa > Arthropoda > Insecta > Diptera > Conopidae > Sicus > Sicus ferrugineus. The sequence goes on from OV277348.1 coordinate 52,023,013, forward strand.
CTCGGGTTCCGGTAAAGATTTCAAAGGTTCGCCTACGATGAAGTGACCAGGAGTTAGAGCTTCTAAATCGCCCACGTCAGACCTTGGTCATCAGCCAAACAGCGTTCGAGCATTTTGCGCAGTTCCCTTTCTGCACCCACAAAATTTGTGCCGTTGTCAGAATGTATACTTTTGCAATATCCGCGTCGGTTGATAAACCTTTTAAATCCATTGAGAAACGATGCTGTTGACAAGTCGCCGACGAATTCTAAGTGCATTGCTCCCGTACACATGCAGTCGAATGAGCAGATGTAGCCCTTTGTTGATTTGGACCCCCTTCCATGTGAACATTTGAATGGAAAAGGGCCGGCGAAATCCACAGAACTGCACAGAAAGCTGCGGACGTATGTAACGCGACTGGCTGGTAGATCACCCATAGATTGCAGGGCAAGATTGCGGTTTAATAGCGTACATTTAACGCACTTATGATATACACTACGAACTAAATTACGAGCGCCCAGGATCCAAAAACGACGTTGCACAATGGTTCGCATGATTTGAGGACCAGCATGTAATGTATATTTGTGGACTTCAGCGACTATCAATTTCGCAAGCAGTGACCCTTTTGCCAAAATAATTGGATGCTTTACATCGGCCTTACATTCGCGTGCCTCAACCGCCCGCCAACACGCAAAATTTCGCAATGATCGAGATAAGGCTGTAAGCGCAACAAACTGCTACGAAGCGGCATAGACCTTTTCATTCTGCAACAATAAATTTCATTAGAAAAGTAATAATTTTGTGTATACTTAATCAAAGCAAGTTCCGCTCGCTGAATCTCCTTGCAGTTTAGCGGACCAGATTGTTGTTCTCCGAGTATCTTACGGACGCGAAAATTGTGTACAAAACGCAAAACGTAGGCAGTAACTCTTTTCAGCTTTGTATAAGAAGAATATTTGGCATATAAGTCCCAATGCTCATTCGAAGCGACGACATGAACGGCGATCTTGCTTGACCTTTGCTCCAATTCGGTGGTGTAGCTTGTTGAGATGTTTCTCTTCCAAAATTCATTGGATCCTCTCAGGAAAATGGGTCCGTCCCACCACAATTTGAGTTGATGCAATTCGTCCGGCGTGACGCCTCTCGATGCACAATCCGTTGGATTATGTTCAGAGCGCACGTGATTCCAGCACTCCGCCGGTAAAGTTTCCTGTGTATCCGCGGTTTGCAACGAACGTAACCCATCGACTTGGATGGGCTTGCAACCACGCTAACGTAATCGTCGAATCAGTCCAAGCGAAAATCGGATACTTGGTGCCCAAAGCGGACAAAACAGTTTTCACAAGTTTCGCGGCAAGCTGCGCAGCGCACAGTTCCAAGCGCGGTAATGATGTTACCTTCAGTGGTGCAACCTTTGCTTTAGATGCGATAAAGGAAACTGTAATTAAACCGTCAAGCTGACTAGTTCGTGCGTATAAGGCAGAGCGTATGCGCGCTCCGACGCGTCAGAGAATACGTGTAATTCCGTATGAGATCCCAATACTCCACATCCAAGCCAACGTCTAATGTTAAGATTGGATAGCGATTTTAACTTAGTACGATGAGATACCCATTGATTTGCTATCTTGTCAGGAACTGTATCATCCCAATCAACGTTCGACTTCCAAAGGTCCTGAAACCAAATTTTTGTCTTAATTGTACAGGGCGAAAGAAGTCCTAAGGGATCAAAGAGTGTACTGGCATCAGATAAAAACGCTCTTTTTACCTGTGAACCTGAAAAAACCTCGGGAGGTTTCTTCAGGTTCACAGCGAAAGTGAGAAAATCCTCGTTTGTCTTCCAAACAAGGCCCAGCGCATGCACTTCATTACTTTCTGCCAAATAATGATCAATTCCTTTACAAGACAGCAATTACACAGCAAGTCAGCAATTATCTCAGAACTGTTTGAAGCCCACTGTCTTAAAGTGAATCCGCCTTTACTTAAAACTGTAGAAATGTCTCTTTGCAGTGATCGCAGCTCGTGTATGCTTGATGAACCTGTGAGCCATATAGAAATCACGTAATATAATATTACCAGCGTGCTTATAGTCATCAATTAAATCCTTTGCTGTCTACTGTAGCGATTTAATTGCCAAATGGGACGCTGCGGCTACACCGTAAGTAACTCGAACCATCCTATAGTCTCGAATAGGAAGCGCAGGATCCGAATGCCATACGATACGTTGAAAATTTGTATGTTTTGGAGAGGCATACACTTGGCGATACATCTTAGCCACGTCTCCACTTAAAGCGAAGCGATGCGTTCGGAAACGTACTAAGATTGAAAACAAGTCTTGCTGCAACTGTGGTCCAATCATCAGCGCATCATTGAGTATCCAGTTGAGGATTTTGCCGAGGCATTAAAAACGACCCTCAGTTTTGTGGTAGAACTAGATTTCTTAAAGACTGCATGATGCGGCATATAGTAGCTGTCTTTCATAATACCGTGAACGGGCTGCATATGGTTTAATTTAATCAATTCCTCCATAGACCCGATATAACGCCGCTGCATATCCTCATTTTGTGCAAACTTCTTTTCCATTCGAAGGAAACTGCGAACCGCAAGGTTTCGTGACTCTCCAAGCTTCACGTTCTTTTTAAGTGGTAATTCGACGATAAAACGACCGTCAGGAGCACGGCGGTGCGTTAATTGAAAGTTTTCTTCATAAAATTTCTCTTCAGCGGTAAGATACTGGCGTTTCGGCGCCTCTTTCAATTCGCAAAGTTTGCTTAGCGTTGAAGTCAGCTCAGTATCGCAATATAAAGTCTGCGTGCGTGAAACAGAATCTTCACAATCACTCACCCTGCCAAAGAGCACCCAACCAAATGTGGTTCGTTGTGCCATAGGTGATCCTGGCACCCCCTTGCGAATTTCAGGAAGTATGAATTGATCCATCGTGTCACTGCCAATGAGCAGATCTATGGGTCCAGGTTCCATGTAATGTGGATCAGCGAGCGAGAGATCCTTTATGTGCGGCCAAGAAGAGACAGCTACTCTGCATGTTGGCAATCTACTTGTGATGTTTGCTAAAATTAAAACATTAACATTATAACGTTCTATAGTTGAATGCGGTGACAATATCAATGACACTTCGCCCTTAGCTCGGCCTCCTTGGACTGATCCAATTCCTCTAACTAAGACAGATGACGACTTTCGAGGCAAATGAAGGCGTTGGACACATGACTCAGCGACGAAAGAGGATTGAGAGCCTGTGTCGAACAATATGCGTGCGGGTTACCAACGGCCTGAGCTGTCTCGAATCTTCATATATATATATATATATATATATATATATATATATATATATATATATATATATATATATATATATATATATATATATATATATATATATATATATATATATATATCAAGCACCGAAAATCCCAAGTAAATGGGTTTGTTATAAACGGTGCGAATCCTACTCATTTGAATCGCAATCATGTCTTCTGTGAATTGTGAAGAGCTATGAAAATTGGGTTTAGCAATTAGTGCGTGAACCCCCAATCGCTTTCCTCGACTTTCCCAGCTATTCACAATCTTGACATCTTTCCGTTTATCAACATTTTCCATTGTTTTTCCGTATACCGCATTGTTTAGCAGTTTAAAGAAATTCTTTTCAAAAATATTTCTGGCTAAACTGCGGTGATGGGTAAGACTGTTTAAACTTCAATGCCTTGTGGACTTTCTTTAAAATTAAACCATTTTGAAGGCATTGTTGTAAATTTTTATAATGAATTATATAATTAGTCTTGTTGGTTAAATCAGCAATCAACTTTTTACACTTGGAGCTACCCACAGTTTTATTTTCCACGCAAAATGGTAAATCATTATGCGCGTCATGTAAACTCTGAGGGTAGTCCAAGTCTACTTCAAAAATAAACCCAGTGGATGAATCCTCTGGCATTGAAAGAATGCTGCTAAAATTATTAACGTCAGCAACCCATTCAAATCCCCCATACAGTAAATATTGCGACATTGCCAAACCGTATAGGTTATTAGCATCCAAATACATTAAGTATTCTGACGGCTTACTTGAATCGTAATCCGTCATATACTTATTATTTGCCTTTGAATGCCTTTTGCTACATTGAACAATGCCGCCCCGTATGCCTTTCTGTACAAAAAGATATATATCAATGTCAGTAAGCAGCTCCAGTTCTATGTTGGTTGTTTTCAACATTGCATCCCAAGAAAAACCTGGAGCCGTGTAGTACTGACAGGGACAGGAACACACGTTTCTGAAATTTTCAAAAACGTCTGCCAAAATAAGTGTATCTGTTATCAGATAGAGGATCATGTAATCATTCAGTGTTTGACAATTGAAAACTTGCCAAACTCTTTGAGCATGCTCATAATCCTCTACACCACATTCTGTACCAGTCAATCGACTGAAGAAATCAGCCTGAGTAGGAAGGTTGGTTTCTTGCAGGCGATCAACTGAATTCATGTATTCATATGGGAATACACCCTTCCTCCTAAGAAGATTAAATTCTTCATCGTTTGGATACATTCGACGCACTGCATGAAAATCATTAGGTGTAAGATTTTGCGTCAATGTATCCAAACTGGAAGCCATAAAGCGGAAAGAATCCAAGAATCTGAGTTCAATGGTCTTCTTTTCGCTTACGTGTATCCTCTTCGACAGGGATACGTACAACTCTTTATTTAGGGGGATAACATTTATATCCCCCTCAAATAAATTGAGTTCCTTAATAAATAAGTTGCAGTCATAGCCAGAAAAATTGTGAAAAAAAATATATATTGTGTGCTGGACCCCTATACTTTCCCGTTAAATGGCAATGATCTGCCACCCTCTCTGCCCACTCAGACTGATGTCTGAGTTCTGCCGGACCCAAGGGAGTCATAGGCCTCAAGACACTCAAATAATTGTTAAAAATATCTTTACAATCCCCCACCAAACTTTGAATAAATTTAGTGGGGGCATCCTCACCCGAATATATTACAAACTTATTAAAATTATTGTTATACTTACAAACTATGAAGTAACTAAAAGCTACTGGTATGTGCTTCTGCACATTACTATTATTTAAACTTACATCTACACTACTACCTACATTTGTTAATATGCATTCAAAATCTGCATATATAACAAATGGTACATCTAATTTACGTTCTAAATTCTTAAAACTAAGTGATGCCTCCTCCTCCTCCTTAGGCATCACTGTCACCACCTTCTTGCAGACCTCTTTATGATATTGGGATGTACTCGCATTGTGCGAGCACTGCAGGCAGCTGTTGCAAAAGAAGATCTTGCGACAGTGGCTTGTTTGCTGACTTTTGATTAATCTGTAAAGAAAAGAGGGAAAATACAAAATTAGTGTTATGAAAATTATTATTAGATTAATTTTAGTTACCTTGATATATTTTTTATCCATACATAGTGGGACCGCTCCTCCTCCTGAATCATCAGAAGGTTGATGTGAGAGGACTTCTCCTGCTTGGTAGAGTAATAAGGTCCCACGATGCCACCGACCTCCTCGTCGTATCCAAACACGTTGACACTTCTGTTCATCATCACTCCATTTTACAGAATTATATTCTCAGCTTCAATGTTCTCTATTTGATAGGTGGAAGCTCTATCACTGTTATGTGCTGAGGGATATATAGCCGATATTATGGCCCATTTAAAGCAGTATGCGTCGTTATTTTTAACCTTAACGCACGCATGCTTCTTCTGCAGCTTTCTTGGTAGTGGGATATCTGAAGATCCCTTCAGTGGCCGGTATTGGTTGACGTTGACCTCCATGTGATAAATCCTCACAAGAGACCAGCCACTGTCCCTCTCTTGGAACTCAGACATTTGTTTGCATACTTGTTCGCACATGTCTTTATAAGTTTTCATCAACTCCTCCGCTTGTTCAACTAGCGTCGTTCTAGTTTGGAACGATTTCACCTCAACAATTATGTCTTCTTCGTTGGTAATTTTCATGTACTCAGTGTTGTGGTTCTCCTGGAAGTCCTCGCTGTGGGCTCCTCCAAAGTCCACAGTCCGTCCGAATAAAAACACTTTAATTCCGTTTTAGACACTTTATTCTATGCAGCTCGCACACGTTTTGCAAGCGCTGCTTCACTAATCACTACTCACTAATTGACTTACGCAACTCAACTCTACTCAACTAACTCATACCAGTCTTATTTATATTGATGCATGCGGAAACTTAAACACGGAAATAACAATAATACGCTGACTGTAGCGGAAAAGACCTGCCTCAACACCTGAGTGCAAGAAAGTGGGTCACTAGTTCCACGGTCAACAAGTGCAATAGCGCTTCACCAGCGGCTAGCGCGCGCTCGATGAATTGACCTTGGCAAGTTACAATGCGGAATTAAACGCTTAGTGCGACACCATTATGGTCGAGTGAAAATATGTTCCGCGGAAGTAGCGACTCACAACATCCCTCCACCCCCAGGGAAAGGAAAAATTAATATCGTGAAGCGATGTTAATTTTTCCTTTTATTACAATGCTTCTACTGGGTGGTATTAACTGTTTGATATTATTCTTAACGCTATTACAAATTGCTTAAGTAAATACCATAACCGCTTCTTGTCTGGCCTCCCTCGGACCTGCTGATTGGAGAAGAAGATGATGATGGTTCTGCCGAATTATGCTTTTGCTGCTACGAACTGTCATCTCGTCTTTGGGTGATGTTTTCTTGTATGACGCGTTGCAGGGCACCCACATTTGAAGAAACGGTGTGTAACTATGTGACTGCACCGATTGGACATGCTCTTCATAGTACTGATCTACCTTGAACGGAGTGATGTGGCCTTCGGTGTTTCTTTCTCGTTTTCTTTGACTGCTGGAGTTGTGTGCTACGTTGTTGACTGTCTGGTGGACCTCCCACCTTACTTGTTACTTGTTCTTACTTACCTAATTGATCGAAGAAGCTCTGACTGTGGCTTCACGAGCGTAAGCGAGAAAACATCGCCATGGGCGTCTTTGTCGAACAATGCTGTCTCTTACTTCTGTGATGGTGCCGTACAACGTGATGATTCGGAGAAGCAACTCGGATGTACCGCTCGTATCTTGGTGATGGTTCGGAGAAACAACTTCGATGTACCGTTCGTATCTTGAAATCCACGATCAAACTGAAGCTTCCATAGGTGCTGGCTTATCCTACTTATTCTCTAATACTTATATTATAACTTATAATATTTTGACTACCCTAGGTTTGCTCCTTAATATTTACGCTCCATAAATGCAAGTATAGAGATACTTATGAATAAAATCAATGTGAATCATTGTTATGACTAAAATCAATCAATACATTTATCCAGTAAAACCATCAAATTTGAAATTTCTGACACTTCTCGTATTGCAGAGTATCATAATTGTGTCCTTACACCTTTCTATCTGTGTTCTACTTTCATTTAGTCAAATCTTATATTCTATTTCGTTTGATTGTATTTAATTTATTAAGTCTTAAAGTCCGTAAAGCATTTTATTCCTCACTGTTTGTGTTGCAGTAAGTGTGAACATACTTATTTACATGTATACCTAAGATGTGTGCTTATTTGCCTATTAACATCTTTTTATGAACTTTAATATTTATTAACCCATTCAGGGTATTACTTTTATTCCTTATGTAAAAATTATTTCCCCTTTTTTCCAATATTTTTATTCTTATAATTTACCGAGTATTCTTCAATCCTTCGTATTTACAGTTTTCTATTTCAACCAATATTTATTGCTCTTATTCATTCGGACTTCTTTGTAATTACTTAATTATTATAATTTAGTTTAATTTTAATTTAGTACTTAGTCAAGTTGAAGCAAATTTTAAATACTCTTCTAGTTGCTTCCTCCTTACTAGACGCTTCCGTGCGCATACAACATATCTATATACAAGTAACGGTAAACCAATTCACGATGCCACATAATGTCATGGCGCCCTGACACCATGTGACAAAGCCGTCTACGAATTATTTCTCACAAAATTATTTCAACTTGGACTTCTGATAAATAGGATTAGGTCCAAGCAAGAATTGAATTAAAATTAAGTTTATATTGTTTCAACCATATACATGCACTTGGAAACAATGTAAACAACATAATAAAGCAATAAAACAACATAAAAAGCAAAATAACAACATGAAAAGGAAAATAAACAATATAAACTTAATATATTGACTTGACCAAGCCTAGATATATGGTTTAAACAAATCCTATAATTAATTAATATATCTTGTTAGTAAGCAAAGTTAGTAAGTGTCCGGTTAGCTATAGAAAATTCCCCTTAAAAATATACTAGCCAAAACGGTTTTATATGGATGAGCGACTTCGGGCGTACTTACTTATCAATTGGCGGCGTCGCAGTTAATGGGATCCAGCCCTCTCTTTTCCGTCGTCCAGGTAAACACGGAATTTCCCTTTGCACCACCTACGACTGCCTATTTACTAAATTTTTTGTTGAATTTGAGCGTGGTTTACCGGTTCCGATCTACTGCATCCGTAGCTGTTCCTATTTTTATTGAATTGTTGTAATGTTTAAGCAAATTGTTATGGAAGGACTTATCCCTGTTCTTAATTTTTAGAACTGTAGTGACCGGACTCTTAATGCCTACCACCTCATATGGACCTAACCATATCGGTGAAAATTTGTTTTTCCTTGTTTGATTTTTTAGCATTACCATATCTCCAGTTTTAAAAACTACTGAGTTCAGCCTGTCATCGTACTGCCTTTTGGCCGCTTCTTTTGCACGTTCCTGATTTTGCCTAACCATCTCATGGGCCCTTTGTATTTGGAATTTCTGGACCTTGATGGGATCGTTGGCGTTATAGAGTGGGCCACATTTTTTCTTCAAATTTGTTGGCATCTGCGCGTCGAATCCATAGAGTGTGCGAAAAGGGGTTTGTTTGGTGGTTGTATGCGGAGTGTGATTATGCACGTGCATTGCCGCTGATAACCACTGGTCCCAATTGGATCCGTCCTCTTTCGCAAAACTACGCAAATATTCTGCCAACGGTCCATGGCTTCGTTCTAAGGAACCATTGGCCTGTGGGTGGTACGGTGTTGTGTGTAATTTTTTAATTCCTAACAACTTACATGTGTCACTGAATAATTTTGAAGTGAAGTTGGTACCGTTATCTGTTACTAGAATTCGTGGAATTCCGTATCGCGTTACCACTTCGTCGTAGAAGGCTCTGGCTACGGTACTCGCCTCTGCGTCGGGAATAGCTATGCAAGCCATAAATTTTGAAAAATCGTCTTGAAATGTGAGGATGTATTTATTACCAGATACAGTCTCCGGTAAAATACCTACAATGTCCATATAAACCTTATCGAAGGGCCGCACTGGCGTGTCTGTTAATACTAGGGGCATTTTCGTTAATTTTGAACTTTTGTTCACTTGACATTTGGGACATGCTCTAACGTATTCTTTTATCTGCTTTTGCATGCCTGGCCACCTGTATTCTTGCCTAATGCGTAAATAGGTTTTTACCGCCCCTTGATGACCTCCTAATGGTTTATCATGGAAATCCTTTATTATTGTCTTAATTTCCTTTGGGTCTTCCAGAAGAATTGTGCTATCACCCTGTTCCGCCTTTGGACTATCCAGTTCCACTGATGCGGAGATTTCCTGCGGCCTGTCGTTTTTTTGGTTCTTTTGTTCTTTTGCCTTAGAGCGCGTTTGGACTGCCGCCACCTCGCTGCTACTTTGGGGTATTCTACCCAGAGCGTCCGCATTTCAATTTTTCTTCCCAGGTTTATATATAATTTCGAAATCGTACTCCGATAGTTTATGTCTAAACCTGGCTAGACGAGAGGTCTGATCCCTTAAATTTGCTATACCCTTTAAGGGCTGGTGGTCTGTAAATACTTTGAACGGCCTCCCCAAAAGATATGCTCTAAAATTCTTCGTTGCCCACACTATGGCCAAGAATTCCTTTTCGATTGCGGAGTACCGTTTCTCGGCTCCACTCAACGCCCTACTGGCGAAAGCTATTGGCCTGTCCTTGCCTACTTCCCCTTGGGACAATACTGCTCCCAAAGCTTCATTGCTAGCATCGGTGGTCAAGAGAAATTCTCTGCTAAAATCTGGATATGTCAATACCGGTGGTGAAATTATTGCTTGCTTCAACGTCTCGAAAGCCTTTTGGCAATCCTCGGACCATTTAAAAACTACATTCTTCCTCAACAGCTTATTAATAGGTAAAGCTATCTTTGCCATATTGTCTATGAATTTCCTATAATAATTTACTAAACCCAAAAATGCTTGCACCTCCTTCTTATTCCTAGGCGGCAAAATATTCTTGACACATTCTACCTTCTGTGGGTCCGGAAGTGCACCATTTTCCGAGCACTTATGACCTAAATACACGACTTCGCGCCGCAAAAACTGGCATTTCCTAATATTTAACTTAAGATTATTGATTCTTAAGGCTTCTAACACTTTCGCTAATCTAACCTCGTGCTGCTCTAAATTACTACCATAAACTACAATATCATCTAAATATACAAAACAATCTATTCCTTGGAGACCTGTGAGGATGTGATCCATGATCCTCTGAACGGTAGCAGGCGCGCCCGTTAACCCAAACGGCATTCTCTTAAACTCAAAATGTCCCAATCCTGTACTAAACGCAGTTTTTCCTCTATCACTCTTATCTACTAACACCTGATGATACCCACTTGCTAAATCTAAGGTCGTGAAATATCTACTATTATCTAACTGATCTAGAATCTCATCAATTCTAGGAATTGGAAAAACTTGTCTGATTGTGACTTCATTTAGTTTCCTGTAGTCCACTACTAGTCTCCACTTCTTTTCTCCGTCTTCACCAGCTTTCTTGGGAACTATCAACAATGGAGAGTTCCTGTTTGTGAACTACTATTTCCGGAATATTGGTTTTAACTGGAACTACTTTAATAGCTCTCGCCATTACTCTTGAATCTTCACTATGTAAAACTCGATCTATTTCTCCCATTGAACGCATAACCAGCGTCTTAATATGTTTCTTATTCGCATCCATAAACGTTACTCGTTTTTTAATTGAGTTTATAATTGACCGATTCCATAAATTGTCCCTACCAATTATGCCATCCGCTGACACTCCCTGTCCAAGTGGCACCACTTGTAGCTTTAAGCAAAGGTGATTCATATCGTTAGGTGTGATCAGTATGGAACCCTTCGATGTTACACATCCACCAAAAGCTCCATTAAGGGTTCTTACGTCTTTCATATTTACCGGCAATGATCCCCTCAACGTGTTCTCCTTTACCAGGCTCGTGTCTGCTCCAGTATCTACTAATAGGATGAGTTTTCCATTTTTTGCACCTTCATAAGATATTTCAATGAACACGTTATCTATAGTGTCTGGGCGACCCTTCTGCCAGTTTAATCCTGAATTAATTTGCCCCCTTCTTTCCGTTGTATTCCGTTTTATGCTTATACCATTCTCTACCCTTGAGAAAAAATTTTCTAACATTTTTGTTGCGTTCCTTTGCCATGATTTCAAGTTTGTATTCTGGCTATTTAAAAATTGCTCAGCATAATTAACAACTTTAATTTTTGTTTCTTTTACTACTTCTTTTATTATACCCAGAGACAATATAATTAAAACGAAAATTTGTGCAATGCTTGCACTTAAGCATGAAGTCAAAACTCCAAACGTCTCCACTGACTCAACGGCCGTCGGCTTTACTGTTTGTTTGTTATCAACTGCTTGCTTAACTCTAATTTCGCTCACCTCCTCACAACTATATACTTCTTCTGGGACTGATTTAACACTTTCAATGCTCCCGTCTGCACTATCGACCCGCCCGTGATCGACTTTCTCGCAACGGTCAGAGGAGGACGGTTCAACAATCGTTTTCGATGTATGACTCGTCACTCCCATGATGTGTGGCCACGAGTTACTTTTCTTTTCGGGTTCCCAGCTTAGTGGCCTTGGCTGGGCCCTCGATAGTTTCCCTGCGCTGTTCCTTGATATCTCTTGGTGGGGTAATTTATTGCTATGTGTCCTGTTTTTTCACAACGGAAACACTTAATATCATCTCCCCTGCTTCTGCTTTCCCTATTATACGTATTCCAACTACCCTCATTAGCTTGTGGCTGCTGTCTACCGCTACTCATGTGGTCGCTACTATTTCTTCTCTGATAACTTACCTGACGTTCGGGTAAATTTCCTCTCGTTGGCTGCCCTCGTGACTGACATCTCCAACTTAGTTCATGCCCATACATCATGCATTTTTCACAGAATGGACTATTTTTCCTTACGAGACACTCGTCCCTAGTATGGCCTTTCCTTCCGCAGAAACTACATACTATTCGCGCTTTGGCACTGGCTTCCCCACCTTGTGGACGTCCCATCCTTTTTCCGTCCCGCGTGATACTCGGGTTTTGCATGAAGTTCTCGCCATGCTGTGTATTTATTTTCCTTGGGGCATCCACGGGTGTATGCCATGCAGTCCTTTGGTTCATTTCTGCAGTCCAGACCGGATTCATGCTCGCTAAAAGGTTTGGTTGGGCTCCGAGATATCTGCTGATGATCTCGTCTAGCTGTATTGCTTCTGCGATCAGCCTTTCCATCTCGATCACGTTGGTGCCCAACATCTTCATCCTTATCGTTGGGTCTCTTAACCCCAACACGAATGTCCTTGCTAATGATTTATTAATCTCAAGTCGCAGTCCATGATCCTGGGCCTCATTATAATGGGATTTCGTAATATCCTCTGCCTGTGTCCTTAGATTTATTAATCTTTCTCCGAACTCCACTATTTCTTCCCCTGGGAGTTGGGACACTGTCTGTATTTCCGATATTATTGTATCTAAAGATCTACACTTCAGATAGGACAGCTTTAAGGTACTGTATAGCTCTTCTACGCTTGCTATTTTCTTTCCTCTAATTAACCCGTATGCGTTCCCATGAAATCTTTGTTTTACGCACGCCAAGAAGTCACCTATTTCGGAATCCGATATACCTCTTCTCGCAAGTCACATCCCTCAATAAATTTATACACTTCATTTCTCAAATCTGGTGAACGGGTACCTGAGAAAAAAGGTACTAATCTGTTTACATTCTTTGCAGTTGCTTCTATACTAATTTTTAACCCTGTGTTACTCCTGGTGCTTTTTAAACCTGTTGCAGGTAGTGAAGGACGGCCAGTCGGATCTTTGTGTGGCAGGGTCTTATCCGCTAACAATTCTTCCTGTCGCAGGAGTCTATTTTCTTCTTTTAACTCCTCTATTCTCCTATGAGCCTCTTCTAAAATATCCTATGAGCCTCTTCTAAAATATCCTCTCAGAAAATATTCAATTTTTCATTTGTTTCACTATTTTAAAATTTGTACAAAAAATTATTATAATAATCCCCCTATAGCCAGACTCAGCCACAGGATTACGGGTAAGGGAGTCTTGCCCAGAATTATTTATGTGTGTTAGTATTTATATATGTCTGCTACAAATAATTTATACCACTTTTAAAATTTTTCTTTTAACACAAACTCACCTGAGCGAACGATTCTCGGTACTTAATAACCGGCTGCGCCAAATATGTTGTGTTTCTCCTGGAAGTCCTCGCTGTGGGCTCCTCCAAAGTCCACAGTCCGTCCGAATAAAAACACTTTAATTCCGTTTTAGACACTTTATTCTATGCAGCTCGCACACGTTTTGCAAGCCCTGCTTCACTAATCACTACTCACTAATTGACTTACGCAACTCAACTCTACTCAACTAACTCATACCAGTCTTATTTATATTGATGCATGCGGAAACTTAAACAGAGAAATAACAATAATACGCTGACTGTAGCGGAAAAGACCTGCCTCAACACCTGAGCGCAAGAAAGTGGGTCACTAGTTCCACGGTCAACAAGTGCAATAGCGCTTCACCAGCGGCTAGCGCGCGCTCGATGAATTGACCTTGGCAAGTTACAATGCGGAATTAAACGCTTAGTGCGACACCATTATGGTCGAGTGAAAATATGTTCCGCGGAAGTAGCGACTCACAACATCAGCATAAATTTCAATGTTAAATTTATATGCTGAGTGTTTTACCAACAAATCTTCCAGAGCCCTCAAAATTGTTTCCTTAGCCTTTTCTAGGAAAGTCTCTGGGATTAATAAACCCTCATTGTCGTTTTCGAGCATAAGCGTTTCAATCCTTTCTTTGAAGGACGACTTAATGACTTGAGGCTCATTAATTGGAAGCCAACAATTCTTCTTATGTTTGTTGTTTCTCAGGTGATAGTTCCAATCTTTCTGCAAAAGGTTTTCATTGCAGTTGGGACAACACACTTGGTTTGGTATTAATGTTGCTGCTGCTGCTACTGTTGATGGCTGAGGATAAGTTAAAGATGATGCTGCTAATGTTGCAGATGCTGCTGCTGCTGATGTTAATGGTTGAGGGTGTTTTAAAGCTTTATGTCTCCCAAGGCTGTCGCGTCGGGTAAATTTCTTTTTGCAATCACTGCACTCCAATACCCGCTTCTCATGTTTGACCTCAACATGACGCTTATGACTGCGATTTTTGGTGAAGCGCTGCCCACATTCATTGCAGAGGAAGCCTTTCATGTTGTTATTAATATTGTTGGTGACGGTGGTTACGGTGGCGTTAATAATGTTGTTGTTGTTGTTGCCGTTGGTAGCCATGGAAGTAGTGTTGGTGACGGTGGAGGTGTCGGTGATAACGACGATGGTGGTGTCGGTGGTGGTGACGGTGGAGATGTCGGAGGTATCGGTGATAACGACGATGGTGGTGTCGATGGTGGTGACGGTGGAGGTGTCGGCGATGTTGACGATGGTAGCGTCGGTGGAGGTGTCGATGGTGGTGACGGTGTAGGTGTCGGCGAAGGTGACGATGGTGGTGTCGGTGGAGGTGTCGGCGATGTTGACGATGGTAGTGTCGGTGGAGGTGTCGATGGTGGTGACGGTGGAAGTGTCGGCGAAGGTGACGATGGTGGTGTCGGTGGAGGTGTCGGTGGTGGTGACGGTGGAGGTGTCGGCGATGGTGACGATGGTGCTACTTTTGTCGTTGTTGTTGTTGTTCTTGTTGTTGTTTTTTGGTTGCTAGTGGTGTTGTTGTTGTTGTTCTTGTTGTTGTTTTTTTTATAATAATTAAAAATTTTTCACTTTATAATGTTTTTGTTTAATTTTTAAAGTGTTTTTTCTTTTATAATGTTCAGCACACTTTCTCTGAACTTTTTAAAACTTTCTTTATTTAAGTTTTATATTTAAGTTTTACACTTTTTGTTGACAATTTTTTAAAATGTTTTCACTTTTTTATAATGTTTTCGCTTTTTAAAACCTTCCTTTTAATATTTAAGCTTAGACTCTTTTAAAATTTAATAAAATGATGAATATAAAATCAGCACAACTGTTCACTGCTACATTCAGATACGGAATGAAGTTTGATTATAAATTTCAGATCTTTCATACTCCAGCTGAAACCCTTATAAGATAAAAAGAAAACAAAGAACATATCAGCATAAACTGAAATTGAGATAACGAAGAGATCCGTCTCTGTGTTCGATCATGTTCGGTTCAGTTCCGCATAATTTTCTCACATTCTTCGAAAATGTTTACATTAATTTAATTCCTGACAAATTCGAGTCAAGCCACAATTCGAAACCAAGCAATTAAAATAAAAACTACAAGAACAACAACAAGAACAACAAGGCGAGTTTCATATTTCCTAAAATAACAACTCCGCGCTTCAGACCGTGGATGCGAGCCACAGCTTGAACCGCTCCCTTAATGTTTACATTAAGGGCCTTATTTTGTATCTGCGGAACGGTAGCGACGGCTAAGCTTCTGCTTCTGTTCCCGTTGCTGTTAAAACCGTATTTTGTAACTCTTACGTTCAGCCCCGTTGAGCGCACTGGGCTTTACGTCTTTTGCGTTCCAGTCAGCTGGTATGGAAATGTTGTGTATTTGGTGTACACAAAGACGACATTCACACGTCTCTTTCTTTCTTATGATTAGATGCATGCAATGAATTTGTTCTTATACCTGTTTTCTTTTGCCTCGATCAACTTTTGTTTATCAAAGCCAGCTGGCAGGCAGTGTGTTTGAAAACGGGGAACAAATCGCAAATCGATGCTTAGAGCATTTTTTGAATAATAATACAAAATTTTTATTTTGTGCTGTACTTTTATAAAGTAAAAATAAAAATGTTATTCGATTTGTTATGAAGTGGCTCAGACCAGGAAAATGACGAGGAAACAAACATTCCAGCCAGGGTACGCAACCCAGCATTGAAAAGCAATGCATGGATTTTAGAGATCACTTGAGTTGCGTCGTGGCCGCGGACGAAGGAGGACGTCACCTCCCACAATTTAGTGTTCGTGACGAGTGCTCGCGCGGAAATATAGTGAAAACAAACCCTACCCCATCCTAAACCATCATAATAAAACAAAGAAATGCAGTAAAACCTTAATAAACAAAAAAGTCAATAAACAAACAAAAAAATTAATAATGTGCACTAATAACAAAATTTCATAACTCAATAGTCAACTTAACGGAATGCAGCGAACCATGCGAGGGGCTTGTTTATGCTCTCCGCAGTTAAGCTGAGCATTTCGTTGATTTTCACTCCTCCTCCTTCTTCCTGGTCCCGTTAGTTGTGCATGAGGCTGTGAGTGCACCGTGGGCTGAAGCGTGGCAAGATAAAGGCATAACACTTGTCTTGTCGCGTTTTGCTTTGCCTGCGGTGTAGGCTTGTCCGCTTGTGCAGCTGACTTTATACCTCTTTACAGTGGGTGGCGATGACAAAATTTCGTATAGACACCACAAATGTGCGTGGCTTGAGGGCGAATTTCTTCGCGGTCTATGCGTATGTCTGTGCTCACCAACCGCATATAATGGCACTATGTGAGACCCAGGTGTCTGAGGGTGCAGATCCACTGGATTTTCACTTGCCTGGGTACCGCTTACTGCCATTATTTTCATCACACAGAGGCCTCGCCTTATATATTCGCAGTGATGTTGCGTACCAGTGTCAGCAACACCTTTGCACGACGGATGCCGAATTTAGCTCCATGTGGGTTAAGTTCAAAATCCAGTCGCACATCCTGCACTTCTGCTTCATTTATAGAAGCCCGGGTCTAGAGAGGCTGCCAACTTTTGATAAACTTGACAGTCTCTCTGATTCGATATCTAAAATCCTGGAATCGTATCCGAACAGTGAAATTGTTGTTGCTGGTGATTTCAATGTTCATAATTCCAATTGGCTACGTCATTCGAGTCACACAACACCTGAGGGTTTGTATGTTGAGTTATTTGCTGAGTCTAATAATTTGACTCAATTAGTGAAGGAACCAACGCACTTTCCTTGCGTTGATGGGCAAAACCAAAATATTCTGGACCTTTTTTTAACTTCGCATCACAGCAAGTATGATGTGAATGTTCTTGCACCTCTTGGTAATTCGGACCACGCTACAATTTCTGCTACCTTCCCATATTCTAGTCTTCAATCGGCTCATCAGCCAGCTCCGAAGCGGACAGTGTGGCTTTATGAGAAGGCTAATTGGAATGCGCTGAACTCCTTTTTCAGCCGTTTCAATTGGCAATTGTCTTTCAGGGATAGAAACATAAATGCTGCAGCAAAATTGGTAGAAAATATAATTTTATTTGGTATGAGGTCTTTCATACCTAATAAAAGAATTTCCATTAAACCAAAAGACCATTCCTGGTTTAATGCGACTTGAAGACAAGCAGTCAGGTCTAAAGAGGAAGCATTTAGGAATTGGCGTTTAAATAAAACTGCTGATACTAAACTGCTGCGCAATCAGGCCAGAAATATGTGCAATGCCACTCTAAAGCGCGAAAAAGTTCTCTACGAACAGCGCCTTAGACGCAGAGTTCTTGAATACCATAAGGGTAGCAAGAACTTTTGGTCGTTCGTGGGGAGGGTGAAGAATCAGACGCGATCATCTATTCCAACTCTCCTCAAGGACGATCAGATCTTCACTCACTCGGTTGATAAGGCAAACTTATTAGCCAAAATGTTTGCTGAAAACTGCTCTCTTCCTGAGAGTAGCCAGCCACTACCCGTGGTCGACGGTGTGTCTCATATTATGCCTGAGATGCACTTTCGAACGCGGGCTGTTAAAAGAGTGCTTGTAAACCTCAACGTCAATAAATCCTCGGGACCGGATGGCATTTCAGCCCACGTGTTGAGAAAGTGCGCCTCAACATTGGCTCGCCCATTGCGCAATCTGTTTAACTTATCGTTCACTTCAGGAGTTTTTCCTAGTTCCTGGAAGATTGCCAATGTGCAGCCAGTTCCCAAAAAAGGTGAGGCTACGAATCCTGCCAATTACCGGCCCATAGCAATCTGTTCAATGCTCTCCAAAGTTATGGAGAGCGTCATAAATTTTAACCTGATGAGGTATCTAGAGAGCAACCAATTGGTCAGCGATCGCCAGTACGGTTTCCGTGCTCACCGCTCCACAGGCGATTTGATGGCGTTCCTCACTGAGCGGTGGAACAGTTGTGTTCACCAATTCGGTGAGAGTAAGGTTGTTGCTTTGGATATCTCCAAGGCATTTGACCGAGTGTGGCATAAAGCACTTGTGTCTAAACTGGCTGCTTATGGTGTCGGTGATACATTCACTCGATGGATATCGAGTTTCCTCAGCGGCCGTTCTATTCGGGTTGTGATAGACGGCTTTGCTTCCGAAGAGCACTCCATAAATGCTGGAGTTCCGCAGGGTTCGGTCCTGTCTCCAACACTTTTTCTCATTTTTATCAATGACCTTCTGTCATTGACATCAAACCCCGTCTACTCGTTTGCTGATGACAGCAGCATTTGTCATTCATATTCATTCTCCAGGCGTCCTTCTCTTCTGGAGATCAATAGAAAACGCAGAATTATGAATGACACACTCCAATCTGACCTCAACAAAATCCAGGAGTGGGGTCAAGCGAATCGGGTCGATTTTAATGCGCGGAAGACCCAATGCTGTTTGTTGACCCACAAGCGTCTGGCGGGCGACAACTTTCCACCTTTAAATATGGGTGGTGTGGATATTAATGAGTCGGAGGCTCTTGATGTTCTGGGCATGTCAATACAATGCGATCTTCGTTGGAACGATCACATTTTTGATGTGTCGAAAGAAGCAGCCAAGTGCTTAGGCTTTTTAAAGCGGTGCAAGAAATACTTCACTTCAACCGACCTTCGTTGTATCTACACCACTTATATCCGTCCGAAAATGGAGTACAACTCGCATATTTGGTCTGGAGCTTCGAAAACATATCTTCAGCTTCTGGACCGTATACAAAGTCGTGCGATAAAACTTATAGGGGACAGTAGGGTATCCAGCTCTATTGAAACCTTGGGATGTCGTCGGGATGTGGGGTGTGTAACCTTATTTTACCGTTACTTTAATGGTAACTGCTCCTCTGAAGTAGCCAGCCTGATCCCTTCGGTTCAGGTATTCAACAGATCTACTCGGCTTTCCAGAGCGGTGCACCCCTTTTACGTTTCGATCCCGTTCCATCGCACTACCCACTACCGCGATAATTCGTTTTTCGGTCGCGCAGTTAAATTGTGGAATAGTCTCCCTGCGCATGTTTTCCCACCCACTTATAACGTCGATGCTTTTAAAAGAGGTGTAAATCGACACTACTCCCATTCTTCTCCTTCCCACTAACCTTTACCCTTCTAAACCAACGAATGCTTTGCATGGATAGGGGGCATTCCCTGAGCTTGGTTCTATCTGCCATAAAAAAAAAAAAAAAAAAAAGAAAATTGCAGTTACACTTTCTTCGAAATTTCCATTATATTATTTTATAATAATTATTTAAATTACTTTATTTAATTTTTTTATTAAAAAAAAATACCTTAAAAAAAAATAAAATGAAAAAATAAAAACAAATAAAAAATAACTGAACAAACGACTCCCTCACTCGTCGAGCTCTACACACAAACTGTGCGAACGGCAGCATTTTAGCTTCCGCTTCTCTACAATGGCCACCACGAGCGCTTCTGTTGTTACAAAATACCATTTTCCAACGTAAGCACGTAAGAAGTATGCAATTGTTGTTGTAAACCCAGCTGTACAGTAGCGCCAACAGTAGCGTCAGCGGTGTGCATTTTGTAAACACATTTTGATCAGCTGTTTTACGAATATAACAAAGAGGAACGTAGAAGAGCCATACCGTTCGCAGATACAAAATAAGGCCCTAAGTTTTGCTATACTTCTGGGGCGGCGTCTCAAAAACGAAGCCAAAATAAAGTATAAAAAAACAACAACTACAACTACTTCTGCTTACGCAGCTTCTGCTTAGGCAGCCTCTGCTTAGCATGCTGCCACCGCGACCGTCAGCCGCCAGCCGCCAGTCCGTTAGCCGTCTGTCCGTCTTCCAGACCACCAGGGTTGCCACCTGACCCGACCACCAGGGTTGCCACCCAAAAAAATCACAGAAATTCCTCCACAAAAAAAGTTTTAAAAAAAAAGAAAAGTTTAAAAAAAAAGTTTAATAAAAAAAATTTTGAAAAAAAAGTTTAAAAAAAAAATTTTTTTGAAAAAAAAGTTTTACAAAAAAAAATTTTTTAAAAAAAGTTTAAAAAAAAATTTTGAAAAAAGTTTAAAAAAAAGGTTAAAAAAACGTTTAATAAAAAAAATTTAAAAAAAAAATTATAAAAAAAAATTAAAAAAAGTTTAAAAAAAATTAAAAAAAAATTTTAAAAAAAAGTTTAAAACAAAAAGTTTAAAAAAAAAATTTTAAAAAAATAAAAAAATTAAAAAAAAATTTAAAAAAAAAATAAAAAAAATTTAAAACAAAAAGTTTTAAAAAAATTAAAAAAAAATTTTTACAAAATTTTTTAAAAAAATTAAATAAAAAAATCGATCTGGCCACTCTGTCCACCAAAATCCTCAATCTGGCCACTCTGTCCACCAAAATCCTCGATCTGGCCACTCTGTGAGGTTGTTGATGTTGTTGTTGTTGTTGTTGTTGTTGTTGTTGTTGTTGTTGTTGTTGTTGTAGCACCACATTAGCACCACTTTGCACCACATTCTCCACATGTGGAGCTATGATTTTACCTGTTGTTGTTGTGAGCCAGAACATACATATTCTACTACTGAGGTTTAAACACAATTGCATGGTTACAAAGGAACAACGCACCACCGATCCTCTTACGGTAGGAGAGCTCCACATTAGTCTTCAGAAACAGTCTTCGCATGGTGCAAGCTGAATGTTTTGCGACAGAAATACGAAGTTTGAAAAACGGCGAAGCAGTATCCTCCAAAAGTCAATTACTCAGCTTGAATCCATTCGTTGACAACGATGAAATTCTACGTGTGGACGGTCGGTTGCAGCGATCCTTGCTATCCTATGACGAAAAGTATCCGATGATATTACCAAAGGTTCATCACTTCACAAATTTAGTCATTGAGAACAGTCATATCATCACTCTTCATGGAGGGACACAGCTCACATCATCTTTCATTCGAAAGGGGTTTTGGATTTTGAATGCAACAAAGGTCATAAGATCCAAACTTAGAGGATGTTTTCGATGTTTCCGGGAAAGACCGAAAATATGTCAACAATTGATGGGAAATTTACCCACAGCTAGGGTTACTCCATCTCAACGTCCCTTTCTATCAACGGGAATTGACTACACAGGTACCACAGAGCTAAAGGCAGCACGGTACAGAGGCCGTACAAAATACAAAGGCTATATCGCTATTTTCATTTGTATAGCAACTAAGGCGGTGGCGGAGGCGGTTACGGGAATGACGACAGATCAATTCTTGTGTGCCTTACATCGGTTTATTGGAAGGCGAGGTTTATGCCATGATATCTATAGTCACTGTGGGACAAATTGGTGCAGACAAAATACTAAAAACCAATTCGTATAAATTTGTTGAATCAATGGAAAGATCTCTCAACTAGCAGAGCAAGGAATTCAGTGACACTTTAATCCACCTCTTTCTCAAAATTTTGGTGTACTTTGGGAGGCCAACATAAAATCGGTCAAGCGACATCTCAAAGGAGAAATTTCTGACACATTAACGTATTAAGATTTAAGCACCGTGCTCGTCAGAATTACGGTATGTTTAAATTCAAGACCACTATGCCCTCTCTCATCATGTCCAGATGATTTAAACGCTCTCACTCCTGGACATTTTGTTATAGGCGATGCACTACGGGTTCCAGCAGAGGTAGCAGGTCCTGAACGATCACTGCAGCGTCAGTATTTATCAATGCATACGATGAGTCAACATTTTTGGTCAAGATGGTCAAAGGATTGATTGTCACATTTGCAGTCACGCCCCAAACGGTGTCGGTAGCAAGACAATTTAAAGACGTCTTGCTAATTTAAAACGACCTGGTGCTCACCAAGGATGACCGCCTACCTCCTCAACAATGGCTTCTAGGGCGTATTACAGCGCCCTAGAAGCTCCCAGCAAATATGGTTTTGTTCGGGTAGTAACCGTGCGCACCCAAGATGGAAGCTACCAACGAAGTGTCTCAAAAATTTGTAGACTACCGGTAGACGAGGCTCGGCAGATTCATCAGTAACGTATGCCTTAGTGGCATAGGGGGGCGGCATGTTTGTACACAAAATAAAATAAATTAGCTCGAGAAACGCACTCTTCTGACAACAGTGCAAAATAAAAACGACAACGAAAAGCTACAGCAGCATTGTTGTTGCGGTCGCTCCCTGTTGTTCGTTTTTTTTTTACTGCATTTTTGGATTACGAGCTGATGGGCGGTGCTTTTAGAAGAAGATTATTCTTGACATTGTTTTTTTTTGTTATATTATTACTCCACTTCGTGGAAAACTACCAGTGTATGGTTCAACCGAAGTAAATCTGTAACTTTGAATTTTAGTGTGAATTAGTAAAAGCAAACGTGACAACCAAATCTTTGCACTCCGGGTTTTATTTATATTTAAAATAATCAGATATAACATTCCTTGCACTCCGTGCACAAACAGGAACAGTTCAGACACAATTATCACACAATGTAAACACCTCCCAAGAAATACGAAGACCGGAACGGAACGGAATAATAAAATTAAGAAATGAAATTTAATTTAATAATGAAATTAAGAAATGACATAGAATTTAATAATGAAATTTAAGCTTTATGAGATTAAATCAAAATGAGTAAGGGAAAAAATTCAGGAAAAAGCTCTGCAAAATTTTCCCACCAACCCTAAGGAGGGGGAGGGGAGTGTGAAGAATAATATTTGTCATGCTTTGCCCAAAAAAGGTAATGCGGTGGTGCCTGCTGATTTTAGGCCAATTTGCATTTTGTCTCCGTTATCTAATGTCCTCGAAACAACCATGGTTGATCAAATTTCTAAATTTTTAACAGAGAATAAGTTGCTAAATGTCAATCAGTTGAGTTTTCGACCTGGTCGCAGCTGCACCACTGTTGTCCTTAAAGTTTTAGATGATATTAGACCTTACTTTGACATGATTACCTTATTATGCCTACTTGATTCAGTCAATCTTAGTATGCTGTGTTACAAATTATTGCATTTTTTTTTTTGATTTTTGCGAAAGTGCCGTGAATATTATTCGGAGTTATTTAAGATATAGATCTCAGTATGTCAGGTGTGCGAATAAGTATTCACAATTCAAAACGATTTCTAGTGGCGTGCCGCAAGGTTAGGTTTTGGGTCCTCTCTTCTTTTCCATGTTTATAAATGATATTTTTCTTATTTGTAATCACGCCTCAATGATGATATACAGGTGTACTTATCTAGTAAGGATAATCTAAAGGAGGACCTTGTTGCTAAAATGAATGAGGATTTGGATAATATTCGTCGTTGGTCAGAAAAGAATTGTCTGCAACTTAACCTTTGAAGTGTGTGGTTTTGCCAATTTATAGGTATAAAATGAATTTCTGTGTTTTTCAGATATTGTTATTGGCAGTAACAAGTTGCAGTTTGTTAATATGGCGATCAAGCTAGTTTTCAAGTTTTCGTCTAAATACTGTGACGGCGAAATTCCCCGCAATTTCACCCCCACAAATAATCAGAATATGAATGTAAATATGTACATATTATTAAACGAGATATCAGAGAGAAGGAAACAAAGTGTATTATTTTAAATCAGAATTGTTAGGTTAAGCTAAAATATAAGCTCAATTTAGAGTTTGAGAAGTTATAAAGCAGAAGTAAGCGGTTGAGCAGAACCGACGGAGAGCATGTATACATGTGTACATGCACATAAGAACACAAGACGTGTTGACCTGAGCCAACGGGAAAAATTTGAAGAACAGGTAAAAGCACAGTATACGGGACCTAGGAACGGTACAGGGACAATAGTGAGACTCGTGATAACCCGTGACTGAAGAAGCTAAAAGCAAAGTGGACAAAAAACCATATATATCGTCGACTATACTGATATCGCGAGGCTCCGGTCGCGGGTACCAATATAGTACTCAGCGCGAAGCTTCGGTATCGGCTGCTCGGCAATATATAGTTAGAAGAACACGCATTTAGCGGACGTCACGACTGTGCGCTCTTCAAGGCAGCGTACAGGTGCGTCACATCGGCAGCTCACGCGATCAGCAGACGCCACGGCTGTGCGCTCATCAAAGCAGCGTACAGGTGGGTCACATCAGTAGCTTACGCGATCAGCGGACGTCACGGCGGTGTATTCACCAAGACACTTACGGGTGCATCATATCGTCAATAACACCTAATCACGTAACACAATCTCCCACTTAGCTCGACTCAACGCTCATAGGCTTCATTAAGTGTACTACTACGTTAAGATGTTGAAATAAAGTGCCAAATACACAACAGAACTATAACAACATATAGAGTTTCAAAAAGCGTAACGTCCGAGTAAAATGGGAGGAGTTACGTGGATTTATTCATTGCGTAAAATCGCGCTTACAAAATTCTTGACCACGAATTTAGACTAGAAGATGAAGGTACGGTCGAGGACTTTCGAAAGCGATTCGCCGCATTCACGCACGATTTCCTGCAATTTTTTGCCATCCCGTTTCTTCGAGAGGTTAGACGATGACATCCGACAGCAGCAGCAAAGACCAGCAGAAAACTTAAAAGATTTTGTGGTGGCATTGCAAAGTTTGATGCGACATGCAGACTTGTCCGAAAACCAACGTCTCGAACGCATTTACTGGAATTGCAGCAGTGAATTGAGATTATACGTTAAGCGGAGTGAATTCAGAAACTTAGAAGAGTTAGTCAACCTGGCGGGTGACTGGGAAAATATCAATGTAAACGAGAAGGAGACGCCACGATCTCAACGATCTCGGGGAGGAGTAGAAGCCGCCTGGATGAAGGGAAGTACGCGAAACGGCGACTGTCATCGCCAAATGGTCGACGAGAGAGACACGCATGTCAGGAATCCACACTCCGCGTGTCGCCGCTGTGGAGAAGGAGGACACTTTGCGCGTGACTGTCGGGCTAGACAGCTGATGTTTTGTTGGTGGCAATTGCCGGCGAAACGATTGATGCTACTCTGGATACGGGGGGGCCACACGGAGCTTAATGAACAGCCAGATGGGGCGACGAATGCGTGTCTCAGGGAAGCGCGTAGGAATAGAAACAAGAATCTTCTTCGCAAACGGAGAGGCACAAGAGGTGAGAGAAGCACTGACAACGCAAGTGGTCCTGGAAACCAGAAGTTGCACAGTGACATTATTGATCCTGCCGGATGTGGTGGATGAGGTAATATTGGGGTTTGACTTTCTGAGCAGCATGGGAATGACCATTAACTGCGGCAGCTATTCCACCGATACCGTGGGACAGCTACCTGGGACCATCGAAGCAAAGTGCACCATGGTCCGGGAGGAGCCGACGGAGCAAGAGCGGATAGACCGGTTATTGCCCCAGGAATTGAAGGGGTTCGATGAAATCCGGGGGGTCTCGGGCATAGCAAGTTACAGCATAACCATTCGCGACAACAACCGATCAAGCAGCGTTATTTTCCCCGTACTCCCGCCATGAAGGAGATCATCGACTCTGAGATTGACGAGCTCTTAAAACAGGTTTGCATAGAACCATCCAGAATCCCACACAGTGCCCCGATAGTGTTGCTAAAGAAGAAAACAGGGAAGTGGCCTCTGTGCGTCGACTACCGGCAGTTAAACTCTCATTCCGTTCCTGATGCCTATCCGCTACCTCGGATTCACCATATTGTGGATAGACTTATGGCCAGATTTTCAATTATCACTGTCACTAAGAAGCGAGAAATCGTTACTCTTCACCGTGAATGTAAAATGCGATTTCTAAACACTTACGTAGCGAGTAGTTCGCTTCTCGTAGGCACTTTAAAGATGTGTTTAATTTTTTAAGGGTACACTCGGATTTCTCTTTTCTTCGCATGCTTTCTAATTTTTGCTTATCATTCTTACTCGCTCATTATTTTACCCTGGTTTCCCCTATGTTTATGAACATATTGTTACTTTTGATGTGTTGTGTTTCAAGTGCTGAAAATTGTGAATTATGAAGCGGAAAATTTGTATTCGGGGTTATTGGTCATTTCCCGCAGTAGCAGGTTGAACTGCACGTTGTTCGTAATTCTAAGAAAAAGTTAAAATTAATTTTCATTCTGTTTAAAATTCACCATTAAATAGAAAATAACCTCTTCTTGTTGGAATTCATTGCTACACGTTCAGATTACAGATTTTTCTATCAGATATTTCAGATTCACAAAAATTTGCGCCAGTTTAGCTGAAAGAATGGAGTAACGACAGCCTTTTAGCAGTCGTTACTTTTGACAGTTCATATCGCTGAAATAATGATTGAAAATACCATGTAACGAACGAGAACTCGTAACAGGTATGGAAAGTGTTGTTGTGTTTTTAACGAACGAGCTGCTCGTTGTTTGAAAATCACAAAGTAACGATATCGCGAAAATAAGAAAGCAGAATCACGAAGAATCACCTCGTTCGTTGGTTGAAAATCTGGCCATTAGAGATGCAATTTATATCAACACCTTGGATCTTCGCAACGGGTATTTGCAAATTCCTATGGAGGAGGCTAGCAGAAGTCATACTGCGTTCACAGTGCCGGGACGTGGACTATACCAGTGGAAGGTGATGCCGTTTGGCCCTAATTCGGCGCCCACATTTCAGCGAGCGCTCGATACCGTGATTGGGCCGGATATGGAGCCGGATATGGTAGCATTTGCGTACCTAGACGATATTATTGCAACGGGCGACACGTTAGAGGTACATGAAGAATTTAAAAGAAGTTTTCCGCCGACTAAACAATGCGAAGCTGCGTATTAACACTGAGAAGTGCGAATTCTTCAGGAATAAGATTCGATATCTGGGTCACGTAATTAGCGAGGAAGGCATACACACGGATCCCGAAAAGATTTCCGCCATCAAGGAACTACGACCACCGCAGAATGTACGAGAGCTTCGACGGTTCTTGGGAATCGCATCGTGGTACAGGCGTTTTATCCCTGAATTCGCAAAAGTGACTCACCCGCTAACATCATTACTAAAGTAAGGAAAACACTTCAAATGGGAGCACGAACAACAAGATGCTTTCGAGGATTTGAAGCGTCTCATCGAGGCGCCAGTGTTAGTCTGTCCTGACTTCGAACAACGGTTTCACCTTTAAGCTGACGCATGTGATCAGAGGCTAGGGGCCGTATTAACCCAGACATTGGATGGCCAGAAACGCATGATATACAAGTCGCCATCTCAACGGCGCGGAGAAGAACTATTCAACAACAGAGAAGGAATGCCTGGCGGTGGTGTGGGTGGTACGTAAGATGCGACCGTATCTAGAAGGGTACGCTTTCAACATCATCACTGACCATTTTTCTTTGAAATGGCTCAACTCGATAGAGCCATTGAATTGCAGAAACATAACTATGAGATACAGTACCGACAGGGCAAGCAGAACGTGGTAGCTGATGCGCTTTCTTGTTAACCCACGGAAGAGGTCTGCGCCAGACTACTGACTATTGTATCGGAAACGGAAGACTATACAGGCACTCACCTAGGAGTTTCGACGACGACGACCAGTTACAGTGGAAACTGTGCGTACCCGAAAATCTACGGAGAGAGGTAATCGAAGAAAATCACGACGCGCCAACGGCCGGACATGTACGAATACGCAAAACTATCGCCCGGATAGCTACAAAGTACTATTGGCCGGGGATGTATCGACAGATTAGCCCGTATTTGCGAGAGTGCAAAAACTGTCAGTGTTTTAAAATGCTGCAGCAGAAGCCCGCGGGAGAAATGCTGACACACCTAGCGGAAGAATCTTGGGCAACAGTCCGCAGACTTTGTTGAAGAACAAAGTGAATATACATCCCTTCGTTGAACTTACATCCCTTCGGGTGTAGAGTATAGCAAGTAAAAGAGTTCGGCCTGGCTGAAGACAACACTTTTATTTGCTATACTCTACACCCGAAGGGATGTAAGTTCAACGAAGGGATTAATACCTGAGTAGGGTGTATCCACTTTGTTCTTCAATACCCTACACCAGAGTAACTAAAACTACACCAGAGTAACTAAAAAAATTATAATTTCGCCACTTAACAACTTTTGTATAAGTGGGCGGACCATGCCCATTTATTATAAAATTTAATATGTATGAAAAGTGTTACTCTGGAATTACCTCGGATAGTGACACAGGCAACAAAAAATAAGTTACTTATATAATTAAAATTACTTGTGTAATTGTCGATCATTATTTTTTCATAAATATACATATGAACAGAAATAAAAATTTAAGAATTTTTGGAATCAGAAAGTGCACATAATTCAAAAAACAATAATAGCAATTTTATAAAAATTACAAACTGAAAAAGAAAACAAACTTATTTGTCATCAGATAATCATAGTATTTCGTCCGATTTTAGCACAAATTCTCCCAAAAAGGAATGAGTTAGGAAAGAAAATTATGACATTTGTGCTCAAAAATTAAGAAAAACTAATATACAGGGAAGAAATATTATACTAAATGTGGAAAATTTTATTAATTCTTTTAACTTTAAACTTTAAATCTAATACATTCTTCTTTTTTTTTTTTTTTTTTTTTTTTTATGGCAGATAGAACCAAGCTCAGGGGATGCCCCCTATCCATGCAAAGCATTCGTTGGTTTAGAAGGGTAAAGGTTAGTGGGAAGGGGAAAAGTGGGAGTAGTGTCGATTTACACCTCTTTTAAAAGCATCGACGTAAAAAATAACAAATTTTACAATTTCTACTTTTTAATTTCTTTAAAGTAATAATTCCAAGAAATTACATTAAAAAAATAAATATTCAACGATTAGAAGAATCACTAAACAAGTATATTGGAGTTATATAAACATAATTGAGTAAATTTAAGTGAACACATTAACTTATAATCTTAAACAAATACGCAAAGTGCACTTATACGCATTTTAAAAACAAAAAAGTATTATTATTGATTCTGAAAGTGGTTAAAGACCATTGCAGTTTCTCAAAAACAGCTTCTTTTTACAAGCAATATTTATAAAATATATTACACACTGTAATCTAACCTGTTTAAGGTTACAAAAACACAAAAGCAACTTCAGAAGCAAAGAAGATAAAAAAGAGAACGGGATATAAGCAATTTAACAAATATATAATAAATACATAAGAATGGTTATGTAAAAAAAGTATGTAAAAAAAATATACTTGATTACCGTCTTAATTTGTAACACAATACTTAATTATACCAAAAGGAATTATATCGAACGATATAATTTAGATTGAACTTCAACCATTTAAAATTTAAATTGAACTAAGCTTGAAATACCTTAATTTAAAATTGAGTTAAAACTAAAATACTTCAATTTAAATTGAACTAAGCTTGAAATACCTTAATTTAAAATTGAACTATAAGGCCGATTATAGCGTACAACAGGAGGGCGTATAAACCACTGCGACTGTGTGCTTCTGGCGCTTGAGCTTTTACGACAGGAAGGCGTACAAGCCACTGCAACTGCGTAGTTCTGGCGCCTAGACGTTTGCAACAGGAGGGCGTACAAGCCACTGCGACTGTGTGCTTCTGGCGCCTTTAGTTTTTACGACAGGAGGGCGTACAAGCCACTGCAACTGCGTATTTCTGGCGCTTCGATTATTGCAACAGGAGGGCGTACAAGCCACTGCGACTGTGTGCTTCTGGCGCTTTTAGTTATTATGACAGGAGGGCGTACAAGCCACTGGAACTGCGTATTTCTGGCGCTTCGATTTTTGCAACAGGAGAGCGTCTATGTGCTTCTAGCGCTTTTAACTCATACAACAGGAGGGCGTACAAGCCACTACGACTGTGTATTTCTGTTGTTCAACTTTGGAATGTTTATAACTTAAATAAAGTATAATACCTTGGCTTTTAGCTGGGTGTTGTTGAACTGATTTCTTTGCCTTTTCCGCGCTCGTCGTACTTCTCCGAAATAGCTGGTGTTCTGATGGATGAACTGTCTGACTTGACTCATTTAATTGACTCGGTTCACTTGACTGACTTGATTCACTTGACTGAACTTGACTGACGTTACAAACGGAAGAACAAAGTGAATATACCCTAATCCCTTCGGGTGTAGGGTATAAAAATGAAAAGTGAAAAATGAAAAGTGAAAACTGAAAACTGGAAAATGAAAAATGATAAATGAAATGAAAAAAGTGAACAATGAAGAGTTGTTATGAGTCAGGTACAGGTGGCAGTGGCACGGCGGCAGGGGCTCTGCTCGTCGGCTAAAGGGTTGTTGCCACTCCACAGCAAAATTTCGTGCCAAAAATGTTTTTTTTTTATACGAAAAAAAAGGAGAAAAAAGTTTAGAAAAAAGGTGAAATAGAGAAAAAGAGGAAATTAAAAGAGGGTAAGAAAGAAAGGGAAAGAGGAAAAGAAGTCCCATGAGAGTGCCCCTTTCACCCTATTCTATCACCCTGTCATCTTACAAATTCCCAACCATTTCCCCACCATCCACTTACCTCACCCACCACCATTCACTTTACCCCACTCATACCACCACCTAAACCAGACACAATCTGACCTTACACTCTCATCACTTGCACACATTCACCCCAAACGACACAAGACATCACAAACCTTATCGTCCTGTCTGTCAGTGGTGGAGCCTCTTTTGTGACCAACCAGGTCACGGCCAGGAGCATCTGCTCCCTCCGTTCAGGTCCCCCAGCACATCAGCCCTAATGCCTTCCGTTTAGCAGCGCACACTGGGAATCAAAGAAGGACCACAAAAAAACCCGGTCTCCTTCAAGGCATCACATGGAAACTGCCAGAAAAAAAACCAAAATTCTTACTGAATTCTTCTGTATATATATATATATTATTATATTATATTATATTATAATAATATAACAGTTCGTTTTATAATATTATATTATATTATAATAATACAACAGTTCGTTTAGGGGCACCTTTTGGTGTTTGGACGTGGTGTCACCGCTGGTCTTAAAATTATTAATATACCTACCTATTAATAGCCGTGGCTGGTATATATATATATATATATATATATATATATATATATATATATATATATATATATATATATATATATATATATATATATATATATATATATATATATATATATATATATATATATATATATATATATATATATATATATATATATATATAATTATTAATATACCTACCTATTAATAGCCGTGGCTGGTATATATATATATATATATATATATATATATATATATATATATATATATATATATATATATATATACCAGCCACGGCTAATAGGTAGGTATATTAATAATTTTAAGACCAGCGGTGACACCACGTCCAAACACCAAAAGGTGCCCCTAAACGAACTGTTGCGGAACGGCACGAGATACGAGATATTAAAATTGAAATACTCGCTGCGTGCTTCCAATGCAACACTAATAATGCCCTCTGTAGAATAAGGTATTGTAGAGAATTTTCAGCTTAGAATATAATTAGAATATAATTATCTCATCTTTATTTTTATTTTTATTCTTCCATTATTCTTATCTTTATTGCCCTCCATTTTTATTTTATTTTAATTGTTCTCAAATATATCTTATGTTTATTTATTACATTTTATCTTTTTATTTTATTCTAAAATTCTGGAATCGTATTTGAACAGTGAAATTGTTCTTGCTGGTGATTTCAATGTTCATAATTCCAACTGGCTACGTCATTCGAGTCACACAACACCTGAGGGTTTGTATGTTGAGTTATTTGCTGAGTCTAATAATTTGACTCAATAAGTGAAGGAACCAACGCACTTTCCCTGCGTTGATGGGCAAAACCAAAATCTTCTGGTCCTTTTTCTAACTTCACATCACAGCAAGTATGATGTGAATGTTCTTGCACCTCTTGGTAATTCGGACCACGCTACAATTTCTGCTACCTTCCCATATTCTAGTCTTCAATCCGCTCATCAGCCAACTCCGAAGCGGACAGTGTGGCTTTATGAGAAGGCTAATTGGGATGCGCTGAACTCCTTTTTCAGCCGTTTCAATTGGCAATTGTGTTTCAGGGATAGAAACATAAATGCTGCAGCAAAATTGGTAGAAAATATTTTATTTGGTATGAGGTCTTTCATACCCAATAAAAGAATTTCCATTAAACCAAAAGACCATTCCTGGTTTAATGCGACTTGCAGACAAGCAGTCAGGTCTAAAGAGGAAGCATTTAAGAATTGGCGTTTAAACAAAACTGCTGCGCAATCAGGCCAGAAATTGGTGCAATGGCACTCTAAAGCGCGAAAAAGTTCTCTACGAACAGCGCCTTAGACGCAGATTCTTGAATACCATAAGGGTAGTAAGAACTTTTGGTCGTTCGTTGGGAGAGTGAAGAATCAGACGCGATCGTCTATTCCAACTCTCCTCAAGGATGATCAGATCTTCACTCACTCGGTTGATAAGGCAAACTTATTAGCCACAATGTTTGCTGAAAACTGCTCTCTTTCTGAGTAGCCAACCACTACCCGTGATCGATGGTGTGTCTCATATTATGCCTGATATGCACTTTCGAACGCGGACTGTTAAAAGAGTGCTTGTAAACCTCAACGTCAATAAATCCTCGGGACCGGATGGCATTTCAGCCCACGTGTTGAGGAAATGCGCCTCAACACTGGCTCGCCCATTGCGCAATCTCTTTAATTTATCGTTTACTTCAGGAGTTTTTCCTTCTTCCTGGAAGATTGCCAATGTGCAGCCAGTTCCCAACAAAGGTGAGGCTATGAATCCTGCCGATTACCGACCCATAGCAATCTGTTCAATGCTCTCCAAAGTTATGGAAAGCATTATAAATTTTAACTTGATGAGGTATTTGGAGAGCAACCAATTGGTAGCGATCGCCAGTACGATTTCCGTGCTTACCGCTCCACAGGCGATTTGATCGCGTTCCTCACTGAGCGGTGGAACAGCTGTATTCACCAATTCGGTGAGAGTAAGGTTGTTGCTTTGGATATCTCCAAGGCATTTGACCGAGTGTGGCATGAAGCACTCGTGTCTAAACTGTCTACTTACGGTGTCGGTAATACATTCACTCGATGGATATCGAGTTTCCTCAGCGGCCGTTCTATTCGGGTTGTGATAGACGGCTCTGCTTTCGAAGAGCACTCCATTAATGCTGGAGTTCCGCAGGGTTCGGTCCTGTCTCCAACTCTTTTTCTCATTTTTATCAATGACCTTCTGTCATTGACATCAAACCCCGTCTACTCGTTTGCTGATGACAGCAGCATTTGTCATTCATATTCATTCTCCAGGCGTCCTTCTATTCTGGAGATCAATAAAAGTATTATGAATGACACACTCCAATCTGACCTCAACAAAATCCAGGATGGGTTCAAGCGAATCGGGTCGATTTTAAACCGCGGAAGACCTAATGTTGTTTATTGACCCACAAGCGTCTGGCGGGCGACAACTTCCCATCTTTAAATATGGGTGATGTTAATGAGTCGGAGGCTCTTGATGTTCTGGGCATGTCAACCCAATGCTATCTTCGTTGGAACGATCACATTTTTGACGTGTCGAAAGGAGCAGCCAAGTGCTTAGGCTTTCTTAAGCGGTGTAAGAAATACTTCACTCCAACCGATCTTCTTTGTATCTACACCACCTATATCCGTCCGAAAATAGAGTACAATTCGCATATTTGGTCGGGAGTTTCGAAAACATATCTTCAGCTTCTGGACCGTATACAAGTTCGTGCGATAAAACTTATAGGCGACAGTAAGGTATCCAGCTCTATTGAAACTTTGGAGCGTTGTCGTGATGTAGGGTGTGTATCATTAATTTACCGTTACTTTCATGGTAAATGTTCCTCTGAAGTAATCGGCCTGATTCCTACGGTTCAGGTGTTTAGCAGAACTACTCGGCTTTCCAGAGGGGTGCACCCCTTTTATGACGCGATTCCGTTCCAACGAACCAGGTTGTGAAATTAAATAGTGGAAACAGATAAAAACATTGAAAATAATAAATAAGTGAAAATTAAAAGTCAGATGAGAAAGCAACAAGACAAAAAAGGAAATGTTAACGCATACTATAACAAGACGAGAATAAAAAAAAGAGGAAAAGTCACAAAGATACAAGATGCAACGATACGATACATTAAACAACAGAGGAAAATGACATAATGATACAAATTACAGCGATACTATACAAAACTATACAAAAACGAGTGAGGATGGTTAAGGTATGAAACAAATTAAAATTGAGAGCAAAAATTTTACTTAATCGTCATTAAATATCTTATGTTTGAATATTACCGTTATTTCCTTTTATTGAATAAATTTGAATTTCTACAAAAAATCTTTATTGAACGAATAGTGAATTAAATTTATTTTTATTAAACCATTAAAGCTTCTTATTCCTGAAACAATTTTCATCAAACTTAAAATTTTGTTTGAATTTTATCGATTTTCATTCTGAGTGATAGCCTTATGCGCACTCTAGCAGGATGCATACGTGCATAACAAACAAATAATAAAACCCAACTGATGAGCCTCTCTGGCAGGAAGCGAAAAGCTTCTTGGGTAGCCCTTGGCCTGAACGGCATATGCTTTTTAATAGTTTCCTTTTGGTTTTATTTTTTACCTAGGTGTCTTCCACAAACCTCAAAAATAATCCTACTTGGTGTGATTTACCGTTTTATTTTGTTCCTTCTCACTGCTCCTCCTTCTTTCCTCTTTTATACATATAAGATTACATATTTACTTAGTCAGTGTTTTTTGTGTTCATCATTTAGCAGACTGGACCAAACAGACCATAATACTAATTTTGAAGTTAATAGCTAATTTCTTCGAACTGTAGTATTTATTATATAAAAATTTTTATAATAAATTAACGTAAAATCTTAGATAGGAAAACAAACTCACGGCATATACTTTTTAATAGTTTTCTCTTTGTTTTATTTTTTACCTAGGTGTCTTCCACAAACAATCAAAAATAATTTTACTTTATCTTGATGTGATTTACCATTTTACCATTACCATTTTATTTTGTTTCTTCTCACTGCTCCTCCTTCTTACCATTTTATTTTGTTTCTTCTCACTGTTCCTCCTTCTTTCCTTTCCTTTACATATATATAAGATTACATATTTATTTAGTCAGCATTTTTTGTGTCATCATTTAGCAGACAGGACTGGACAGACTATAATACGAACTACAGAGACTTACACTGACCGACAGTAATTGACATGGTGGCATCACGTTAGTGCCGACCTGATATCGTCCAGTTAGGTATCTGGTGCGTAGACACTGTGCTTGTAACAAAACACCGCCAACTAACGTGACCGTGATGACTATGGCCATAGGGGTAGTTTTAGTTTTTAAGCAGGTTAGGGAATTTTAGGATGGGTCCGTTCTTTCTCTCAATTTCAATGAGAGAATCAAAAACTGTGTGGGGTTTGTAAAACGTTATTCGACAATCGTTTGAATCACCACACAGAAATCGCGAATTTTGGTTTTTTGATCTTTTTATTTTATTTTAATTTTTACTTTCTGTACTTGAAGTTCCAGGGTTTGAAGTTAATAGATAATTTCTTCAAAATCTAGAATTTATTATATTTTGAATTAATATTTTGAACCGTTTATGGGATATTGACAATTTTTGCATAAGTGGGCGTACGATGGTTCCTGGGCGGCGGCAATCCGGCTCGTCTGGACCAAAATGTTTATTTGAAAATCACAAATTTCACAATAGTTATAATAGGTGTTACAATAGTTTTTTGCAAAAGCACAAATTCAAAGTTGTTTTTATGTAACGGTATTTTGTATGGTACAAACGCACATATAAATTTTCACACGGTAGAAAGGTGCACTCTGCACGTGTCAATTGTAGAGCAGGAAGTGACGGTATGGGTCCAGCGCGTTAGTGAGATCACTGGTATTCTGCTGGGTTGTTGATATCTCACTGCGTTTATGAGATCACTGGTATCCTGCTGGGTTGTTGATATCTCACTGCGTTTGAGAGATCACTGGTATCCTGCTGGGTTGTTGATATCTCACAGCGTTTGTGAGATCACTGTTAATTCACTGAGAGGGTGATATTTTCCGCTGAGTCGCTCGATATTCTGATGATGATACACTGACGGAAAGGTCTACAAGCCACTGCGACCGTTCTCTGGTATATCTGGTGAGTTTGCTTACACCAGCCACTGTACTAAAGCTTCTCTGTTTCTAGTGTTACCAACGTTTGCCAGGGAACAGGAGGGCGTACAAGCCACTACAATTGTATATTTCTGGCACTATAGCTTTTACGTCAAGAGGGCATACAAGCCACTACAACTGCGTATTTCTGGCGCTTCGATTGTTGCAACAGGAGGGCGTATAAACCACTGCGACTGTGTGCT
Source organism: Sicus ferrugineus (assembly GCA_922984085.1). NCBI lineage: Eukaryota > Metazoa > Arthropoda > Insecta > Diptera > Conopidae > Sicus > Sicus ferrugineus. Next base: position 52,059,778 of record OV277348.1, read on the forward strand.
TCTGGCGCTTGAGCTTTTACGACAGGAAGGCGTACAAGCCACTACAACTGCGTAGTTCTGGCGCTTAGACGTTTGCAACAGGAGGGCGTACAAGCCACTGCGACTGTGTGCTTCTGGCGCTTTTAGTTATTATGACAGGAGGGCGTACAAGCCACTGGAACTGCGTATTTCTGGCGCTTCGATTTTTGCAACAGGAGAGCGTACAAGCCACTGCGACTATGTGCTTCTAGCGCTTTTAACTTATACAACAGGAGGGCGTACAAGCCACTACGACTGTGTATTTCTGTTGTTCAACTTTGGAATGTTTATAACTTAAATAAAGTATAATACCTTGGCTTTTAGCTGGGTGTTGTTGAACTGATTTCTTTGCCTTTTCCGCGCTCGTCGTACTTCTCCGAAATAGCTGGTGTTCTGATGGATGAACTGTCTGACTGGACTCATTTAACTGACTCGGTTCACTTGACTGACTTGATTCACTTGACTGAACTTGACTGACTTGCACTGACTCGAACGACTGAACCGTCTGAACTCGCTGAATCGTTGAAACCACTGAACTTACTGAACTTACTGCACTTACTGAACCGAAAGACAGACTGAACATACTGAACTTACTGCACTTACTGAACCGTTAAGTCGTCTGAACTTATTGAACCCCGAGTTTTGCTCACAAAAAAACCCGGTCTCCTTCAAGGCATCACATGGATATATATATATATACAAAAAAACCCGGTCTCCTTCAAGGCATCACATGGAAACTGCCAGAAAAAAAATCAAAATTCTTACTGAATTCTTCTGTTTATTATATATATATATTATTTATTATATTATATATATATATATATTATATTTATATATTATATATATATATAGTTTATATATATATATACATTATTATATTATATATATATATATATATATATATATATAAACAGAAGAATTCAGTAAGAATTTTGATTTTTTTTCTGGCAGTTTCCATGTGATGCCTTGAAGGAGACCGGGTTTTTTTGTGGTCCTTCTTTGATTCGCAGTGTGCGCTGCTAAACGCAAGGCATTAGGGCTGATGTGCTGGGGGACCTATATATATATATATAAACAGAAGAATTCAGTAAGAATTTTGATTTTTTTTCTGGCAGTTTCCATGTGATGCCTTGAAGGAGACCGGGTTTTTTTGTGGTCCTTCTTTGATTCGCAGTGTGCGCTGCTAAACGCAAGGCATTAGGGCTGATGTGCTGGGGGACCTATATATATAAAAACAGAAGAATTCAGTAAGAATTTTGATTTTTTTTCGGGCAGTTTTCATGTGATGCCTTGAAGGAGACCGGGTTTTTTTGTGGTCCTTCTTTGATTCGCAGTGTGCGCTGCTAAACGCAAGGCATTAGGGCTGATGTGCTGGGGAAATTCAATATTTTTTCTTTTTTTTGTCCAAATTAAAGGCTACTTCAATTTTTTTTCTGTTCAAATTTAAAATTAAAATGCTAATCTAGTTTTTTTTTAGTTCAGAAATTAAAATTAAAACCAGCTAATTTCTTCAAACTCTAGAATTTATTATATAAAAATGTTTATAAATAAGTAATGCAAAATCTTAGTTAGGAAACCCAAAAACATAACGTAACGTAGACTCTTAGATAGATACACAAAAACACATTCTCTTTTTCAAGGTACCATAGAGAGATTGTTAATTTTTTGCTGTGTTTCCTTTAATAACTATACATAATTTTTGAACTGAAAATTCCAGGGTTTGGAAATGAATAATTCTTCAAACTCTTGACTTTTGTATATTATAATTCTCAGAAATCGTAACGTAGAATCTTAGATAGGACCACAAAAACACATTCTCTTGGTTTCTAAAAGCCATCATGAGAAAGCCATCATGAGGTGCAGCTTGGCCAGTCAGGGACATGAAGGACTTAGGCGGGTGGCCCCTAAAATACCCAACCTCGGGGAGAATAGTTAGGTTAACTATAGATTAATTCTTTTAAGGTCTAGCATAGCCACTAAGTCAGGGAAAGGGTAGAACCCCGCCTAGTGGATGTACGGGCAGCTTAAATGGTTCTGGAAGTAGTTCGTGCCTTGCGCACCTGCCGACAGTACAGTATCCACAGTTCGGACGTAATTTTGTGACTCTCACCAGAAGCTCATATCGACGCGAGACAATTAAATTTCGAGTTTAACTATAACTCAATTTCAATTATTTACATTTGCATAACTTAATTTGCGAATGTAAATATATAAACTTTCTATTTGTACGATTTGATATACACAAAAACATGAGCACTGTGATCGCATAATTTACGTTATTTGGTGAGCGGTAGTTTGCCACGGCTGGTAGTAGGTATATTAATAATTTTAAGACCAGCGGTGACACCACGTCCAAACACCAAAAGGTGCCCCTAAACGAACTGTTGCGGAACGGCACGAGATATTAAAATTGAAATACTATAAGTCCCGCTGCGTGCTTCCAATGCAACACTAATAATGCCCTCTGTAGAATAAGGTATTGTAGAGTATTTTTCAGCTTAGAATATAATTAGAATATAATTATCTCATCTTTATTTTTATTTTTATTCTTCCATTATTCTTATCTTTATTGCCCTTCATTTTTATTTTATTTTAATTGTTCTCAAATATATCTTATGTGTTGCTGGTGTTGTTGCAGCGCCTTAGACGCAGATTCTTGAATATCATAAGGGTAGTAAGAACTTTTGGTCGTTCGTGGGGAAAGTGAAGAACCAGACGCGATCGTCTATTCCAACTCTCCTCAAGGATGATCAGATCTTCACTCACTCGGTTGATAAGGCAAACTTATTAGCCACAATATTTGCTGAAAACTGCTCACTTTCTGAGAGTAGCCAACCACTACCCGTGATCGATGGTGTGTCATATTATGCCTGAGATGCACTTTCAAACGCGGGCTGTTAAAAGAGTGCTTGTAAACCTCAACGTCAATAAATCCTCGGGACCAGATGGCATTTCAGCCCACGTGTTGAGAAAGTGCGCATTTATAACTTGATGAGGTATTTGGAGAGAAACCAATTGGTCAGCGATCGCCAGTACGATTTCCGTGCTCACCGCTCCACAAGCGATTTGATGGCGTTCCTCACAGAGCGGTGGAACAGCTGTATTCACCAATTCGGTGAAAGTAAGGTTGTTGCTTTGGATATCTCCAAGGCATTTGACCGAGTGTTGCATGAAGCACTCGTGTCTAAACTGGCTGCTTATGGTGTCGGCAATACATTCACTCGATGGATATAGAGTTTCCTCAGCGGCCGTTCTATTCGGGTTGTGGTAGACGGCTCTGCTTCCGAAGAGCACTCCATTAATGCTGGAGTTCCGCAGGGTTCGGTCCTGTCTCCAGCTCTTTTTCTCATTTTTATCAATGACCTTCTGTCATTGACATCAAACCCCGTCTACTCGTTTGCTGATGACGGCAGCATTTGTCATTGATGTTCATTCTCCAGGCGTCCTTCTATTCTGGAGATCAATAGAAAACGCAGTATTATAAATGACACACTCCAATCTGACCTCAATATAATCCAGGATTGGGGTCAAGCGAATCGGGTCGATTTTAAACCGCGGAAGACCTAATGCTGTTTACTGACACACAAGCTTCTGCCGGGCGATAACTTCCCATCTTTAAATATGGGTGGTGTGGATATTAATGAGTCGGAGACTCTTGATATGCTGTGCATGTCAATCTAATACGATCTTCGTTGGAACGATCACATTTTTGACATGTCGAAAGGAGCGGCCAAGTGCTTAGGCTTTCTTAAGTGGTGTAAGAAATACTATACTTCACTCCATCCGATCTTCTTTGTATCTACACCACCTATATTCGTCCGAAAATGGAGTACAATTCGCATATTTGGTCAGGAGCTTCGAAAACATATCTTCAGCTTCTGGACCGTATACAAGGTCGTGCGATAAAACATATAGGGGACAGTAGGGTATCCAGCTCTATTGAAACCTTGGACCGTTGTCGTGATGTATAGTGTGTATCATTATTTTACCGTTACTTTCATGGTAAATGTTCCTCTGAAGTTACCGGCCTGATTCCTCCGGTTTAGGTATTTAGTAGAACTACTCGGCTTTCCAGAGGGGTGCACCCCTTTTAAGTCGCGATTCCGTTCCAACGAACCACGCATTACCGTGGGAATTCGTTTTTCGGTCGCGTCATTAGATTGTGGAATAGTCTCCCTGCCTGAGTGTCTTCCCGCCCACTTACAACGTCGAAACCTTTAAGCGGGCTGTAAACCGTCACTACTCCCTTTTTCCCCCTTCCCACTAACCTGTCATCCCTTCGGAACCAACAAATGCTGTGCATGGATAGGGGGTATCCCCTGAGCTTGGTTTCATCTGCCATAAAAAACAAATATTATATTATTATTGTATAACATTATCTCATTTCTATCTTACTATTTACTATCTATCCATCTCCTTTTAATTTCTGTACTTGTACCTTTTAAATTCTGTACAGAAATTTCCTTTTTTAATTTCTGTACTTGAAGTTCCAGGGTTTGAAGTTAATAGCTAAGTTCTTCAAAATCTAGAATTTATTACATAAAAATTTTAATAAATAAGTAACGTAAAGCCTTAGATAGGAAACCCAAAAACACATTCTCAAGTAAAAGTGTTGTCTTCGGCTTGGCCGAATTCTAAATACCCTACAACCGAGTAACTGAAAAAATTATAATTTCGCCACTCAACAACTTTTGTATAAGTAGGCGGACCACGCCCATTTCGTGCAAATGTTTTTTAATGTTTTTTTTTCTACTGCTAGATAGAATTACGAACGTATTAATATTTGGAACCGTTTATCGGATATTGACAACTCTTGCATAAGTTGGCGGACCACGCCCCTTTTTTGTATACAAATTGTTAATGCGTGTAGATACCGCGTGATATAATTTCCTGTTAATATCTTGTACCGTTTACAAGATATTGACAACTTTTGGGACAAACGGGCGTGACACGCCCATTTTTGGGGTATTGGTAATGCTTCCCTATATATCCTGATAAAATTACATATCAATATCTTATACCGTTCATGAGATATTGCCAACTTTGTTATCTGTGGGCGTGGCACGCCCATTTTTTCGAACGTTTTTTTTAATAACGCTATATGTTCCAGAATAAAATTATACCTTAATATCTCACACGGTTTATGAAATATTCAGATTATAAAATTTTTTTAAACAAGGTGCCTTTACATTCCGTATGTAAAGTAGGCTTGGCTGTTTACCGATCTTGCCCATTTTCAATCTCAAATAGCCCTACATAACAATATGTAGCCCTACAATAGCCTACATATATTTGTGTCAAATTTCATCGCGATATCTCTTTTCGTTCTCTCATAATCGTGATTTCACAGACAGACAGACAAACAGACAGACGGACAGGGCTAAATCGATTCAGGAGGTGACGCTGAGCAAGAATATATATACTTTTCTATACCTGTCTCGTCTCCTTCTCTGTGTTACAAAGGGAAGAACAAAGTGAATATACTCACTCCCTGCGGGTGTAGGGTATAATGATTGAAAAACAAAAGAAATTAAGCAATCATCATCAGGGAATCACGATGATGGTACCACCATGCGGCTCCTGACGGTATGTTCTCTAAAAAAACTGTATTTTACATGTAATATATTAAGGGTAAATGCTCAACAAAAAAAATAAAACTGGTAATAATATATATAATATAATACTACTGCACTCATTTGCTCCAGCTGTTCTGCTGGTCAACTCCAGGCTCTCGCTCTACCAGATCTCTTCTCCAGACCAACTTCAGCTTCTTTAAAAATTCTTTATATGGCAACTACGGACTTTTTAAACTTGCAATTCAACCATTTTACTTTTTAGTGGCAGCCTCCAGCCTACACCAGCTTTCCAATTGTTATAATCCAATCCAATACATTTAAACTCTGCCCTCTCTCCGATCTTCAACACTATTCGTTCAAATATCTTTAATCCATGTATTAACTAATTCCAAATTTAATCTTCAGTTTAAGCACTTTCAATTTTTGTACTCTCGTGTTCCTAGCTTCACTTAAATTCACCTTTCCTTTTTTTTTTTTGCTGTTCTGATGCTGGCTTCCTGGTCTTTTTTTACTTCTTTTTGTTTAGATTCTGGTTCTTAGAACTTCACTCTGTCTTCACTGCCTGCCACAAATGTTCTGCCTTCACCCACCCCAGACACTTTCCAATCAACCAAAAACTTTCAATCTTCTCATGCACATTACACATACACACGCACATACGCACTCCTCAGCCACCTACTCACAGCTTCTAAACAGAAGGAGAGCGAAATGCTGCGGGGCTCACTCCTGTACTGCACACAACAAAGTGAACAAAGAAAATTGAAAAATTAAAAATGAAAAATGAAAAAAGTAAAAAGTGAAAATATTGTATATTCTTTATATTTTTATTATATTCTTTAGTGAAAATATTGAACAAATTGTAAAAAAATAAGAAAAGACCCCACCGACGAATATCAAACAAAAATTATGGAAGCTGTAACGTTGGGGTCGTATGCTTAATAAAAAAAACTTCAAAACGCCCGCTGTTGAGGGCCGCTTGGCTCATCCGGCCGTGCTCAGGGAAAGTGGGGGGTTCTTTAACCCCAACAGCGGATTGAATACCCCGGTTACAAACAAACCGACAAAGAAGCCAAGACTTACCAAGGCGATACAGCCTCTGGATGAAGGTGAGCACAAATGCCTAATCATACCCTGACGGCGGGAAGAGACGAATTATGGAGTGGAAGGAAAAAGAGAAAGGGGAAGAGTAGGTGTTGTTTTTCCTTCCCCTGTCTTTACCCACCCAACCTGGCTGGTGCAGTTGTTGCTGTGCACTAGCCCCTTTTGTGCAGGTCGCTCAGCCCGGGGATTCGCTTCCTCAAACTGTCAACTTAGTAATACATAATGATACTCAAAAGTTGTATCTTAATGAGTAATTTTATTAATCATAAAATTATTTCGGTAAATTAAACCTAAGAAAAACTTACAAAATGATTTCATTGTTCTTGTATAGAAACAGCGAAAACAAGTGGAACTTCGTTCATTATTAAGAATTTAATTGATATCTTCTTAATTTAAAATTAAGAAAAGGAAAGGGAAAAAAAATCATGAGTTTCTTACACGTGGTATTCTATCGGAATTATCCACCACTCTATCTTATACATGGCAAAAAATCTAAAATTCAAAATTTCTTAAAATTAATACCGATTTCAATTTACACAAAAATTCTTATTAGAATACATAACAGGATTATACAAGTTTTAATGGGTACTCGTTAGTAAATGCTACCAGAGATTATTCAAAAGGTTAACATTGTTAGAAATTGTGTTTCTCCGTGTCAAAATGTAACTTGTGCATGATTTAAAATTATTTAATTTAATTTCAGCTTTTTAATATAAAAAAGAATTTACTATATAGTAATGACCAAATTGTTTTCGGTTTTGAAAACTGGTTGCAAATGTGTTTTCATGAATGAATTCACTTTTAGTTTAACGAATTTAAGTACACGTATTTTTTTTCTGTTCACAACCGAACCATTCGAAATATAATACAATAAAATCAACACTCACCTGACTCCGGACAGTTACCTTGTGGCGCCACAGCAACGTGCAGAATCGGTGCATAACTTGTAAACTGAAATTATAGTTAAAATAATTCGATATCTTACAGTGACTAATCTCCGTACATATTATGTCTATCTAAATCGCTTATCTAAATATTCCTGTTTCCAATTCATAGATTTTTTTTTAAAGATTCCCATACAAACTAAATTAAAATTGAACCTAATATAAAAATTGAAGGACAAAAAAAACTCTACAATAATTTGGTGCAAAATTCACTTAAATGTATTCGATACACTATAACTAATTATAATACTTAATGTATATACCAATGTATTCAGTTGCCGCAGTAGAAGTGTTCATCCAGACAGTGGACAGAAAACTCTGCAGACAAATATACCACAAAACACCAGCTATTCGAACTGCAGCTCCAACACGTCTCTTCCTAATCAGACTCCCATTTCGACTGTGCGGCTTCATTGGGACAGCCAACTCCGCTCCATCTCTGCTCCGATGCAGCTACTCAAGACTTGGTCACATTGATGATAGAAAATTGAAAGTATATGCTGCTCCTGCAGTAGATGCTCAGAGGATGAACCACAAAACTAACGTCCTGATGAGAAGCGTTTTATGCGTTTTTATATAATCAATATAGGGAAGTTATTCGTTTGTTGGCGATGATTAAGAATCCCAAGTCACAAAGTAATACTTTTATTTCTATTTAATTTGCAGTCTTATGGTTTTATACCAAATCGAATTTTAATTTAATGCATTAGCAAATAACTTTAGCGGAAGCTTTACACATTTTCAACAAACTATTCATTTTTCACTTGCGCACTCAGCAGCACGCGACCGCCTTCACTTAGATCTTCTGCTCAACTCTGCTCAGTATAATTTTTCTGTGGCTTCGCCACTGACAATGCAGGCATCGCTGTCTCCCTACCTCCCATCATGTTCTGCACTCTAAGCAGGTCCCGTAGTATGGCGTGATGCGAAGTTCATGTAAAAAAACCATCTAGAACATTCGATCCCGCTACACTACGGGATCCGCTCTCTCAGCAACATGGTGGGGAGAGGCAGACACGCACACACTCTGACACTCATGAACCGTTCTGACACTCAATGATCGCGTTATCGAAAATACACAAACCAGACACTCCAATGAGATCAATAATAAACTACAAATCACCACCAGGTTGCAAACTATCGAAATACTTGAAAACGATACTGAAAGATACATTGAAACTATTCAACGAATGCAGAGTACCCAACACTACGGAACTATTTGAGAAACTGACGGCCGTAGAAATCACAAGACCCCAAATTAGTATCATTCGATATTGAGGACATACATCCGTCGATTCCAGTAACAGAAACAGTAAACCCTTCACATGAAACACTACTTGACAAAACTAAAGGTTGTAAGAAAAAAGATTTTTTCTTACAACTTGAAAAAATATGTGAGGAATCGCGAAAAAACGGTACTTTAAAAAAAACGGTATTATAAACAGTGACGCGAAGCGAACGATAAATCGAAGAAATAATTGAACGCTGAACTGTGCTAACGGCGAATTCAAATAAAAAAAACATTGTGCAAAAAAATAACGCGGTATTTCAAAGGAACAGTAACGCGAAATAAACGGAACAAAATAGAAAACATCGTGCAAAGAAATAACGCGGAAACTGTTACACGAAATAAACGGAAAATCGAAATGGGTAAACGGTGGGTTTATTTTTTACGTGGAGATTTTACGTGAATTCGGTGTGGAATCAAAAGGCACGGTCGACGAACTTCGTAAAGTGCTCTCCGGGTTTATGATGTCGCCTGATATGACCGACGAGGTGATCGACAGGTTACGCGAACTTGAAGTGCAGTGGAATCGCGGTGTTTCTCCAAGTGCGCGACCGGCGACGCCATCATTGCAAGGTGCGGTTTCGAAACACAGCGAACAGAGGGCAAATGCAACAGAAGTGCTTAACATTAACCCCCGCAATCAAGTTTCCATGTCAACAGGTGGTTGCATAGCAGCGAGGTGCGAGCCAGAGAGTGTGGCCCATAGTAGGATGTGGTACTCTGAGGTAATTGACAAGATACGTAAATGATCTTGTAGGTACGACGGTGGTAGGCACCCAATAGGCTTCATAGAGAGAGTCGAGGAGCTCACAGAGGCATATGAATTGCCTAAGCATATACTGCCACGAACCATACCGGAGTTGCTGAAGGACAAAGCTCTTTGTTGGTACAGGAATAACAATAGGAGCTGATCAAGATGGGAATTGTTTAAAACCGATTTCCTGAAATTCTTCTTGCCATCGAGATATTTCGAAGAACTGGGGGACAACATTAGGAAAAGGATCCAAGGGCCTCGCGAGAAGTTCAAGGACTATGTACTGGCCATGCAGACATTAATGCGACATGTGAACTATACAGAGGAGCAAAAACTACAGAGGATTTACAAGAATTGCCATAGGGATTATCTTCTTTACATAAGGAGGTCTGATTTCTCTGCGTTGGAGGATCTCATTGAATTGGCTGAAGATTTTGAAGGCATACGAAGGGAACCCGAACCTCCACGAGAAATTCATAATCAGCACCGACAATTACCAGGAACGCACAGGATGATGACCATAGAAAACACAGGAAAACAGCGAGACCTTCGAACAGCCTGTAGAAGATGTGGCGAAAGTGGACATTTTCAACGAGAATGCCGAAACTCAAAGAAACTTTTCTGTTGGACTTGTGGAAAGGAGGGGGTCCGGACGATTGAATGCTGCAAGAAACCTTCGAGAAACGCGCACGGTGTCCAGCAGGGACGAGGGCTGCTGGAACCGAACAAGATAGACTCTCCTCGTACCCCACGAAGTGCTTAAACTACAATCGCGACCGGATTTACGCCAAGGTAGCCTTAGGAAGGGATCTCATCACCGTTACTCTAGACACAGGAGCCTCGCGGAGCTTCATTAGTAACGCGGCGGCTGTGATGACAGACGGAAAGCTGATGGAGGTGGACGTACGGGTCAAAATGGCCGACGGCACCGTGCTTACCGTGAGGGAAGCCGTCGAAGTCTGCGTGCGTTTGGGGACTGCAAAGTGTAAGCTCCCACTTCTAATTCTACAGGATGTGACTGACCATGTGATCCTGGGTTTGGACTTCCTGACAAGCATAGGAGCTTCTATTAGCTGTGGTGGTGAGACGATTACGCTGGGAGACTCGTGTTGTATGTCGCATTCACACTACCAAGGCAAGAACATTGGCACTTGTTAATAACTCAGTTAGTGAGCCAAGGTCAAGTTCAGCCTTTAGTGCAAGCCAAGCATTTTGTTTTGGGAAGCTCGAAAGCCAAGCTAGCAACCAGCACTCTGCATGGTAGCAAGTGTGGAAGCTAATTATAAGCTCCGGGCAAAGCTCTTGAAAGCCAAGATAGTAACCAGCACCGTCTGCATGGTAGCAAGTGTGCTAATTGCCACTAAATAGCTTTTCTCGAGCTCAAACTAAGCAGCTTTCAGAATAAATTAAAGTAGCTAAAATAAAAAGCAAAGAGCAAACGCGGAAGAATTAAATCGTTCCCAATTTAATTCTGCCGACGTTAATATTGGCAAATATGAATATTAAGAATTTAATATTGCAAAATAGTGGAATTGCGACATACCGGTCCACTTTAGTTTCGACGTAGCCGTCGGCGAGCTTAAGTAAAAATGATTTAATGTTGAAAAGTAGAGTTCTGTTTGTGAGCCCATAGCGCGCAGACCGGCGCTGCATTGAAATAAATAAAGAGGGACGTTAGAAGAGGAACAAGGCTTTTATTAAGAGGACCCGCATTCTTTTCAGAGGCACTACAACATTTTGGCGCAGCCGGATTTTCGAGCCGAGGATCGCTCGAAGGAAATTAAAGGTAAGTGAAAATTTTTGGTGAAATTGTGGAATAAATAAAAGGAGTGCCAGCGTCAAGCCAGGCACCCTTGTCTGTCCAATGGCGTTCCACGCCGGACGAAACCTTTGCTGAGGTCGACCCTTTCACTGTGGGAAGCTGTTTAGAAAGTTTTTTAAATAGTTTTAGAAGTGTTGAATAGTTTTAAAGTGATATTTGAAAGTGAATTGTTTGGGAAGGAATAAATTTTTGAGTAAATTAAATAAATTCTTAATATGATAATAGTAGTAATGGGAACAATAAGAGTAATAAGTTGTTAATTTTTCCGAATTAAAAAGATCCCTTATTAGGGGAAAATTTTTTGCATGCACTCAATGCGGTAACCTCTTTATAGAATTTTGTGGATAATAAAACCCGTAAGGATAATTTGGTTCTTTAACGGAGTTATGTACGATTTAGGCTTTTCTAATTTCCACATTGGCATTTTGTCTGTCCAACGCGAAGTGGGGTGTGTAAATGCCCAGTTAAAGCGAACTTATTAAAATCAGGAGCTAAAGTCTATAATTTTTGAGTCGTTTGCTGAATAATATTGAGTTCTAAAAATTAAATTTTATTGCAAACGAGGACAATTTTGTTTATTTTAAATGGTTTTTGTGGAAAATATAGAAGTGATTATTCGTGGTCAGATACAGAACATATCCAGGACTGAGAAGACTCAATAGAATACGTGCCACAGTACGTAACGGAGAGTACGGCACAGGCACCGAAGGATATTCCGACGGAAATAAAGAAACAAGGACCAGAAAAATTAACGATAGAGGAATATCGTAAGCGGCAGCTGGAGCAAAGAGAGCGAGTGGCAACTGCGACACCGAAAACACCGAAGCCGAAGAAGCGTCGTGGCGGTAAACTAACGCAGGACAGGAAACGCCTAGCATACCTGAGGGCACTGGTACGAGAGACCACTAATCGAGTTCCATGGGAGGCATCACGCAGAGCATGGGAAGAAATAGGAAGCCTAGAGGAACGGTTGGAGCAACGTAGATCGAAAGGAAGAGCGCGGCAACAGGTATAAAAACTTCCAGGATGCAGAAAAATTATACTTAAGAATAGAGACAGTTGTAATGAGTAATTAATGAAATAAATGAATGGAATAAATAAATTAAGAATGCGTTTTTAATATAGTCGAAAGCTAACTCATTAGAAGCAGACCGCTTATTCATTTTATTAAATGAAATTAAAATAAATGGATATTTGTTGTTGGGAATTGTACAATTGAACGTGAAGCGAAACTTAAGAGTGGCGTCGGCGCCTGCTTTAGATCACATTTCAGCGCAAAGTTACTGTGGTTTTTTTTTTATTGTTTTGCTTGTTAGCGCGTCAGAATGAAAGCGTTTGCAAAATTGTAAGCGTGGTAATTTGTTTTGTGGGTTTTATTTCGTTCAACTCTGAGGAGCAAGTCAAGAAATTCGACGCTCGTTTTAATGTAGCCACTGTCGCTGGCCTTGATTTTGTTATTATGAAAGGGAAATTAGGTCAGTAGTAGCAAATAAGAGGATTGCTGATTGTTGCAGTTTTGCTAACTAGTCGGGTTAAAAGCTACTTAATTGAAAACATTAAATGAATGGGGGAAACATTTATAGAGAAACGAAAGCGATGTAATTAATGGCAGAGTCAGTGCAAGAACAGATTTATTTAGACTTGAAGAGAACCCATGAAGAATTGCAAAGAGAGCTAGGGGAGTTTTTAGCGAAAATTTGGGAGGTTCTTAAAAGCACAGTAGTGAATAAGGATAATTGGGAGCTAATTAAAACAAGAATAGTAGAATTAGGTAATGTTACGAAAGTTGCAAAAGTTGATGCTATTGTAGAAGAGCTGCTGCAGTTTATGCAGCATAAGGTGCATGCTAAAGAGGAAGAAATAAATTAATGGAAATTACAGTTCGCGGCATTAAAGAATAGATATGATAGCTATTTTGTTGATAGAATATTTCAAGAGGAATTAATAAAAAACGTGGAATCCGAAAACGAGCTTAGGAAATTGTTGAATAGAAAAGATTTAGCAAGGAGTACAATAGAGCTTGCATTAACGAATGAGTCCGCACAGAAGACAAGGGAAGATTGTTTAACCTTAGAAGCAGCGAACAAAAGAATTCAGGAACTGAAAGAACAGAACAGACTGCTAAACCAGGAAATTTCGTTAGCCCATGAACAGACACTCTATCATAAAGAAGCAACCCCTCCGAGAGCGTGTCAGATAGTTGACAGATCACGCTCCTTTCCTCTGGCTAGACATTCAGAAACTCAAATAGATAAGATGGGTATAGGAGAAATAGCAAAACTTACAAACAGTCTGGTTCCACTGTTTTCAGGAACCCAGTCCCCGGATTTAAGGGGTGAAGTTTATAAATTCATACAGGGATGTGAGTTAGCTGCGAGAGAAGCGACGGAAGGGAATGTGCAGGACTACATAGACTGCATCAAGCAGAGGTTATATGGAGACGCATATGATCTTGTTAGATCACAGCGTTGCGCTAACCTAGAGGAATTGTACCTGGTGATAAAAAGAGCCTACCTACCGACTATTTCCTTGGAATCTGTACTAACGGAGCTACAGAATTGTAGCCAATTACCGAGCGAGGAAATTCGACAGTTCGCCTTACGGGTTAGTACCCAAAGGAATCAAGCAATAGAAATTACAGAGTTTCTATAAGGGTGTCGGTGATAGTGCGCTTCTGTGTATGATAGATTCAACAGCAAAGCAGTCGTTTAAAACGGGTTTAAGAGACGCGACATTGAGGGTTTATATGCTGGGTGTCACTGAGAAAACCCTGGAAGAAATGATTGAGATAGCCATAGATACATTCAGTACTATACAAAGGAGTAGTTCCCTCTGTCAACAAGCAACCACGCAGATGCAAAGTAATATGAATTTATTGCAAAGTAATATGAATTTATTGCAAAGTAATATGAATTTATTGGATTCCCACATAAGACCTTCTGCGCAGAAACGCTTGGAAAGACCGGAGGCAATGCAAAACATCCAGAGGGGGCCACAGGAAAAAATCATTTGCTCATTTTGCAATAAAAGGGGACATACGAGGCAAAAATGTCTGGTGAGGGAAAACACTCCGTATTGCCAGAAGTGTTTTAAATATGGGCATGAGACAGACTGGAGGTGCGGAAATCAACGGGCACAGGACCACGGAGCAAATAACTACACGAGAGAGCCATTAAATGGTTACCGAGGTCAGTCAAACCGGAGAGTGGAAGTGCCAAGGAACCAACCACAGCGGAATTGGCAACCAGATCCGATCCAACAGCAGAGTCAGAGAAGGTTCGAAAACCCGAATTCGAATGCATCAAACGGTGTGCAAAGACAGGGTGCGAAGAACATGCCAGACAGATCAAACAGAACGGTGTGTCATTGGTGTAACAGACCAGGGCATATTGTAAGAGATTGTGAGGCAAAAAAGAATTGGGACAGGTTTCAGGGAAACCTCAGAGGGCCCAGACAAGGCCAATAGTCTGGGAACCCTACACAAATAGTAACTTAAGGCCAAATGAGGTGGTAACAGTAAGTCCGACATCGGAAACGATTGTGGATACGTTTCCAACCTCAATGAATGAAGTGGTAACTGTAAGTCCTACATCGAGAACGGTTGTGGATACGTTACCAACTTCGTCGAATTAAAAAGCAACTGTAAGTCCGACATCGGAAACGGTTGTGGATACGTTACCTACTTCAACTGATGTGAAAGTAACTGTAAGTCCGACATCGGAAACGATTGTGGATACGTTACCGAGTTTAAGAGATTTTGAAATTAGTGCAAGGCCAAATGGTACAAACGATGAAGAGAGTAACAGTGTACAAAGGAAGCATACGGTTGTGGGAGCAGTAGAGTCAAAAATGAAAAACCACGGCCTGGAACAGAAGTCTTTTTGGTTGAATTATGATTTGTACAACAGTGATAAACAAACTGAGACAGGAGTATCTAGCTGGACTCAAACCCAGGCAAATTACGTGTTCATTGAATTACCTTGCGCGGAGGCTGTAAATGGAAAACTCGTTTTACTGGTGGATACGGGAGCGGATACAAGCCTAGTAAAGGAAGTTTCGTTAAAGGAGGGTACAGTTGTAAACCAGGAGGATACAAAGAGTTTAAGCGGAGCATTTGGTGGATGTGTGACCATTGAGGGGTCACTGATAGTGAAGCATAATAAAAGTGAAAAGGTTGAGGTAGAAGTGTCTAACCGGGAGCAATCTAATATGAATGACGTGTTTATTGAGTTGCCTTGCGAAGAGGCCAGAAATAAAAAACTCATTCTGCTAGTTGATACAGACGCCGACAATAGCTTACTTAAAGATAATATTTTGAATGAAGTTCTCAACGTAGACACAGGTGACATGCAAACAGTCGTGCATAAGAAGAGAATTCCACCAGTAATATACCAGGGAAAAGTGGTTAATCTGAAAAATGATAAAATTTTTGTACCCGTATTAGAATCAAGCGGACATGATTTCGCCTTGAACCAAAATTTCGTATCGGATTTCACAAATATTAATAACTTGCAGTTAAGAAAACAATGTAATATGAATTACATGACGATACATGTGAAAAATCGAAGAATACAAATTCGTAGAAGACTACAATTTAAATCAAAAAAAAAAAAAAAAAAGGGGGGAACTTAATTAATAAAAATTGTAAATATTATTGGTCTTAACTTAGAGTTGATAATAAAAATTAAAAATCGTTTTAGCAAGCAAGAAAATTTGCTTATTAAAACGAAGTTTAAATGAGAAAGGGAAAAAAAAATTTTATATCGTAATTAATTGTAATTAAATTGAAAAATAATGTATAATATCATTTTTGGGAATTTTTAAGTAGATTGATTATTAGAAGCTTATACTTAATGAAACTACTATTAAGTAAATTGTATAGTTTTAAATAGAAAATTTGTATTAAATATAATTAAAATTCAATATTACAGTATGTACCTGCTAATTCATAGCATTATAACAATAATTAGAGTTAAGACACAGAACCTCAACAGCATGGAGCAAGCAGCTGCCATAACAACAGCGAACAAGCAGCAACACCAACGGCGACAAAAACCCCAAAACTCGCATGTCGCTGACATGCTGCCGACTTGATCCAGAGATGTCATTCGCGTTTGTTGCGGAAACTCTAAAATTTGAATGCCGCTACGTACCAATTAATTTCCTGGATGTCATCACAAATCTGAGAGGCAATAAACAGACCACACCACAGTTTATCTCGGGACAATAGGTCATCTTTGACACCGAACCACAGCTATTGATATTACACCACATCGCTACAGAGCATGATTCTGCTTAATTGCACTTTTATAAACAAACTCCGTCCAAATAATCGTTAAAGAAGGCGGATTGATCGCACTTGACGAGTTTCTAATTGGAAATGCGTAATGAAAATAGCACTGAAGTTGGCTGCAGTTTTATTTCTCTGCTTGAACTGTAGTTGGGCCTACACACTGGTGGTTATGGTAAACGGAATACTTCCTTCCGGGGTCACAGTCCATGGTGCTGTTGGTTCGCCAAGTGGAACAGCAACATCCAGGAAGCAGGATCTACAATTGCAATGGGTACAGCGTTTGGTACAGCTTAGAGAGTACATGGGAACAAGTCCAGGAGCTGCGTGACTTCGCACACAACAACCATAACCACAACACACGTGAAGAACGAGGATACACTAAGGTAGAACTTAAGGTAGATTTAAGTTACATAATATTAGAGAATTAGAATAAACCACTCCTGTATCATATTGTACAGAAAAAATTAATATCGCTTCACAATATTAATTTTTTCTTTCCCTAAGGGTGGAGGGATGTTGTATGTCGCATTCACACTACCAAGGCAAGAACATTGGCACTTGTTAATAACTCAGTTAGTGAGCCAAGGTCAAGTTCAGCCTTTAGTGCAAGCCAAGCATTTTGTTTTGGGAAGCTCGGAAGCCAAGCTAGCAACCAGCACTCTGCATGGTAGCAAGTGTGGAAGCTAATTATAAGCTCCGGGCAAAGCTCTTGAAAGCCAAGATAGTAACCAGCACCGTCTGCATGGTAGCAAGTGTGCTAATTGCCACTAAATAGCTTTTCTCGAGCTCAAACTAAGCAGCTTTCAGAATAAATTAAAGTAGCTAAAATAAAAAGCAAAGAGCAAACGCGGAAGAATTAAATCGTTCCCAATTTAATTCTGCCGACGTTAATATTGGCAAATATGAATATTAAGAATTTAATATTGCAAAATAGTGGAATTGCGACATACCGGTCCACTTAAGCTCGGTCGACGTAGCCGTCGGCGAGCTTAAGTAAAAATGATTTAATGTTGAAAAGTAGAGTTCTGTTTGTGAGCCCATAGCGCGCAGACCGGCGCTGCATTGAAATAAATAAAGAGGGACGTTAGAAGAGGAACAAGGCTTTTATTAAGAGGACCCGCATTCTTTTCAGAGGCACTACAACATTTTGGCGCAGCCGGATTTTCGAGCCGAGGATCGCTCGAAGGAAATTAAAGGTAAGTGAAAATTTTTGGTGAAATTGTGGAATAAATAAAAGGAGTGCCAGCGTCAAGCCAGGCACCCTTGTCTGTCCAATGGCGTTCCACGCCGGACGAAACCTTTGCTGAGGTCGACCCTTTCACTGTGGGAAGCTGTTTAGAAAGTTTTTTAAATAGTTTTAGAAGTGTTGAATAGTTTTAAAGTGATATTTGAAAGTGAATTGTTTGGGAAGGAATAAATTTTTGAGTAAATTAAATAAATTCTTAATATGATAATAGTAGTAATGGGAACAATAAGAGTAATAAGTTGTTAATTTTTCCGAATTAAAAAGATCCCTTATTAGGGGAAAATTTTTTGCATGCACTCAATGCGGTAACCTCTTTATAGAATTTTGTGGATAATAAAACCCGTAAGGATAATTTGGTTCTTTAACGGAGTTATGTACGATTTAGGCTTTTCTAATTTCCACATTGGCATTTTGTCTGTCCAACGCGAAGTGGGGTGTGTAAATGCCCAGTTAAAGCGAACTTATTAAAATCAGGAGCTAAAGTCTATAATTTTTGAGTCGTTTGCTGAATAATATTGAGTTCTAAAAATTAAATTTTATTGCAAACGAGGACAATTTTGTTTATTTTAAATGGTTTTTGTGGAAAATATAGAAGTGATTATTCGTGGTCAGATACAGAACATATCCAGGACTGAGAAGACTCAATAGAATACGTGCCACAGTACGTAACGGAGAGTACGGCACAGGCACCGAAGGATATTCCGACGGAAATAAAGAAACAAGGACCAGAAAAATTAACGATAGAGGAATATCGTAAGCGGCAGCTGGAGCAAAGAGAGCGAGTGGCAACTGCGACACCGAAAACACCGAAGCCGAAGAAGCGTCGTGGCGGTAAACTAACGCAGGACAGGAAACGCCTAGCATACCTGAGGGCACTGGTACGAGAGACCACTAATCGAGTTCCATGGGAGGCATCACGCAGAGCATGGGAAGAAATAGGAAGCCTAGAGGAACGGTTGGAGCAACGTAGATCGAAAGGAAGAGCGCGGCAACAGGTATAAAAACTTCCAGGATGCAGAAAAATTATACTTAAGAATAGAGACAGTTGTAATGAGTAATTAATGAAATAAATGAATGGAATAAATAAATTAAGAATGCGTTTTTAATATAGTCGAAAGCTAACTCATTAGAAGCAGACCGCTTATTCATTTTATTAAATGAAATTAAAATAAATGGATATTTGTTGTTGGGAATTGTACAATTGAACGTGAAGCGAAACTTAAGAGTGGCGTCGGCGCCTGCTTTAGATCACATTTCAGCGCAAAGTTACTGTGGTTTTTTTTTTATTGTTTTGCTTGTTAGCGCGTCAGAATGAAAGCGTTTGCAAAATTGTAAGCGTGGTAATTTGTTTTGTGGGTTTTATTTCGTTCAACTCTGAGGAGCAAGTCAAGAAATTCGACGCTCGTTTTAATGTAGCCACTGTCGCTGGCCTTGATTTTGTTATTATGAAAGGGAAATTAGGTCAGTAGTAGCAAATAAGAGGATTGCTGATTGTTGCAGTTTTGCTAACTAGTCGGGTTAAAAGCTACTTAATTGAAAACATTAAATGAATGGGGGAAACATTTATAGAGAAACGAAAGCGATGTAATTAATGGCAGAGTCAGTGCAAGAACAGATTTATTTAGACTTGAAGAGAACCCATGAAGAATTGCAAAGAGAGCTAGGGGAGTTTTTAGCGAAAATTTGGGAGGTTCTTAAAAGCACAGTAGTGAATAAGGATAATTGGGAGCTAATTAAAACAAGAATAGTAGAATTAGGTAATGTTACGAAAGTTGCAAAAGTTGATGCTATTGTAGAAGAGCTGCTGCAGTTTATGCAGCATAAGGTGCATGCTAAAGAGGAAGAAATAAATTAATGGAAATTACAGTTCGCGGCATTAAAGAATAGATATGATAGCTATTTTGTTGATAGAATATTTCAAGAGGAATTAATAAAAAACGTGGAATCCGAAAACGAGCTTAGGAAATTGTTGAATAGAAAAGATTTAGCAAGGAGTACAATAGAGCTTGCATTAACGAATGAGTCCGCACAGAAGACAAGGGAAGATTGTTTAACCTTAGAAGCAGCGAACAAAAGAATTCAGGAACTGAAAGAACAGAACAGACTGCTAAACCAGGAAATTTCGTTAGCCCATGAACAGACACTCTATCATAAAGAAGCAACCCCTCCGAGAGCGTGTCAGATAGTTGACAGATCACGCTCCTTTCCTCTGGCTAGACATTCAGAAACTCAAATAGATAAGATGGGTATAGGAGAAATAGCAAAACTTACAAACAGTCTGGTTCCACTGTTTTCAGGAACCCAGTCCCCGGATTTAAGGGGTGAAGTTTATAAATTCATACAGGGATGTGAGTTAGCTGCGAGAGAAGCGACGGAAGGGAATGTGCAGGACTACATAGACTGCATCAAGCAGAGGTTATATGGAGACGCATATGATCTTGTTAGATCACAGCGTTGCGCTAACCTAGAGGAATTGTACCTGGTGATAAAAAGAGCCTACCTACCGACTATTTCCTTGGAATCTGTACTAACGGAGCTACAGAATTGTAGCCAATTACCGAGCGAGGAAATTCGACAGTTCGCCTTACGGGTTAGTACCCAAAGGAATCAAGCAATAGAAATTACAGAGTTTCTATAAGGGTGTCGGTGATAGTGCGCTTCTGTGTATGATAGATTCAACAGCAAAGCAGTCGTTTAAAACGGGTTTAAGAGACGCGACATTGAGGGTTTATATGCTGGGTGTCACTGAGAAAACCCTGGAAGAAATGATTGAGATAGCCATAGATACATTCAGTACTATACAAAGGAGTAGTTCCCTCTGTCAACAAGCAACCACGCAGATGCAAAGTAATATGAATTTATTGCAAAGTAATATGAATTTATTGCAAAGTAATATGAATTTATTGGATTCCCACATAAGACCTTCTGCGCAGAAACGCTTGGAAAGACCGGAGGCAATGCAAAACATCCAGAGGGGGCCACAGGAAAAAATCATTTGCTCATTTTGCAATAAAAGGGGACATACGAGGCAAAAATGTCTGGTGAGGGAAAACACTCCGTATTGCCAGAAGTGTTTTAAATATGGGCATGAGACAGACTGGAGGTGCGGAAATCAACGGGCACAGGACCACGGAGCAAATAACTACACGAGAGAGCCATTAAATGGTTACCGAGGTCAGTCAAACCGGAGAGTGGAAGTGCCAAGGAACCAACCACAGCGGAATTGGCAACCAGATCCGATCCAACAGCAGAGTCAGAGAAGGTTCGAAAACCCGAATTCGAATGCATCAAACGGTGTGCAAAGACAGGGTGCGAAGAACATGCCAGACAGATCAAACAGAACGGTGTGTCATTGGTGTAACAGACCAGGGCATATTGTAAGAGATTGTGAGGCAAAAAAGAATTGGGACAGGTTTCAGGGAAACCTCAGAGGGCCCAGACAAGGCCAATAGTCTGGGAACCCTACACAAATAGTAACTTAAGGCCAAATGAGGTGGTAACAGTAAGTCCGACATCGGAAACGATTGTGGATACGTTTCCAACCTCAATGAATGAAGTGGTAACTGTAAGTCCTACATCGAGAACGGTTGTGGATACGTTACCAACTTCGTCGAATTAAAAAGCAACTGTAAGTCCGACATCGGAAACGGTTGTGGATACGTTACCTACTTCAACTGATGTGAAAGTAACTGTAAGTCCGACATCGGAAACGATTGTGGATACGTTACCGAGTTTAAGAGATTTTGAAATTAGTGCAAGGCCAAATGGTACAAACGATGAAGAGAGTAACAGTGTACAAAGGAAGCATACGGTTGTGGGAGCAGTAGAGTCAAAAATGAAAAACCACGGCCTGGAACAGAAGTCTTTTTGGTTGAATTATGATTTGTACAACAGTGATAAACAAACTGAGACAGGAGTATCTAGCTGGACTCAAACCCAGGCAAATTACGTGTTCATTGAATTACCTTGCGCGGAGGCTGTAAATGGAAAACTCGTTTTACTGGTGGATACGGGAGCGGATACAAGCCTGGTAAAGGAAGTTTCGTTAAAGGAGGGTACAGTTGTAAACCAGGAGGATACAAAGAGTTTAAGCGGAGCATTTGGTGGATGTGTGACCATTGAGGGGTCACTGATAGTGAAGCATAATAAAAGTGAAAAGGTTGAGGTAGAAGTGTCTAACCGGGAGCAATCTAATATGAATGACGTGTTTATTGAGTTGCCTTGCGAAGAGGCCAGAAATAAAAAACTCATTCTGCTAGTTGATACAGACGCCGACAATAGCTTACTTAAAGATAATATTTTGAATGAAGTTCTCAACGTAGACACAGGTGACATGCAAACAGTCGTGCATAAGAAGAGAATTCCACCAGTAATATACCAGGGAAAAGTGGTTAATCTGAAAAATGATAAAATTTTTGTACCCGTATTAGAATCAAGCGGACATGATTTCGCCTTGAACCAAAATTTCGTATCGGATTTCACAAATATTAATAACTTGCAGTTAAGAAAACAATGTAATATGAATTACATGACGATACATGTGAAAAATCGAAGAATACAAATTCGTAGAAGACTACAATTTAAATCAAAAAAAAAAAAAAAAAAAGGGGGGAACTTAATTAATAAAAATTGTAAATATTATTGGTCTTAACTTAGAGTTGATAATAAAAATTAAAAATCGTTTTAGCAAGCAAGAAAATTTGCTTATTAAAACGAAGTTTAAATGAGAAAGGGAAAAAAAAATTTTATATCGTAATTAATTGTAATTAAATTGAAAAATAATGTATAATATCATTTTTGGGAATTTTTAAGTAGATTGATTATTAGAAGCTTATACTTAATGAAACTACTATTAAGTAAATTGTATAGTTTTAAATAGAAAATTTGTATTAAATATAATTAAAATTCAATATTACAGTATGTACCTGCTAATTCATAGCATTATAACAATAATTAGAGTTAAGACACAGAACATCAACAGCATGGAGCAAGCAGCTGCCATAACAACAGCGAACAAGCAGCAACACCAACGGCGACAAAAACCCCAAAACTCGCATGTCGCTGACATGCTGCCGACTTGATCCAGAGATGTCATTCGCGTTTGTTGCGGAAACTCTAAAATTTGAATGCCGCTACGTACCAATTAATTTCCTGGATGTCATCACAAATCTGAGAGGCAATAAACAGACCACACCACAGTTTATCTCGGGACAATAGGTCATCTTTGACACCGAACCACAGCTATTGATATTACACCACATCGCTACAGAGCATGATTCTGCTTAATTGCACTTTTATAAACAAACTCCGTCCAAATAATCGTTAAAGAAGGCGGATTGATCGCACTTGACGAGTTTCTAATTGGAAATGCGTAATGAAAATAGCACTGAAGTTGGCTGCAGTTTTATTTCTCTGCTTGAACTGTAGTTGGGCCTACACACTGGTGGTTATGGTAAACGGAATACTTCCTTCCGGGGTCACAGTCCATGGTGCTGTTGGTTCGCCAAGTGGAACAGCAACATCCAGGAAGCAGGATCTACAATTGCAATGGGTACAGCGTTTGGTACAGCTTAGAGAGTACATGGGAACAAGTCCAGGAGCTGCGTGACTTCGCACACAACAACCATAACCACAACACACGTGAAGAACGAGGATACACTAAGGTAGAACTTAAGGTAGATTTAAGTTACATAATATTAGAGAATTAGAATAAACCACTCCTGTATCATATTGTACAGAAAAAATTAATATCGCTTCACAATATTAATTTTTTCTTTCCCTAAGGGTGGAGGGATGTTGTATGTCGCATTCACACTACCAAGGCAAGAACATTGGCACTTGTTAATAACTCAGTTAGTGAGCCAAGGTCAAGTTCAGCCTTTAGTGCAAGCCAAGCATTTTGTTTTGGGAAGCTCGGAAGCCAAGCTAGCAACCAGCACTCTGCATGGTAGCAAGTGTGGAAGCTAATTATAAGCTCCGGGCAAAGCTCTTGAAAGCCAAGATAGTAACCAGCACCGTCTGCATGGTAGCAAGTGTGCTAATTGCCACTAAATAGCTTTTCTCGAGCTCAAACTAAGCAGCTTTCAGAATAAATTAAAGTAGCTAAAATAAAAAGCAAAGAGCAAACGCGGAAGAATTAAATCGTTCCCAATTTAATTCTGCCGACGTTAATATTGGCAAATATGAATATTAAGAATTTAATATTGCAAAATAGTGGAATTGCGACATACCGGTCCACTTTAGTTTCGACGTAGCCGTCGGCGAGCTTAAGTAAAAATGATTTAATGTTGAAAAGTAGAGTTCTGTTTGTGAGCCCATAGCGCGCAGACCGGCGCTGCATTGAAATAAATAAAGAGGGACGTTAGAAGAGGAACAAGGCTTTTATTAAGAGGACCCGCATTCTTTTCAGAGGCACTACAACATTTTGGCGCAGCCGGATTTTCGAGCCGAGGATCGCTCGAAGGAAATTAAAGGTAAGTGAAAATTTTTGGTGAAATTGTGGAATAAATAAAAGGAGTGCCAGCGTCAAGCCAGGCACCCTTGTCTGTCCAATGGCGTTCCACGCCGGACGAAACCTTTGCTGAGGTCGACCCTTTCACTGTGGGAAGCTGTTTAGAAAGTTTTTTAAATAGTTTTAGAAGTGTTGAATAGTTTTAAAGTGATATTTGAAAGTGAATTGTTTGGGAAGGAATAAATTTTTGAGTAAATTAAATAAATTCTTAATATGATAATAGTAGTAATGGGAACAATAAGAGTAATAAGTTGTTAATTTTTCCGAATTAAAAAGATCCCTTATTAGGGGAAAATTTTTTGCATGCACTCAATGCGGTAACCTCTTTATAGAATTTTGTGGATAATAAAACCCGTAAGGATAATTTGGTTCTTTAACGGAGTTATGTACGATTTAGGCTTTTCTAATTTCCACATTGGCATTTTGTCTGTCCAACGCGAAGTGGGGTGTGTAAATGCCCAGTTAAAGCGAACTTATTAAAATCAGGAGCTAAAGTCTATAATTTTTGAGTCGTTTGCTGAATAATATTGAGTTCTAAAAATTAAATTTTATTGCAAACGAGGACAATTTTGTTTATTTTAAATGGTTTTTGTGGAAAATATAGAAGTGATTATTCGTGGTCAGATACAGAACATATCCAGGACTGAGAAGACTCAATAGAATACGTGCCACAGTACGTAACGGAGAGTACGGCACAGGCACCGAAGGATATTCCGACGGAAATAAAGAAACAAGGACCAGAAAAATTAACGATAGAGGAATATCGTAAGCGGCAGCTGGAGCAAAGAGAGCGAGTGGCAACTGCGACACCGAAAACACCGAAGCCGAAGAAGCGTCGTGGCGGTAAACTAACGCAGGACAGGAAACGCCTAGCATACCTGAGGGCACTGGTACGAGAGACCACTAATCGAGTTCCATGGGAGGCATCACGCAGAGCATGGGAAGAAATAGGAAGCCTAGAGGAACGGTTGGAGCAACGTAGATCGAAAGGAAGAGCGCGGCAACAGGTATAAAAACTTCCAGGATGCAGAAAAATTATACTTAAGAATAGAGACAGTTGTAATGAGTAATTAATGAAATAAATGAATGGAATAAATAAATTAAGAATGCGTTTTTAATATAGTCGAAAGCTAACTCATTAGAAGCAGACCGCTTATTCATTTTATTAAATGAAATTAAAATAAATGGATATTTGTTGTTGGGAATTGTACAATTGAACGTGAAGCGAAACTTAAGAGTGGCGTCGGCGCCTGCTTTAGATCACATTTCAGCGCAAAGTTACTGTGGTTTTTTTTTTATTGTTTTGCTTGTTAGCGCGTCAGAATGAAAGCGTTTGCAAAATTGTAAGCGTGGTAATTTGTTTTGTGGGTTTTATTTCGTTCAACTCTGAGGAGCAAGTCAAGAAATTCGACGCTCGTTTTAATGTAGCCACTGTCGCTGGCCTTGATTTTGTTATTATGAAAGGGAAATTAGGTCAGTAGTAGCAAATAAGAGGATTGCTGATTGTTGCAGTTTTGCTAACTAGTCGGGTTAAAAGCTACTTAATTGAAAACATTAAATGAATGGGGGAAACATTTATAGAGAAACGAAAGCGATGTAATTAATGGCAGAGTCAGTGCAAGAACAGATTTATTTAGACTTGAAGAGAACCCATGAAGAATTGCAAAGAGAGCTAGGGGAGTTTTTAGCGAAAATTTGGGAGGTTCTTAAAAGCACAGTAGTGAATAAGGATAATTGGGAGCTAATTAAAACAAGAATAGTAGAATTAGGTAATGTTACGAAAGTTGCAAAAGTTGATGCTATTGTAGAAGAGCTGCTGCAGTTTATGCAGCATAAGGTGCATGCTAAAGAGGAAGAAATAAATTAATGGAAATTACAGTTCGCGGCATTAAAGAATAGATATGATAGCTATTTTGTTGATAGAATATTTCAAGAGGAATTAATAAAAAACGTGGAATCCGAAAACGAGCTTAGGAAATTGTTGAATAGAAAAGATTTAGCAAGGAGTACAATAGAGCTTGCATTAACGAATGAGTCCGCACAGAAGACAAGGGAAGATTGTTTAACCTTAGAAGCAGCGAACAAAAGAATTCAGGAACTGAAAGAACAGAACAGACTGCTAAACCAGGAAATTTCGTTAGCCCATGAACAGACACTCTATCATAAAGAAGCAACCCCTCCGAGAGCGTGTCAGATAGTTGACAGATCACGCTCCTTTCCTCTGGCTAGACATTCAGAAACTCAAATAGATAAGATGGGTATAGGAGAAATAGCAAAACTTACAAACAGTCTGGTTCCACTGTTTTCAGGAACCCAGTCCCCGGATTTAAGGGGTGAAGTTTATAAATTCATACAGGGATGTGAGTTAGCTGCGAGAGAAGCGACGGAAGGGAATGTGCAGGACTACATAGACTGCATCAAGCAGAGGTTATATGGAGACGCATATGATCTTGTTAGATCACAGCGTTGCGCTAACCTAGAGGAATTGTACCTGGTGATAAAAAGAGCCTACCTACCGACTATTTCCTTGGAATCTGTACTAACGGAGCTACAGAATTGTAGCCAATTACCGAGCGAGGAAATTCGACAGTTCGCCTTACGGGTTAGTACCCAAAGGAATCAAGCAATAGAAATTACAGAGTTTCTATAAGGGTGTCGGTGATAGTGCGCTTCTGTGTATGATAGATTCAACAGCAAAGCAGTCGTTTAAAACGGGTTTAAGAGACGCGACATTGAGGGTTTATATGCTGGGTGTCACTGAGAAAACCCTGGAAGAAATGATTGAGATAGCCATAGATACATTCAGTACTATACAAAGGAGTAGTTCCCTCTGTCAACAAGCAACCACGCAGATGCAAAGTAATATGAATTTATTGCAAAGTAATATGAATTTATTGCAAAGTAATATGAATTTATTGGATTCCCACATAAGACCTTCTGCGCAGAAACGCTTGGAAAGACCGGAGGCAATGCAAAACATCCAGAGGGGGCCACAGGAAAAAATCATTTGCTCATTTTGCAATAAAAGGGGACATACGAGGCAAAAATGTCTGGTGAGGGAAAACACTCCGTATTGCCAGAAGTGTTTTAAATATGGGCATGAGACAGACTGGAGGTGCGGAAATCAACGGGCACAGGACCACGGAGCAAATAACTACACGAGAGAGCCATTAAATGGTTACCGAGGTCAGTCAAACCGGAGAGTGGAAGTGCCAAGGAACCAACCACAGCGGAATTGGCAACCAGATCCGATCCAACAGCAGAGTCAGAGAAGGTTCGAAAACCCGAATTCGAATGCATCAAACGGTGTGCAAAGACAGGGTGCGAAGAACATGCCAGACAGATCAAACAGAACGGTGTGTCATTGGTGTAACAGACCAGGGCATATTGTAAGAGATTGTGAGGCAAAAAAGAATTGGGACAGGTTTCAGGGAAACCTCAGAGGGCCCAGACAAGGCCAATAGTCTGGGAACCCTACACAAATAGTAACTTAAGGCCAAATGAGGTGGTAACAGTAAGTCCGACATCGGAAACGATTGTGGATACGTTTCCAACCTCAATGAATGAAGTGGTAACTGTAAGTCCTACATCGAGAACGGTTGTGGATACGTTACCAACTTCGTCGAATTAAAAAGCAACTGTAAGTCCGACATCGGAAACGGTTGTGGATACGTTACCTACTTCAACTGATGTGAAAGTAACTGTAAGTCCGACATCGGAAACGATTGTGGATACGTTACCGAGTTTAAGAGATTTTGAAATTAGTGCAAGGCCAAATGGTACAAACGATGAAGAGAGTAACAGTGTACAAAGGAAGCATACGGTTGTGGGAGCAGTAGAGTCAAAAATGAAAAACCACGGCCTGGAACAGAAGTCTTTTTGGTTGAATTATGATTTGTACAACAGTGATAAACAAACTGAGACAGGAGTATCTAGCTGGACTCAAACCCAGGCAAATTACGTGTTCATTGAATTACCTTGCGCGGAGGCTGTAAATGGAAAACTCGTTTTACTGGTGGATACGGGAGCGGATACAAGCCTGGTAAAGGAAGTTTCGTTAAAGGAGGGTACAGTTGTAAACCAGGAGGATACAAAGAGTTTAAGCGGAGCATTTGGTGGATGTGTGACCATTGAGGGGTCACTGATAGTGAAGCATAATAAAAGTGAAAAGGTTGAGGTAGAAGTGTCTAACCGGGAGCAATCTAATATGAATGACGTGTTTATTGAGTTGCCTTGCGAAGAGGCCAGAAATAAAAAACTCATTCTGCTAGTTGATACAGACGCCGACAATAGCTTACTTAAAGATAATATTTTGAATGAAGTTCTCAACGTAGACACAGGTGACATGCAAACAGTCGTGCATAAGAAGAGAATTCCACCAGTAATATACCAGGGAAAAGTGGTTAATCTGAAAAATGATAAAATTTTTGTACCCGTATTAGAATCAAGCGGACATGATTTCGCCTTGAACCAAAATTTCGTATCGGATTTCACAAATATTAATAACTTGCAGTTAAGAAAACAATGTAATATGAATTACATGACGATACATGTGAAAAATCGAAGAATACAAATTCGTAGAAGACTACAATTTAAATCAAAAAAAAAAAAAAAAAGGGGGGAACTTAATTAATAAAAATTGTAAATATTATTGGTCTTAACTTAGAGTTGATAATAAAAATTAAAAATCGTTTTAGCAAGCAAGAAAATTTGCTTATTAAAACGAAGTTTAAATGAGAAAGGGAAAAAAAAATTTTATATCGTAATTAATTGTAATTAAATTGAAAAATAATGTATAATATCATTTTTGGGAATTTTTAAGTAGATTGATTATTAGAAGCTTATACTTAATGAAACTACTATTAAGTAAATTGTATAGTTTTAAATAGAAAATTTGTATTAAATATAATTAAAATTCAATATTACAGTATGTACCTGCTAATTCATAGCATTATAACAATAATTAGAGTTAAGACACAGAACCTCAACAGCATGGAGCAAGCAGCTGCCATAACAACAGCGAACAAGCAGCAACACCAACGGCGACAAAAACCCCAAAACTCGCATGTCGCTGACATGCTGCCGACTTGATCCAGAGATGTCATTCGCGTTTGTTGCGGAAACTCTAAAATTTGAATGCCGCTACGTACCAATTAATTTCCTGGATGTCATCACAAATCTGAGAGGCAATAAACAGACCACACCACAGTTTATCTCGGGACAATAGGTCATCTTTGACACCGAACCACAGCTATTGATATTACACCACATCGCTACAGAGCATGATTCTGCTTAATTGCACTTTTATAAACAAACTCCGTCCAAATAATCGTTAAAGAAGGCGGATTGATCGCACTTGACGAGTTTCTAATTGGAAATGCGTAATGAAAATAGCACTGAAGTTGGCTGCAGTTTTATTTCTCTGCTTGAACTGTAGTTGGGCCTACACACTGGTGGTTATGGTAAACGGAATACTTCCTTCCGGGGTCACAGTCCATGGTGCTGTTGGTTCGCCAAGTGGAACAGCAACATCCAGGAAGCAGGATCTACAATTGCAATGGGTACAGCGTTTGGTACAGCTTAGAGAGTACATGGGAACAAGTCCAGGAGCTGCGTGACTTCGCACACAACAACCATAACCACAACACACGTGAAGAACGAGGATACACTAAGGTAGAACTTAAGGTAGATTTAAGTTACATAATATTAGAGAATTAGAATAAACCACTCCTGTATCATATTGTACAGAAAAAATTAATATCGCTTCACAATATTAATTTTTTCTTTCCCTAAGGGTGGAGGGATGTTGTATGTCGCATTCACACTACCAAGGCAAGAACATTGGCACTTGTTAATAACTCAGTTAGTGAGCCAAGGTCAAGTTCAGCCTTTAGTGCAAGCCAAGCATTTTGTTTTGGGAAGCTCGGAAGCCAAGCTAGCAACCAGCACTCTGCATGGTAGCAAGTGTGGAAGCTAATTATAAGCTCCGGGCAAAGCTCTGGAAAGCCAAGATAGTAACCAGCACCGTCTGCATGGTAGAAAGTGTGGAAGCTAATTTTTTTTTTTTTTTTATGACAGATGAAACCAAGCTCAGGGGATGCCCCCTATCCATGCACAGCCAATTGCCACCAAATAGCTTTTCTCGAGCTCAAACTAAGCAGCTTTCAGAATAAATTAAAGTAGCTAAAATAAAAAGCAAAGAGCAAACGCGGAAGAATTAAATCGTTCCCAATTTAATTCTGCCGACGTTAATATTGGCAAATATGAATATTAAGAATTTAATATTGCAAAATAGTGGAATTGCGACATACCGGTCCACTTTAGTTTCGACGTAGCCGTCAGCGAGCTTAAGTAAAAATGATTTAATGTTGAAAAGTAGAGTTCTGTTTGTGAGCCCATAGCGCGCAGACCAGCGCTGCATTGAAATAAATAAAAAGGGACGTTAGAAGAGGAAGAAGGCTTTTATTAAGAGGACCCGCATTCTTTTCAGAGGGACACTACAAGACTCGAAAGCCGAACGAGTGACTTTCTCGACAGTTTACACAGATTGCGCCCAAGTTCCTGAGGAAAAACCGTTGGAGAAGACTGACGTGGGGGACGAACAACACTCTGAACCAGGCGTAGAAACCAACAACTCGCGAAAAGAAGACCAACACATCATCAACGAATTCCTAAAAACAGAGCATGAGAAATTCGAGATGCTGGAAGGACCTTCCAACATAACGACCTTTAGAATCGTCATGAGAGATGATAGGCCAATAAAGCAGAGATATTACCCCAAGAACCCTGCAATGCAAGCGATAATTAACAAGGAGATAGACGAGCTACTGGAAAAAGGCCGTATCGAGCCCTCACATAGCCCTTACAGTGCGCCAATTGTTCTTGTTAAAAAGAAGAATAGGCAATGGCGACTTTGCGTGGATTATCGTCAGCTAAATGCAAGGTCAGTGCTTGACGCATACCCACTTCCGAGGATACAACATATTCTAGATCGACTCCGCGACGCGCAATACGTTAGTACACTTGATCTCAAGAACGCTTACTGGCAAATACCCATGAGTCCAGAAAGCAAGCAATACACCGCGTTCACAGTACCAGGAAGGGGACTCTTTCAATGGAAAGTTATGCCGTTCGGCCTACATTCGGCACCCGCGTCGTTCGAAAGGGCATTGGACCAAGTCATTGGACCGGAGATGGAACCACACGCGTTTGCTTACCTGGACGACATCATCGTAATAGGAAAGACGCCGGAACAACACATGAACAATTTACAGGAAGTATTTCGACGTTTAAGGGCGGCTAATTTGAAAATCAACAAGGAGAAGTGCGAGTTTTTCCAGCAAGATTTGAAATATTTAGGTCACGTCGTGAGCCGCAGAGGAATTCACAAAGATCCAGACAAGGTAGCGGCTATTCAGGAACTGGCGGCCCCAACAAATGTCAGAGGCGTTAGGCGATTCCTCGGGATAGCATCCTGGTACCGGCGGTTCGTATCGGACTTCGCCAAATTGGTAGTCCCACTCACCAGACTTCTTAAGAAGGGAAAACGCTGGCAATGGACCGACGAGCAACAGCAAGCGTTCGAGAACCTCAAGGAAAAGTTCACGAAGGCACCAGTACTGGCGTGCGCAGATTTTTCCAAACCGTTTACGCTGCAGACTGACGCGAGCAACCACGGGTTAGGAGCTGTTCTCACGCAAGAAACCGATGAGCGCTCGAGTTACAACAGTACATGTTCGACGTGAAATACCGCAAGGGCAATTGGAACGTGGTCGCAGACGCACTTTCCAGACAGCCAGTAGAAAAACTGAGCACGGTTACGACTAACGGAGAAAAATGCAACTGGATAGAAACCAAGATGACAGAAATTAAGAGGAATCCAGAAAAGTTTGCCGATTATACCATGGAAAACGGTCAACTATATCGACATATCCCAGAGCAGTTAAACGACGAGGGTTGCGCCGCATGGAAGCTCTGTTTTCTGAGGTATCTTCGTGCCCGAGTCCTTAAGGTAAACCACGATGACCCCAGCGCTGGACATCCAGGCATTAGAAAGACCGTCACCAGGATAGCCAACAAATACTACTGGCCAGGCATGTTCAGGGACATAAGAAAACACGTGCGCTGCTGTGAATCGTGTCAGCAATATAAACCATTGCAGAGCAAAGCCGCCGGGAAAATGCTGACACAGTTACCAGAGGAGCCTTGGTCAGTCGTCTGTGCCGATTTCATTGGACCATTACCCCGAAGCAAGCACGGCAACACGATGATACTAGTTTTCTTTGACAAATTCTCCAAGTGGACCGAAATCGTACCACTGAGACAGGCAACCGCAGACAGTGTGAAGAAGGCGTTTCGAGAAAGGATTCTAGCGAGGTATGGAGTTCCAAAAGTTCTCGTCGTGGACAACAGCGTTCAATTCAACAGTAGGACACTGCAGCGATTTCTTCAAGATTTAGGAATCCGACAACAGTTTACAGCACCTTATACCCCAAGGAGAACCCAACAGAAAGAGCCAACCGAAACGTGAAAAGAATTCTTGCACAAGTGGCCGATAATAGGCAAACCCAATGGGATGAGTTGATCAACAGCATGGCATCGGAGACGACAGGTTTCAGCCCCGCTTTCCTCACACAGGGACGAGAACTGCGGCTTCCAGGATCGCTTTTCAATGAGGTTGCCATAGGTACAGGGTCAGCACCACAGAGTCCCGAACACAAGGGTAACCGGCTGCAGGAGATTTTCAACATCGTGAGGAGAAACATCGAACGAGCATATAAGGACCAAGCCCGACACTATAACCTTCGGTGAAGACAATGGAACCCGGCAGTAGGAACGTGGGTATTATTGAGAAGCCATCCCCTATCGAAAGCAGTGGACAAGTTTACCGATAAGCTGGCTCCAAAATACGACGGGCCATACCAGATCCAGAGATACACGTCACCCGTTATCGTCGAGCTCAACTCCCAGGGAAATACGAAAACTCGCACGGCTCACAACACAGACCGAGACGCGAAACCAGCAAGCAAAAATTAAAGCAGAGCCTTGGGAAATTACCAATAAAATCAGGTGGAATACTGTTTACAACAACTACAACAAAGACTGAGACGCGAAACCAGCAAGCAAAAATTAAATTAGAGCGTGGGAAGCTACCAACAAAACCACAAGAAATATTTCTAGAAATAAGCACAGCAGCAACAAGTACGTTGTGTGCCGCTATGCACATTAGAAAATTCCGAATTGTGCACAAGAACTACCAACAAAGTCACAAGAAATATTTCTGGAAATAAGCACAACAACAACAAGTACTATACGTTGTGTGCCGCTATGCACATTAGAAAATTCCGGAATGTGCACAAGAACAACGACTACAGCGGAGATGTTTTGATCGGTGTATAAAAGGGCCCACCGCGCAGAATTCTATCCCTTTTGGAATCTCGTGCTCCAAGTGGTAAGTCGTCAAACCTTGAACCTGTAGTACCTCTAGTGGCTGAGTGCTCTTAAGCGGACGCCAATCCCGATTCCAAGTAAATTTCAGTACCTCGTCCTGGCTGAGTGCACTTAAGCGGACGCCAATCCCGATTCCAAGTATATTTCAGTACCTCGTCCTGGCTGAGTGCTCTTAAGCGGACGCCAATCCCAATTCCAAGTAAATTTCAGTACCTCGTCCTGGCTGAGTGCTCTTAAGCGGACGCCAATCCCGATTCCAAGTAAATTTTAGTACCTCGTCCTGGCTGAGTGCTCTTAAGCGGACGCCAATCCCAATTCCAAGTAAATTTCAGTACCTCGTCCTGGCTGAGTGCTCTTAAGCGGACGCCAATCCCGATTCCAAGTAAATTTTAGTATCTCGTCCTGGCTGAGTGCTCTTAAGCGGACGCCAATCCCGATTCCAAGTAAATTTTAGTACCTCGTCCTGGCTGAGTGCTCTTAAGCGGACGCCAATCCCGATTCCAAGTAAATTTCAGTACCTCGTCCTGGCTGAGTGCTCTTAAGCGGACGCCAATCCTAATTCCAAGTAAATTTTAGTACCTCGTCCTGGCTGAGTGCTCTTAAGCGGACGCCAATCCCGATTCCAAGTAAATTTTAGTACCTCATCCTGGCTGAGTGCTCTTAAGCGGACGCCAATCCTAATTCCAAGTAAATTTTAGTACCTCGTCCTGGCTGAGTGCTCTTAAGCGGACGCCAATCCCGATTCCAAGTAAATTTTAGTACCTCGTCGTGGCCAAGTGCTTTTAAGCGGACGCCAATCCCGAATCCAAGTAAATTTGAGTACCTCGTCGTGGCCGAGTGCTTTTAAGCGGACGCCAATCCTGAATCAAGGTAAATGATAGTACCTCGTAGTGGCTGACGCCGACAATCATAAAACCTCGTATTCTAGAACTCAGTGTGTATATAGATTTTGTATTTTTACGGACTGAGTGCTATTGAGCGGACGTTAGAATTAAAGGAACTAGTTTGTAAGAAATACTGTTACTTTGTATAGTTAATGTATAGCAATAAAAGACCGAAAAATACAACTTTAAATAACGGTGAATAAATAGTCGAAAACTGTGAAAAGAAAACCGAAAGCTTTTTATTTAAGTGTTCGGTACGGGACTCTGGCGAAACTGAGTATACCCCGTCAAGAAACTTCGTTACAAGGTTTTTGTTTAAACTCACAAACACCCTAAAAACCACACTACACCAAATTACTTTCAATTCTACAAAACACATTGATATCATCAACTAAGCCACAGATACCACTAGGTCTTTCTTTGTATACACAGCAGATCAAACCACACTCAACAACAACCTTTGCCGACAGCGATGGGTGTTGCTGTCGGCAAAGGTGGAGAAAGAGCTGATAGCGGCGAGAGTGGTGACAGAGTTAATGGCGACGAAGGAGCTTTTAGTGGCCACGTCGATGACGATGAAGGCTGTGCCATAATTATAATCTCTATAAGTAAAAACGGGGAGATATAATTACACCTTTCTATAAACAAAAGTTTCAATTACAAACCATCAATACTGCTTTCAACTTTATAGTTGTGTGTTGTGTGCCCTCCAATAATTTGGTGCACTCTTCCATACAGCTCCCACTCGGCTGCTTATATACTACAGCTCTATAGCTGCTTTTTCTTTTCTGAAACAAAGTACAAATAAGAGTTTTAACTTAACTCAGCTTATAGTTCAGAGCAAGGAAGACTGTTAAATATAAAAATTCAGACAACTATTGTATTAGGAAACATATAATACGAACCTGTATTTTGCTGTTATGATCTGTATTATACTCTACACCCGAAGCGAGTAGGGTACATTCATTTTGTTCTTCCGTTTGTAACGCAGAGAAGGAGACGCGATAGATATAGAAAAGTATATATATTCTTGCTCAGCGTCACCTCCTGAATCAATTTAGCACTGTTCTTTAGTCTGTCTGTCCGTTGAAAGCACGATTACGGGAGAACGAAAGAAGACAACGCGATGAAAAATAAAATGAAATTTGGCACAAATACTGTTTTTTATGTAGGGCAGTTTGGGATTGAAATTGGCGAAATCGGTTAACAACCACGCCTACTTTACATGTGTGAAGGCGCCTCGTTTTATAAAATGTTATAAGGTCAACATCTCATAAACCGTCTGAGATATTGAGGCATAATTCTATTCCGGAACATATAGCGCCATTACTAATCTTTTCAAAAAAATGGGCGTGGTCCTACACTCATAAAAATTTGTCAATATCTGATAAACGTGAAAAATATTAATGCGTGATTTCATCGTGGGGTATATAGAGACACAACCAAAATGTTTGGCAAAAATTGGCGAAATTATAATTTTAGCTAATCGGGTGTAGGGTATTTAGACTTTGGCCTGACCGAAGACAACACTTTTACTTGTTTTTATTTTTAAATCATACGCACTACAATTGATGCCTTGGACATTAAGTTTTAGGGCGATTTCTTTATATCTTCTGCTACAAAACACATATTTCTTTTTTATATCCTACACCCGAAGAGAGTAGGTTACATTCATTTTGTTCTTCCGTTTGTAACGCAGAGAAGGAGACGAGATAGATACATATATTCTCGCTTAGCGTCACCTCCTGAATCGATTTAGCCCTGTCCGTCCGTCTGTCTGTCTGTTGAAATCACGATTACGGCAGAACGAAAAGAGATATCGCGATGAAATTGTAGGGCTGTTTGGAAGTGAAAATGGGCGAGATCGGTAAACGGCCACGTCTACTTTACATACGGAATGTAAAGGCACCTCGTTTCAAAAAATGTTATAATCTGAATATTTCATAAACCGTGTGAGATATTAAGGTATAATTTTATTCCGGAACATATAGCGTCATTACTAATACGTGCCACGCCCACGGATAACAAAGTTGGAAATATCTCATGAAAAATATAAGATATTGAGATGTAATTTATCAATAGGGAAGCATTAGCAATAAGCTTGCCAAAATGGGCGTGTCACGCCCACTCATACAAAAGTTTTCAATATCGTGTAAACGGTATTAGATATTAACACGATTTTTATCACGAGGTATCTACACGTATTACCAATTTGTATACAAAAAATGGGCGTAGGCCGCCCACTTACAAAAGTTGTCAATATCCCATAAACGGTTCAAAATATTAATACGTTCGTAATTCTATCTAGAAGTACCTAAAGACATTACAAAACATTTGCCCGAAATGGGCGTGGTCCGCCTACTTATACAAAAGTTAAGTAGCGAAATTATAATTTTTTCAGTTACTCGGGTGCAGAGTATTTAGATTTCGGCCAGGCCGAAGACAACACTTGTACTTGTGTATAATTTCTTTTCTTCGTATAACTTTAAATTTTCAGAAAACTATTGTACATGACTAAATTACTCTCTTCAAAAATATTTTTATTTGTGCCAACTGCAGTTGTCAAACGATTTCAGTGCTCAGGGTCAGTCAAGGTTTATTTCTCTTTTCACACCAATTTTGCTTCGTTTCCACTTCTATTTCGTTTAAATTGAAGTGGTCACCTCAATTTCGCTTGACACTTTTTGTATGATGAAATTGTTCATTTATTATTAATTTTAGCTGAAATTGAGGTAAGGTACGAAATAGCCAAATTTCGGTCTAGTGCGAACATAGTATGGTATAAGAAAAACTTAATTTGTGTTGTGTTCTGAATCCTTTTGTAAACGTCATTTCATTATCCAACAATTTTTTTCTTATGAGACATGCGGCAATTTTTTATACGCTCAAGCGCATGAATACAAGCACGTAATCGTTGTACGGTTTTCATTTTGAAACGAAACACTTTTTGCACTAACTAACAGGATTACAGATTTTTGCCTCTAAGAGAAGCTTGATTTGTGTTGTGTTTCAAAATTCTTTTGTAAACCTGATTTCATTATATAAACATTTTCACTTATGAGCACATGCGGCAATTTGTTTACACGCTCAAGCTCATGAACACAAGCACGTAATCGTTTTACGGTTTTCGTTTTGAAACCCTAACTTTGTGCAACTAACTTCTCATTTCCTGTAATGTATCTACCTGCATATTCAACTCCATGTTTTTCCATTGACAGAAACGCGTAAATTTATCGCTGTAAAAAAAAGCAATTCTATATATTACATATTTCTATAAAAATTTACTAATACCTTTCCAGAAAATTCTTGAATGGTTTTCCTTTGAGATGGCTAAAAATTTCATCAATATAGGACTAGAAAAAACAAAGAAATGTAAACTATATTCTTTAATAGTAAGCATTTCAAAAGTAGATACCCCAAACAAACTGGTGGGAAATTCATTTTTTAATAATTGTTTTTGAACATCTGCAACAATTTCTTTTGAATAGTCCTAAAATGAAATTAATTAGTCTTAAATATTATAATTAAAAATAACATACATAGGTGTGAGAAAGCATTTCCTCCATAATAAATTCATCATACATTTGTCTAGCTAATTTTTTGCGTTCTTCAGGACATTCTGTCTGTTCAAAATTTTTAATCTGCAAAAGAGATTTTACAAAATAATTCAAAAGAAGTAATAATTTTTTATTATAAATAAAAGAAAGGAACCAACTTAATTCAACCAATTACAAGTAAGATCAGGGTGAGAATTATAGTACTAAGTGGCTAAAAAAGGACTCGGCAACAATTTTACTCTATTTTTAAAGTTCGCCTATTTTTTATTTTATATAACTAATATAAAAGATTTACTTCGACTCAGCGGCTTGCCGTGCGATTTAAATTTTGAAATAAATATTGAAGCAACTCTTCGTACATGAGTAAAACGTGTCGTAGTTAACTAACAGAAGGTTAGAATTATAATTTGACACTATAATTTAGGGAAACTTTTACGACTACAAGAAAGTTCTAACTAGAACTTTCACTGGAAGTTTTTAGTAGAACGAACGAGGAATTAAATGTTAATGCTTAACGGTGCGAGCGGAATCTACGTTGAACACAGCATAACCAAATGTCGTGGAAGTCGTTTTTGGATTCTAAATTATATAGAGTATTTGTCAAAAAAGAACAAATTAAATTGTGTGCTAACCACCAACGTACAATAAAGATCTTAACACAGTAAATCTGAGAGTGAACTACGTACACCTTTTCCAATTGTAGTTCAGAAACCGTCAATTTTATTTTAGGAAGCGTTATTTAGAAAGCGTATTTGCATTTAAGAATAGTCAAATTTATTTCAAAAAGCGTAATTTGTATTTCAGAATAGACGAAATGTATTTCATAAAGCGTCATTTGTATTTCAGAGTAGTCAAATGTAGTTAAGAAGCGTCAGTTGTATTTCGGAATAGTTAAATGAAGTTCAGAAAGCGTCATTTGTATTTCAGAACAGTGAAATGTAGTTCAGGAAGCGTCATTTGTATTTCGTAACAGTCAAATTTAGTGACTGTTATGAAATACAAATGAAAGCGCTTTTTGTATATCAGAATAGTGTAATTTATTTCAGAAAACGTCATTTGCATTTCAGAATAATCAAATCTTTTCAAAAAGCGTCATTAGTATTTCAGAATAGTGAAATGTATTACAGAAAGCGTCTTTTGTATTTCAGAATAGCCAAATGGTTTTCACAAAGCGTCATTTGTAGTTCAAAAACGTCAATTACATTTCAGAAAGCGTCAGTTGTAGTTCAGAAAACACCAGTTGCAGTTCAGAAAGTGTCAGTTGTATTGCAGATTATGTAATCAAGTAGTAAAAATTCTTTTATTAAATGAGTTTCTAAAAGGTATTTGAAATGTAACTATGCATAATTAATATTAATATAACATATATAATAATAACTATAAGCGGTATCAGCAAAAAGATGAAGCAGACGTGGTTGGAGGTGGTTGGAAAGTAAAATTTTTTAGTAAAAAGATATATCTTTAATGTCAATAGAGACATGCTTTAACAGGCTCTTTTTATCAAAGATATTACGTTAATTTTACATAACATAATATCTTTATCATTTTATCATTGCACATTTTATGATTGCAGCTGAGATAGGGGAATTTAAAAAATCTGTTAAGAATATGACAAATACTGCCTGCTTACCCTAAAACTGTGCCTGTACTACCCACTGTCCACAGGCACACCGTCCCCCCCTCCCCCCTCCCCCACCCTACGCCATTTGCCACAGGCACCACGAGACAAGTGGCTCTGTTCTGCCTGCTAAGCTGTTTGGAGAGAAAGCTACTCCCAGCTTCTCTCCTGGCACGCAGCCGAGGTAGGCAGAGCAGACCCGCTGAACACAGTCCACTTATTCTTGAAAACTGGAGTGCAACAGTCATCTTGTTCTTGGAAAGTGAAGTGCGGCGGTGTGCTTGCCAAAATAATTGAAAAAGTATGTGAAAACAATCATCATCTGGACTCATCGTCTCAACTCATCACCATTTAGACGAAAACCGACGATTACGCCAAAATCTCATCATCAATAAGTCATCATAAAAAATATCCCAATAATCCTCCCATCTAATTGTTCGCATAAACATCTTTTGGCCCTTCGAGCCGGATATACAATATATCGGTCGGGAGGATTACTGAATTTTACTTATATATGCAACCCGTCGTATTTAAGTAAAATCCACTTAAAATAGCGGTTTCAATCCCATAAACCACGAGTTTCACACTCCACGAACGTTCACCCCCTTCCCCCTCTGATTTAAAAGAAGTGCACTTTTCTTATAAATCCACCCGTTGTATATAAGTAAAATCACATTTAAAATAGCGGTTTCAATCCCGCAAACCGCGAGGTTCACTCTCCACGAATCTCCCCTCCTCCTTCTTGCAATTTAAAACAAATGAACTTTCCTTATTTATTCACCCCGACATATATACCGTATGTAAGTAAAATCACATTTAAATAACAGATTCAATTGGTGTTTACTCGTCACGAACACCCCCTACCAGCGGATAAAATAATTGAAAGCATATACGCACTTGTGAGCAAGCAAGCACAACTACCCAAGAGCACATGCACATAAGCATACGACTGCTGCTCGGCTATCTATATAGGAGACGTATCGAGTACTCGGGAAAACTTCGTCACATCGGCAGCTCACGCGATCAGCAGATGTCACGGCTGTGCGCACATTTAGGCAGTGTACAGGTGCGTCACATCGGCAGCTCACGCGATCAGCAGACGTCACGGCTGTGCGCTCATTCAGTCAGCGTACAGGTGCGTCACATCGGCAGCTCACGCGATCAGCAGACGTCACGGCTGTGCGCTCATCAAGACAGTGTACAGGTGCGTCACATCGGCAGCTCACGCGATCAGCAGACGCCACGGCTGTGCGCTCATCGTACAGGTGCGTCACATCGGCAGCTCACGCGTTCAGCGGACATCACGGTGGTGTACTCGCCAAGGCACGTACGGGTGCATCATATCGTCAACGACACCGAACCACGTTACCCAATCTCCCACTTAGCTCAGCTCAACGCTAATAGGCTTCATTAAATGTACCACTACATTAAGATTTTTAAATAAAGTGAATTTGGAAAGAAGTCCCAGCAAATACAAATGTTGAACCCTGGACTTCGGACGAGCTCATCCGCACTTGAAACCCGTGAACCGGGGGGAACTTCGTTACAGCACCTCAGCACACAT
The DNA here is from genome assembly GCA_922984085.1 of Sicus ferrugineus. NCBI lineage: Eukaryota > Metazoa > Arthropoda > Insecta > Diptera > Conopidae > Sicus > Sicus ferrugineus. Next base: position 52,101,404 of record OV277348.1, read on the forward strand.
AGAGTCAGTTGTTTTTACCGATAATCTTAATTATTTACCAAGCGTGTTATATTGTACACCTCTCCACATATATAGCTAAAGAAATTCGCACTTCTTGCCTGATCGTCTAGCGCAAACCCTTACTTCCCTGTCGCTCAGTTCACTCAAATACTGAGCACAAGCAACGGGCTATACCGAAAAACCCACCACAATTTTACGCAAGCGCTCAGGTTTTGTGCTTTCCGCCTTCTGTTTGTCTGCAGCGATCGCGATCGGCGTCGTGCAAGCAGCGCACAAGCAGCAAATACTCCGCAGGAAAATCACGAAATTGTTTAAATTTCAACTACTTTAATTAAAACTAAATTAGTTTAATCCAAATTACAATACATCCACTGATGTTATATATTATTATTCTTTTATATTAACAAGTGTACTCCTCTCTTGAGCTACCGCACCGATTGGAGATCAAGGCCCCCTACAACAACTTAATATAAAGTCAAAAACCTCGTATTTTGAATAATCCTGGTGATGTTGCTTAATAAAATTAATAATTAAAATTGCTTCAGTGCACACAACCCAAGGCGTTTTTATTTCCTATATATATATATTTCACCTATAGATATATATGTACCTATACATATATAACACTTTATAATACAATAAATCAATTGGATTTGTTTTATTTGTCGCACACACCTCCCCCTCGTATTTTGACAATATCTTCATTAGATAAATTTGAAAAATTTGCCACTGCGAGACGGGTGTCTTCCATCGCGACTATCTGTCATGGCCAACCTTACGGAATATGTCTTCTTCGCTCTACATTCGGAACAATCGGTTGTCCCCAGTGGTAAAACTCTTCAATCAAAAGACACGCGGTGAAGCAAATTGTACAGAAATCTCCCCTCATTGATAGCGGATTGGAACAAGCATGGTAAAACTTGACGGACCGTTATGAAAATAAACGCATTTTAGTAAATTTTTAACTTAAACTTTTATTTTCATTACCCCAGTGAACAAGGAATCGGGGAGTGCCATTAAGAATATACAACGCGAGATAAGAAACGTGATATTCCTAAATGGAACCTAAACGGAACCTAAATATCCGGAGGGTTCGTTTCACCGCCACGAACTAGTTAAGATTGTCGATTCGATTTTACACCGAAGCAGTTGCAACAAAGTCATTCAACGCTTCTTGTCCAACCACCTCTGGTTTAAGTTTAAATGATACGGTCTACGCCGATCCAGCGCTTCATGCTCATCTTAACCTATTGATCATCAAATGGCGGTTTTTTAAGTACGTATTCAATGGCTACATTGAAAATATACTACGTTCACATCGACCTCGAATGAGAATATTGAATCAGTCATTCGCAAACCGTTTACATCGCCTTTCTCATTCGTTTTGACAGAACTAAACGATTTGACAGAACAAATCGATTTTTCAGCTGTTCTGAAAAATCGATTGAAAATAATTTTATCATAATAGTCAAATAATTTATTGATTGCGAAAAATGGAAGAATTAACAAAAACATCATTATTAATTTCAACTATGCAAACAGAAAGTCTTGCAACAATTTGTAACGCCGATTTTATACATTTGTATACATCTAATTTGGAATTCACTATTTATTATAGATACCGTTTCCTTTATGTTAATGTGGGTTGTCCCCGCACTTGTAAAACATGTAAAACAGCTGATTGCAATTATTTGCGTTCCATTTTCACTGTTTTTGTTTTGGGAATTTTTTCATCCCAGCTATAGTGTTTCAAAATCTTTATTTTATCTTTATCATTCGATTCTCATTCAAAACGAATGAATTCTCATTTGTCAAAATGAATTCTCATTTTTCAAATCGTATGGAAATTATTCTCATTCGGCTTCTCATTCGCGAAATCTGACGCGAAGGAGTCATTCGAGGTCGATGTAAACGTAGTATTAATAGAAAAAGGAGCCTTCGCGGTTTTGATGATTTCTTAATTGTTTGGAAATATACAACAAACAGTATGTAAACAATAAACAATATGTTAGCTGTAATGTAAACTGACTTGTTTTTGTAATTTGTAAAAGAAAAAATCTTTTAAACAATGATTTTTAAGTTACTTTCTAACTATTTTAATAATTTTATAAATAAGCTTTTGCTACATTTATCAGCAGTTTTGTTTGGACGGGGCCGGGTCGGGTTTAAAGGAGACCAAGTCAGGTTCCGTAAAGTTTGCTCGATTCGCAAATGTAATCAGCTGTTTTTACCTACCACACGTGCTTTTGGCTGTGAGAGATGCCAACATGTTTTGCTTTAGATTGTGGTGTAAGTTTCCACACCACCTCAAAGATGGTGTGGAGGTTTGCACCACAATCTAAAGTAAAATATGTTGGCGTCTCTTGCAGCTAAAAGTGCGTGTGGTGGGTAAGAACAGCTGATTGTATTTGCGGGTCGAACGGGTTTAATGGTTTTTGACTTGGTTTCCTTTGGGCTTGACTTGGTTTCGCTTAGACAAAGCTGCTGATACTAAACTGCTGTGCAATCAGGCCAGAAATAGGTGCAATGCCACTCTAAAGCGCGAAAAAGTTCTCTACGAACAGCGCCTTAGACGTAAAGTTCTTGCATACCATAAGGGTAGTAAGAACTTTTGGTCGTTCGTGGGGAGAGTGAAGAATCAGACGCGGTCGTCCATTCCAACTCTCCTCAAGGATGATCAGATCTTCACTCACTCGGTTGATAAGGCAAACTTATTAGCCACAATGTTTGCTGAAAACTGCTCTCTTTCTGAGAGTAGCCAACCACTACCCGTGATCGATGGTGTGTCTCATATTATGCCTGATATGCACTTTCGAACGCGAGCTGTTAAAAGAGTGCTTGTGCTTCATTTTTCGCGTCGAGTGCTCGTGAAAAAAAAATAATTAATATAAAAACCGACCATCCACAAGCAATATACTATAAACACATTTACACCATAATAAATTAGAATCACAGTGCACATAACCCAAACCAATAATATAACTTATAAACATGCAACAATAATAAAATTAAAGAAATTCAGTCTAACGGAATGCGGAGAACCAAGCGAGGGGCTTATTTATGCTCTCCGCAGTAAATCTCAGCATTTCGTTTGTTTTTACTCCTCCTCCTTCTTCCTGGTCCCGTTATTTGTGCTCGCGGCTGTGAGTGCACCGTGGGCTGAAGCGCGGCAAGATAAAGGCATAACACTTGTCTTGTCGTGTTTTGCTTTGCTTGCGACGTACGCGTGGACGCTTGTACGGCTGACGTTACACTTCCTTACGGTGGGTGGCGATGACAGAAATCCGCATGGATTCCGCTAATGTGCGTGGCTTGAGGGCGAATATCTTCGCGGTCTATGCGCATATTTGTACCCACCAACCGCATGTACTATAATGGCACTAAGTGAGACCCAGGTGTCTGAGGGTGCAGATCCACTGGACTTTCTCATGCCTGGGTACCACTTACTGCCATTGTTTTCATCACACAGAGGCCTCGCCTTATATATTCGCAGTGATGTTGCGTACCAGTGTACCAACCAAAAGTTGGCAGCCTCCCGGGTCTAGGGACCTCTTGGTAATTCGGACCACGCTACAATTTCTGCTAACTTCCCATATTCTATTTTGGAGTTTTCTGTCGCCGTTGTTGTTGCTGCTTTTATTCCTTAACTTGCTGCGATGTTGTTGTTGCTGACGGTTTTACTGGCTGTCGACGTTGTTGTGTTTTCTTCGTGTTGTTTTGTTGTTGTTGCAATTTTGCAATTTTGGAGCTGGTTTATTGGTGGCCGAACACTGCGATTGGATTGTTGTTGTTGCTCTTGTTGTTTTTGGTGTTGTTAACTTAATTAATAAATGTTGACTCTTTAATAAATATAAATTACATTTCCTTAACTATTTATATAGAAATCTATAAAATGGATCCCATTTATTTCACAATTATTTTAATGATTTTAGCTATTTGGGATTTTCCTACTCAACAAAAACTATTTGAAAGTTAACTTGAAGGGACAAGCATGAATCATTAAACTTATTGCTATTATATATAGTACTTGTAACTAAAATTATTTTATTAACTATTAATTTGTAACAATAAATATCCTTAATAATTCAATATTTTCATTTATATAGTAATTAAATATTTCTTATCAATTTGATTAAAATATCATTTTGTTCTTCTTTTACTCATTTTAACATCGTTTTAATAAGCAAATTTTCTTGCTTGCTGAAACGATTTTTTTTTGTTTCTCTCTTTTGTTTCTTTTTAAATTTTACTTTTTTCGTTATTAAACGTTCGCAATTAAACGCGTCGCAAGCATAATGTGTTTGCGGAGTGCAATGCCCTAAAAAATGGCTTGAAACAAATCTTCCTCATGTTTGTTTTTTTCTTTTTTTAGGTTTCGGATTTCTTTGCAAGCATAATTTTAACTTCTAAGTGCAATGCCCTGAAGGCGGCTTGAAGCAATTCTTCCCCAGGTTTTTTTTTTATTTCTGGTTTGGAATTTCTTCAGTTTTCAAAAACCTGGGACGTTGCCATTTTGGAGCAACGAGGTAATTTGTACCCTTTCTTGTAAAAGTGTTGTAATTTGCGTTTAAGTAAACAAATTTTGCTTACTGAAACGCACGTAGTTAAAAGTTAGCGGTTAGTTTAAATTAGTTGTGTTAGTAAAAAATTTTCCTCTTTTATTTTCTTGTTTTTCCTTTTTTTTTGCTAAACATGTTTTTTATATTTCAGTTTTTTTTCTCTTATTTTTTTCTATATCTTTTTCTATTTCTGTATTTCTTCTTTTTTTTTTAAACTCCAGTTTGTTCCTATTTTAATATAACTTCTTTTCTTTATGTTTTTCATTTTAATTTTTGTTTTTCTCTTTTTTTTTTCTTGTTTTCTTTTTTCAACATTTAGGGTTAGCTTGTAAGTAAGTTTTCGAATCGTTGGACATTGTTTTAGGCCATCTTTGCCAATGTCATATCCTTTGGAGTTGTGAGGATTGCCTTCTTCTCGGACCAATTTCCATCGTATCAACTAAAGTTGAATTCGGCTATCCTAAATCAAATATTTTACCCTTTTCCAGATTAACCAGTTTTCCCTGGTATATTACTGGTGGAATTCTCTTCTGGTGCACAACTGTTTGCATGTCACCTGTGTCTACGTTGAGAACTTCATTCACAATATTATCTTTAAGTAAGCTATTGTTGGCGTCTGTATCCACTAGCAGAATGAGTTTTTTACTTCTGGCCTCTTCGCAAGGCAACTCAATAAACACGTCATTTATATTAGATTGTTCCCAGTTAGACACTTCCCCCTCAATCTTCTTATTTTCATTATGCAAGTTACGAACATGAACACTCGCATTCACACCTCGATTTGGCAGCTCAGGTAAAGAAAACCTCTCTAGCTTTCTGTAATTTTGCTGAAGTTGGCAACGTATCCACAATCTCTTCAGACGTAGGACTCACTGTTACTACTTCAGTTATCAAGGCTGGTAACGTATCCACAATCGCTTCCGATGTTGGACTTACTGTTACCACTTCATTTATTGAGTTTCGTAACGTATCCACAATCGTTTCCGATGTCGGATTTACAGTCACTCTCTCATTTGATGAAGTTGGTAACGTATCCGCAATCTTTTTAGATGCTGGACTTACTATTACTACCTCATTTGGCCTTAAGTTACTATTTGTGTAGGGTTCCCAGATTACTGGCCTGTTCTGGGCCCTTGCCAGTTTCCCTGGCGATTGCCTTGAAACTTTTCCCAATTTCTCTTCGCCTCACAATCTCGTATAATATGTCCCGGTCTGTTACACCAGTGGCATGTTATTGGATCCCTTCGTTGAGGTCGATTGTCTCTGGCATTGTGTGAAGGGTTTTCCAACCTCCTTTGAGTGAAATTCTGTTGCGTTGGGCCCCAGCGAATACTGTTCTTACTTTAGCTTTCACTATTTGTTTGTTGTTGCTGCGTATATCCCTGTGGTCCCCACTGGGGTGGTCCCCGCGACGAGTTCTTATTATGCATATTCTGCGCCTGCGGCTTCTCGCATCTCCAGTTTGGCTCATGACCGTAAACCAAGCATTTCTCGCAATAAGGTGTATTTTTCCTTATCAGACATTCATCCCTGGTATGGCCTTTCTTGTTGCAGAAACTGCACATAATCTTAAGTTTGGGGTTATCGCTGCGTTCTGCACTCATGGCACCGCCCCCTTTTCCTGATAAATTCACTCCCATTCGATTACTCGAACGGTATTCATTTGTCGCATTTGGTTGTATTGGGGAACTATTTCTGGGCTGTACATAAGTGGAATCTCCCAGCTCCCATACGGGATTCATACCCGCTATTCGCTTCCCTTGTGTACCTGGCCAACCCCCTTGGCTGAAGTGTGATCTGCTAACAACTTCATACAAATTCAATGCCAGATCTACCAGCTTCTCCAAATTTCTTTCCGAAGAACCTACCAGTCTCATCCTCAGGGTAGGGTCCTGTAATCCTAATGTGAAAGTCCTTGTTATTGAGGCAGCTACCTCTTCTCGCAGAGCCTGATCCCCTGAACCCTTATAATGGTCCGATATATAGTCCTCGGCCTGCGTTCGTAAATCAATTAGCTTCTCAGCGAATTCCCTGATACCTTCTCTCGGAGATTGAACAGTCATCTGTGGTGACTTGCTTCCCTCTCAATAGAGTATACGCACTACCGTGAAGCCTCTGTTTCACGCAAGCAATGAAATCTTGCATTTCTGTATTACTGATGCCCCTCTTGGCTAATTCGCACCCTTCTATGAACTTGTAGACCTCCCCTCTCAAGTCGGGTGATCTCGTCCCTGAAAACAGAGGTACCAGCCTACTAACAGATTTAGAAATTTCCTCGATACCCATTTTTTCTTTTATTTGTAAAGCTGAAGGAAAGGAAATAGAGTTGCTTTGTTTTGGACTGTTCACTTGGGCAACAGCTTCCTTATGGAGCAGCGTTTGGTCATGGGCCAGCTCCAGCTCTTGTTTTAGAAGCCTATTCTCTTCTTTTAGCTCTTGGAGTCTCCGGCATGCCTGTTCCAACGACGAGAAGTCCTCCTTACTCCGCTGTCTTGGCATCCTATCCTCCGCTGACGTAGAAAGTCCTGTATTTTGTAGGCGCTCCCTAAGGTCGTTTCTTTCGGCTTTCAATTCTGCTAACTGGTTCGCTTTTATCTCCCTTTCCGCCAGATGGTTTTCGTATCTGTTTTTTAAATATCCGAATTTTCGTTTCCAATTTTTTATTTCCTCCACGTAGTTCTGGTTCCTATGGTCTACGAAATTTAATAATTCATCTAGAACGGCATCTGCCTGTTCTACCTTTGAATTACTGCTGGCCCTGTTTAATTTGGCTTTAATTAATTCTATGTTTCCTTATTGCTTATTGTTAAATTCAAATTTAACCATATCTTATCTATAAATCTATCTATTTGTCCTAACAAATCATTATATTCCCTATTTAATATCAAAAATTTTTCTTCCCATTCACTTACTATTTCCATTAAGCTAATTTAATTAGCTTGGCTGCGATTAAAACTGCAGTAGTCAGCAACTCACTTCCTTGTCACTACTGACCTACTTCAATTAACAAAAATAAGGTCAACAAAAACAAGGTCAGAGTAAGTGGCCGCATTAAAATCGAGCGTCGAATTTCTTTATTCTTACGGTCGTTCACCGTTCGCTCACTACGCGGAAACAAAAAGTTAACCTTGAAGCGATGATCGCGTTTCAAGGTTTAACCAAATAAAACACCCGAACTCGTATTCGAATTTTTATAAACAAATGATTTATTTTTATCTAAAAGCTAAATACATTTATTTTTCCTTTCTAAATAAAATTTCATTTTTATTTAACTTCTACTAGGTTTAGATGTACACTTCACTGGACATATTCAATTTATACATTACCTTTTATGGTTTGTTTTTTGTTCACTTTAATATCGGTCAGCGGGGCCAACGAAAGAAAATTACTGATACTTCAGGATTGGAAAAGACAAAGTTCATTGCGTTAAACTTTGTTAAAACACGCGCGGTATGGTTTTTTTTTTTTGACAATTTTTGGGACAAACATTTGGGAACCAATTTCCACTGAACCCAATGTCCTTTTTCTTAAAATAATTCCCCAAAATCCCAAAATAATTCTGTAAAACGTTGAGAGGAATTATTTTTCCCTCTGGTTAGTTTGAGGTGTACAAAAAAAATCAACCCGGCATAATATGCCACTGGGTCGGACTCTCCTGCAATTGGTGCTGGCTTCAACCAGGACCAATTCCATTCGAGCTTGTGTTGGTGTAACAATCCCCCCAAAGCCAGACTCAGCCTCAGGTTAAAGGGTAAAGGAGTCTTGCCCAGGATTGAGTTTTGTTAGTACACAAAAAAAAATTTTAATATAAAATTATAACAGATCTTAATAATAATTAATTCATTAAAAATTTTAAATAGTATTATACGTGCTCGTTATTTTCTGCACTGTATTGTGATTATCACACTTTACATAAAAATTAATAGATTTTCATATTATCTAGAAAATGGAACAGAATACCTCACTCATATTCAACTATTTTCGTGATTATAATTACTAGAAAATATTTTCAATGGTAATATTAAAGTTAATTAAAAAAAAACATATTTACAATTATAATTTAAACAGCAATGTTTATGCCTCATCATGAACGAAATTTCAAAATAAAGTAAAATAAAACACAATTATTTTTACAATCCTGATTCAGACAGCAGTGTTTATGGCTCATCGTGTAGTTGTAAACTACTACCAATTGACATAAACAAGCAAACATAATATTTACTGCTACAAATGCAAAAGCGTATTCTATTGGATCTTATTTTATCTTCCTGAAATACTTTGTCGCGTTTCGAACTTCTTCGAAATTTAGATATTGGCACCTGGTCAGAAAATTGATGTATCAATAAAAATTTGGATCGCTATTTTAAATTTTTGGTTGGTGCTGTGGCAAAATCTCATAGCTTTTTTTTAAAAAAGAAAAAAAAATGTCTGCAGTTGCAAAATTTATCCTCAAGTAATGTTAATTTTAAAATTTGGTGAATGTTTTCATTTAAAAAAAAACAAATAACTCACCGAAACTTTCCCAAGCTCAGTCTCTCCGCTTCCTTGTTTCTCCGCTTCTTCCTGGCATAAAATTTTTTATACTGCACTAATTTTTTTTCTTTTTAAAATATTTTTACTTTTTCTTTTATTTATATATTTTATTTATATATCATTTCTATTCAATTTTAATTGTATTTAATTTTCACCTCAGCTTTTGAGCTTTATTAAAATTTTCATAATTCTATTCTTTTTCCATTTAAAATCAGTTTCCTTTTCACTTTGACTTCACTTTTCTTAATTTTCCCTTTTTAAATTCACTTACTAAAAACTTTCTTTAAACTTCCGCGATCTTCGGTTCGCGGACCGGCTGCGCCAAATATGTTGTGGTATCCTACCGGCTGCGCCAAATATGTTGTGGTATCCTACCGGCTGCGCCAAATATGTTGTGGTATCCTACCGGTGAAGGACACCCACGACATATAAAATTACACTTTAAATAATGTGGTATCCTTCCGTTGAAGGATACCCGCGGCAAAGCAAACACTACTTTTTAAAATTTTAATGCGGACACGACGTCCGCTCTTTATTAAAATTCAAATTAGACTCTTTTCTTAATATTCAAACAAATTACTAGCCAGCTCGGTTGAGCCGGCTAAGTGGGTCAATCGCTGCACTTTGTCCCATTGTGCAATATGCCTTTCTTGCAGAATTGGCTGTTGGGCAAGTGGGAGTTTCGCAATTCAAACTTTGATGCCTCGCTTGCGGAACTTGGATTCCGCAAGCTGACTTGTTATTTTGAAAAAAAAATGCACTTGCGCAATTTAAATTCTACTTTGAATTTATTGAACTGTGATCGAGAAGCAACCACAGTTTGGCCTAAAAGTATGCCTTCCGAAAAAATAGCTGCAAGCCTCCACGTTGGAAGTATGCAGCCTAAGATGACAAAGTACTGTCATATTAAAGAAACTAGCAATGTTAACTAGATTTAACTGCGCTGGTTTAGGGTGTGCAGATTGACTCACAACATCCCTCCACCCTTAGGGAAAAAAAAAATTAATATCGTGAAGCGATATCAATTTTTTCTGTACATAGTTATACAGGTGTCGCTTAAAACTAAGTCTCTAAAACTGTTTAATTTAACTCTACCTTAAGTTCTACCTTAGTGTATCCTACCTTGATTGTAGTATTTATAACCCTGTTGCTCATATGGACCGTTGAATGTGTTGTGTTGTCGTGGATGTTGTGTGTTTCGTCATGCAGCTCCTGGACTTGTTTCCATGCACTGTCTAGGCTGTACCAACCGCTGCACTTATCGCAGTTGTAGACATTGGTTCCTGGATTATCCTGTTACACTTAGCGAACCAACAGCACCATGAACTCAGACCACGAAAGTATCCCGTCCACCACAACCATCGGTTTGTACTTTGAACTGCATTCCAATCAGAGAAATTAAACTGCAGCCAACTTCATTGCTATTCTCATTGCGTCCTTTCCAATTAACTAATTAGATTCGTCAGGTGAGATCAATTCGCCTTCTGTAACGACTGTTTGGACGGAATTTGTGTGCAAAAGTGCAATTGAGCACAATCAAGCTCGGAAGGGATATAGTGTAATATTCGTAGCTGTGGGACTGCAGCCTGGTTCGGCGTTAGAGATAAGAGATGACTTATTGTCCCGATATAAACTGCATGTGTGGTCTGTTCATTGCCTTTCAGACTCATCTTCCTTCTTCTCAGATTCGAGTTCTACATTCTTGGCGTCATCCAGGAAATTAATTGGTATGCACGGCATTCAAATTTTGGAGTTTTCTGTCGCCGTTGTTGTTGCTTTTATTCCTTAACTTGCTGCGATGTTGTTGTTGCTGACGGTTTTACTCGCTGTCGACGTTGTTGTGTTTTCTTCGTGTTGTTTTGTTGTTGTTGCAATTTTGCAATTTTGGAGCTGGTTTATTGGTGGCCGAACACTGCGATTGGATTGTTGTTGTTGCTCTTGTTGTTTTTGGTGTTGTTAACTTAATTAATAAATGTTGACTCTTTAATAAATATAAATTACATTTCCTTAACTATTTATATACAAATCTATAAAATGGATCCCATTTATTTCACAATTATTTTAATGATTTTAGCTATTTGGGATTTTCCTACTCAACAAAAACTATTTGAAAGTTAACTTGAAGGGACAAGCATGAATCATTAAACTTATTGCTATTATATATAGTACTTGTAACTAAAATTATTTTATTAACTATTAATTTGTAACAATAAATATCCTTAATAATTCAATATTTTCATTTATATAGTAATTAAATATTTCTTATCAATTTGATTAAAATATCATTTTGTTCTTCTTTTACTCATTTTAACATCGTTTTAATAAGCAAATTTTCTTGCTTGCTGAAACGATTTTTTTTTTGTTTCTCTCTTTTGTTTCTTTTTAAATTTTACTTTTTTCGTTATTAAACGTTCGCAATTAAACGCGTCGCAAGCATAATGTGCTTGCGGAGTGCAATGCCCTAAAAAATGGCTTGAAACAAATCTTCCTCATGTTTGTTTTTTTCTTTTTTTAGGTTTCGGATTTCTTTGCAAGCATAATTTTAACTTCTAAGTGCAATGCCCTGAATGCGGCTTGAAGCAATTCTTCCCCAGGTTTTTTTTTATTTCTGGTTTTGAATTTCTTCAGTTTTCAAAAAATAATATAACTTATAAACATGCAACAATAATAAAATTAAAGAAATTCAGTCTAACGGAATGCGGAGAACCAAGCGAGGGGCTTATTTATGCTCTCCGCAGTAAATCTCAGCATTTCGTTTGTTTTTACTCCTCCTCCTTCTTCCTGGTCCCGTTATTTGTGCTCGCGGCTGTGAGTGCACCGTGGGCTGAAGCGCGGCAAGATAAAGGCATAACACTTGTCTTGTCGTGTTTTGCTTTGCTTGCGACGTACGCGTGGACGCTTGTACGGCTGATGTTACACTTCCTTACGGTGGGTGGCGATGACAGAATTCCGCATGGATTCCGCTAATGTGCGTGGCTTGAGGGCGAATTTCTTCGCGGTCTATGCGCATATTTGTACCCACCAACCGCATGTACTATAATGGCACTAAGTGAGACCCAGGTGTCTGAGGGTGCAGATCCACTGGACTTTCACATGCCTGGGTACCACTTACTGCCATTGTTTTCATCACACAGCCTTATATATTCGCAGTGATGTTGCGTACCAGTGTCAGCAACACCTTTGCACGACGGATGCCGAATTTAGCTCCATGTGGGTTAAGTTCAAAATCCAGTCGCACATCCTGCACTTCTGCTTCATTTGTAGAAGCCCGGGTCTAGGGAGGCTGCCAACTTTTGATAAATTGGACAGTCTCTCTGATTCGACTTCTAAAATTCTGGAATCATATCCGAACAGTGAAATTATTGTTGCTGGTGATTTCAATGTTCATAATTCCAATTGGCTACGTCATTCGAGTCACACAACACCTGAGGGTTTGTATGTTGAGTTGTTTGCTGAGTCTAATAATCTGACTCAATTAGTGAAGGAACCAACGCACTTTCCCTGCGTTGATGGGCAAAACCAAAATATTCTGGACCTTTTTCTAATTTCACATCACAGCAAGTATGATGTGAATGTTCTTGCACCTCTTGGTAATTCGGACCACGCTACAATTTCTGCTAACTTCCCATATTCTAGTCTTCAATCCGCTCACCAGCCAGCTCCGAAGCGGACAGTGTGGCTTTATGAGAAGGCTAATTGGGATGCGCTGAACTCCTTTTTCAGCCGTTTCAGTTGGCAATTGTGTTTCAGGGATAGAAACATAAATACTGCAGCAAAATTGGTAGAAAATATAATTTTATTTGGTATGAGGTCTTTCATACCCCATAAAAGAATTTCCATTAAACCAAAAGACCATTCCTGGTTTAATGCGACTTGCAGACAAGCCGTCTATGGGAAGCTGGCGTCAAGAAGCAAGCTTCTAGCAATTCATCAATAAAATTAATTTCACTTTCGAAGAGTTCACTACGGTACTTCACAAAATCAAAGCACGTCTCAATTCCCGTACGCTGAATATTATTTCCGAATATCCATTCGATTTACAACCTCTCACCCTCGGACACTTCTCGGTGGGCGGACCCCTTTTGGCACCAGCCGAGCCAGAAATTTTAACCAACCCAATAACGATTGTAAACAGATGGAAAAAGGTAAAAGCCATTCACCAACAATTCTGTAACCCATGAAAGGCAGAATATCTAAAAGAATTACATAAACAGCATAAATGGAAATATCCACAGCCTGATGTACTGTAACGAAGTCTTCCGGTTTTAAGCGCGGGTGAGCTCGTCGGATGTCCACGGTTCGTCACAGAAAATGTATAATTTGCTGGGACTTTACAAATACAACTTTATTTGTGGCTTCTAAAATTATTCTTACACTCTGTGCATAGGCTTAGGTTAGCAATTATAATTAGGCTGGCTATTAGCGAGGAGTCGAGCCGAGTTGGATGTGATGCCGTCTGAGTGAGCGTATTGGTCTGCTGACATGGCGCTGCCTTTGAAGGTAACAAGCTGGTACTATTAAGTTGACGCAACCGTACGCTGCCTTGCATGAGCATACAGCCGGGACGTCCAATGAGTAAGTCTGAGCGACCTTGAGCTGTAGTTGATGACGTACCTGTTTACTGCCTGATGAGCACACGGCCGGGACGTCCGATGAGTAAGCCATGATGCCTGATTGAGCGCGCTTGAACTGTTGATTTGACGTACCTGTGCACTACCTCGTTTCAGCGCACAGCTGTGACGTCCGATAGGTAAGTCGCGCTGCCTGTCTGAGCGCGCTTGAGCTGTAGTTGATGACGTACCCACGTACTGCCTGCGTTAGCACACGGACGTGACGTCCGGTGAATTGAGCTGCGCTGCTTTGTTGAGCGTGTTGAGCTATTGGTTGCGCTGTTGGTCACGTATGATGCCGCTTGCGTTTCCGTTTGCCTGCGTTACGACGCGACGGCGTCTATGTTTGCGTGTCATGTCTAAATGTCATGTGTGCGTGATCTATCCGTTACGCATATTCTGACGAGCAGCCGATCTAACGATACGCGCTGACTAAACTAGCACCCGATCTGACGACACGCGATACCAGAATAGTCCCAAACATATGGTCTCCCGATGCAACCTCTGTGTTATGATCCGTTTGCGTTTATGTCACGCGTATCACATGTATATCACCGAGTAGCCGATCTAACGACACGCGCTAACTACTAGACCATGACCCGATCTAATGACACGCGATACCAGAATAGTCGATGTTATACATATGGGCCTTCCGCTGTAAACTTGTGTTACGTTTCGTTGATGTATTCTGTCTGAAGGGTCACGTCTGAGTGTGTGTTCGTTACACATATATTTCGTTCTCCCGTAATCGTGATTTCAACAGACAGACAGACAGACGGACGGACAGGGCTAAATCGATTCAGGAGGTGATGCTGAGCAAGAATATACATATATACTTTTCTATATCTATATCGTCTCCTTCTCTGCGTTACAAACGGAAGAACAAAGTGAATATACCCTACTCCCTTCGGGTGTAGGGTATAAAAATACAACAGCCCATATAGAGGACCATATAATATTGTAGAAAGAAAAAGGTGTAAACTCGATAATAGATACAGAACTGCACAACAATTTATTAAAACTATATATGATAACAGAATTGTAAACTAATTAACCGTAACTTAGACCGAAATTAAATTAAAACTTGATTGTTGAACTATAAGTAAAATTTAGAATATAATTATATTAAGATAAAGTACACAATGATTAAAAGTAAACTTCTACTTCAACTGTTGTGGTATCCTACCGGTGAAGGACACCCATGACATATAAAATTACACTTTAAATAATATTGTGGTATCCTTCCGTTGAAGGATACCCGCGGCAAAGCAAACACTACTTTTTAAAATTTTAATGCGGACACGACGTCCGCTCTTTATTAAAATTCAAATTAGACTCTTTTCTTAATATTCAAACAAATTACTAGCCAGCTCGGTTGAGCCGGCTAAGTGGGTCAATCGCTGCACTTTGCCCCATTGTGCAATATGCCTTTCTTGCAGAATTGGAATTCTGCTAGAAATTATTGGCTGTTGGGCAAGTGGGAGTTTCGCAATTCAAACTTTGATGCCTCGCTTGCGGAACTTGGATTCCTCCTAGCTGCAAGCCTCCACGTTGGAAGTATGCAGCATAAGATGACAAAGTACTGTCATATTAAAGAAACTAGCAATGTTAACTAGATTTAACTGCGCTGGTTTAGGGTGTGCAGATTGACTCACAACATCCCTCCACCCTTAGGGAAAGAAAAAATTAATATCGTGAAGCGATATCAATTTTTTCTGTACATAGTTATACAGGTGTCGCTTAAAACTAAGTCTCTAAAACTGTTTAATTTAACTCTACCTTAAGTTCTACCTTAGTGTATCCGTTGATTGTAGTATTTATAACCCTGTTGCTCATATGGACCGTTGAATATGTTGTGTTGTCGTGGATGTTGTGTGTTTCGTCATGCAGCTCCTGGACTTGTTTCCATGCACTGTCTAGGCTGTACCAACCGCTGCACTTATCGCAGTTGTAGACATTGGTTCCTGGATTATCCTGTTACACTTAGCGAACCAACAGCACCATGAACTCAGACCACGAAAGTATCCCGTCCACCACAACCATCGGTTTGTACTTTGAACTGCATTCCAATCAGAGAAATTAAACTGCAGCCAACTTCATTGCTATTCTCATTGCGTCCTTTCCAATTAACTAATTAGATTCGTCAGGTGAGATCAATTCGCCTTCTGTAACGACTGTTTGGACGGAATTTGTGTGCAAAAGTGCAATTGAGCACAATCAAGCTCGGAAGGGATATAGTGTAATATTCGTAGCTGTGGGACTGCAGCCTGGTTCGGCGTTAGAGATAAGAGATGACTTATTGTCCCGATATAAACTGCATGTGTGGTCTGTTCATTGCCTTTCAGACTCATCTTCCTTCTTCTCAGATTCGAGTTCTACATTCTTGGCGTCATCCAGGAAATTAATTGGTATGCACGGCATTCAAATTTTGGAGTTTTCTGTCGCCGTTGTTGTTGCTTTTATTCCTTAACTTGCTGCGATGTTGTTGTTGCTGACGGTTTTACTCGCTGTCGACGTTGTTGTGTTTTCTTCGTGTTGTTTTGTTGTTGTTGCAATTTTGCAATTTTGGAGCTGGTTTATTGGTGGCCGAACACTGCGATTGGATTGTTGTTGTTGCTCTTGTTGTTTTTGGTGTTGTTAACTTAATTAATAAATGTTGACTCTTTAATAAATATAAATTACATTTCCTTAACTATTTATATACAAATCTATAAAATGGATCCCATTTATTTCACAATTATTTTAATGATTTTAGCTATTTGGGATTTTCCTACTCGACAAAAACTATTTGAAAGTTAACTTGAAGGGACAAGCATGAATCATTAAACTTATTGCTATTATATATAGTACTTGTAACTAAAATTATTTTATTAACTATTAATTTGTAACAATAAATATCCTTAATAATTCAATATTTTCATTTATATAGTAATTAAATATTTCTTATCAATTTGATTAAAATATCATTTTGTTCTTCTTTTACTCATTTTAACATCGTTTTAATAAGCAAATTTTCTTGCTTGCTGAAACGATTTTTTTTTGTTTCTCTCTTTTGTTTCTTTTTAAATTTTACTTTTTTCGTTATTAAACGTTCGCAATTAAACGCGTCGCAAGCATAATGTGCTTGCGGAGTGCAATGCCCTAAAAAATGGCTTGAAACAAATCTTCCTCATGTTTGTTCTTTTCTTTTTTTAGGTTTCGGATTTCTTTGCAAGCATAATTTTAACTTCTAAGTGCAATGCCCTGAAGGCGGCTTGAAGCAATTCTTCCCCAGGTTTTTTTTTATTTCTGGTTTTGAATTTCTTCAGTTTTCAAAAAATAATATAACTTATAAACATGCAACAATAATAAAATTAAAGAAATTCAGTCTAACGGAATGCGGAGAACCAAGCGAGGGGCTTATTTATGCTCTCCGCAGTAAATCTCAGCATTTCGTTTGTTTTTACTCCTCCTCCTTCTTCCTGGTCCCGTTATTTGTGCTCGCGGCTGTGAGTGCACCGTGGGCTGAAGCGCGGCAAGATAAAGGCATAACACTTGTCTTGTCGTGTTTTGCTTTGCTTGCGACGTACGCATGGACGCTTGTACGGCTGATGTTACACTTCCTTACGGTGGGTGGCGATGACAGAATTCCGCATGGATTCCGCTAATGTGCGTGGCTTGAGGGCGAATTTCTTCGCGGTCTATGCGCATATTTGTACCCACCAACCGCATGTACTATAATGGCACTAAGTGAGACCCAGGTGTCTGAGGGTGCAGATCCACTGGACTTTCACATGCCTGGGTACCACTTACTGCCATTGTTTTCATCACACAGCCTTATATATTCGCAGTGATGTTGCGTACCAGTGTCAGCAACACCTTTGCACGACGGATGCCGAATTTAGCTCCATGTGGGTTAAGTTCAAAATCCAGTCGCACATCCAGCACTTCTGCTTCATTTATAGAAGCCCGGGTCTAGGGAGGCTGCCAACTTTTGATAAATTGGACAGTCTCTCTGATTCGACTTCTAAAATTCTGGAATCGTATCCGAACAGTGAAATTATTGTTGCTGGTGATTTCAATGTTCATAATTCCAATTGGCTACGTCATTCGAGTCACACAACACCTGAGGGTTTGTATGTTGAGTTGTTTGCTGAGTCTAATAATCTGACTCAATTAGTGAAGGAACCAACGCACTTTCCCTGCGTTGATGGGCAAAACCAAAATATTCTGGACCTTTTTCTAATTTCACATCACAGCAAGTATGATGTGAATGTTCTTGCACCTCTTGGTAATTCGGACCACGCTACAATTTCTGCTAACTTCCCATATTCTAGTCTTCAATCCGCTCACCAGCCAGCTCCGAAGCGGACAGTGTGGCTTTATGAGAAGGCTAATTGGGATGCGCTGAACTCCTTTTTCAGCCGTTTCAGTTGGCAATTGTGTTTCAGGGATAGAAACATAAATACTGCAGCAAAATTGGTAGAAAATATAATTTTATTTGGTATGAGGTCTTTCATACCCCATAAAAGAATTTCCATTAAACCAAAAGACCATTCCTGGTTTAATGCGACTTGCAGACAAGCCGTCTATGGGAAGCTGGCGTCAAGAAGCAAGCTTCTAGCAATTCATCAATAAAATTAATTTCACTTTCGAAGAGTTCACTACAGTACTTCACAAAATCAAAGCACGTCTCAATTCCCGTACGCTGAATATTATTTCCGAATATCCATTCGATTTACAACCTCTCACCCTCGGACACTTCTCGGTGGGCGGACCCCTTTTGGCTCCAGCCGAGCCAGAAATTTTAACCAACCCAATAACGATTGTAAACAGATGGAAAAAGGTAAAAGCCATTCACCAACAATTCTGTAACCCATGAAAGGCAGAATATCTAAAAGAATTACATAAACAGCATAAATGGAAATATCCACAGCCTGATGTACTGTAACGAAGTCTTCCGGTTTTAAGCGCGGGTGAGCTCGTCGGATGTCCACGGTTCGTCACAGAAAATGTATAATTTGCTGGGACTTTACAAATACAACTTTATTTGTGGCTTCTAAAATTATTCTTACACTCTGTGCATAGGCTTAGGTTAGCAATTATAATTAGGCTGGCTATTAGCGAGGAGTCGAGCCGAGTTGGATGTGATGCCGTCTGAGTGAGCGTATTGGTCTGCTGACATGGCGCTGCCTTTGAAGGTAACAAGCTGGTACTATTAAGTTGACGCAACCGTACGCTGCCTTGCATGAGCATACAGCCGGGACGTCCAATGAGTAAGTCTGAGCGACCTTGAGCTGTAGTTGATGACGTACCCGTTTACTGCCTGATGAGCACACGGCCGGGACGTCCGATGAGTAAGCCATGATGCCTGATTGAGCGCGCTTGAACTGTTGATTTGACGTACCTGTGCACTACCTCGTTTCAGCGCACAGCTGTGACGTCCGATAGGTAAGTCGCGCTGCCTGTCTGAGCGCGCTTGAGCTGTAGTTGATGACGTACCCACGTACTGCCTGCGTTAGCACACGGACGTGACGTCCGGTGAATTGAGCTGCGCTGCTTTGTTGAGCGTGTTGAGCTATTGGTTGCGCTGTTGGTCACGTATGATGCCGCTTGCGTTTCCGTTTGCCTGCGTTACGACGCGACGGCGTCTATGTTTGCGTGTCATGTCTAAATGTCATGTGTGCGTGATCTATCCGTTACGCATATTCTGACGAGCAGCCGATCTAACGATACGCGCTGACTAAACTAGCACCCGATCTGACGACACGCGATACCAGAATAGTCCCAAACATATGGTCTCCCGATGCAACCTCTGTGTTATGATCCGTTTGCGTTTATGTCACGCGTATCACATGTATATCACCGAGTAGCCGATCTAACGACACGCGCTAACTACTAGACCATGACCCGATCTAATGACACGCGATACCAGAATAGTCGATGTTATACATATGGGCCTTCCGCTGTAAACTTGTGTTACGTTTCGTTGATGTATTCTGTCTGAAGGGTCACGTCTGAGTGTGTGTTCGTTACACATATATTTCGTTCTCCCGTAATCGTGATTTCAACAGACAGACAGACAGACGGACGGACAGGGCTAAATCGATTCAGGAGGTGATGCTGAGCAAGAATATACATATATACTTTTCTATATCTATATCGTCTCCTTCTCTGCGTTACAAACGGAAGAACAAAGTGAATATACCCTACTCCCTTCGGGTGTAGGGTATAAAAATACAACAGCCCATATAGAGGACCATATAATATTGTAGAAAGAAAAAGGTGTAAACTCGATAATAGATACAGAACTGCACAACAATTTATTAAAACTATATATGATAACAGAATTGTAAACTAATTAACCGTAACTTAGACCGAAATTAAATTAAAACTTGATTGTTGAACTATAAGTAAAATTTAGAATATAATTATATTAAGATAAAGTACACAATGATTAAAAGTAAACTTCTACTTCAACTGTTGTGGTATCCTACCGGTGAAGGACACCCATGACATATAAAATTACACTTTAAATAATATTGTGGTATCCTTCCGTTGAAGGATACCCGCGGCAAAGCAAACACTACTTTTTAAAATTTTAATGCGGACACGACGTCCGCTCTTTATTAAAATTCAAATTAGACTCTTTTCTTAATATTCAAACAAATTACTAGCCAGCTCGGTTGAGCCGGCTAAGTGGGTCAATCGCTGCACTTTGCCCCATTGTGCAATATGCCTTTCTTGCAGAATTGGAATTCTGCTAGAAATTATTGGCTGTTGGGCAAGTGGGAGTTTCGCAATTCAAACTTTGATGCCTCGCTTGCGGAACTTGGATTCCTCCTAGCTGCAAGCCTCCACGTTGGAAGTATGCAGCATAAGATGACAAAGTACTGTCATATTAAAGAAACTAGCAATGTTAACTAGATTTAACTGCGCTGGTTTAGGGTGTGCAGATTGACTCACAACATCCCTCCACCCTTAGGGAAAGAAAAAATTAATATCGTGAAGCGATATCAATTTTTTCTGTACATAGTTATACAGGTGTCGCTTAAAACTAAGTCTCTAAAACTGTTTAATTTAACTCTACCTTAAGTTCTACCTTAGTGTATCCGTTGATTGTAGTATTTATAACCCTGTTGCTCATATGGACCGTTGAATATGTTGTGTTGTCGTGGATGTTGTGTGTTTCGTCATGCAGCTCCTGGACTTGTTTCCATGCACTGTCTAGGCTGTACCAACCGCTGCACTTATCGCAGTTGTAGACATTGGTTCCTGGATTATCCTGTTACACTTAGCGAACCAACAGCACCATGAACTCAGACCACGAAAGTATCCCGTCCACCACAACCATCGGTTTGTACTTTGAACTGCATTCCAATCAGAGAAATTAAACTGCAGCCAACTTCATTGCTATTCTCATTGCGTCCTTTCCAATTAACTAATTAGATTCGTCAGGTGAGATCAATTCGCCTTCTGTAACGACTGTTTGGACGGAATTTGTGTGCAAAAGTGCAATTGAGCACAATCAAGCTCGGAAGGGATATAGTGTAATATTCGTAGCTGTGGGACTGCAGCCTGGTTCGGCGTTAGAGATAAGAGATGACTTATTGTCCCGATATAAACTGCATGTGTGGTCTGTTCATTGCCTTTCAGACTCATCTTCCTTCTTCTCAGATTCGAGTTCTACATTCTTGGCGTCATCCAGGAAATTAATTGGTATGCACGGCATTCAAATTTTGGAGTTTTCTGTCGCCGTTGTTGTTGCTTTTATTCCTTAACTTGCTGCGATGTTGTTGTTGCTGACGGTTTTACTCGCTGTCGACGTTGTTGTGTTTTCTTCGTGTTGTTTTGTTGTTGTTGCAATTTTGCAATTTTGGAGCTGGTTTATTGGTGGCCGAACACTGCGATTGGATTGTTGTTGTTGCTCTTGTTGTTTTTGGTGTTGTTAACTTAATTAATAAATGTTGACTCTTTAATAAATATAAATTACATTTCCTTAACTATTTATATACAAATCTATAAAATGGATCCCATTTATTTCACAATTATTTTAATGATTTTAGCTATTTGGGATTTTCCTACTCGACAAAAACTATTTGAAAGTTAACTTGAAGGGACAAGCATGAATCATTAAACTTATTGCTATTATATATAGTACTTGTAACTAAAATTATTTTATTAACTATTAATTTGTAACAATAAATATCCTTAATAATTCAATATTTTCATTTATATAGTAATTAAATATTTCTTATCAATTTGATTAAAATATCATTTTGTTCTTCTTTTACTCATTTTAACATCGTTTTAATAAGCAAATTTTCTTGCTTGCTGAAACGATTTTTTTTTGTTTCTCTCTTTTGTTTCTTTTTAAATTTTACTTTTTTCGTTATTAAACGTTCGCAATTAAACGCGTCGCAAGCATAATGTGCTTGCGGAGTGCAATGCCCTAAAAAATGGCTTGAAACAAATCTTCCTCATGTTTGTTCTTTTCTTTTTTTAGGTTTCGGATTTCTTTGCAAGCATAATTTTAACTTCTAAGTGCAATGCCCTGAAGGCGGCTTGAAGCAATTCTTCCCCAGGTTTTTTTTTATTTCTGGTTTTGAATTTCTTCAGTTTTCAAAAAATAATATAACTTATAAACATGCAACAATAATAAAATTAAAGAAATTCAGTCTAACGGAATGCGGAGAACCAAGCGAGGGGCTTATTTATGCTCTCCGCAGTAAATCTCAGCATTTCGTTTGTTTTTACTCCTCCTCCTTCTTCCTGGTCCCGTTATTTGTGCTCGCGGCTGTGAGTGCACCGTGGGCTGAAGCGCGGCAAGATAAAGGCATAACACTTGTCTTGTCGTGTTTTGCTTTGCTTGCGACGTACGCATGGACGCTTGTACGGCTGATGTTACACTTCCTTACGGTGGGTGGCGATGACAGAATTCCGCATGGATTCCGCTAATGTGCGTGGCTTGAGGGCGAATTTCTTCGCGGTCTATGCGCATATTTGTACCCACCAACCGCATGTACTATAATGGCACTAAGTGAGACCCAGGTGTCTGAGGGTGCAGATCCACTGGACTTTCACATGCCTGGGTACCACTTACTGCCATTGTTTTCATCACACAGCCTTATATATTCGCAGTGATGTTGCGTACCAGTGTCAGCAACACCTTTGCACGACGGATGCCGAATTTAGCTCCATGTGGGTTAAGTTCAAAATCCAGTCGCACATCCAGCACTTCTGCTTCATTTATAGAAGCCCGGGTCTAGGGAGGCTGCCAACTTTTGATAAATTGGACAGTCTCTCTGATTCGACTTCTAAAATTCTGGAATCGTATCCGAACAGTGAAATTATTGTTGCTGGTGATTTCAATGTTCATAATTCCAATTGGCTACGTCATTCGAGTCACACAACACCTGAGGGTTTGTATGTTGAGTTGTTTGCTGAGTCTAATAATCTGACTCAATTAGTGAAGGAACCAACGCACTTTCCCTGCGTTGATGGGCAAAACCAAAATATTCTGGACCTTTTTCTAATTTCACATCACAGCAAGTATGATGTGAATGTTCTTGCACCTCTTGGTAATTCGGACCACGCTACAATTTCTGCTAACTTCCCATATTCTAGTCTTCAATCCGCTCACCAGCCAGCTCCGAAGCGGACAGTGTGGCTTTATGAGAAGGCTAATTGGGATGCGCTGAACTCCTTTTTCAGCCGTTTCAGTTGGCAATTGTGTTTCAGGGATAGAAACATAAATACTGCAGCAAAATTGGTAGAAAATATAATTTTATTTGGTATGAGGTCTTTCATACCCCATAAAAGAATTTCCATTAAACCAAAAGACCATTCCTGGTTTAATGCGACTTGCAGACAAGCCGTCTATGGGAAGCTGGCGTCAAGAAGCAAGCTTCTAGCAATTCATCAATAAAATTAATTTCACTTTCGAAGAGTTCACTACAGTACTTCACAAAATCAAAGCACGTCTCAATTCCCGTACGCTGAATATTATTTCCGAATATCCATTCGATTTACAACCTCTCACCCTCGGACACTTCTCGGTGGGCGGACCCCTTTTGGCTCCAGCCGAGCCAGAAATTTTAACCAACCCAATAACGATTGTAAACAGATGGAAAAAGGTAAAAGCCATTCACCAACAATTCTGTAACCCATGAAAGGCAGAATATCTAAAAGAATTACATAAACAGCATAAATGGAAATATCCACAGCCTGATGTACTGTAACGAAGTCTTCCGGTTTTAAGCGCGGGTGAGCTCGTCGGATGTCCACGGTTCGTCACAGAAAATGTATAATTTGCTGGGACTTTACAAATACAACTTTATTTGTGGCTTCTAAAATTATTCTTACACTCTGTGCATAGGCTTAGGTTAGCAATTATAATTAGGCTGGCTATTAGCGAGGAGTCGAGCCGAGTTGGATGTGATGCCGTCTGAGTGAGCGTATTGGTCTGCTGACATGGCGCTGCCTTTGAAGGTAACAAGCTGGTACTATTAAGTTGACGCAACCGTACGCTGCCTTGCATGAGCATACAGCCGGGACGTCCAATGAGTAAGTCTGAGCGACCTTGAGCTGTAGTTGATGACGTACCCGTTTACTGCCTGATGAGCACACGGCCGGGACGTCCGATGAGTAAGCCATGATGCCTGATTGAGCGCGCTTGAACTGTTGATTTGACGTACCTGTGCACTACCTCGTTTCAGCGCACAGCTGTGACGTCCGATAGGTAAGTCGCGCTGCCTGTCTGAGCGCGCTTGAGCTGTAGTTGATGACGTACCCACGTACTGCCTGCGTTAGCACACGGACGTGACGTCCGGTGAATTGAGCTGCGCTGCTTTGTTGAGCGTGTTGAGCTATTGGTTGCGCTGTTGGTCACGTATGATGCCGCTTGCGTTTCCGTTTGCCTGCGTTACGACGCGACGGCGTCTATGTTTGCGTGTCATGTCTAAATGTCATGTGTGCGTGATCTATCCGTTACGCATATTCTGACGAGCAGCCGATCTAACGATACGCGCTGACTAAACTAGCACCCGATCTGACGACACGCGATACCAGAATAGTCCCAAACATATGGTCTCCCGATGCAACCTCTGTGTTATGATCCGTTTGCGTTTATGTCACGCGTATCACATGTATATCACCGAGTAGCCGATCTAACGACACGCGCTAACTACTAGACCATGACCCGATCTAATGACACGCGATACCAGAATAGTCGATGTTATACATATGGGCCTTCCGCTGTAAACTTGTGTTACGTTTCGTTGATGTATTCTGTCTGAAGGGTCACGTCTGAGTGTGTGTTCGTTACACATATATTTCGTTCTCCCGTAATCGTGATTTCAACAGACAGACAGACAGACGGACGGACAGGGCTAAATCGATTCAGGAGGTGATGCTGAGCAAGAATATACATATATACTTTTCTATATCTATATCGTCTCCTTCTCTGCGTTACAAACGGAAGAACAAAGTGAATATACCCTACTCCCTTCGGGTGTAGGGTATAAAAATACAACAGCCCATATAGAGGACCATATAATATTGTAGAAAGAAAAAGGTGTAAACTCGATAATAGATACAGAACTGCACAACAATTTATTAAAACTATATATGATAACAGAATTGTAAACTAATTAACCGTAACTTAGACCGAAATTAAATTAAAACTTGATTGTTGAACTATAAGTAAAATTTAGAATATAATTATATTAAGATAAAGTACACAATGATTAAAAGTAAACTTCTACTTCAACTGTTGTGGTATCCTACCGGTGAAGGACACCCATGACATATAAAATTACACTTTAAATAATATTGTGGTATCCTTCCGTTGAAGGATACCCGCGGCAAAGCAAACACTACTTTTTAAAATTTTAATGCGGACACGACGTCCGCTCTTTATTAAAATTCAAATTAGACTCTTTTCTTAATATTCAAACAAATTACTAGCCAGCTCGGTTGAGCCGGCTAAGTGGGTCAATCGCTGCACTTTGTCCCATTGTGCAATATGCCTTTTTTGCAGAATTGGAATTCTGCTAGAAATTATTGGCTGTTGGGCAAGTGGGAGTTTCGCAATTCAAACTTTGATGCCTCGCTTGCGGAACTTGGATTCCGCAAGCGGACTTGTTATTTTGAAAAAAAAAATGCACTTGCGCAATTTAAATTCTACTTTGAATTTATTGAACTGTGATCGAGAAGCAACCACAGTTTGGCCTAAAAGTATGCCTTCCGAAAAAATAGCTGCAAGCCTCCACGTTGGAAGTATGCAGCATAAGATGACAAAGTACTGTCATATTAAAGAAACTAGCAATGTTAACTAGATTTAACTGCGCTGGTTTAGGGTGTGCAGATTGACTCACAACATCCCTCCACCCTTAGGGAAAGAAAAAATTAATATCGTGAAGCGATATCAATTTTTTCTGTACATAGTTATACAGGTGTCGCTTAAAACTAAGTCTCTAAAACTGTTTAATTTAACTCTACCTTAAGTTCTACCTTAGTGTATCCGTTGATTGTAGTATTTATAACCCTGTTGCTCATATGGACCGTTGAATATGTTGTGTTGTCGTGGATGTTGTGTGTTTCGTCATGCAGCTCCTGGACTTGTTTCCATGCACTGTCTAGGCTGTACCAACCGCTGCACTTATCGCAGTTGTAGACATTGGTTCCTGGATTATCCTGTTACACTTAGCGAACCAACAGCACCATGAACTCAGACCACGAAAGTATCCCGTCCACCACAACCATCGGTTTGTACTTTGAACTGCATTCCAATCAGAGAAATTAAACTGCAGCCAACTTCATTGCTATTCTCATTGCGTCCTTTCCAATTAACTAATTAGATTCGTCAGGTGAGATCAATTCGCCTTCTGTAACGACTGTTTCGACGGAATTTGTGTGCAAAAGTGCAATTGAGCACAATCAAGCTCGGAAGGGATATAGTGTAATATTCGTAGCTGTGGGACTGCAGCCTGGTTCGGCGTTAGAGATAAGAGATGACTTATTGTCCCGATATAAACTGCATGTGTGGTCTGTTCATTGCCTTTCAGACTCATCTTCCTTCTTCTCAGATTCGAGTTCTACATTCTTGGCGTCATCCAGGAAATTAATTGGTATGCACGGCATTCAAATTTTGGAGTTTTCTGTCGCCGTTGTTGTTGCTTTTATTCCTTAACTTGCTGCGATGTTGTTGTTGCTGACGGTTTTACTCGCTGTCGACGTTGTTGTGTTTTCTTCGTGTTGTTTTGTTGTTGTTGCAATTTCGCAATTTTGGAGCTGGTTTATTGGTGGCCGAACACTGCGATTGGATTGTTGTTGTTGCTCTTGTTGTTTTTGGTGTTGTTAACTTAATTAATAAATGTTGACTCTTTAATAAATATAAATTACATTTCCTTAACTATTTATATACAAATCTATAAAATGGATCCCATTTATTTCACAATTATTTTAATGATTTTAGCTATTTGGGATTTTCCTACTCAACAAAAACTATTTGAAAGTTAACTTGAAGGGACAAGCATGAATCATTAAACTTATTGCTATTATATATAGTACTTGTAACTAAAATTATTTTATTAACTATTAATTTGTAACAATATATATCCTTAATAATTCAATATTTTCATTTATATAGTAATTAAATATTTCTTATCAATTTGATTAAAATATCATTTTGTTCTTCTTTTACTCATTTTAACATCGTTTTAATAAGCAAATTTTCTTGCTTGCTGAAACGACTTTTTTTTGTTTCTCTCTTTTGTTTCTTTTTAAATTTTACTTTTTTCGTTATTAAACGTTCGCAATTAAACGCGTCGCAAGCATAATGTGCTTGCGGAGTGCAATGCCCTAAAAAATGGCTTGAAACAAATCTTCCTCATGTTTGTTCTTTTCTTTTTTTAGGTTTCGGATTTCTTTGCAAGCATAATTTTAACTTCTAAGTGCAATGCCCTGAAGGCGGCTTGAAGCAATTCTTCCCCAGGTTTTTTTTTATTTCTGGTTTTGAATTTCTTCAGTTTTCAAAAAATAATATAACTTATAAACATGCAACAATAATAAAATTAAAGAAATTCAGTCTAACGGAATGCGGAGAACCAAGCGAGGGGCTTATTTATGCTCTCCGCAGTAAATCTCAGCATTTCGTTTGTTTTTACTCCTCCTCCTTCTTCCTGGTCCCGTTATTTGTGCTCGCGGCTGTGAGTGCACCGTGGGCTGAAGCGCGGCAAGATAAAGGCATAACACTTGTCTTGTCGTGTTTTGCTTTGCTTGCGACGTACGCATGGACGCTTGTACGGCTGATGTTACACTTCCTTACGGTGGGTGGCGATGACAGAATTCCGCATGGATTCCGCTAATGTGCGTGGCTTGAGGGCGAATTTCTTCGCGGTCTATGCGCATATTTGTACCCACCAACCGCATGTACTATAATGGCACTAAGTGAGACCCAGGTGTCTGAGGGTGCAGATCCACTGGACTTTCACATGCCTGGGTACCACTTACTGCCATTGTTTTCATCACACAGCCTTATATATTCGCAGTGATGTTGCGTACCAGTGTCAGCAACACCTTTGCACGACGGATGCCGAATTTAGCTCCATGTGGGTTAAGTTCAAAATCCAGTCGCACATCCAGCACTTCTGCTTCATTTATAGAAGCCCGGGTCTAGGGAGGCTGCCAACTTTTGATAAATTGGACAGTCTCTCTGATTCGACTTCTAAAATTCTGGAATCGTATCCGAACAGTGAAATTATTGTTGCTGGTGATTTCAATGTTCATAATTCCAATTGGCTACGTCATTCGAGTCACACAACACCTGAGGGTTTGTATGTTGAGTTGTTTGCTGAGTCTAATAATCTGACTCAATTAGTGAAGGAACCAACGCACTTTCCCTGCGTTGATGGGCAAAACCAAAATATTCTGGACCTTTTTCTAATTTCACATCACAGCAAGTATGATGTGAATGTTCTTGCACCTCTTGGTAATTCGGACCACGCTACAATTTCTGCTAACTTCCCATATTCTAGTCTTCAATCCGCTCACCAGCCAGCTCCGAAGCGGACAGTGTGGCTTTATGAGAAGGCTAATTGGGATGCGCTGAACTCCTTTTTCAGCCGTTTCAGTTGGCAATTGTGTTTCAGGGATAGAAACATAAATACTGCAGCAAAATTGGTAGAAAATATAATTTTATTTGGTATGAGGTCTTTCATACCCCATAAAAGAATTTCCATTAAACCAAAAGACCATTCCTGGTTTAATGCGACTTGCAGACAAGCCGTCTATGGGAAGCTGGCGTCAAGAAGCAAGCTTCTAGCAATTCATCAATAAAATTAATTTCACTTTCGAAGAGTTCACTACAGTACTTCACAAAATCAAAGCACGTCTCAATTCCCGTACGCTGAATATTATTTCCGAATATCCATTCGATTTACAACCTCTCACCCTCGGACACTTCTCGGTGGGCGGACCCCTTTTGGCTCCAGCCGAGCCAGAAATTTTAACCAACCCAATAACGATTGTAAACAGATGGAAAAAGGTAAAAGCCATTCACCAACAATTCTGTAACCCATGAAAGGCAGAATATCTAAAAGAATTACATAAACAGCATAAATGGAAATATCCACAGCCTGATGTACTGTAACGAAGTCTTCCGGTTTTAAGCGCGGGTGAGCTCGTCGGATGTCCACGGTTCGTCACAGAAAATGTATAATTTGCTGGGACTTTACAAATACAACTTTATTTGTGGCTTCTAAAATTATTCTTACACTCTGTGCATAGGCTTAGGTTAGCAATTATAATTAGGCTGGCTATTAGCGAGGAGTCGAGCCGAGTTGGATGTGATGCCGTCTGAGTGAGCGTATTGGTCTGCTGACATGGCGCTGCCTTTGAAGGTAACAAGCTGGTACTATTAAGTTGACGCAACCGTACGCTGCCTTGCATGAGCATACAGCCGGGACGTCCAATGAGTAAGTCTGAGCGACCTTGAGCTGTAGTTGATGACGTACCCGTTTACTGCCTGATGAGCACACGGCCGGGACGTCCGATGAGTAAGCCATGATGCCTGATTGAGCGCGCTTGAACTGTTGATTTGACGTACCTGTGCACTACCTCGTTTCAGCGCACAGCTGTGACGTCCGATAGGTAAGTCGCGCTGCCTGTCTGAGCGCGCTTGAGCTGTAGTTGATGACGTACCCACGTACTGCCTGCGTTAGCACACGGACGTGACGTCCGGTGAATTGAGCTGCGCTGCTTTGTTGAGCGTGTTGAGCTATTGGTTGCGCTGTTGGTCACGTATGATGCCGCTTGCGCTTCCGTTTGCCTGCGTTACGACGCGACGGCGTCTATGTTTGCGTGTCATGTCTAAATGTCATGTGTGCATGATCTATCCGTTACGCATATTCTGACGAGCAGCCGATCTAACGATACGCGCTGACTAAACTAGCACCCGATCTGACGACACGCGATACCAGAATAGTCCCAAACATATGGTCTCCCGATGCAACCTCTGTGTTATGATCCGTTTGCGTTTATGTCACGCGTATCACATGTATATCACCGAGTAGCCGATCTAACGACACGCGCTAACTACTAGACCATGACCCGATCTAATGACACGCGATACCAGAATAGTCGATGTTATACATATGGGCCTTCCGCTGTAAACTTGTGTTACGTTTCGTTGATGTATTCTGTCTGAAGGGTCACGTCTGAGTGTGTGTTCGTTACACATATATTTCGTTCTCCCGTAATCGTGATTTCAACAGACAGACAGACAGACGGACGGACAGGGCTAAATCGATTCAGGAGGTGATGCTGAGCAAGAATATACATATATACTTTTCTATATCTATATCGTCTCCTTCTCTGCGTTACAAACGGAAGAACAAAGTGAATATACCCTACTCCCTTCGGGTGTAGGGTATAAAAATACAACAGCCCATATAGAGGACCATATAATATTGTAGAAAGAAAAAGGTGTAAACTCGATAATAGATACAGAACTGCACAACAATTTATTAAAACTATATATGATAACAGAATTGTAAACTAATTAACCGTAACTTAGACCGAAATTAAATTAAAACTTGATTGTTGAACTATAAGTAAAATTTAGAATATAATTATATTAAGATAAAGTACACAATGATTAAAAGTAAACTTCTACTTCAACTGTTGTGGTATCCTACCGGTGAAGGACACCCACGACATATAAAATTACACTTTAAATAATATTGTGGTATCCTTCCGTTGAAGGATACCCGCGGCAAAGCAAACACTACTTTTTAAAATTTTAATGCGGACACGACGTCCGCTCTTTATTAAAATTCAAATTAGACTCTTTTCTTAATATTCAAACAAATTACTAGCCAGCTCGGTTGAGCCGGCTAAGTGGGTCAATCGCTGCACTTTGTCCCATTGTGCAATATGCCTTTCTTGCAGAATTAGAATTCTGCTAGAAATTATTGGCTGTTGGGCAAGTGGGAGTTTCGCAATTCAAACTTTGATGCCTCGCTTGCGGAACTTGGATTCCGCAAGCGGACTTGTTATTTTGAAAAAAAAAATGCACTTGCGCAATTTAAATTCTACTTTGAATTTATTGAACTGTGATCGAGAAGCAACCACAGTTTGGCCTAAAAGTATGCCTTCCGAAAAAATAGCTGCAAGCCTCCACGTTGGAAGTATGCAGCATAAGATGACAAAGTACTGTCATATTAAAGAAACTAGCAATGTTAACTAGATTTAACTGCGCTGGTTTAGGGTGTGCAGATTGACTCACAACATCCCTCCACCCTTAGGGAAAGAAAAAATTAATATCGTGAAGCGATATCAATTTTTTCTGTACATAGTTATACAGGTGTCGCTTAAAACTAAGTCTCTAAAACTGTTTAATTTAACTCTACCTTAAGTTCTACCTTAGTGTATCCGTTGATTGTAGTATTTATAACCCTGTTGCTCATATGGACCGTTGAATGTGTTGTGTTGTCGTGGATGTTGTGTGTTTCGTCATGCAGCTCCTGGACTTGTTTCCATGCACGGTCTAGGCTGTACCAACCGCTGCACTTATCGCAGTTGTAGACATTGGTTCCTGGATTATCCTGTTACACTTAGCGAACCAACAGCACCATGAACTCAGACCACGAAAGTATCCCGTCCACCACAACCATCGGTTTGTACTTTGAACTGCATTCCAATCAGAGAAATTAAACTGCAGCCAACTTCATTGCTATTCTCATTGCGTCCTTTCCAATTAACTAATTAGATTCGTCAGGTGAGATCAATTCGCCTTCTGTAACGACTGTTTGGACGGAATTTGTGTGCAAAAGTGCAATTGAGCACAATCAAGCTCGGAAGGGATATAGTGTAATATTCGTAGCTGTGGGACTGCAGCCTGGTTCGGCGTTAGAGATAAGAGATGACTTATTGTCCCGATATAAACTGCATGTGTGGTCTGTTCATTGCCTTTCAGACTCATCTTCCTTCTTCTCAGATTCGAGTTCTACATTCTTGGCGTCATCCAGGAAATTAGTTGGTATGCACGGCATTCAAATTTTGGAGTTTTCTGTCGCCGTTGTTGTTGCTTTTATTCCTTAACTTGCTGCGATGTTGTTGTTGCTGACGGTTTTACTCGCTGTCGACGTTGTTGTGTTTTCTTCGTGTTGTTTTGTTGTTGTTGCAATTTTGCAATTTTGGAGCTGGTTTATTGGTGGCCGAACACTGCGATTGGATTGTTGTTGTTGCTCTTGTTGTTTTTGGTGTTGTTAACTTAATTAATAAATGTTGACTCTTTAATAAATATAAATTACATTTCCTTAACTATTTATATAGAAATCTATAAAATGGATCCCATTTATTTCACAATTATTTTAATGATTTTAGCTATTTGGGATTTTCCTACTCAACAAAAACTATTTGAAAGTTAACTTGAAGGGACATGCATGAATCATTAAACTTATTGCTATTATATATAGTACTTGTAACTAAAATTATTTTATTAACTATTAATTTGTAACAATAAATATCCTTAATAATTCAATATTTTCATTTATATAGTAATTAAATATTTCTTATCAATTTGATTAAAATATCATTTTGTTCTTCTTTTACTCATTTTAACATCGTTTTAATAAGCAAATTTTCTTGCTTGCTGAAACGATTTTTTTTTGTTTCTCTCTTTTGTTTCTTTTTAAATTTTACTTTTTTCGTTATTAAACGTTCGCAATTAAACGCGTCGCAAGCATAATGTGCTTGCGGAGTGCAATGCCCTAAAAAATGGCTTGAAACAAATCTTCCTCATGTTTGTTTTTTTCTTTTTTTAGGTTTCGGATTTCTTTGCAAGCATAATTTTAACTTCTAAGTGCAATGCCCTGAAGGCGGCTTGAAGCAATTCTTCCCCAGGTTTTTTTTTTATTTCTGGTTTTGAATTTCTTCAGTTTTCAAAAACCTGGGACGTTGCCATTTTGGAGCAACGAGGTAATTTGTACCCTTTCTTGTAAAAGTGTTGTAATTTGCGTTTAAGTAAACAAATTTTGCTTACTGAAACGCACGTAGTTAAAAGTTAGCGGTTAGTTTAAATTAGTTGTGTTAGTAAAAAATTTTCCTCTTTTATTTTCTTGTTTTTCCTTTTTTTTTTGCTAAACATGTTTTTTATATTTCAGTTTTTTTTTCTCTTATTTTTTTCTACATCTTTTTCTATTTCTGTATTTCTTCTTTTTTTTTTAAACTCCAGTTTGTTCCTATTTTAATATAACTTCTTTTCTTTATGTTTTTCATTTTAATTTTTGTTTTTCTCTTTTTTTTCTTGTTTTCTTTTTTCAACATTTAGGGTTAGCTTGTAAGTAAGTTTTCGAATCGTTGGACATTGTTTTAGGCCATCTTTGCCAATGTCATATCCTTTGGAGTTGTGAGGATTGCCTTCTTCTCGGACCAATTTCCATCGTATCAACTAAAGTTGAATTCGGCTATCCTAAATCAAATATTTTACCCTTTTCCAGATTAACCAGTTTTCCCTGGTATATTACTGGTGGAATTCTCTTCTGGTGCACAACTGTTTGCATGTCACCTGTGTCTACGTTGAGAACTTCATTCACAATATTATCTTTAAGTAAGCTATTGTTGGCGTCTGTATCAACTAGCAGAATGAGTTTTTTACTTCTGGCCTCTTCGCAATTGTTCCCAGTTAGACACTTCCCCCTCAATCTTCTTATTTTCATTATGCAAGTTACGAACATGAACACTCGCATTCACACCTCGATTTGGCAGCTCAGGTAAAGAAATTCTCTCTTTGGCCACTGTTTTCGTTGTATCTTCCACCTCTCTAGCTTTCTGTAATTTTGCTGAAGTTGGCAACGTATCCACAATCTCTTCAGACGTAGGACTCACTGTTACTACTTCAGTTATCAAGGCTGGTAACGTATCCACAATCGCTTCCGATGTTGGACTTACTGTTACCACTTCATTTATTGAGTTTCGTAACGTATCCACAATCGTTTCCGATGTCGGACTTACAGTCACTCTCTCATTTGATGAAGTTGGTAACGTATCCGCAATCTTTTTAGATGCTGGACTTACTATTACTACCTCATTTGGCCTTAAGTTACTATTTGTGTAGGGTTCCCAGATTACTGGCCTGTTCTGGGCCCTTGCCAGTTTCCCTGGCGATTGCCTTGAAACTTTTCCCAATTTCTCTTCGCCTCACAATCTCGTATAATATGTCCCGGTCTGTTACACCAGTGGCATGTTATTGGATCCCTTCGTTGAAGTCGATTGTCTTTGGCATTGTGTGAAGGGTTTTCCAACCTCCTTTGAGTGAAATTCTGTTGCGTTGGGCTCCAGCGATTACTATTTTTACTTTCGCTTGCACTATTTGTTTGTTGTTGCTGCGTATATCCCTGTCGTCCCCA
The DNA here is from genome assembly GCA_922984085.1 of Sicus ferrugineus. NCBI lineage: Eukaryota > Metazoa > Arthropoda > Insecta > Diptera > Conopidae > Sicus > Sicus ferrugineus. The sequence continues at coordinate 52,135,997 of OV277348.1, forward strand.
CTGGGGTGATCCCCGTGACGAGTTCTTATTCTGCATATTCTGCGCCTGCGGCTTCTCGCATCTCCAGTTTGGCTCATGACCGTAAACCAAGCATTTCTCGTAATAAGGTGTATTTTTCCTTATCAGACATTCATCCCTGGTATGGCCTTTCTTGTTGCAGAAACTGCACATAATCTTAACTTTGGGGTTATCGCTGCGTTCTGCACTCATGGCACCGCCCCCTTTTCCTGATAAATTCACTCCCATTCGATTACTCGAACGGTATTCATTTGCCGCATTTGGTTATATTGGGGAACTATTTCTGGGCTGTACATAAGTAGAATCTCCCAGCTCCCATACGGGATTCATACCCGCTATTCGCTTCCCTTGTGTACCTGGCCAACCCCCTTGGCTGAAGTGTGATCTGCTAACAACTTCATACAAATTCAATGCCAGATCTACCAGCTTCTCCAAATTTCTTTCCGAAAAACCTACCAGTCTCATCCTCAGGGTAGGGTCCTGTAATCCTAATGTGAAAGTCCTTGTTATTGAGGCAGCTACCTCTTCTCGCAGAGCCTGATCCCCTGAACCCTTATAATGGTCCGATATATAGTCCTCGGCCTGCGTTCGTAAATCAATTAGCTTCTCAGCGAATTTCCTGATACCTTCTGTATCTCCGCCATCATAGTGTCCAGTGAGTACAGAGCTTCTGTCGTGGTGACTTGCTTTCCTCTCAATAGAGTATACGCACTATCGTGAGGCCTCTGTTTCACGCAAGCAATGAAATCTTGCATTTCTGTATTACTGATGCCCCTCTTGGCTAATTCGCACCCTTCTATGAACTTGTAGACCTCCCCTCTCAAGTCGGGTGATCTCGTCCCTGAAAACAGAGGTACCAACCTACTAACAGATTTAGAAATTTCCTCGATACCCATTTTTTCTTTTATTTGTAAAGCTGAAGGAAAGGAAATAGAGTTGCTTTGTTTTGGACTGTTCAAAACTTGGCAACAACTTCCTTATGGAGCAGCGCTTGGTCATGGGCCAGCTCCAGCTCTTGTTTTAGAAGCCTATTCTCTTCTTTTAGCTCTTGGAGTCTCCGGCATGCCTGTTCCAACGACGAGAAGTCCTCCTTACTCCGCTGTCTTGGCGTCCTATCCTCCGCTGACTTAGAAAGTCCTGTATTTTGTAGGCGCTCCCTAAGGTCGTTTCTTTCGGCTTTCAATTCTGCTAACTGGTTCGCTTCTATCTCCCTTTCCGCCAGATGGTTTTCGTATCTGTTTTTTAAATATCCGAATTGTCGTTTCCAATTTTTTATTTCCTCCACGTAGTTCTGGTTCCTATGGTCTACGAAATTTAATAATTCATCTAGAACGGCATCTGCCTGTTCTACCTTTGAATTACTGCTGGCCCTGTTTAATTTGGCTTTAATTAATTCTATGTTTCCTTATTATTTATTGTTAAATTCAAATTTAACCATATCTTATCTATAAATCTATCTATTTGTCCTAACAAATCATTATATTCCCTATTTAATATCAAAAATTTTTCTTCCCATTCACTTACTATTTCCATTAAGCTAATTTAATTAGCTTGGCTGCGATTAAAACTGCAGTAGTCAGCAACTCACTTCCTTGTCACTACAGACCTACTTCAATTAACAAAAATAAGGTCAACAAAAACAAGGTCAGATTAAGTGGCCGCATTAAAATCGAGCGTCGAATTTCTTTATTCCTACGGTCGTTCACCGTTCGCTCACTACGCGGAAACAAAAAGTTAACCTTGAAGCGATGATCGCGTTTCAAGGTTTAACCAAATAAAACACCCGAACTCGTGTTCGAATTTTTATAAACAGATGATTTATTTTTATCTAAAAGCTAAATACATTTATTTTTCCTTTCTAAATAAAATTTCATTTTTATTTAACTTCGACTAGGTTTAGATGTACACTTCACTGCACATATTCAATTTATACATTACCTTTTATGGTTTGTTTTTTGTTCACTTTAATATCGGTCAGCGGGGCCAACGAAAGAAAATTACTGACACTTCAGGATTGGAAAACGCGTAACAAGACAAAGTTCATTGCGTTAAACTTTGTTAAAACACGCGCGGTATGGCTTTTTTTTTTGACAATTTTTGGGACAAACATTTGGGAACCAATTTCCACTGAACCCAATGTCCCTTTTTTAAAATAATTCCCCAAAATCCCAAAATAATTCTGTAAAACGTTGAGAGGAATTATTTTTCCCTCTGGTTAGTTTGAGGTGTACAAAAAAAAATCAACCCGGCGTAATATGCCACTGGGTCGGACTCTCCTGCAATTGGTGCTGGCTTCAACCAGGACCAATTCCATTCGAGCTTGTGTTGGTGTAACAATCCCCCCAAAGCCAGACTCAGCCTCAGGTTAAAGGGTAAAGGAGTCTTGCCCAGGATTGAGTTTTGTTAGTACACAAAAAAAAAATTTTAATATAAAATTATAACAGATCTTAATAATAATTAATTCATTAAAAATTTTAAAGAAATAGTATTATACGTGCTCGTTATTTTCTGCACTGTATTGTGATTATCACACTTTACATAAAAATTAATAGATTTTCATATTATCTAGAAAATGGAACAGAATACCTCACTCATATTCAACTATTTTCGTGATTATAATTACTAGAAAATATTTTCAATGGTAATATTAAAGTTAATTAAAAAAAAACATATTTACAATTATAATTTAAACAGCAATGTTTATGCCTCATCATGAACGAAATTTCAAAATAAAGTAAAATAAAACACAATTATTTTTACAATCCTGATTCAGACAGCAGTGTTTATGGCTCATCGTGTAGTTGTAAACTACTACCAATTGACATAAACAAGCAAACATAATATTTACTGCTACAAATGCAAAAGCGTATTCTATTGGATCTTATTTTATCTTCCTGAAATACTTTGTCGCGTTTCGAACTTCTTCGAAATTTAGATATTGGCTCCGCTTCCTTGTTTCTCCGCTTCTTCCTGGCATAAAATTTTTTATACTGCACTAATTTTTTTTCTTTTTAAAATATTTTTACTTTTTCTTTTATTTATATATTTTATTTATATATCATTTCTATTCAATTTTAATTGTATTTAATTTTCACCCCAGCTTTTGAGCTTTATTAAAATTTTCATAATTCTATTCTTTTTCCATTTAAAATCAGTTTCTTTTTCACTTTGACTTCACTTTTCTTAATTTTCCCTTTTTAAATTCACTTACTAAAAACTTTCTTTAAACTTCCGCGATCTTCGGTTCGCCGACCGGCTGCGCCAAATATGTTGTGGTATCCTACCGGCTGCGCCAAATATGTTGTGGTATCCTACCGGCTGCGCCAAATATGTTGTGGTATCCTACCGGTGAAGGACACCCACGACATATAAAATTACACTTTAAATAATGTGGTATCCCTTCGTTGAAGGATACCCGCGGCAAAGCAAACACTACTTTTTAAAATTTTAATGCGGACGCGACGTCCGCTCTTTATTAAAATTCAAATTAGACTCTTTTCTTAATATTCAAACAAATTACTAGCCAGCTCGTTTGAGCCGGCTAAGTGGGTCAATCGCTGCACTTTGTCCCATTGTGCAATATGCCTTTCTTGCAGAATTGGAATTCTGCTAGAAATTATTGGCTGGTGGGCAAGTGGGAGTTTCGCAATTTAAACTTTGATGGCTCGCTTGCGGAACTTGGATTCCGCTGCAAGCCTCCACGTTGGAAGTATGCAGCATAAGATGACAAAGTACTGTCCTAATAAAGAAACTAGCAATGTTAACTAGATTTAACTGCGCTGGTTTAGGGTGTGCAGATTGACTCACAACATCCCTCCACCCTTAGGGAAAGAAAAAATTAATATCGTGAAGCGATATCAATTTTTTCTGTACATAGTTATACAGGTGTCGCTTAAAACTAAGTCTCTAAAACTGTTTAATTTAACTCTACCTTAAGTTCTACCTTAGTGTATCCGTTGATTGTAGTATTTATAACCCTGTTGCTCATATGGACCGTGTGTTGTGTTGTCGTGGATGTTGTGTGTTTCGTCATGCAGATCCTAGACTTGTTTCCATGCACTGTCTAGGCTGTACCAACCGCTGTACTTATCGCAGTTGTAGACATTGGTTCCTGGATTATCCTGTTACACTTAGCGAACCAACAGCACCATGAACTCAGACCACGAAAGTATTCCGTCCACCACAACCATCGGTTTGTACTTTGAACTGCATTCCAATCAGAGAAATTAAACTGCAGCCAACTTCATTGCTATTCTCATTGCGTCCTTTCTAGTTAACTAATTAGATTTGTCAGGTGAGATCAATTCGCCTTCTGTAACGACTGTTTGGACGGAATTTGTGTGCAAAAGTGCAATTGAGCACAATCAAGCTCGGAAGGGATATAGTGTAATATTCGTAGCTGTGGGACTGCAGCCTGGTTCGGCGTTAGAGAAAAGAGATGACTTATTGTCCCGATGTAAACTGCATGTGTGGTCCGTTCATTGCCTTTCAGACTCATCTTCCTTCTTCTCAGATTCGAGTTCTACATTCTTGGCGTCATCCAGGAAATTAATTGGTATGCACGGCATTCAAATTTTGGAGTTTTCTGTCGCCGTTGTTGTTGCTGCTTTTATTCCTTAACTTGCTGCGATGTTGTTGTTGCTGAGGGTTTTACTCGCTGTCGACGTTGTTGTGTTTTCTTCGTGTTGTTTTGTTGTTGTTGCAATTTTGCAATTTTGGAGCTGGTTTATTGGTGGCCGAACACTGCGATTGTATTGTTGTTGTTGCTCTTGTTGTTTTTGGTGTTGTTGACTTAATTAATAAATGTTGACTCTTTAATAAATATAAATTACATTTCCTTAACTATTTATATACAAATCTATAAAATGGATCCCATTTATTTCACAATTATTTTAATGATTTTAGCTATTTGGGATTTTCCTACTCAACAAAAACTATTTGAAAGTTAACTTGAAGGGACAAGCATGAATCATTAAACTTATTGCTATTATATATAGTACTTGTAACTAAAATTATTTTATTAGCTATTAATTTGTAACAATAAATATCCTTAATAATTCAATATTTTCATTTATATTACTATATTAAATATTTCTTATCAATTTGATTACAATATCATTTTGTTCTTCTTTTACTCATTTTAACATCGTTTTAATAAGCAAATTTTCTTGCTTGCTGAAACGATTTTTTTTTTGTTTCTCTCTTTTGTTTCTTTTTAAATTTTACTTTTTTCGTTATTAAACGTTCGCAATTAAACGCGTCGCAAGCATAATGTGCTTGCGGAGTGCAATGCCCTAAAAAATGGCTTGAAACAAATCTTCCTCATGTTTGTTTTTTTCTTTTTTTAGGTTTCGGATTTCTTTGCAAGCATAATTTTAACTTCTAAGTGCAATGCCCTGAAGGCGGCTTGAAGCAATTCTTCCCCAGGTTTTTTTTTATTTCTGGTTTTGAATTTCTTCAGTTTTCAAAAACCTGGGACGTTGCCATTTTGGAGCAACGAGGTAATTTGTACCCTTTCTTGTAAAAGTGTTGTAATTTGCGTTTAAGTAAACAAATTTTGCTTACTGAAACGCACGTAGTTAAAAGTTAGCGGTTAGTTTAAATTAGTTGTGTTAGTAAAAAATTTTCCTCTTTTATTTTCTTGTCTTTCCTTTTTTTTTTCTTAAACATGTTTTTTATATTTCAGTTTTTTTCCTCTTATTTTTTCCACATCTTTTTCTATTTTTGTATTTCTTCTTTTTTTTTAAACTCAAGTTTGTTCTTATTTTAATATAACTTCTTTTCTTTATGTTTTTCATTTTAATTTTTGTTTTTCTCTTTTTTTTTCTTGTTTTCTTTTTTCAACATTTAGGGTTAGCTTGTAAGTAAGTTTTCGAATCGTTGGACATTGTTTTAGGCCATCTTTGCCAATGTCATATCCTTTGGAGTTGTGAGGATTGCCTTCTTCTCGGACCAATTTCCATCGTATCAACTAAAGTTGAATTCGGCTATCCTAAATCAAATATGTATTTAATACATGTAGTCTAGAGTAAGACGAATGAAATACTCTAAAATGGATCGGGATTACTTTTAACTCGCGTCCAATATGTCTTCCATATTGGTTTGAGTCTTTAAGTAATGTACTGTGTAATATGTATTCACATATTAGCCTGATCTATTTTTCATATTTCCACATTGTTTCGACTAAATTGATATAGCCGAAAAATGCGTTTAGACTCTTAGTGACAAATTCTGATACACGATATTTAATTAACATTATTAACTATATTATTATAGTTTTAACAAAAATTTTTATTATTAACTCTAATATATCTAACTCTAATGGTCTTAAGACCAATCATATTTACAATTTTTATTAATTAAACTCCTTTTTTTTTTTTTTTTTTTTATTTAAATTCTAGTCTTCTACTAATGTTTCTTCTTCGATTTTTCACATGTATGGCCATGTAATTCATATTAGCTTGTTTACTTAACTGCAAGTTGTTAAGATTTGTGAAATCCGATGCGAAATTTTGGTTAAAGGCAAAATCATGTCCGCTTGATTCTAATACGGGTACAAAAATTTTACCCTTTTCCAGATTAACCAGTTTTCCCTGGTATATTACTGGTGGAATTCTCTTCTGGTGCACTACTGTTTGCATGTCACCTGTGTCTACGTTGAGAACTTCATTCACAATATTATCTTTAAGTAAGCTATTGTTGGCGTCTGTATCAACTAGCAGAATGAGTTTTTTACTTCTGGCCTCTTCGCAAGGCAACTCAATAAACGTCATTTATATTAGATTGTATATATAACGTCATTTATATTAGATTAGATTTATATTAGATTGTTCCCAGTTAGACACTTCCCCCTCAATCTTCTTATTTTCATTATGCAAGTTACGAACATGAACACACGCATTCACACCTCGATTTGGCAGCTCAGGTAAAGAAATTCTCTCTTTGGCCACTGTTTTCGTTGTATCTTCCACCTCTCTAGCTTTCTGTAATTTTGCTGAAGTTGGCAACGTATCCACAATCTCTTCAGACGTAGGACTCACTGTTACTACTTCAGTTATCGAGGCTGGTAACGTATCCACAATCGCTTCCGATGTTGGACTTACTGTTACCACTTCATTTATTGTGTTTCGTAACGTATCCACAATCGTTTCCGATGTCGGACTTACAGTCACTCTCTCATTTGATGAAGTTGGTAACGTATCCGCAATCTTTTTAGATGCTGGACTTACTATTACTACCTCATTTGGCCTTAAGTTACTTTTGGTACTTTACTTACATTAAGGTACTTTACTTACATTAAGTTTGTGTAGGGTTCCCAGATTACTGGCCTGTTCTGGGCCTTTGCCAGTTTCCCTGGCGATTGCCTTGAAACTTTTCCCAATTTCTCTTCGCCTCACAATCTCGTATAATATGTCCCGGTCTGTTACACCAGTGGCATGTTATTGGATCCCTTCGTTGAGGTCGATTGTCTCTGGCATTGTGTGAAGGGTTTTCCAACCTCCTTTGAGTGAAATTCTGTTGCGTTGGGCCCCAGCGATTACTATTCTTACTTTCGCTTGCACTATTTGTTTGTTGTTGCTGCGTATATCCCTGTCGTCCCCACTGGGGTGGTCCCCGCGACGAGTTCTTATTCTGCATATTCTGCGCCTGCGGCTTCTCGCATCTCCAGTTTGGCTCATGACCGTAAACCAAGCATTTCTCGCAATAAGGTGTATTTTTCCTTATCAGACATTCATCCCTGGTATGGCCTTTCTTGTTGCAGAAACTGCACATAATCTTAAGTTTGGGGTTATCGCTGCGTTCTGCACTCATGGCACCGCCCCCTTTTCCTGATAAATTCACTCCCATTCGATTACTCGAACGGTATTAATTTGTCGCATTTGGTTGTATTGGGGAACTATTTCTGGGCTGTACATAAGTGGAATCTCCCAGCTCCCATACGGGATTCATACCCGCTATTCGCTTCCCTTGTGTACCTGGCCAACCCCCTTGGCTGAAGTGTGATCTGCTAACAACTTCATACAAATTCAATGCCAGATCTACCAGATTCTCCAAATTTCTTTCCGAAGAACCTACCAGTCTCATCCTCAGGGTAGGGTCCTGTAATCCTAATGTGAAAGTCCTTGTTATTGAGGCAGGTACCTCTTCTCGCAGAGCCTGATCCCCTGAACCCTTATAATGGTCCGATATATAGTCCTCGGCCTGCGTTCGTAAATCAATTAGCTTCTCAGCGAATTCCCTGATACCTTCTCTCGGAGATTGAACAGTCATCTGTATCTCCACCGTCACAGTGTCCAGTGATTTCAATGGCAGATACGCTTGTTTTATCGCAGCGTACAGAGCTTCTGTCGTAGTGACTTGCTTCCCTCTCAATAGAGTATACGCACTACCGTGAAGCCTCTGTTTCACGCAAGCAATGAAATCTTGCATTTCTGTATTACTGATGCCCCTCTTGGCTAATTCGCACCCTTCTATGAACTTGTAGACCTCCCCTCTCAAGTCGGGTGATCTCGTCCCTGAAAACAGAGGTACCAACCTACTAACAGATTTAGAAATTTCCTCGATACCCATTTTTTCTTTTATTTGTAAAGCTGAAGGAAAGGAAATAGAGATGCTTTGTTTTGGACTGTTCACTTGGGCAACAGCTTCCTTATGGAGCAGCGTTTGGTCATGGGCCAGCTCCAGCTCTTGTTTTAGAAGCCTATTCTCTTCTTTTAGCTCTTGGAGTCTCCGGCATGCCTGTTCCAACGACGAGAAGTCCTCCTTACTCCGCTGTCTTGGCGTCCTATCCTCCGCTGACGTAGAAAGTCCTGTATTTTGTAGGCGCTCCCTAAGGTCGTTTCTTTCGGCTTTCAATTCTGCTAACTGGTTCGCTTCTATCTCCCTTTCCGCCAGATGGTTTTCGTATCTGTTTTTTAAATATCCGAATTGTCGTTTCCAATTTTTTATTTCCTCCACGTAGTTCTGGTTCCTATGGTCTACGAAATTTAATAATTCATCTAGAACGGCATCTGCCTGTTCTACCTTTGAATTATTGCTGGCCCTGTTTAATTTGGCTTTAATTAATTCTATGTTTCCTTATTATTTATTGTTAAATTCAAATTTAACCATATCTTATCTATAAATCTATCTATTTGTCCTAACAAATCATTATATTCCCTATTTAATATCAAAAATTTTTCTTCCCATTCACTTACTATTTCCATTAAGCTAATTTAATTAGCTTGGATGCGATTAAAACTGCAGTAGTCAGCAACTCACTTCCTTGTCACTACAGACCTACTTCAATTAACAAAAATAAGGTCAACAAAAACAAGGTCAGATTAAGTGGCCGCATTAAAATCGAGCGTCGAATTTCTTTATTCCTACGGTCGTTCACCGTTCGCTCACTACGCGGAAACAAAAAGTTAACCTTGAAGAGATGATCGCGTTTCAAGGTTTAATCAAATAAAACACCCGAACTCGTATTCGAATTTTTATAAACAGATGATTTATTTTTATCTAAAAGCTAAATACATTTATTTTTCCTTTCTAAATAAAATTTCATTTTTATTTAACTTCTACTATGTTTAGATGTTCACTTCACTGCACATATTCAATTTATACATTACCTTTTATGGTTTGTTTTTTGTTCACTTTAATATCGGTCAGCGGGGCCAACGAAAGAAAATTACTGACACTTCAGGATTGGAAAACGCGTAACAAGACAAAGTTCATTGCGTTAAACTTTGTTAAAACACGCGCGGTATGGCTTTTTTTTTTGACAATTTTTGGGACAAACATTTGGGAACCAATTTCCACTGAACCCAATGTCCCTTTTCTTAAAATAATTCCCCAAAATCCCAAAATAATTCTGTAAAATGTTGAGAGGAATTATTTTTCCCTCTGGTTAGTTTGAGGTGTACAAAAAAAAATCAACCCGGCGTAATATGCCACTGGGTCGGACTCTCCTGCAATTGGTGCTGGCTTCAACCAGGACCAATTCCATTCGAGCTTGTGTTGGTGTAACAATCCCCCCAAAGCCAGACTCAGCCTCAGGTTAAAGGGTAAAGGAGTCTTGCCCAGGATTGAGTTTTGTTAGTACACAAAAAAAAATTTTAATATAAAATTATAACAGATCTTAATAATAATTAATTCATTAAAAATTTTAAAGAAATAGTATTATACGTGCTCGTTATTTTCTGCACTGTATTGTGATTATCACACTTTACATAAAAATAAATAGATTTTCATATTATCTAGAAAATGGAACAGAATACCTCACTCATATTCAACTATTTTCGTGATTATAATTACTAGAAAATATTTTCAATGGTAATATTAAAGTTAATTAAAAAAAACATATTTACAATTATAATTTAAACAGCAATGTTTATGCCTCATCATGAACGAAATTTCAAAATAAAGTAAAATAAAACACAATTATTTTTACAATCCTGATTCAGACAGCAGTGTTTATGGCTCATCGTGTAGTTGTAAACTACTACCAATTGACATAAACAAGCAAACATAATATTTACTGCTACAAATGCAAAAGCGTATTCTATTGGATCTTATTTTATCTTCCTGAAATACTTTGTCGCGTTTCGAACTTCTTCGAAATTTAGATATTGGCTCCGCTTCCTTGTTTCTCCGCTTCTTCCTGGCATAAAATTTTTTATACTGCACTAATTTTTTTTCTTTTTAAAATATTTTTACTTTTTCTTTTATTTATATATTTTATTTATATATAATTTCTATTCAATTTTAATTGTATTTAATTTTCACCTCAGCTTTTGAGCTTTATTAAAATTTTCATAATTCTATTCTTTTTCCATTTAAAATCAGTTTCTTTTTCACTTTGACTTCACTTTTCTTAATTTTCCCTTTTTAAATTCACTTACTAAAAACTTTCTTTAAACTTCCGCGATCTTCGGTTCGCGGACCGGCTACGCCAAATATGTTGTGGTATCCTACCGGCTGCGCCAAATATGTTGTGGTATCCTACCGGCTGCGCCAAATATGTTGTGGTATCCTACCGGTGAAGGACACCCACGACATATAAAATTACACTTTAAATAATGTGGTATCCCTTCGTTGAAGGATACCCGCGGCAAAGCAAACACTACTTTTTAAAATTTTAATGCGGACGCGACGTCCGCTCTTTATTAAAATTCAAATTAGACTCTTTTCTTAATATTCAAACAAATTACTAGCCAGCTCGGTTGAGCCGGCTAAGTGGGTCAATCGCTGCACTTTGTCCCATTGTGCAATATGCCTTTCTTGCAGAATTGGAATTCTGCTAGAAATTATTGGCTGGTGGGCAAGTGGGAGTTTCGCAATTTAAACTTTGATGGCTCGCTTGCGGAACTTGGATTCCGCTGCAAGCCTCCACGTTGGAAGTATGCAGCATAAGATGACAAAGTACTGTCCTAATAAAGAAACTAGCAATGTTAACTAGATTTAACTGCGCTGGTTTAGGGTGTGCAGATTGACTCACAACATCCCTCCACCCTTAGGGAAAGAAAAAATTAATATCGTGAAGCGATATCAATTTTTTCTGTACATAGTTATACAGGTGTCGCTTAAAACTAAGTCTCTAAAACTGTTTAATTTAACTCTACCTTAAGTTCTACCTTAGTGTATCCGTTGATTGTAGTATTTATAACCCTGTTGCTCATATGGACCGTGTGTTGTGTTGTCGTGGATGTTGTGTGTTTCGTCATGCAGATCCTAGACTTGTTTCCATGCACTGTCTAGGCTGTACCAACCGCTGTACTTATCGCAGTTGTAGACATTGGTTCCTGGATTATCCTGTTACACTTAGCGAACCAACAGCACCATGAACTCAGACCACGAAAGTATTCCGTCCACCACAACCATCGGTTTGTACTTTGAACTGCATTCCAATCAGAGAAATTAAACTGCAGCCAACTTCATTGCTATTCTCATTGCGTCCTTTCTAGTTAACTAATTAGATTTGTCAGGTGAGATCAATTCGCCTTCTGTAACGACTGTTTGGACGGAATTTGTGTGCAAAAGTGCAATTGAGCACAATCAAGCTCGGAAGGGATATAGTGTAATATTCGTAGCTGTGGGACTGCAGCCTGGTTCGGCGTTAGAGAAAAGAGATGACTTATTGTCCCGATGTAAACTGCATGTGTGGTCCGTTCATTGCCTTTCAGACTCATCTTCCTTCTTCTCAGATTCGAGTTCTACATTCTTGGCGTCATCCAGGAAATTAATTGGTATGCACGGCATTCAAATTTTGGAGTTTTCTGTCGCCGTTGTTGTTGCTGCTTTTATTCCTTAACTTGCTGCGATGTTGTTGTTGCTGAGGGTTTTACTCGCTGTCGACGTTGTTGTGTTTTCTTCGTGTTGTTTTGTTGTTGTTGCAATTTTGCAATTTTGGAGCTGGTTTATTGGTGGCCGAACACTGCGATTGTATTGTTGTTGTTGCTCTTGTTGTTTTTGGTGTTGTTGACTTAATTAATAAATGTTGACTCTTTAATAAATATAAATTACATTTCCTTAACTATTTATATACAAATCTATAAAATGGATCCCATTTATTTCACAATTATTTTAATGATTTTAGCTATTTGGGATTTTCCTACTCAACAAAAACTATTTGAAAGTTAACTTGCATGAATCATTAAACTTATTGCTATTATATATAGTACTTGTAACTAAAATTATTTTATTAGCTATTAATTTGTAACAATAAATATCCTTAATAATTCAATATTTTCATTTATATTACTATATTAAATATTTCTTATCAATTTGATTACAATATCATTTTGTTCTTCTTTTACTCATTTTAACATCGTTTTAATAAGCAAATTTTCTTGCTTGCTGAAACGATTTTTTTTTGTTTCTCTCTTTTGTTTCTTTTTAAATTTTACTTTTTTCGTTATTAAACGTTCGCAATTAAACGCGTCGCAAGCATAATGTGCTTGCGGAGTGCAATGCCCTAAAAAATGGCTTGAAACAAATCTTCCTCATGTTTGTTTTTTTCTTTTTTTAGGTTTCGGATTTCTTTGCAAGCATAATTTTAACTTCTAAGTGCAATGCCCTGAAGGCGGCTTGAAGCAATTCTTCCCCAGTTTTTTTTTTATTTCTGGTTTTGAATTTCTTCACTTTTCAAAAACCTGGGACGTTGCCATTTTGGAGCAACGAGGTAATTTGTACCCTTTCTTGTAAAAGTGTTGTAATTTGCGTTTAAGTAAACAAATTTTGCTTACTGAAACGCACGTAGTTAAAAGTTAGCGGTTAGTTTAAATTAGTTGTGTTAGTAAAAAATTTTCCTCTTTTATTTTCTTGTCTTTCCTTTTTTTTTTCTTAAACATGTTTTTTATATTTCAGTTTTTTTTCTCTTATTTTTTCCACATCTTTTTCTATTTTTGTATTTCTTCTTTTTTTTTAAACTCAAGTTTGTTCTTATTTTAATATAACTTCTTTTCTTTATGTTTTTCATTTTAATTTTTTTTTTCTCTTTTTTTTTCTTGTTTTCTTTTTTCAACATTTAGGGTTAGCTTGTAAGTAAGTTTTCGAATCGTTGGACATTGTTTAGGCCATCTTTGCCAATGTCATATCCTTTGGAGTTGTGAGGATTGCCTTCTTCTCGGACCAATTTCCATCGTATCAACTAAAGTTGAATTCGGCTATCCTATATCAAATATTTAATACATATAGTATAGAGTAAGACGAATGAAATACTCTAAAATGAAACGGGATTACTTTTAACTCGCGTCCAATATGTCTTCCATATTGGTTTGAGTCTTTAAGTAATGTACTGTGTAATATGTATTCACATATTAGCCTGATCTATTTTTCATATTTCCACATTGTTTCGACTAAATTGATATAGCCGAAAAATGCGTTTAGACTCTTAGTGACAAATTCTGATACACGATAATTAATTAACATTATTAACTAAATTATAGTTTTAACTAAAATTTTTATTATTAACTCTAATATATCTAACTCTAATGGTCTTAAGACCAATCATATTTACAATTTTTATTAATTAAACTCCTTTTTTTTTTTTTATTTTTTTTTATTTAAATTCTAGTCCTCTACTAATGTTTCTTCTTCGATTTTTCACATGTATGGCCATGTAATTCATATTAGCTTTGTCACCGATCGGTGTGAATCAGATTATTTCTTATTGAAGCTACTGTCACCGATCGGTGTGAATCAGATTATTTCTTATTGTGAATGCACTCACCATAGTTTGCTCTCTTTGCTGTGGCCGCGTATGTATATATAGTTTCTGGTTTCGTGTGTTTAATTCCGTAATTCGTCGTTAACCTTGAATTGATACGTGAAGAAATTGCTTCGTTTGAGGAAAGTTTAGTCGTCAGCCAGCCAGCCGGGAAGCAAACTGTGGTGAGTGTAGCTTCAATAAATTATATGTATTAGATGTAGGCTATTCTTGCGGTATAATTTATAGAAAAAACCCACCGCAACGCACCGCACCGTACCGCACAGTCGCCGCAAATATACGGAGAAGCACATTAAATAAGCGTTTTGATTAACAGAATCCCTGGTGACGACAAAAAGTTTTTTCACAATTTGATAGTCTTTCGCAATTTAACTTCTTGTGCCTCGACTCCATTGAAATTGTGTGTTCCTGCCTATGGAGAGGACGCCACCGCCAAAACGAAGCGAAAGGCTAAGAAATCAAAGGGAAAATCAGCAAGGTAAGAGTGGAGCCTGCCAAACCACTGTGGTCAACATCCAGACTCCAGAGACCAGACCGAGCGAAATGTTTGGTTCAATGTTCACAGCCAGTGAGCCCACCAAAGTGACCGTTACCTCAGCACCGACGTCTAACGGTAGCTCAACAACGGCCGTTAATTTAGTGTCAGCCGCCAGCGTCCCGCTAACACTCTCAGCCGCCGAAGACTTAACGTTCGGAGCCAGAGCAGCATCCGAAACCGCCAGGAGTGCAGCCAGCGCCGACGCAGAGTCGTTAACAACAGTAATAACGGCGATGCAAGGGCAGATAGAGACTCTGCAAAGAGAGCTGCGAGAAGCTCAGCTCAGTTCAAGAGCGACAGCCAGTTGCAATATAGAGCCGCCTATACCTGTCCCTCTCTCTACAACGTCATCGTCTTATAGTGCTACGAACACAACGCCGTTATCAATGCAATTACCGACAATAACTTCAACGAACATCAACCCTCGCCAAGAGCCTTTACCAGTCATTGGAGCAAGGGAGACAGCATCATATCTGCCGCAGCAAGTTACATTGCCATCTTATTCTAGTGCATATTATTCGATGCCAAATGCACACAACAGGTCGACAAACACACCACAGGCAAGTAATATTATTCAAAATATAAATCAACACTCTAATCAACCGGCGCCAAGAAAATTGGTTGATTTGCCGAAGTTCACAGGAGCACCTGAAGATTGGCCCGCATTTTTCACGGCATTCGAGGAAACAACCGTCGCTTATAATTACTCCAACCTCGAAAATAACCAGCGCCTCCAAAAGAGTCTGTCAGGAGAAGCCAGAGAGGCGGTTAAATCACTGCTGATCCACCCAAGCAACGTATTCGCGCTCATTGACCAGCTCAGAACTAAATTCGGTCGTCCAGATCAGCTAATCCGAAGTCAGCTAAGTCAGGTACGTGACATGTTGCCAATTTCAGAGCACGCAATCGGTCGCATAGGACCATTCGCGACGATTACTAAGAATTTGACCGCATTTCTCGCCGCGGCCGGTGGACAGCAGCACCTAGTGAACCCAACTCTTTTGGAGGAGCTGGTCTCAAAACTGCCACTGAGCAAAAGAGTAGAGTGGGCAAGATATGCTCTATGTATTCGACCGTATGCAACTGTCCAACATTTCAGTGAATGGTTGAATGATTTGGCCAATGTTATCTGCACTGTACAAACAGCCGAACCGCGTGAGGCTAAGAAACGAGCAGTGCTGTATGCAGTTGAGAATCAACGAAGTCGCTTCAGTTGCTCTATATGTCAAGGTAACCATGTAACGGTGAAATGCGAACGCCTCACCAGAGCAACAGTGGCAGACAGGTGGAATATAGTAAAAAGGTCAAGACTATGTTTCACTTGCTTGAAGCCTGGCCACGCAACGCGGGAATGTCGCATTCGTGCTCGATGTAACATTGACGGCTGCCAGAAAGGGCACCATACAATTCTACACGAGCGAAACGCGCGACACGATTTAGCGTCGCAGCCACGGCCATGCATTACACCCTCTTCATCTCAAACAGCCTTGGGCAACGACTCTGAACAGCAGGAATCAGTGCTCACATGCGCGCGACGTACCGTAGTGGAAACGAAATTGTTATTCAAAGTTTTGCCAGTAACGCTTTATGGGCCAAACAAAAGCATAGATACTTATGCATTGCTGGATGAGGGATCATCCATCACGATTATGGATGAGGAGCTAGCAAAGCAGTTGGGTCTTCAAGGAAAGAAACGTCAGCTAGAACTACGATGGATAGCCGGCCGATCAGCCAACGAGCCCTCTACGGTAGTCAATTTATTCATAAGCGGACTTAATATGAGAAAGAGACATCAGCTGAAAAATGTGTTTAGTGTGCCGAAACTGGACCTGCCGGTACAGAGCCTGACTGAAACTGACGTGAAAGAAGCCCGAGCTGAAAACTTGCAACTGCACACGTATGAGAACGCCAAGCCCAAGATATTGATTGGACTGGATCATTGCCATCTGGGTGTTCCCATTAGCACGATGGATAAGAACTTTGCTAGTCCATTCACTTTTCAGACACGACTGGGATGGACCGTGTTTGGACCATCGTCAACAGACGAGAGGCTCGGTCCAACGTGTTTGCTCTCTAATATACAAGCGGACAACACTGCATGAAATGGTTGACAGCTATTTCCGAATAGAAAATTTTGGCGTTCGCCCTTCGCCGCCGGTCATAAGCCAAGAAGACGCCAGAGCTAAGGATATATTGGAAAGAACCACGAGGAGGGTGAATGGCCGCTTTCAAACGGGTCTCCTATGGAGGGTAGATAATGTCGACATGCCAGACTCATACCCTATGGCGTTAAAACGATTGCTACAAATAGAAAGAAAGATGCGACGTGATGAATCTTTCGCCGCTACATACACATCCGTAATTGAGGAGTACGTCGCAAAGAATTATGCAAGAAAACTGCAGCCAGCAGAAATCTCGACCGATCAGCCTAAGAGCTGGTATTTGCCTCACTTCGGGGTTTTAAACCCAAATAAACCATTAAAATTAAGACTGGTCTTCGATGCCGCCGCCGAAACAGAAGGTATCTCTTAATTCAGTTCTTCTTAAAGGTCCCCAAAGCTCTCGCCAGCTGCCATCAATACTATGCCACTTCCGACAGGGTGCCGTGGCCGTGTGCGCTGATATTAAGCAAATGTTTCATCAGGTGATCATCCAACCGAGCGACAGGGGTGCTCAGCGATTTCTATGGCGTGGAGGCCAAAGTTGGCGCCGGCCAGACGTCTACGAAATGTTAGTTATGACATTTGGAGCGGCTTGCTCGCCATGCTCAGCCGAATACGTGAAGACGTTAAACGCGGTAAGTCAGCGCTGCCAGCGAAATGAGCGAGCTGTGAAAGGAATTTTGGACTATCATTACGTCGACGATTATGTTGATAGTTTCACCACAATTGAGCAGGCTATCGAAGTGGCTAAGGAAGTCCGTGCTATACACGCAAAGGGTGGATTTGAGTTAAGGGGTTTTGTTTCCAATTCGTTGCCAGTCGTACAAGCCCTTGAAGGTGAAGCCAAGGTACTACGATTCGGTGATAAAGACAACCCACATTCTGAGAAAGTATTAGGCATGTATTGGCAGCCGCAATCGGATAATTTCAAATATGATCTAAAATTCAGCCGTGTAAAAGAAGACGTCATCAATGGTAGTAGGTATCCAACGAAAAGGGAGCTGCTCAGTATCGTGATGTCTATATTTGATCCATTGGGATTCCTAAGCCATTTTACTATACAAGCAAAGTTATTGATGCGAGAAGTATGGCGCCAGCAAATTAGATGGGACGAGCCAGTACCTCAAGCAGTTTTCGTGTTATGGGATCAGTGGCGCAGGAGACTACCGGATGTGACTACCTTCAATGTTCCTCGTTGCTACTTCCCAGTTGAACAACCGAATAATCTACAATTACATGTTTTCGTCGACGCTAGCGAAGCAGCATTTTCTGCAGTGGCCTATTGGCGATATGTGACCACAGCCGAGATATTTACGAGCATAATATGTGCTAAAGCGAGATGTGCCCCGTTGAAGCGCGTAACAATTCCCCGCTTAGAGCTTCAAGCAGCAGTGTTGGGATGCCGCTTGGCAAAGACAGTTTCTGAAGAACACGATTTGAAAGTAGATGAAACGGTCTTGTGGACTGACTCAATGACAGTAATTAAATGGATCAACAGTGAACACCGTCGGTACAAACCGTTCGTGGCGCATCGAATAGCTGAAATTTTGGACTACACACAGCCGTCGAATTGGAGATGGCTTCCAACAACTGAAAATGTAGCCGACGAAGCGACGCGCCCAAATAATAACGCTCAGCTAGATTCGCATTCACGCTGGCTCACAGGACCTTCATTTTTGAACCAAGAAGAATGTACGTGGCCAGCGATGAATGATACTTGTCAACCTCCCGTAGGCGATGAAGAAGAGCTCCGCCGCCAATATGCTCTTGTTTCAGTAAGTAATAACATAATTGATTTTAACCGTTTTTCGAATTTATGCAGACTGGTGAGAGCAGTCGCATGGGTGAACAGATTCATTGAGCGTTGCCGTAAGCGCCGTGAATGCAACACAACGCTAGAATTAACAGCTCGAGAACTAGATGTCGCTAAAAAACTACTGTGCCGGATAGCTCAACGCGATGAGTTTTCTACAGAAATCGAAACTATCGAAAGAGGAGATAACGTGCGTCGTGGAAGCTTGTTGCATGATCTAACACCGTACATCGATACTGAAGGACTCTTACGAGTAAACGGTCGCATTGATGCTGCCAGTTGGCTGCCGTACAACGTAAGGCGTCCAATAATTCTGCCGCCAAAACATCGATTTACTGCGCTCTTAGTTGCGCATTATCATCGTCGATACAAACACCAGAATGCTGAAACTGTCATCTGCGAAGTTCGCCAAAAATACTGGGTGCCCCGCATTCGCCGCCTATTGCGGAAGGTGCAAACCGACTGCCGCATCTGCAAGATCACACGTGCACAACCGCGTCAACCGATTATGGGACCATTGCCGGAGGATAGGCTAACTCCATATGTTCGACCGTTTACGTATACGGGCCTTGACTACTTTAGCCCTGTTTTGGTGACTCTTGGCCGTCGAACTGAAAAAAGGTGGATAGCATTATTCACATGCTTAACGATACGAGCTATCCACCTTGAAATAGCCCACGATTTGTCAACGGATGCGTGCATTATTGTTATACGAAATTTTATCAATCGCCGTGGTGTTCCTTTAAGGATAAGATCAGACAATGGGACTAACTTTATAGGCGGTAATAATGAGGCTGCACGCTTTGAAGACGTGTTTGAAGGTGGACGGATCCAAGACGAGTTGTCTTCTAAAGGCGTAGAATGGTTATTCAGCTCGCCGGCAAACCCATCGGAGGGAGGAGCGTGGGAACGGATGGTTCAGGCCGTAAAACGGGTTTTGCGTCAAACATTGAAAGAAGTCGCGCCAAAGGAACACACTTTGCAGTGCTTTATATTAGAGGCCGAAAATGTTGTCAATTCAAGGCCGTTGACATATCTGCCCATCCACCCGGAACAAGAAGAACCGCTCACACCCAATCATTTCTTATTGGGTTCGCCCAACACAACGAGGACGCCGAGTGTGCAAGAACCGAACATTCATCTTTGCCGCCTTCGTAAACAGTGGCTCATCGGTCGCCAACTTCGAGATGCGTTTTGGAAGCGATGGGTCATGGAGTATCTGCCGACGTTAACGCGCCGGAACAAGTGGTGCCGTCCAGAGAAATCACTGTCTATCGGTGATCTTGTCTTTGTTTGTGACGTAAATCTTCCGAGGAACCAATGGAGTCGAGGCAGAGTGGTGCAAGTGTATTCTGGGCCAGATGGAGTGGTGCGGAAAGCTGATGTCAGAACTTCTAAAGGAACTATTCGACGTCCCGCTTCGAAGCTGGCGATTTTAGATATTGATGGTGAATCGTAACCGATTCACGGGGGTGGGAGTGTCGCCGATCGGTGTGAATCAGATTATTTCTTATTGAAGCTACTGTCACCGATCGGTGTGAATCAGATTATTTCTTATTGTGAATGCACTCACCATAGTTTGCTCTCTTTGCTGTGGCCGCGTATGTATATATAGTTTCTGGTTTCGTGTGTTTAATTCCGTAATTCGTCGTTAACCTTGAATTGATACGTGAAGAAATTGCTTCGTTTGAGGAAAGTTTAGTCGTCAGCCAGCCAGCAGGGAAGCAAACTGTGGTGAGTGTAGCTTCAATAAATTATATGTATTAGATGTAGGCTATTCTTGCGGTATAATTTATAGAAAAAACGCACCGCAACGCACCGCACCGTACCGCACAGTCGCCGCAAATATACGGAGAAGCACATTAAATAAGCGTTTTGATTAACAGAATCCCTGGTGACGACAAGCTTGTTTACTTAACTGCAAGTTGTTAAGATTTGTGAAATCCGATGCGAAATTTTGGTTAAAGGCAAAATCATGTCCGCTTGATTCTAATACGGGTACAAAAATTTTACCCTTTTCCAGATTAACCAATTTTCCCTGGTATATTACTGGTGGAATTCTCTTCTGGTGCACTACTGTTTGCATGTCACCTGTGTCTACGTTGAGAACTTCATTCACAATATTATCTTTAAGTAAGCTGTTGTTGGCGTCTGTATCAACTAGCAGAATGAGTTTTTTACTTCTGGCCTCTTCGCAAGGCAACTCAATAAACACGTCATTTATATTAGATTGTTCCCAGTTAGACACTTCCCCCTCAATCTTCTTATTTTCATTATGCAAGTTACGAACATGAACACTCGCATTCACACCTCGATTTGGCAGCGCAGGTAAAGAAATTCTCTCTTTGGCCACTGTTTTCGTTGTATCTTCCACCTCTCTACCTTTCTGTAATTTTGCTGAAGTTGGCAACGTATCCACAATCTCTTCAGACGTAGGACTCACTGTTACTACTTCAGTTATCGAGGCTGGTAACGTATCCACAATCGCTTCCGATGTTGGACTTACTGTTACCACTTCATTTATTGAGTTTCGTAACGTATCCACAATCGTTTCCGATGTCGGACTTACAGTCACTCTCTCATTTGATGAAGTTGGTAACGTATCCGCAATCTTTTTAGATGCTGGACTTACTATTACTACCTCATTTGGCCTTAAGTTATTTGTGTAGGGTTCCCAGATTACTGGCCTGTTCTGGGCCTTTGCCAGTTTCCCTGGCGATTGCCTTGAAACTTTTCCCAATTTCTCTTCGCCTCACAATCTCGTATAATATGTCCCGGTCTGTTACACCAGTGGCATGTTATTGGATCCCTTCGTTGAGGTCGATTGTCTCTGGCATTGTGTGAAGGGTTTTCCAACCTCCTTTGAGTGAAATTCTGTTGCGTTGGGCTCCAGCGATTACTATTCTTACTTTCGCTTGCACTATTTGTTTGTTGTTGCTGCGTATATCCCTGTCGTCCCCACTGGGGTGATCCCCGTGACGAGTTCTTATTCTGCATATTCTGCGCCTGCGGCTTCTCGCATCTCCAGTTTGGCTCATGACCGTAAACCAAGCATTTCTCGTAATAAGGTGTATTTTTCCTTATCAGACATTCATCCCTGGTATGGCCTTTCTTGTTGCAGAAACTGCACATAATCTTAACTTTGGGGTTATCGCTGCGTTCTGCACTCATGGCACCGCCCCCTTTTCCTGATAAATTCACTCCCATTCGATTACTCGAACGGTATTCATTTGCCGCATTTGGTTATATTGGGGAACTATTTCTGGGCTGTACATAAGTAGAATCTCCCAGCTCCCATACGGGATTCATACCCGCTATTCGCTTCCCTTGTGTACCTGGCCAACCCCCTTGGCTGAAGTGTGATCTGCTAACAACTTCATACAAATTCAATGCCAGATCTACCAGCTTCTCCAAATTTGTTTCCGAAGAACCTACCAGTCTAATCCTCAGGGTAGGGTCCTGTAATCCTAATGTGAAAGTCCTTGTTATTGAGGCAGCTACCTCTTCTCGCAGAGCCTGATCCCCTGAACCCTTATAATGGTCCGATATATAGTCCTCGGCCTGCGTTCGTAAATCAATTAGCTTCTCAGCGAATTCCCTGATACCTTCTGTATCTCCGCCATCATAGTGTTCAGTGAGTACAGAGCTTCTGTCGTGGTGACTTGCTTTCCTCTCAACCTACTAACAGATTTAGAAATTTCCTCGATACCCATTTTTTTTTATTTGTAAAGCTGAAGGAAAGGAAATAGAGTTGCTTTGTTTTGGACTGTTCAAAACTTGGCAACAGCTTCCTTATGGAGCAGCGTTTGGTCATGGGCCAGCTCCAGCTCTTGTTTTAGAAGCCTATTCTCTTCTTTTAGCTCTTGGAGTCTCCGGCATGCCTGTTCCAACGACGAGAAGTCCTCCTTACTCCGCTGTCTTGGCGTCCTATCCTCCGCTGACTTAGAAAGTCCTGTATTTTGTAGGCGCTCCCTAAGGTCGTTTCTTTCGGCTTTCAATTCTGCTAACTGGTTCGCTTCTATCTCCCTTTCCGCCAGATGGTTTTCGTATCTGTTTTTTAAATATCCGAATTGTCGTTTCCAATTTTTTATTTCCTCCACGTAGTTCTGGTTCCTATGGTCTACGAAATTTAATAATTCATCTAGAACGGCATTTGCCTGTTCTACCTTTGAATTACTGCTGGCCCTGTTTAATTTGGCTTTAATTAATTCTATGTTTCCTTATTATTTATTGTTAAATTCAAATTTAACCATATCTTATCTATAAATCTATCTATTTGTCCTAACAAATCATTATATTCCCTATTTAATATCAAAAATTTTTCTTCCCATTCACTTACTATTTCCATTAAGCTAATTTAATTAGCTTGGCTGCGATTAAAACTGCAGTAGTCAGCAACTCACTTCCTTGTCACTACAGACCTACTTCAATTAACAAAAATAAGGTCAACAAAAACAAGGTCAGATTAAGTGGCCGCATTAAAATCGAGCGTCGAATTTCTTTATTCCTACGGTCGTTCACCGTTCGCTCACTACGCGGAAACAAAAAGTTAACCTTGAAGAGATGATCGCGTTTCAAGGTTTAATCAAATAAAACACCCGAACTCGTATTCGAATTTTTATAAACAGATGATTTATTTTTATCTAAAAGCTAAATACATTTATTTTTCCTTTCTAAATAAAATTTCATTTTTATTTAACTTCTACTAGGTTTAGATATACACTTCACTGCACATATTCAATTTATACATTACCTTTTATGGTTTGTTTTTTGTTCACTTTAATATCGGTCAGCGGGGCCAACGAAAGAAAATTACTGACACTTCAGGATTGGAAAACGCGTAACAAGACAAAGTTCATTGCGTTAAACTTTGCTAAAACACGCGCGGTATGGCTTTTTTTTTTTGACAATTTTTGGGACAAACATTTGGGAACCAATTTCCACTGAACCCAATGTCCCTTCTCTTAAAATAATTCCCCAAAATCCCAAAATAATTCTGTAAAACGTTGAGAGGAATTATTTTTCCCTCTGGTTAGTTTGAGGTGTACAAAAAAAAATCAACCCGGCGTAATATGCCACTGGGTCGGACTCTCCTGCAATTGGTGCTGGCTTCAACCAGGACCAATTCCATTCGAGCTTGTGTTGGTGTAACAATCCCCCCAAAGCCAGACTCAGCCTCAGGTTAAAGGGTAAAGGAGTCTTGCCCAGGATTGAGTTTTGTTAGTACACAAAAAAAAAATTTTAATATAAAATTATAACAGATCTTAATAATAATTAATTCATTAAAAATTTTAAAGAAATAGTATTATACGTGCTCGTTATTTTCTGCACTGTATTGTGATTATCACACTTTACATAAAAATTAATAGATTTCCATATTATCTAGAAAATGGAACAGAATACCTCACTCATATTAAACTATTTTCGTGATTATAATTACTAGAAAATATTTTCAATGGTAATATTAAAGTTAATTAAAAAAAAACATATTTACAATTATAATTTAAACAGCAATGTTTATGCCTCATCATGAACGAAATTTCAAAATAAAGTAAAATAAAACACAATTATTTTTACAATCCTGATTCAGACAGCAGTGTTTATGGCTCATCGTGTAGTTGTAAACTACTACCAATTGACATAAACAAGCAAACATAATATTTACTGCTACAAATGCAAAAGCGTATTCTATTGGATCTTATTTTATCTTCCTGAAATACTTTGTCGCGTTTCGAACTTCTTCGAAATTTAGATATTGGCTCCGCTTCCTTGTTTCTCCGCTTCTTCCTGGCATAAAATTTTTTATACTGCACTAATTTTTTTTCTTTTTAAAATATTTTTACTTTTTCTTTTATTTATATATTTTATTTATATATCATTTCTATTCAATTTTAATTGTATTTAATTTTCACCCCAGCTTTTGAGCTTTATTAAAATTTTCATAATTCTATTCTTTTTCCATTTAAAATCAGTTTCTTTTTCACTTTGACTTCACTTTTCTTAATTTTCCCTTTTTAAATTCACTTACTAAAAACTTTCTTTAAACTTCCGCGATCTTCGGTTCGCCGACCGGCTGCGCCAAATATGTTGTGGTATCCTACCGGCTGCGTCAAATATGTTGTGGTATCCTACCGGCTGCGCCAAATATGTTGTGGTATCCTACCGGTGAAGGACACCCACGACATATAAAATTACACTTTAAATAATGTGGTATCCCTTCGTTGAAGGATACCCGCGGCAAAGCAAACACTACTTTTTAAAATTTTAATGCGGACGCGACGTCCGCTCTTTATTAAAATTCAAATTAGACTCTTTTCTTAATATTCAAACAAATTACTAGCCAGCTCGGTTGAGCCGGCTAAGTGGGTCAATCGCTGCACTTTGTCCCATTGTGCAATATGCCTTTCTTGCAGAATTGGAATTCTGCTAGAAATTATTGGCTGTTGGGCAAGTGGGAGTTTCGCAATTTAAACTTTGATGGCTCGCTTGCGGAACTTGGATTCCGCTGCAAGCCTCCACGTTGGAAGTATGCAGCATAAGATGACAAAGTACTGTCCTAATAAAGAAACTAGCAATGTTAACTAGATTTAACTGCGCTGGTTTAGGGTGTGCAGATTGACTCACATCATCCTCCACCCCTAGGGAAAGAAAAAAATTAATATCGTGAGGCGATATCAATTTTTTCTGTACATAGTTATACAGGTGTCGCTTAAAACTAAGTCTCTAAAACTGTTTAATTTAACTCTACCTTAAGTTCTACCTTAGTGTATCCGTTGATTGTAGTATTTATAACCCTGTTGCTCATATGGACCGTGTGTTGTGTTGTCGTGGATGTTGTGTGTTTCGTCATGCAGATCCTGGACTTGTTTCCATGCACTGTCTAGGCTGTACCAACCGCTGTACTTATCGCAGTTGTAGACATTGGTTCCTGGATTATCCTGTTACACTTAGCGAACCAACAGCACCATGAACTCAGACCACGAAAGTATTCCGTCCACCACAACCATCGGTTTGTACTTTGAACTGCATTCCAATCAGAGAAATTAAACTGCAGCCAACTTCATTGCTATTCTCATTGCGTCCTTTCTAGTTAACTAATTAGATTTGTCAGGTGAGATCAATTCGCCTTCTGTAACGACTGTTTGGACGGAATTTGTGTGCAAAAGTGCAATTGAGCACAATCAAGCTCGGAAGGGATATAGTGTAATATTCGTAGCTGTGGGACTGCAGCCTGGTTCGGCGTTAGAGAAAAGTGATGACTTATTGTCCCGATGTAAACTGCATGTGTGGTCCGTTCATTGCCTTTCAGACTCATCTTCCTTCTTCTCAGATTCGAGTTCTACATTCTTGGCGTCATCCAGGAAATTAATTGGTATGCACGGCATTCAAATTTTGGAGTTTTCTGTCGCCGTTGTTGTTGCTGCTTTTATTCCTTAACTTGCTGCGATGTTGTTGTTGCTGAGGGTTTTACTCGCTGTCGACGTTGTTGTGTTTTCTTCGTGTTGTTTTGTTGTTGTTGCAATTTTGCAATTTTGGAGCTGGTTTATTGGTGGCCGAACACTGCGATTGTATTGTTGTTGTTGCTCTTGTTGTTTTTGGTGTTGTTGACTTAATTAATAAATGTTGACTCTTTAATAAATATAAATTACATTTCCTTAACTATTTATATACAAATCTATAAAATGGATCCCATTTATTTCACAATTATTTTAATGATTTTAGCTATTTGGGATTTTCCTACTCAACAAAAACTATTTGAAAGTTAACTTGAAGGGACAAGCATGAATCATTAAACTTATTGCTATTATATATAGTACTTGTAACTAAAATTATTTTATTAGCTATTAATTTGTAACAATAAATATCCTTAATAATTCAATATTTTCATTTATATTACTATATTAAATATTTCTTATCAATTTGATTACAATATCATTTTGTTCTTCTTTTACTCATTTTAACATCGTTTTAATAAGCAAATTTTCTTGCTTGCTGAAACGATTTTTTTTTTGTTTCTCTCTTTTGTTTCTTTTTAAATTTTACTTTTTTCGTTATTAAACGTTCGCAATTAAACGCGTCGCAAGCATAATGTGCTTGCGGAGTGCAATGCCCTAAAAAATGGCTTGAAACAAATCTTCCTCATGTTTGTTTTTTTCTTTTTTTAGGTTTCGGATTTCTTTGCAAGCATAATTTTAACTTCTAAGTGCAATGCCCTGAAGGCGGCTTGAAGCAATTCTTCCCCAGGTTTTTTTTTATTTCTGGTTTTGAATTTCTTCAGTTTTCAAAAACCTGGGACGTTGCCATTTTGGAGCAACGAGGTAATTTGTACCCTTTCTTGTAAAAGTGTTGTAATTTGCGTTTAAGTAAACAAATTTTGCTTACTGAAACGCACGTAGTTAAAAGTTAGCGGTTAGTTTAAATTAGTTGTGTTAGTAAAAAATTTTCCTCTTTTATTTTCTTGTCTTTCCTTTTTTTTTTCTTAAACATGTTTTTTATATTTCAGTTTTTTTTCTCTTATTTTTTCCACATCTTTTTCTATTTTTGTATTTCTTCTTTTTTTTTAAACTCAAGTTTGTTCTTATTTTAATATAACTTCTTTTCTTTATGTTTTTCATTTTAATTTTTGTTTTTCTCTTTTTTTTTCTTGTTTTCTTTTTTCAACATTTAGGGTTAGCTTGTAAGTAAGTTTTCGAATCGTTGGACATTGTTTTAGGCCATCTTTGCCAATGTCATATCCTTTGGAGTTGTGAGGATTGCCTTCTTCTCGGACCAATTTCCATCGTATCAACTAAAGTTGAATTCGGCTATCCTAAATCAAATATGTATTTAATACATGTAGTCTAGAGTAAGACGAATGAAATACTCTAAAATGGATCGGGATTACTTTTAACTCGCGTCCAATATGTCTTCCATATTCGTTTGAGTCTTTAAGTAATGTACTGTGTAATATGTATTCACATATTAGCCTGATCTATTTTTCATATTTCCACATTGTTTCGACTAAATTGATATAGCCGAAAAATGCGTTTAGACTCTTATGGCCAGATTTTCAACCAACGAACGAGGTGATTCTTCGTGATTCTGCTTTCTTATTTTCGCGATATCGTTACTTTGTGATTTTCAAACAACGAGCAGCTCGTTCGTTAAAAACACAACAACACTTTCCATACTTGTTACGAGTTCTCGTTCGTTACATGGTATTTTCAATCATTATTTCAGCGATATGAACTGTCAAAAGTAACGACTGCTAAAAGGCTGTCGTTACTCCATTCTTTCTGGTGCAAATTTTGTGTAACAATGGATTCCAGCAAAAAGAGGTAAGTTACTTTCTATTTAATGGTTAATTTTAAACAGAATGGAAATTAATTTTAAATTTTTCTTAGAATTACGAGCATAACGCAGTTCAACCTGCTGCTGTGGGAAATGGCAAATAACCCCGAATTTGCGAGAGGTGTTCCGGTCTTTGGCTCGAACCAAAGATCCATGGATAATGAGTGGGAGAGGGTTAAAGGAATCCTCAATGCGAATGGTCCGCCAGTTCGGTCAACGGCCGAATGGAAAAAGGTAAGTTTAATTTGTGTTCATATACAGATGTACTGTATATAAAAATTTTTACAATGTTAGGTTTGGACTGATTTGAAGAATCGGTCCAAGAGAAAATTGTCTCAAAACGCAGCAGAGTTGAGAAGAACGGGAGGCGGACCGTACTGCGCTGCACACCTCAATCCGCAGGAAGAGGAAACTGTACGGATCATGAACATGCAAAACAGTGTTTTGCCCATTGGAGCTTATTTTGGAGTGGAGTATGATAATTCTGGTAAGTATTTGTTAGCAGTTCCACTAAATGTATAGTGAACGTTCTAATGGGCATTCCAAAATTGTTTCTGTGGTAGATTCTCCAGTTCTTGCTGGTGCTGTAGTCTCACATCGAGCATCTGGTGCTGCCTCAACTGACGTTTCTACTAATGCGTCAGCGGGCGTAACTATCAATGCGTCACCTGGAGTGACTACCAATGCGTCAGCGGGCGTAACTATCAATGCGTCACCTGGAGTGACTACTGCTACTGCTTCGCCCCGGGTAGGAAATCTTCCTACTATGTCTAGAAAGCGTAAAGCTGCGGATGATTTATCGGCGTTGCTCCAGCAACAATTATCCAATAAAAAAAAACAACTTGAAGCTATGGACGTTCAAAATGGTCACTTGGAGCGAATAGCTATAGCATTGGAGCAGCTGGTGAAGCAGAAGGCAGCAGCAGACTCTTCACCTTCACTATAAATTGTTTTGTTTTTCCTTTGATTTTGTATTTTATTTAATTTTTTAACAAAGTGAATTTTTATTTTAATTTTTTACCAAAACGTGAATTATGTACCTTTATTTAACAAAACTACTGAATTATGTTCCTTTGTTTAACTTTATTTATTAATAAAGTTTAATATTTACATTGAATAAATAGTAATATTTAATTAAAATAAACTTGATCATTTCATTTAATAATATTTTCTATAATAAAATAATAAAAAAATTTTAACACAAAAAGTTAAAAAGTAAACATCTTCCGAATCACTTTCGAATTCCTCCATGGCAAATTCCACTCCTGAAAACATGTTTCCTTTTTCAATTCACTATTTTCAGCACTTCAAACACAACACATCAATAATAACAATATGTCAAAAACATATGAGAAACCAGGGTCTAATAATGAGCGAGTAAGAATGATAAGCAAAAATTAGAAAGCATGCGAAGAAAAGAGAAATCCGAGTGTACCCTTAAAAAATTAAACACATCTTTAAAGTGCCTACGAGAAGCGAACTACTCGCTACGTAAGTGTTTAGAAATCGCATTTTACATTCACGGTGACGAGTAACGATTTCTCGCTTCTTAGTGACAGTGATAATTGAAAATCTGGACATTAGTGACAAATTCTGATACACGATATTTAATTAACATTATTAACTATATTATTATAGTTTTAACAAAAATTTTTATTATTAACTCTAATATATCTAACTCTAATGGTCTTAAGACCAATCATATTTACAATTTTTATTAATTAAACTCCTTTTTTTTTTTTTTTTTTTTTTTATTTAAATTCTAGTCTTCTACTAATGTTTCTTCTTCGATTTTTCACATGTATGGCCATGTAATTCATATTAGCTTGTTTACTTAACTGCAAGTTGTTAAGATTTGTGAAATCCGATGCGAAATTTTGGTTAAAGGCAAAATCATGTCCGCTTGATTCTAATACGGGTACAAAAATTTTACCCTTTTCCAGATTAACCAGTTTTCCCTGGTATATTACTGGTGGAATTCTCTTCTGGTGCACTACTGTTTGCATGTCACCTGTGTCTACGTTGAGAACTTCATTCACAATATTATCTTTAAGTAAGCTATTGTTGGCGTCTGTATCAACTAGCAGAATGAGTTTTTTACTTCTGGCCTCTTCGCAAGGCATGTGTGGTCCGTTCATTGCCTTTCAGACTCATCTTCCTTCTTCTCAGATTCGAGTTCTACATTCTTGGCGTCATCCAGGAAATTAATTGGTATGCACGGCATTCAAATTTTGGAGTTTTCTGTCGCCGTTGTTGTTGCTGCTTTTATTCCTTAACTTGCTGCGATGTTGTTGTTGCTGAGGGTTTTACTCGCTGTCGACGTTGTTGTGTTTTCTTCGTGTTGTTTTGTTGTTGTTGCAATTTTGCAATTTTGGAGCTGGTTTATTGGTGGCCGAACACTGCGATTGTATTGTTGTTGTTGCTCTTGTTGTTTTTGGTGTTGTTGACTTAATTAATAAATGTTGACTCTTTAATAAATATAAATTACATTTCCTTAACTATTTATATACAAATCTATAAAATGGATCCCATTTATTTCACAATTATTTTAATGATTTTAGCTATTTGGGATTTTCCTACTCAACAAAAACTATTTGAAAGTTAACTTGAAGGGACAAGCATGAATCATTAAACTTATTGCTATTATATATAGTACTTGTAACTAAAATTATTTTATTAGCTATTAATTTGTAACAATAAATATCCTTAATAATTCAATATTTTCATTTATATTACTATATTAAATATTTCTTATCAATTTGATTACAATATCATTTTGTTCTTCTTTTACTCATTTTAACATCGTTTTAATAAGCAAATTTTTTTGCTTGCTGAAACGATTTTTTTTTTGTTTCTCTCTTTTGTTTCTTTTTAAATTTTACTTTTTTCGTTATTAAACGTTCGCAATTAAACGCGTCGCAAGCATAATGTGCTTGCGGAGTGCAATGCCCTAAAAAATGGCTTGAAACAAATCTTCCTCATGTTTGTTTTTTTCTTTTTTTAGGTTTCGGATTTCTTTGCAAGCATAATTTTAACTTCTAAGTGCAATGCCCTGAAGGCGGCTTGAAGCAATTCTTCCCCAGGTTTTTTTTTATTTCTGGTTTTGAATTTCTTCAGTTTTCAAAAACCTGGGACGTTGCCATTTTGGAGCAACGAGGTAATTTGTACCCTTTCTTGTAAAAGTGTTGTAATTTGCGTTTAAGTAAACAAATTTTGCTTACTGAAACGCACGTAGTTAAAAGTTAGCGGTTAGTTTAAATTAGTTGTGTTAGTAAAAAATTTTCCTCTTTTATTTTCTTGTCTTTCCTTTTTTTTTTCTTAAACATGTTTTTTATATTTCAGTTTTTTTTCTCTTATTTTTTCCACATCTTTTTCTATTTTTGTATTTCTTCTTTTTTTTTAAACTCAAGTTTGTTCTTATTTTAATATAACTTCTTTTCTTTATGTTTTTCATTTTAATTTTTGTTTTTCTCTTTTTTTTTCTTGTTTTCTTTTTTCAACATTTAGGGTTAGCTTGTAAGTAAGTTTTCGAATCGTTGGACATTGTTTTAGGCCATCTTTGCCAATGTCATATCCTTTGGAGTTGTGAGGATTGCCTTCTTCTCGGACCAATTTCCATCGTATCAACTAAAGTTGAATTCGGCTATCCTAAATCAAATATGTATTTAATACATGTAGTCTAGAGTAAGACGAATGAAATACTCTAAAATGGATCGGGATTACTTTTAACTCGCGTCCAATATGTCTTCCATATTCGTTTGAGTCTTTAAGTAATGTACTGTGTAATATGTATTCACATATTAGCCTGATCTATTTTTCATATTTCCACATTGTTTCGACTAAATTGATATAGCCGAAAAATGCGTTTAGACTCTTATGGCCAGATTTTCAACCAACGAACGAGGTGATTCTTCGTGATTCTGCTTTCTTATTATCGCTATTATTTTTCAGCGATATGAACTGTCAAAAGTAACGACTGCTAAAAGGCTGTCGTTACTCCATTCTTTCTGGTGCAAATTTTGTGTAACAATGGATTCCAGCAAAAAGAGGTAAGTTACTTTCTATTTAATGGTTAATTTTAAACAGAATGGAAATTAATTTTAAATTTTTCTTAGAATTACGAGCATAACGCAGTTCAACCTGCTGCTGTGGGAAATGGCAAATAACCCCGAATTTGCGAGAGGTGTTCCGGTCTTTGGCTCGAACCAAAGATCCATGGATAATGAGTGGGAGAGGGTTAAAGGAATCCTCAATGCGAATGGTCCGCCAGTTCGGTCAACGGCCGAATGGAAAAAGGTAAGTTTAATTTGTGTTCATATACAGATGTACTGTATATAAAAATTTTTACAATGTTAGGTTTGGACTGATTTGAAGAATCGGTCCAAGAGAAAATTGTCTCAAAACGCAGCAGAGTTGAGAAGAACGGGAGGCGGACCGTACTGCGCTGCACACCTCAATCCGCAGGAAGAGGAAACTGTACGGATCATGAACATGCAAAACAGTGTTTTGCCCATTGGAGCTTATTTTGGAGTGGAGTATGATAATTCTGGTAAGTATTTGTTAGCAGTTCCACTAAATGTATAGTGAACGTTCTAATGGGCATTCCAAAATTGTTTCTGTGGTAGATTCTCCAGTTCTTGCTGGTGCTGTAGTCTCACATCGAGCATCTGGTGCTGCCTCAACTGACGTTTCTACTAATGCGTCAGCGGGCGTAACTATCAATGCGTCACCTGGAGTGACTACCAATGCGTCAGCGGGCGTAACTATCAATGCGTCACCTGGAGTGACTACTGCTACTGCTTCGCCCCGGGTAGGAAATCTTCCTACTATGTCTAGAAAGCGTAAAGCTGCGGATGATTTATCGGCGTTGCTCCAGCAACAATTATCCAATAAAAAAAAACAACTTGAAGCTATGGACGTTCAAAATGGTCACTTGGAGCGAATAGCTATAGCATTGGAGCAGCTGGTGAAGCAGAAGGCAGCAGCAGACTCTTCACCTTCACTATAAATTGTTTTGTTTTTCCTTTGATTTTGTATTTTATTTAATTTTTTAACAAAGTGAATTTTTATTTTAATTTTTTACCAAAACGTGAATTATGTACCTTTATTTAACAAAACTACTGAATTATGTTCCTTTGTTTAACTTTATTTATTAATAAAGTTTAATATTTACATTGAATAAATAGTAATATTTAATTAAAATAAACTTGATCATTTCATTTAATAATATTTTCTATAATAAAATAATAAAAAAATTTTAACACAAAAAGTTAAAAAGTAAACATCTTCCGAATCACTTTCGAATTCCTCCATGGCAAATTCCACTCCTGAAAACATGTTTCCTTTTTCAATTCACTATTTTCAGCACTTCAAACACAACACATCAATAATAACAATATGTCAAAAACATATGAGAAACCAGGGTCTAATAATGAGCGAGTAAGAATGATAAGCAAAAATTAGAAAGCATGCGAAGAAAAGAGAAATCCGAGTGTACCCTTAAAAAATTAAACACATCTTTAAAGTGCCTACGAGAAGCGAACTACTCGCTACGTAAGTGTTTAGAAATCGCATTTTACATTCACGGTGACGAGTAACGATTTCTCGCTTCTTAGTGACAGTGATAATTGAAAATCTGGACATTAGTGACAAATTCTGATACACGATATTTAATTAACATTATTAACTATATTATTATAGTTTTAACAAAAATTTTTATTATTAACTCTAATATATCTAACTCTAATGGTCTTAAGACCAATCATATTTACAATTTTTATTAATTAAACTCCTTTTTTTTTTTTTTTTTTTTTTTATTTAAATTCTAGTCTTCTACTAATGTTTCTTCTTCGATTTTTCACATGTATGGCCATGTAATTCATATTAGCTTGTTTACTTAACTGCAAGTTGTTAAGATTTGTGAAATCCGATGCGAAATTTTGGTTAAAGGCAAAATCATGTCCGCTTGATTCTAATACGGGTACAAAAATTTTACCCTTTTCCAGATTAACCAGTTTTCCCTGGTATATTACTGGTGGAATTCTCTTCTGGTGCACTACTGTTTGCATGTCACCTGTGTCTACGTTGAGAACTTCATTCACAATATTATCTTTAAGTAAGCTATTGTTGGCGTCTGTATCAACTAGCAGAATGAGTTTTTTACTTCTGGCCTCTTCGCAAGGCAACTCAATAAACGTCATTTATATTAGATTGTATATATAACGTCATTTATATTAGATTAGATTTATATTAGATTGTTCCCAATTAGACACTTCCCCCTCAATCTTCTTATTTTCATTATGCAAGTTACGAACATGAACACTCGCATTCACACCTCGATTTGGCAGCTCAGGTAAAGAAATTCTCTCTTTGGCCACTGTTTTCGTTGTATCTTCCACCTCTCTAGCTTTCTGTAATTTTGCTGAAGTTGGCAACGTATCCACAATCTCTTCAGACGTAGGACTCACTGTTACTACTTCAGTTATCGAGGCTGGTAACGTATCCACAATCGCTTCCGATGTTGGACTTACTGTTACCACTTCATTTATTGTGTTTCGTAACGTATCCACAATCGTTTCCGATGTCGGACTTACAGTCACTCTCTCATTTGATGAAGTTGGTAACGTATCCGCAATCTTTTTAGATGCTGGACTTACTATTACTACCTCATTTGGCCTTAAGTTACTTTTGGTACTTTACTTACATTAAGGTACTTTACTTACATTAAGTTTGTGTAGGGTTCCCAGATTACTGGCCTGTTCTGGGCCTTTGCCAGTTTCCCTGGCGATTGCCTTGAAACTTTTCCCAATTTCTCTTCGCCTCACAATCTCGTATAATATGTCCCGGTCTGTTACACCAGTGGCATGTTATTGGATCCCTTCGTTGAGGTCGATTGTCTCTGGCATTGTGTGAAGGGTTTTCCAACCTCCTTTGAGTGAAATTCTGTTGCGTTGGGCCCCAGCGATTACTATTCTTACTTTCGCTTGCACTATTTGTTTGTTGTTGCTGCGTATATCCCTGTCGTCCCCACTGGGGTGATCCCCGTGACGAGTTCTTATTCTGCATATTCTGCGCCTGCGGCTTCTCGCATCTCCAGTTTGGCTCATGACCGTAAACCAAGCATTTCTCGTAATAAGGTGTATTTTTCCTTATCAGACATTCATCCCTGGTATGGCCTTTCTTGTTGCAGAAACTGCACATAATTTTAAGTTTGGGGTTATCGCTGCGTTCTGCACTCATGGCACCGCCCCCTTTTCCTGATAAATTCACTCCCATTCGATTACTCGAACGGTATTCATTTGCCGCATTTGGTTATATTGGGGAACTATTTCTGGGCTGTACATAAGTAGAATCTCCCAGCTCCCATACGGGATTCATACCCGCTATTCGCTTCCCTTGTGTACCTGGCCAACCCCCTTGGCTGAAGTGTGATCTGCTAACAACTTCATACAAATTCAATGCCAGATCTACCAGCTCCTCCAAATTTGTTTCCGAAGAACCTACCAGTCTCATCCTCAGGGTAGGGTCCTGTAATCCTAATGTGAAAGTCCTTGTTATTGAGGCAGCTACCTCTTCTCGCAGAGCCTGATCCCCTGAACCCTTATAATGGTCCGATATATAGTCCTCGGCCTGCGTTCGTAAATCAATTAGCTTCTCAGCGAATTCCCTGATACCTTCTGTATCTCCGCCATCACAGTGTCCAGTGAGTACAGAGCTTCTGTCGTGGTGACTTGCTTTCCTCTCAATAGAGTATACGCACTACCGTGAGGCCTCTGTTTCACGCAAGCAATGAAATCTTGCATTTCTGTATTACTGATGCCCCTCTTGGCTAATTCGCACCCTTCTATGAACTTGTAGACCTCCCCTCTCAAGTCGGGTGATCTCGTCCCTGAAAACAGAGGTACCAACCTACTAACAGATTTAGAAATTTCCTCGATACCCATTTTTTCTTTTATTTGTAAAGCTGAAGGAAAGGAAATAGAGTTGCTTTGTTTTGGACTGTTCACTTGGGCAACAGCTTCCTTATGGAGCAGCGTTTGGTCATGGGCCAGCTCCAGCTCTTGTTTTAGAAGCCTATTCTCTTCTTTTAGCTCTTGGAGTCTCCGGCATGCCTGTTCCAACGACGAAAAGTCCTCCTTACTCCGCTGTCTTGGCGTCCTATCCTCCGCTGACGTAGAAAGTCCTGTATTTTGTAGGCGCTCCCTAAGGTCGTTTCTTTCGGCTTTCAATTCTGCTGACTGGTTCGCTTCTATCTCCCTTTCCGCCAGATGGTTTTCGTATCTGTTTTTTAAATATCCGAATTGTCGTTTCCAATTTTTTATTTCCTCCACGTAGTTCTGGTTCCTATGGTCTACGAAATTTAATAATTCATCTAGAACGGCATCTGCCTGTTCTACCTTTGAATTACTGCTGGCCCTGTTTAATTTGGCTTTAATTAATTCTATGTTTCCTTATTATTTATTGTTAAATTCAAACCTAACCATATCTTATCTATAAATCTATCTATTTGTCCTAACAAATCATTATATTCCCTATTTAATATCAAAAATTTTTCTTCCCATTCACTTACTATTTCCATTAAGCTAATTTAATTAGCTTGGCTGCGATTAAAACTGCAGTAGTCAGCAACTCACTTCCTTGTCACTACTGACCTACTTCAATTAACAAAAATAAGGTCAACAAAAACAAGGTCAGAGTAAGTGGCCGCATTAAAATCGAGCGTCGAATTTCTTTATTCCTACGGTCGTTCACCGTTCGCTCACTACGCGGAAACAAAAAGTTAACCTTGAAGCGATGATCGCGTTTCAAGGTTTAACCAAATAAAACACCCGAACTCGTGTTCGAATTTTTATAAACAGATGATTTATTTTTATCTAAAAGCTAAATACATTTGTTTTTCCTTTCTAAATAAAATTTCATTTTTATTTAACTTCTACTAGGTTTAGATGTACACTTCACTGCACATATTCAATTTATACATTACCTTTTATGGTTTGTTTTTTGTTCACTTTAATATCGGTCAGCGGGGCCAACGAAAGAAAATTACTGACACTTCAGGATTGGAAAAAGCGTAACAAGACAAAGTTCATTGCGTTAAACTTTGTTAAAACACGCGCGGTATGGTTTTTTTTTGACAATTTTTGGGACAAACATTTGGGAACCAATTTCCACTGAACCCAATGTCCCTTTTCTTAAAATAATTCCCCAAAATCCCAAAATAATTCTGTAAAACGTTGAGAGGAATTATTTTTCCCTCTGGTTAGTTTGAGGTGTACAAAAAAAAATCAACCCGGCATAATATGCCACTGGGTCGGACTCTCCTGCAATTGGTGCTGGCTTCAACCAGGACCAATTCCATTCGAGCTTGTGTTGGTGTAACAATCCCCCCAAAGCCAGACTCAGCCTCAGGTTAAAGGGTAAAGGAGTCTTGCCCAGGATTGAGTTTTGTTAGTACACAAAAAAAAAATTTTAATATAAAATTATAACAGATCTTAATAATAATTAATTCATTAAAAATTTTAAAGAAATAGTATTATACGTGCTCGTTATTTTCTGCACTGTATTGTGATTATCACACTTTACATAAAAATTAATAGATTTTCATATTATCTAGGAAATGGAACAGAATACCTCACTCATATTCAACTATTTTCGTGATTATAATTACTAGAAAATATTTTCAATGGTAATATTAAAGTTAATTAAAAAAAACATATTTACAATTATAATTTAAACAGCAATGTTTATGCCTCATCATGAACGAAATTTCAAAATAAAGTAAAATAAAACACAATTATTTTTACAATCCTGATTCAGACAGCAGTGTTTATGGCTCATCGTGTAGTTGTAAACTACTACCAATTGACATAAACAAGCAAACATAATATTTACTGCTACAAATGCAAAAGCGTATTCTATTGGATCTTATTTTATCTTCCTAAAATACTTTGTCGCGTTTCGAACTTCTTCGAAATTTAGATATTGGAACCTGGTCAGAAAATTGATGTATCAATAAAAATTTGGATCGCTATTTTAAATTTTTGGTTGGTGCTGTGGCATAATCTCATAGCTTTTTTTTAAAAAAGAAAAAAAAATGTTGTCTGCAGTTGCAAAATTTATCCTCAAGTAATGTTAATTTTAAAATTTGGTGAATGTTTTCATTTAAAAAAAAACAAAGAACTCACCGAGACTTTCCCAAGCTCAGTCTCTCCGCTTCCTTGTTTCTACGCTTCTTCCTGGCATAAAATTTTTTATACTGCACTAATTTTTTTTCTTTTTAAAATATTTTTACTTTTTCTTTTATTTATATATTTTATTTATATATCATTTCTATTCAATTTTAATTGTATTTAATTTTCACCTCAGCTTTTGAGCTTTATTAAAATTTTCATAATTCTATTCTTTTTCCATTTAAAATCAGTTTCCTTTTCACTTTGACTTCACTTTTCTTAATTTTCCCTTTTTAAATTCACTTACTAAAAACTTTCTTTAAACTTCCGCGATCTTCGGTTCGCGGACCGGCTGCGCCAAATATGTTGTGGTATCCTACCGGCTGCGCCAAATATGTTGTGGTATCCTACCGGCTGCGCCAAATATGTTGTGGTATCCTACCGGTGAAGGACACCCACGACATATTAAATTACACTTTAAATAATGTGGTATCCTTCCGTTGAAGGATACCCGCGGCAAAGCAAACACTACTTTTTAAAATTTTAATGCGGACGCGACGTCCG
The DNA here is from genome assembly GCA_922984085.1 of Sicus ferrugineus. Classification (NCBI taxonomy): domain Eukaryota; kingdom Metazoa; phylum Arthropoda; class Insecta; order Diptera; family Conopidae; genus Sicus; species Sicus ferrugineus. The sequence goes on from OV277348.1 coordinate 52,174,800, forward strand.
CTCTTTATTAAAATTCAAATTAGACTCTTTTCTTAATATTCAAACAAATTACTAGCCAGCTCGCGACGTCCGCTCTTTATTAAAATTCAAATTAGACTCTTTTCTTAATATTCAAACAAATTACTAGCCAGCTCGGTTGAGCCGGCTAAGTGGGTCAATCGCTGCACTTTGTCCCATTGTGCAATATGCCTTTCTTGCAGAATTGGAATTCTGCTAGAAATTATTGGCTGTTGGGCAAGTGGGAGTTTCGCAATTTAAACTTTGATGCCTCTTGTTTATTTGACTTGTTATTTTGAAAAAAAGATGCACTTGCGCAATTTCAATTCTACTTTGAATTTATTGAACTGTGATCGAGAAGCAACCACAGTTTGGCCTAAGAGTATGCCTTCCGAAAAAATAGCTGCAAGCCTCCACGTTGGAAGTATGCAGCATAAGATGACAAAGTACTGTCCTAATAAAGAAACTAGCAATGTTAACTAGATTTAACTGCGCCGGTTTAGGGTGTGCAGATTGACTCACAACATCCCTCCACCCTTAGGGAAAGAAAAAATTAATATCGTGAAGCGATATCAATTTTTTCTGTACATAGTTATACAGGTGTCGCTTAAAACTAAGTCTCTAAAACTGTTTAATTTAACTCTACCTTAAGTTCTACCTTAGTGTATCCGTTGATTGTAGTATTTATAACCCTGTTGCTCATATGGACCGTGTGTTGTGTTGTCGTGTATGTTGTGTGTTTCGTCATGCAGCTCCTGGACTTGTTTCCATGCACTGTCTAGGCTGTACCAACCGCTGTACTTATCGCAGTTGTAGACATTGGTTCCTGGATTATCCTGTTACACTTAGCGAACCAACAGCACAATGAACTCAGACCACGAAAGTATCCCGTCCACCACAACCATCGGTTTGTACTTTGAACTGCATTCCAATCAGAGAAATTAAACTGCAGCCAACTTCATTGCTATTCTCATTGCGTCCTTTCTAGTTAACTAATTAGATTCGTCAGGTGAGATCAATTCGCCTTCTGTAACGACTGTTTGGACGGAATTTGTGTGCAAAAGTGCAATTGAGCACAATCAAGCTCGGAAGGGATATAGTGTAATATTCGTAGCTGTGGGACTGCAGCCTGGTTCGGCGTTAGAGATAAGAGATGACTTATTGTCCCGATATAAACTGCATGTGTGGTCTGTTCATTGCCTTTCAGACTCATCTTCCTTCTTCTCAGATTCGAGTTCTACATTCTTGGCATCATCCAGGAAATTAATTGGTATGCACGGCATTCAAATTTTGGAGTTTTCTGTCGCCGTTGTTGTTGTTGCTTTTATTCCTTAACTTGCTGCGATGTTGTTGTTGCTGAGGGTTTTACTCGCTGTCGACGTTGTTGTGTTTTCTTCGTGTTGTTTTGTTGTTGTTGCAATTTTGCAATTTTGGAGCTGGTTTATTGGTGGCCGAACACTGCGATTGTATTGTTGTTGTTGCTCTTGTTGTTTTTGGTGTTGTTGACTTAATTAATAAATGTTGACTCTTTAATAAATATAAATTACATTTCCTTAACTATTTATATACAAATCTATAAAATGGATCCCATTTATTTCACAATTATTTTAATGATTTTAGCTATTTGGGATTTTCCTACTCAACAAAAACTATTTGAAAGTTAACTTGAAGGGACAAGCATGAATCATTAAACTTATTGCTATTATATATAGTACTTGTAACTAAAATTATTTTATTAACTATTAATTTGTAACAATAAATATCCTTAATAATTCAATATTTTCATTTATATAGTAATTAAATATTTCTTATCAATTTGATTACAATATCATTTTGTTCTTCTTTTACTCATTTTAACATCGTTTTAATAAGCAAATTTTCTTGCTTGCTGAAACGATTTTTTTTTGTTTCTCTCTTTTGTTTCTTTTTAAATTTTACTTTTTTCGTTATTAAACGTTCGCAATTAAACGCGTCGCAAGCATAATGTGCTTGCGGAGTGCAATGCCCTAAAAAATGGCTTGAAACAAATCTTCCTCATGTTTGTTTTTTTCTTTTTTTAGGTTTCGGATTTCTTTGCAAGCATAATTTTAACTTCTAAGTGCAATGCCCTGAAGGCGGCTTGAAGCAATTCTTCCCCAGGTTTTTTTTATTTCTGGTTTTGAATTTCTTCAGTTTTCAAAAACCTGGGACGTTGCCATTTTGGAGCAACGAGGTAATTTGTACCCTTTCTTGTAAAAGTGTTGTAATTTGCGTTTAAGTAAACAAATTTTGCTTACTGAAACGCACGTAGTTAAAAGTTAGCGGTTAGTTTAAATTAGTTGTGTTGGTAAAAAATTTTCCTCTTTTATTTTCTTGTCTTTCCTTTTTTTTTCTTAAACATGTTTTTTATATTTCAGTTTATTTTCTCTTATTTTTTTCCACATCTTTTTCTATTTCTGTATTTCTTCTTTTTTTTTAAACTCAAGTTTGTTCTTATTGTAATATAACTTCTTTTCTTTATGTTTTCATTTTAATTTTTGTTTTTCTCTTTTTTTTCTTGTTTTCTTTTTTCAACATTTAGGGTTAGCTTGTAAGTAAGTTTTCGAATCGTTGGACATTGTTTTAGGCCATCTTTGCCAATGTCATATCCTTTGGAGTTGTGAGGATTGCCTTCTTCTCGGACCAATTTCCATCGTATCAACTAAAGTTGAATTCGGCTATCCTAAATCAAATATGTATTTAATACATGTAGTCTAGAGTAAGACGAATGAAATACTCTAAAATGGATCGGGATTACTTTTAACTCACGTCCAATATGTCTTCCATATTGGTTTGAGTCTTTAAGTAATGTACTGTGTAATATGTATTCACATATTAGCCTAATCTATTTTTCATATTTCCACATTGTTTCGACTAAATTGATATAGCCGAAAAATGCGTTTAGACTCTTAGTGACAAATTCTGATACACGATATTTAATTAACATTATTAACTATATTATTATAGTTTTAACAAAAATTTTTATTATTAACTCTAATATATCTAACTCTAATGGTCTTAAGACCAATCATATTTACAATTTTTATTAATTAAACTCCTTTTTTTTTTTTTTTTATTTAAATTCTAGTCTTCTACTAATGTTTCTTCTTCGATTTTTCACATGTATGGCCATGTAATTCATATTAGCTTGTTTACTTAACTGCAAGTTGTTAAGATTTGTGAAATCCGATGCGAAATTTTTGTTAAAGGCAAAATCATGTCCGCTTGATTCTAATACGGGTACAAAAATTTTACCCTTTTCCCATATTAACCAGTTTTCCCTGGTATATTACTGGTGGAATTCTCTTCTGGTGCACTACTGTTTGCATGTCACCTGTGTCTACGTTGAGAACTTCATTCACAATATTATCTTTAAGTAAGCTATTGTTGGCGTCTGTATCAACTAGCAGAATGAGTTTTTTACTTCTGGCCTCTTCGCAAGGCAACTCAATAAACACGTCATTTATATTAGATTGTTCCCAGTTAGACACTTCCACCTCAATCTTCTTATTTTCATTATGCAAGCTACGAACATGAACACTCGCATTCACACCTCGATTTGGCAGCTCAGGTAAAGAAATTCTCTCTTTGGCCACTGTTTTCGTTGTATCTTCCACCTCTCTACCTTTCTGTAATTTTGCTGAAGTTGGCAACGTATCCACAATCTCTTCAGACGTAGTCACAGTAACAGTGTCACTGTTACTACTTCAGTTATCGAGGCTGGTAACGTATCCACAATCGCTTCCGATGTTGGACTTACTGTTACCACTTCATTTATTGTGTTTCGTAACGTATCCACAATCGTTTCCGATGTCGGACTTACAGTCACTCTCTCATTTGATGAAGTTGGTAACGTATCCGCAATCTTTTTAGATGCTGGACTTACTATTACTACCTCATTTGGCCTTAAGTTACTTTTGGTACTTTACTTACATTAAGGTACTTTACTTATATTAAGTTTGTGTAGGGTTCCCAGATTACTGGCCTGTTCTGGGCCTTTGCCAGTTTCCCTGGCGATTGCCTTGAAACTTTTCCCAATTTCTCTTCGCCTCACAATCTCGTATAATATGTCCCGGTCTGTTACACCAGTGGCATGTTATTGGATCCCTTCGTTGAGGTCGATTGTCTCTGGCATTGTGTGAAGGGTTTTCCAACCTCCTTTGAGTGAAATTCTGTTGCGTTGGGCCCCAGCGATTACTATTCTTACTTTCGCTTGCACTATTTGTTTGTTGTTGCTGCGTATACCCCTGTCGTCCCCACTGGGGTGGTCCCCGTGACGAGTTCTTATTCTGCATATTCTGCGCCTGCGGCTTCTCGCATCTCCAGTTTGGCTCATGACCGTAAACCAAGCATTTCTCGTAATAAGGTGTATTTTTCCTTATCAGACATTCATCCCTGGTATGGCCTTTCTTGTTGCAGAAACTGCACATAATTTTAAGTTTGGGGTTATCGCTGCGTTCTGCACTCATGGCACCGCCCCCTTTTCCTGATAAATTCACTCCCATTCGATTACTCGAACGGTATTCATTTGCCGCATTTGGTTATATTGGGGAACTATTTCTGGGCTGTACATAAGTAGAATCTCCCAGCTCCCATACGGGATTCATACCCGCTATTCGCTTCCCTTGTGTACCTGGCCAACCCCCTTGGCTGAAGTGTGATCTGCTAACAACTTCATACAAATTCAATGCCAGATCTACCAGCTTCTCCAAATTTGTTTCCGAAGAACCTACCAGTCTCATCCTCAGGGTAGGGTCCTGTAATCCTAATGTGAAAGTCCTTGTTATTGAGGCAGCTACCTCTTCTCGCAGAGCCTGATCCCCTGAACCCTTATAATGGTCCGATATATAGTCCTCGGCCTGCGTTCGTAAATTAATTAGCTTCTCAGCGAATTCCCTGATACCTTCTGTATCTCCGCCATCACAGTGTCCAGTGAGTACAGAGCTTCTGTCGTGGTGACTTGCTTTCCTCTCAATAGAGTATACGCACTACCGTGAGGCCTCTGTTTCACGCAAGCAATGAAATCTTGCATTTCTGTATTACTGATGCCCCTCTTGGCTAATTCGCACCCTTCTATGAACTTGTAGACCTCCCCTCTCAAGTCGGGTGATCTCGTCCCTGAAAACAGAGGTACCAACCTACTAACAGATTTAGAAATTTCCTCGATACCCATTTTTTCTTTTATTTGTAAAGCTGAAGGAAAGGAAATAGAGTTGCTTTGTTTTGGACTGTTCACTTGGGCAACAGCTTCCTTATGGAGCAGCGTTTGGTCATGGGCCAGCTCCAGCTCTTGTTTTAGAAGCCTATTCTCTTCTTTTAGCTCTTGGAGTCTCCGGCATGCCTGTTCCAACGACGAAAAGTCCTCCTTACTCCGCTGTCTTGACGTCCTATCCTCCGCTGACGTAGAAAGTCCTGTATTTTGTAGGCGCTCCCTAAGGTCGTTTCTTTCGGCTTTCAATTCTGCTAACTGGTTCGCTTCTATCTCCCTTTCCGCCAGATGGTTTTCGTATCTGTTTTTTAAATATCCGAATTGTCGTTTCCAATTTTTTATTTCCTCCACGTAGTTCTGGTTCCTATGGTCTACGAAATTTAATAATTCATCTAGAACGGCATCTGCCTGTTCTACCTTTGAATTACTGCTGGCCCTGTTTAATTTGGCTTTAAATAATTCTATGTTTCCTTATTATTTATTGTTAAATTCAAATCTAACCATATCTTATCTATAAATCTATCTATTTGTCCTAACAAATCATTATATTCCCTATTTAATATCAAAAATTTTTCTTCCCATTCACTTACTATTTCCATTAAGCTAATTTAATTAGCTTGGCTGCGATTAAAACTGCAGTAGTCAGCAACTCACTTCCTTGTCACTACTGACCTACTTCAATTAACAAAAATAAGGTCAACAAAAACAAGGTCAGAGTAAGTGGCCGCATTAAAATCGAGCGTCGAATTTCTTTATTCCTACGGTCGTTCACCGTTCGCTCACTACGCGGAAACAAAAAGTTAACCTTGAAGCGATGATCGCGTTTCAAGGTTTAACCAAATAAAACACCCGAACTCGTGTTCGAATTTTTATAAACAGATGATTTATTTTTATCTAAAAGCTAAATACATTTATTTTTCCTTTCTAAATAAAATTTCATTTTTATTTAACTTCGACTAGGTTTAGATGTACACTTCACTGCACATATTCAATTTATACATTACCTTTTATGGTTTGTTTTTTGTTCACTTTAATATCGGTCAGCGGGGCCAACGAAAGAAAATTACTGACACTTCAGGATTGGAAAACGCGTAACAAGACAAAGTTCATTGCGTTAAACTTTGTTAAAACACGCGCGGTATGGTTTTTTTTTGACAATTTTTGGGACAAACATTTGGGAACCAATTTCCACTGAACCCAATGTCCCTTTTCTTAAAATAATTCCCCAAAATCCCAAAATAATTCTGTAAAACGTTGAGAGGAATTATTTTTCCCTCTGGTTAGTTTGAGGTGTACAAAAAAAAATCAACCCGGCATAATATGCCACTGGGTCGGACTCTCCTGCAATTGGTGCTGGCTTCAACCAGGACCAATTCCATTCGAGCTTGTGTTGGTGTAACAATCCCCCCAAAGCCAGACTCAGCCTCAGGTTAAAGGGTAAAGGAGTCTTGCCCAGGATTGAGTTTTGTTAGTACACAAAAAAAAAATTTTAATATAAAATTATAACAGATCTTAATAATAATTAATTCATTAAAAATTTTAAAGAAATAGTATTATACGTGCTCGTTATTTTCTGCACTGTATTGTGATTATCACACTTTACATAAAAATTAATAGATTTTCATATTATCTAGAAAATGGAACAGAATACCTCACTCATATTCAACTATTTTCGTGATTATAATTACTAGAAAATATTTTCAATGGTAATATTAAAGTTAATTAAAAAAAACATATTTACAATTATAATTTAAACAGCAATGTTTATGCCTCATCATGAACGAAATTTCAAAATAAAGTAAAATAAAACACAATTATTTTTACAATCCTGATTCAGACAGCAGTGTTTATGGCTCATCGTGTAGTTGTAAACTACTACCAATTGACATAAACAAGCAAACATAATATTTACTGCTACAAATGCAAAAGCGTATTCTATTGGATCTTATTTTATCTTCCTGAAATACTTTGTCGCGTTTCGAACTTCTTCGAAATTTAGATATTGGAACCTGGTCAGAAAATTGATGTATCAATAAAAATTTGGATCGCTATTTTAAATTTTTGGTTGGTGCTGTGGCATAATCTCATAGCTTTTTTTTAAAAAAGAAAAAAAAATGTTGTCTGCAGTTGCAAAATTTATCCTCAAGTAATGTTAATTTTAAAATTTGGTGAACGTTTTCATTTAAAAAAAAAAACAAAGAACTCACCGAGACTTTCCCAAGCTGTCTCTCCGCTTCCTTGTTTCTACGCTTCTTCCTGGCATAAAATTTTTTATACTGCACTAATTTTTTTTCTTTTTAAAAAAATTTTATTTTTTCTTTTATTTATATATTTTATTTATATATCATTTCTATTCAATTTTAATTGTATTTAATTTTCACCTCAGCTTTTGAGCTTTATTAAAATTTTCATAATTCTATTCTTTTTCCATTTAAAATCAGTTTCCTTTTCACTTTGACTTCACTTTTCTTAATTTTCCCTTTTTAAATTCACTTACTAAAAACTTTCTTTAAACTTCTGCGATCTTCGGTTCGCGGACCGGCTGCGCCAAATATGTTGTGGTATCCTACCGGCTGCGCCAAATATGTTGTGGTATCCTACCGGCTGCGCCAAATATGTTGTGGTATCCTACCGGTGAAGGACACCCACGACATATTAAATTACACTTTAAATAATGTGGTATCCTTCCGTTGAAGGATACCCGCGGCAAAGCAAACACTACTTTTTAAAATTTTAATGCGGACGCGACGTCCGCTCTTTATTAAAATTCAAATTAGACTCTTTTCTTAATATTCAAACAAATTACTAGCCAGCTCGGTTGAGCCGGCTAAGTGGGTCAATCGCTGCACTTTGTCCCATTGTGCAATATGCCTTTCTTGCAGAATTGGAATTCTGCTAGAAATTATTGGCTGTTGGGCAAGTGGGAGTTTCGCAATTTAAACTTTGATGCCTCTTGTTTATTTGACTTGTTATTTTGAAAAAAAGATGCACTTGCGCAATTTCAATTCTACTTTGAATTTATTGAACTGTGATCGAGAAGCAACCACAGTTTGGCCTAAAAGTATGCCTTCCGAAAAAATAGCTGCAAGCCTCCACGTTGGAAGTATGCAGCATAAGATGACAAAGTACTGTCCTAATAAAGAAACTAGCAATGTTAACTAGATTTAACTGCGCTGGTTTAGGGTGTGCAGATTGACTCACAACATCCCTCCACCCTTAGGGAAAGAAAAAATTAATATCGTGAAGCGATATCAATTTTTTCTGTACATAGTTATACAGGTGTCGCTTAAAACTAAGTCTCTAAAACTGTTTAATTTAACTCTACCTTAAGTTCTACCTTAGTGTATCCGTTGATTGTAGTATTTATAACCCTGTTGCTCATATGGACCGTGTGTTGTGTTGTCGTGGATGTTGTGTGTTTCGTCATGCAGCTCCTGGACTTGTTTCCATGCACTGTCTAGGCTGTACCAACCGCTGTACTTATCGCAGTTGTAGACATTGGTTCCTGGATTATCCTGTTACACTTAGCGAACCAACAGCACAATGAACTCAGACCACGAAAGTATCCCGTCCACCACAACCATCGGTTTGTACTTTGAACTGCATTCCAATCAGAGAAATTAAACTGCAGCCAACTTCATTGCTATTCTCATTGCGTCCTTTCTAGTTAACTAATTAGATTCGTCAGGTGAGATCAATTCGCCTTCTGTAACGACTGTTTGGACGGAATTTGTGTGCAAAAGTGCAATTGAGCACAATCAAGCTCGGAAGGGATATAGTGTAATATTCGTAGCTGTGGGACTGCAAGCCTGGTTCGGCGTTAGAGATAAGAGATGACTTATTGTCCCGATATAAACTGCATGTGTGGTCTGTTCATTGCCTTTCAGACTCATCTTCCTTCTTCTCAGATTCGAGTTCTACATTCTTGGCGTCATCCAGGAAATTAATTGGTATGCACGGCATTCAAATTTTGGAGTTTTCTGTCGCCGTTGTTGTTGCTGCTTTTATTCCTTAACTTGCTGCGATGTTGTTGTTGCTGAGGGTTTTACTCGCTGTCGACGTTGTTGTGTTTTCTTCGTGTTGTTTTGTTGTTGTTGCAATTTTGCAATTTTGGAGCTGGTTTATTGGTGGCCGAACACTGCGATTGTATTGTTGTTGTTGCTCTTGTTGTTTTTGGTGTTGTTGACTTAATTAATAAATGTTGACTCTTTAATAAATATAAATTACATTTCCTTAACTATTTATATACAAATCTATAAAATGGATCCCATTTATTTCACAATTATTTTAATGATTTTAGCTATTTGGGATTTTCCTACTCAACAAAAACTATTTGAAAGTTAACTTGAAGGGACAAGCATGAATCATTAAACTTATTGCTATTATATATAGTACTTGTAACTAAAATTATTTTATTAACTATTAATTTGTAACAATAAATATCCTTAATAATTCAATATTTTCATTTATATAGTAATTAAATATTTCTTATCAATTTGATTACAATATCATTTTGTTCTTCTTTTACTCATTTTAACATCGTTTTAATAAGCAAATTTTCTTGCTTGCTGAAACGATTTTTTTTTTGTTTCTCTCTTTTGTTTCTTTTTAAATTTTACTTTTTTCGTTATTAAACGTTCGCAATTAAACGCGTCGCAAGCATAATGTGCTTGCGGAGTGCAATGCCCTAAAAAATGGCTTGAAACAAATCTTCCTCATGTTTGTTTTTTTCTTTTTTTAGGTTTCGGATTTCTTTGCAAGCATAATTTTAACTTCTAAGTGCAATGCCCTGAAGGCGGCTTGAAGCAATTCTTCCCCAGGTTTTTTTTTATTTCTGGTTTTGAATTTCTTCAGTTTTCAAAAACCTGGGACGTTGCCATTTTGGAGCAACGAGGTAATTTGTACCCTTTCTTGTAAAAGTGTTGTAATTTGCGTTTAAGTAAACAAATTTTGCTTACTGAAACGCACGTAGTTAAAAGTTAGCGGTTAGTTTAAATTAGTTGTGTTGGTAAAAAATTTTCCTCTTTTATTTTCTTGTCTTTCCTTTTTTTTTCTTAAACATGTTTTTTATATTTCAGTTTTTTTTCTCTTATTTTTTTCCACATCTTTTTCTATTTCTGTATTTCTTCTTTTTTTTTTAAACTCAAGTTTGTTCTTATTGTAATATAACTTCTTTTCTTTATGTTTTCATTTTAATTTTTGTTTTTCTCTTTTTTTTCTTGTTTTCTTTTTTCAACATTTAGGGTTAGCTTGTAAGTAAGTTTTCGAATCGTTGGACATTGTTTTAGGCCATCTTTGCCAATGTCATATCCTTTGGAGTTGTGAGGATTGCCTTCTTCTCGGACCAATTTCCATCGTATCAACTAAAGTTGAATTCGGCTATCCTAAATCAAATATGTATTTAATACATGTAGTCTAGAGTAAGACGAATGAAATACTCTAAAATGGATCGGGATTACTTTTAACTCGCGTCCAATATGTCTTCCATATTGGTTTGAGTCTTTAAGTAATGTACTGTGTAATATGTATTCACATATTAGCCTGATCTATTTTTCATATTTCCACATTGTTTCGACTAAATTGATATAGCCGAAAAATGCGTTTAGACTCTTAGTGACAAATTCTGATACACGATATTTAATTAACATTATTAACTATATTATTATAGTTTTAACAAAAATTTTTATTATTAACTCTAATATATCTAACTCTAATGGTCTTAAGACCAATCATATTTACAATTTTTATTAATTAAACTCCTTTTTTTTTTTTTTTATTTAAATTCTAGTCTTCTACTAATGTTTCTTCTTCGATTTTTCACATGTATGGCCATGTAATTCATATTAGCTTGTTTACTTAACTGCAAGTTGTTAAGATTTGTGAAATCCGATGCGAAATTTTGGTTAAAGGCAAAATCATGTCCGCTTGATTCTAATACGGGTACAAAAATTTTACCCTTTTCCAGATTAACCAGTTTTCCCTGGTATATTACTGATGGAATTCTCTTCTGGTGCACTACTGTTTGCATGTCACCTGTGTCTACGTTGAGAACTTCATTCACAATATTATCTTTAAGTAAGCTATTGTTGGCGTCTGTATCAACTAGCAGAATGAGTTTTTTACTTCTGGCCTCTTCGCAAGGCAACTCAATAAACACGTCATTTATATTAGATTGTTCCCAGTTAGACACTTCCCCCTCAATCTTCTTATTTTCATTATGCAAGCTACGAACATGAACACTCGCATTCACACCTCGATTTGGCAGCTCAGGTAAAGAAATTCTCTCTTTGGCCACTGTTTTCGTTGTATCTTCCACCTCTCTACCTTTCTGTAATTTTGCTGAAGTTGGCAACGTATCCACAATCTCTTCAGACGTAGGACTCACTGTTACTACTTCAGTTATCGAGGCTGGTAACGTATCCACAATCGCTTCCGATGTTGGACTTACTGTTACCACTTCATTTATTGTGTTTCGTAACGTATCCACAATCGTTTCCGATGTCGGACTTACAGTCACTCTCTCATTTGATGAAGTTGGTAACGTATCCGCAATCTTTTTAGATGCTGGACTTACTATTACTACCTCATTTGGCCTTAAGTTACTTTTGGTACTTTACTTACATTAAGGTACTTTACTTACATTAAGTTTGTGTAGGGTTCCCAGATTACTGGCCTGTTCTGGGCCTTTGCCAGTTTCCCTGGCGATTGCCTTGAAACTTTTCCCAATTTCTCTTCGCCTCACAATCTCGTATAATATGTCCCGGTCTGTTACACCAGTGGCATGTTATTGGATCCCTTCGTTGAGGTCGATTGTCTCTGGCATTGTGTGAAGGGTTTTCCAACCTCCTTTGAGTGAAATTCTGTTGCGTTGGGCCCCAGCGATTACTATTCTTACTTTCGCTTGCACTATTTGTTTGTTGTTGCTACGTATATCCCTGTCGTCCCCACTGGGGTGGTCCCCGTGACGAGTTCTTATTCTGCATATTCTGCGCCTGCGGCTTCTCGCATCTCCAGTTTGGCTCATGACCGTAAACCAAGCATTTCTCGTAATAAGGTGTATTTTTCCTTATCAGACATTCATCCCTGGTATGGCCTTTCTTGTTGCAGAAACTGCACATAATTTTAAGTTTGGGGTTATCGCTACGTTCTGCACTCATGGCACCGCCCCCTTTTCCTGATAAATTCACTCCCATTCGATTACTCGAACGGTATTCATTTGCCGCATTTGGTTATATTGGGGAACTATTTCTGGGCTGTACATAAGTAGAATCTCCCAGCTCCCATACGGGATTCATACCCGCTATTCGCTTCCCTTGTGTACCTGGCCAACCCCCTTGGCTGAAGTGTGATCTGCTAACAACTTCATACAAATTCAATGCCAGATCTACCAGCTTCTCCAAATTTGTTTCCGAAGAACCTACCAGTCTCATCCTCAGGGTAGGGTCCTGTAATCCTAATGTGAAAGTCCTTGTTATTGAGGCAGCTACCTCTTCTCGCAGAGCCTGATCGCCTGATCCCCTGAACCCTTATAATGGTCCGATATATAGTCCTCGGCCTGCGTTCGTAAATCAATTAGCTTCTCAGCGAATTCCCTGATACCTTCTGTATCTCCGCCATCACAGTGTCCAGTGAGTACAGAGCTTCTGTCGTGGTGACTTGCTTTCCTCTCAATAGAGTATACGCACTACCGTGAGGCCTCTGTTTCACGCAAGCAATGAAATCTTGCATTTCTGTATTACTGATGCCCCTCTTGGCTAATTCGCACCCTTCTATGAACTTGTAGACCTCCCCTCTCAAGTCGGGTGATCTCGTCCCTGAAAACAGAGGTACCAACCTACTCACAGATTTAGAAATTTCCTCGATACCCATTTTTTCTTTTATTTGTAAAGCTGAAGGAAAGGAAATAGAGTTGCTTTGTTTTGGACTGTTCACTTGGGCAACAGCTTCCTTATGGAGCAGCGTTTGGTCATGGGCCAGCTCCAGCTCTTGTTTTAGAAGCCTATTCTCTTCTTTTAGCTCTTGGGGTCTCCGGCATGCCTGTTCCAACGACGAAAAGTCCTCCTTACTCCGCTGTCTTGGCGTCCTATCCTCCGCTGACGTAGAAAGTCCTGTATTTTGTAGGCGCTCCCTAAGGTCGTTTCTTTCGGCTTTCAATTCTGCTAACTGGTTCGCTTCTATCTCCCTTTCCGCCAGATGGTTTTCGTATCTGTTTTTTAAATATCCGAATTGTCGTTTCCAATTTTTTATTTCCTCCACGTAGTTCTGGTTCCTATGGTCTACGAAATTTAATAATTCATCTAGAACGGCATCTGCCTGTTCTACCTTTGAATTACTGCTGGCCCTGTTTAATTTGGCTTTAATTAATTCTATGTTTCCTTATTATTTATTGTTAAATTCAAATCTAACCATATCTTATCTATAAATCTATCTATTTGTCCTAACAAATCATTATATTCCCTATTTAATATCAAAAATTTTTCTTCCCATTCACTTACTATTTCCATTAAGCTAATTTAATTAGCTTGGCTGCGATTAAAACTGCAGTAGTCAGCAACTCACTTCCTTGTCACTACTGACCTACTTCAATTAACAAAAATAAGGTCAACAAAAACAAGGTCAGAGTAAGTGGCCGCATTAAAATCGAGCGTCGAATTTCTTTATTCCTACGGTCGTTCACCGTTCGCTCACTACGCGGAAACAAAAAGTTAACCTTGAAGCGATGATCGCGTTTCAAGGTTTAACCAAATAAAACACCCGAACTCGTGTTCGAATTTTTATAAACAGATGATTTATTTTTATCTAAAAGCTAAATACATTTATTTTTCCTTTCTAAATAAAATTTCATTTTTATTTAACTTCGACTAGGTTTAGATGTACACTTCACTGCACATATTCAATTTATACATTACCTTTTATGGTTTGTTTTTTGTTCACTTTAATATCGGTCAGCGGGGCCAACGAAAGAAAATTACTGACACTTCAGGATTGGAAAACGCGTAACAAGACAAAGTTCATTGCGTTAAACTTTGTTAAAACACGCGCGGTATGGTTTTTTTTTTGACAATTTTTGGGACAAATTTTGGGAACCAATTTCCACTGAACCCAATGTCCCTTTTCTTAAAATAATTCCCCAAAATCCCAAAATAATTCTGTAAAACGTTGAGAGGAATTATTTTTCCCTCTGGTTAGTTTGAGGTGTACAAAAAAAAATCAACCCGGCATAATATGCCACTGGGTCGGACTCTCCTGCAATTGGTGCTGGCTTCAACCAGGACCAATTCCATTCGAGCTTGTGTTGGTGTAACAATCCCCCCAAAGCCAGACTCAGCCTCAGGTTAAAGGGTAAAGGAGTCTTGCCCAGGATTGAGTTTTGTTAGTACACAAAAAAAAATTTTAATATAAAATTATAACAGATCTTAATAATAATTAATTCATTAAAAATTTTAAAGAAATAGTATTATACGTGCTCGTTATTTTCTGCACTGTATTGTGATTATCACACTTTACATAAAAATTAATAGATTTTCATATTATCTAGAAAATGGAACAGAATACCTCACTCATATTCAACTATTTTCGTGATTATAATTACTAGAAAATATTTTCAATGGTAATATTAAAGTTAATTAAAAAAAACATATTTACAATTATAATTTAAACAGCAATGTTTATGCCTCATCATGAACGAAATTTCAAAATAAAGTAAAATAAAACACAATTATTTTTACAATCCTGATTCAGACAGCAGTGTTTATGGCTCATCGTGTAGTTGTAAACTACTACCAATTGACATAAACAAGCAAACATAATATTTACTGCTACAAATGCAAAAGCGTATTCTATTGGATCTTATTTTATCTTCCTGAAATACTTTGTCGCGTTTCGAACTTCTTCGAAATTTAGATATTGGAACCTGGTCAGAAAATTGATGTATCAATAAAAATTTGGATCGCTATTTTAAATTTTTGGTTGGTGCTGTGGCATAATCTCATAGCTTTTTTTTAAAAAAGAAAAAAAAATGTTGTCTGCAGTTGCAAAATTTATCCTCAAGTAATGTTAATTTTAAAATTTGGTGAATGTTTTCATTTAAAAAAAAACAAAGAACTCACCGAGACTTTCCCAAGCTCAGTCTCTCCGCTTCCTTGTTTCTACGCTTCTTCCTTCTACGCTTCTTCCTTCCGTTGAAGGATACCCGCGGCAAAGCAAACACTACTTTTTAAAATTTTAATGCGGACGCGACGTCCGCTCTTTATTAAAATTCAAATTAGACTCTTTTCTTAATATTCAAACAAATTACTAGCCAGCTCGCGACGTCCGCTCTTTATTAAAATTCAAATTAGACTCTTTTCTTAATATTCAAACAAATTACTAGCCAGCTCGGTTGAGCCGGCTAAGTGGGTCAATCGCTGCACTTTGTCCCATTGTGCAATATGCCTTTCTTGCAGAATTGGAATTCTGCTAGAAATTATTGGCTGTGGGGCAAGTGGGAGTTTCGCAATTTAAACTTTGATGCCTCTTGTTTATTTGACTTGTTATTTTGAAAAAAAGATGCACTTGCGCAATTTCAATTCTACTTTGAATTTATTGAACTGTGATCGAGAAGCAACCACAGTTTGGCCTAAAAGTATGCCTTCCGAAAAAATAGCTGCAAGCCTCCACGTTGGAAGTATGCAGCATAAGATGACAAAGTACTGTCCTAATAAAGAAACTAGCAATGTTAACTAGATTTAACTGCGCTGGTTTAGGGTGTGCAGATTGACTCACAACATCCCTCCACCCTTAGGGAAAGAAAAAATTAATATCGTGAAGCGATATCAATTTTTTCTGTACATAGTTATACAGGTGTCGCTTAAAACTAAGTCTCTAAAACTGTTTAATTTAACTCTACCTTAAGTTCTACCTTAGTGTATCCGTTGATTGTAGTATTTATAACCCTGTTGCTCATATGGACCGTGTGTTGTGTTGTCGTGGATGTTGTGTGTTTCGTCATGCAGCTCCCGGACTTGTTTCCATGCACTGCCTAGGCTGTACCAACCGCTGTACTTATCGCAGTTGTAGACATTGGTTCCTGGATTATCCTGTTACACTTAGCGAACCAACAGCACCATGAACTCAGACCACGAAAGTATCCCGTCCACCACAACCATCGGTTTGTACTTTGAACTGCATTCCAATCAGAGAAATTAAACTGCAGCCAACTTCATTGCTATTCTCATTGCGTCCTTTCTAGTTAACTAATTAGATTCGTCAGGTGAGATCAATTCGCCTTCTGTAACGACTGTTTGGACGGAATTTGTGTGCAAAAGTGCAATTGAGCACAATCAAGCTCGGAAGGGATATAGTGTAATATTCGTAGCTGTGGGACTGCAGCCTGGTTCGGCGTTAGAGATAAGAGATGACTTATTGTCCCGATATAAACTGCATGTGTGGTCTGTTCATTGCCTTTCAGACTCATCTTCCTTCTTCTCAGATTCAAGTTCTACATTCTTGGCGTCATCCAGGAAATTAATTGGTAATCACGGCATTCAAATTTTGGAGTTTTCTGTCGCCGTTGTTGTTGTTGCTTTTATTCCTTAACTTGCTGCGATGTTGTTGTTGCTGAGGGTTTTACTCGCTGTAGACGTTGTTGTGTTTTCTTCGTGTTGTTTTGTTGTTGTTGCAATTTTGCAATTTTGGAGCTGGTTTATTGGTGGCCGAACACTGCGATTGTATTGTTGTTGTTGCTCTTGTTGTTTTTGGTGTTGTTGACTTAATTAATAAATGTTGACTCTTTAATAAATATAAATTACATTTCCTTAACTATTTATATACAAATCTATAAAATGGATCCCATTTATTTCACAATTATTTTAATGATTTTAGCTATTTGGGATTTTCCTACTCAACAAAAACTATTTGAAAGTTAACTTGAAGGGACAAGCATGAATCATTAAACTTATTGCTATTATATATAGTACTTGTAACTAAAATTATTTTATTAACTATTAATTTGTAACAATAAATATCCTTAATAATTCAATATTTTCATTTATATAGTAATTAAATATTTCTTATCAATTTGATTACAATATCATTTTGTTCTTCTTTTACTCATTTTAACATCGTTTTAATAAGCAAATTTTCTTGCTTGCTGAAACGATTTTTTTTTTGTTTCTCTCTTTTGTTTCTTTTTAAATTTTACTTTTTTCGTTATTAAACGTTCGCAATTAAACGCGTCGCAAGCATAAAGTGCTTGCGGAGTGCAATGCCCTAAAAAATGGCTTGAAACAAATCTTCCTCATGTTTGTTTTTTTCTTTTTTTAGGTTTCGGATTTCTTTGCAAGCATAATTTTAACTTCTAAGTGCAATGCCCTGAAGGCGGCTTGAAGCAATTCTTGCCCAGGTTTTTTTTTATTTCTGGTTTTGAATTTCTTCAGTTTTCAAAAACCTGGGACGTTGCCATTTTGGAGCAACGAGGTAATTTGTACCCTTTCTTGTAAAAGTGTTGTAATTTGCGTTTAAGTAAACAAATTTTGCTTACTGAAACGCACGTAGTTAAAAGTTAGCGGTTAGTTTAAATTAGTTGTGTTGGTAAAAAATTTTCCTCTTTTATTTTCTTGTCTTTCCTTTTTTTTTCTTAAACATGTTTTTTATATTTCAGTTTTTTTTCTCTTATTTTTTTCCACATCTTTTTCTATTTCTGTATTTCTTCTTTTTTTTTTTAAACTCAAGTTTGTTCTTATTGTAATATAACTTCTTTTCTTTATGTTTTTCATTTTAATTTTTGTTTTTCTCTTTTTTTTTCTTGTTTTCTTTTTTCAACATTTAGGGTTAGCTTGTAAGTAAGTTTTCGAATCGTTGGACATTGTTTTAGGCCATCTTTGCCAATGTCATATCCTTTGGAGTTGTGAGGATTGCCTTCTTCTCGGACCAATTTCCATCGTATCAACTAAAGTGGATTCGGCTATCCTAAATCAAATATTTAATACATATAGTCTAGAGTAAGACGAATGAAATACTCTAAAATGGATCGGGATTACTTTTAACTCGCGTCCAATATGTCTTCCATATTGGTTTGAGTCTTTAAGTAATGTACTGTGTAATATGTATTCACATATTAGCCTGATCTATTTTTCATATTTCCACATTGTTTCGACTAAATTGATATAGCCGAAAAATGCGTTTAGACTCTTAGTGACAAATTCTGATACACGATATTTAATTAACATTATTAACTATATTATTATAGTTTTGACAAAAATTTTTATTATTAACTCTAATATATCTAACTCTAATGGTCTTAAGACCAATCATATTTACAATTTTTATTAATTAAACTCCTTTTTTTTTTTTTTTTTTTATTTAAATTCTAGTCTTCTACTAATGTTTCTTCTTCGATTTTTCACATGTATGGCCATGTAATTCATATTAGCTTGTTTACTTAACTGCAAGTTGTTAAGATTTGTGAAACCGATGCGAAATTTTGGTTAAAGGCAAAATCATGTCCGCTTGATTCTAATACGGGTACAAAAATTTTACCCTTTTCCAGATTAACCAGTTTTCCCTGGTATATTACTGGTGGAATTCTCTTCTGGTGCACTACTGTTTGCATGTCACCTGTGTCTACGTTGAGAACTTCATTCACAATATTATCTTTAAGTAAGCTATTGTTGGCGTCTGTATCAACTAGCAGAATGAGTTTTTTACTTCTGGCCTCTTCGCAAGGCAACTCAATAAACACGTCATTTATATTAGATTGTTCCCAGTTAGACACTTCCCCCTCAATCTTCTTATTTTCATTATGCAAGCTACGAACATGAACACTCGCATTCACACCTCGATTTGGCAGCTCAGGTAAAGAAATTCTCTCTTTGGCCACTGTTTTCGTTGTATCTTCCACCTCTCTACCTTTCTGTAATTTTGCTGAAGTTGGCAACGTATCCACAATCTCTTCAGACGTAGGACTCACTGTTACTACTTCAGTTATCGAGGCTGGTAACGTATCCACAATCGCTTCCGATGTTGGACTTATTGTTACCACTTCATTTATTGTGTTTCGTAACGTATCCACAATCGTTTCCGATGTCGGACTTACAGTCACTCTCTCATTTGATGAAGTTGGTAACGTATCCGCAATCTTTTTAGATGCTGGACTTACTATTACTACCTCATTTGGCCTTAAGTTACTTTTGGTACTTTACTTACATTAAGGTACTTTACTTACATTAAGTTTGTGTAGGGTTCCCAGATTACTGGCCTGTTCTGGGCCTTTGCCAGTTTCCCTGGCGATTGCCTTGAAACTTTTCCCAATTTCTCTTCGCCTCACAATCTCGTATAATATGTCCCGGTCTGTTACACCAGTGGCATGTTATTGGATCCCTTCGTTGAGGTCGATTGTCTCTGGCATTGTGTGAAGGGTTTTCCAACCTCCTTTGAGTGAAATTCTGTTGCGTTGGGCCCCAGCGATTACTATTCTTACTTTCGCTTGCACTATTTGTTTGTTGTTGCTGCGTATATCCCTGTCGTCCCCACTGGGGTGATCCACGTGACGAGTTCTTATTCTGCATATTCTGCGCCTGCGGCTTCTCGCATCTCCAGTTTGGCTCATGACCGTAAACCAAGCATTTCTCGTAATAAGGTGTATTTTTCCTTATCAGACATTCATCCCTGGTATGGCCTTTCTTGTTGCAGAAACTGCACATAATCTTAAGTTTGGGGTTATCGCTGCGTTCTGCACTCATGGCACCGCCCCCTTTTCCTGATAAATTCACTCCCATTCGATTACTCGAACGGTATTCATTTGCCGCATTTGGTTATATTGGGGAACTATTTCTGGGCTGTACATAAGTAGAATCTCCCAGCTCCCATACGGGATTCATACCCGCTATTCGCTTCCCTTGTGTACCTGGCCAACCCCCTTGGCTGAAGTGTGATCTGCTAACAACTTCATACAAATTCAATGCCAGATCTACCAGCTTCTCCAAATTTGTTTCCGAAGAACCTACCAGTCTCATCCTCAGGGTAGGGTCCTGTAATCCTAATGTGAAAGTCCTTGTTATTGAGGCAGCTACCTCTTCTCGCAGAGCCTGATCCCCTGAACCCTTATAATGGTCCGATATATAGTCCTCGGCCTGCGTTCGTAAATCAATTAGCTTCTCAGCGAATTCCCTGATACCTTCTGTATCTCCGCCATCACAGTGTCCAGTGAGTACAGAGCTTATGTCGTGGTGACTTGCTTTCCTCTCAATAGAGTATACGCACTACCGTGAGGCCTCTGTTTCACGCAAGCAATGAAATCTTGCATTTCTGTATTACTGATGCCCCTCTTGGCTAATTCGCACCCTTCTATGAACTTGTAGACCTCCCCTCTCAAGTCGGGTGATCTCGTCCCTGAAAACAGAGGTACCAACCTACTAACAGATTTAGAAACTTCCTCGATACCCATTTTTTCTTTTATTTGTAAAGCTGAAGGAAAGGAAATAGAGTTGCTTTGTTTTGGACTGTTCACTTGGGCAACAGCTTCCTTATGGAGCAGCGTTTGGTCATGGGCCAGCTCCAGCTCTTGTTTTAGAAGCCTATTCTCTTCTTTTAGCTCTTGGAGTCTCCGGCATGCCTGTTCCAACGACGAAAAGTCCTCCTTACTCCGCTGTCTTGGCGTCCTATCCTCCGCTGACGTAGAAAGTCCTGTATTTTGTAGGCGCTCCCTAAGGTCGTTTCTTTCGGCTTTCAATTCTGCTAACTGGTTCGCTTCTATCTCCCTTTCCGCCAGATGGTTTTCGTATCTGTTTTTTAAATATCCGAATTGTCGTTTCCAATTTTTTATTTCCTCCACGTAGTTCTGGTTCCTATGGTCTACGAAATTTAATAATTCATCTAGAACGGCATCTGCCTGTTCTACCTTTGAATTACTGCTGTCCCTGTTTAATTTGGCTTTAATTAATTCTATGTTTCCTTATTATTTATTGTTAAATTCAAATCTAACCATATCTTATCTATAAATATATCTATTTGTCCTAACAAATCATTATATTCCCTATTTAATATCAAAAATTTTTCTTCCCATTCACTTACTATTTCCATTAAGCTAATTTAATTAGCTTGGCTGCGATTAAAACTGCAGTAGTCAGCAACTCACTTCCTTGTCACTACTGACCTACTTCAATTAACAAAAATAAGGTCAACAAAAACAAGGTCAGAGTAAGTGGCCGCATTAAAATCGAGCGTCGAATTTCTTTATTCCTACGGTCGTTCACCGTTCGCTCACTACGCGGAAACAAAAAGTTAACCTTGAAGCGATGATCGCGTTTCAAGGTTTAACCAAATAAAACACCCGAACTCGTGTTCGAATTTTTATAAACAGATGATTTATTTTTATCTAAAAGCTAAATACATTTATTTTTCCTTTCTAAATAAAATTTCATTTTTATTTAACTTCTACTAGGTTTAGATGTACACTTCACTGCACATATTCAATTTATACATTACCTTTTGTGGTTTGTTTTTTGTTCACTTTAATATCGGGCAGCGGGGCCAAAGAAAGAAAATTACTGACACTTCAGGATTGGAAAACGCGTAACAAGACAAAGTTCATTGCGTTAAACTTTGTTAAAACACGCGCGGTATGGTTTTTTTTTTTGACAATTTTTGGGACAAACATTTGGGAACCAATTTCCACTGAACCCAATGTCCCTTTTCTTAAAATAATTCCCCAAAATCCCAAAATAATTCTGTAAAACGTTGAGAGGAATTATTTTTCCCTCTGGTTAGTTTGAGGTGTACAAAAAAAAATCAACCCGGCATAATATGCCACTGGGTCGGACTCTTCTGCAATTGGTGCTGGCTTCAACCAGGACCAATTCCATTCGAGCTTGTGTTGGTGTAACAATCCCCCCAAAGCCAGACTCAGCCTCAGGTTAAAGGGTAAAGGAGTCTTGCCCAGGATTTTGTTAGTACACAAAAAAAAATTTTAATATAAAATTATAACAGATCTTAATAATAATTAATTCATTAAAAATTTTAAAGAAATAGTATTATACGTGCTCGTTATTTTCTGCACTGTATTGTGATTATCACACTTTACATAAAAATTAATAGATTTTCATATTATCTAGAAAATGGAACAGAATACCTCACTCATATTCAACTATTTTCGTGATTATAATTACTAGAAAATATTTTCAATGGTAATATTAAAGTTAATTAAAAAAAACATATTTACAATTATAATTTAAACAGCAATGTTTATGCCTCATCATGAACGAAATTTCAAAATAAAGTAAAATAAAACACAATTATTTTTACAATCCTGATTCAGACAGCAGTGTTTATGGCTCATCGTGTAGTTGTAAACTACTACCAATTGACATAAACAAGCAAACATAATATTTACTGCTACAAATGCAAAAGCGTATTCTATTGGATCTTATTTTATCTTCCTGAAATACTTTGTCGCGTTTCGAACTTCTTCGAAATTTAGATATTGGCCCCTGGTCAGAAAATTGATGTATCAATAAAAATTTGGATCGCTATTTTAAATTTTTGGTTGGTGCTGTGGCATAATCTCATAGCTTTTTTTAAAAAAGAAAAAAAAAATGTTGTCTGCAGTTGCAAAATTTATCCTCAAGTAATGTTAATTTTAAAATTTGGTGAATGTTTTCATTTAAAAAAAAACAAAGAACTCACCGAGACTTTCCCAAGCTCAGTCTCTCCGCTTCCTTGTTTCTACGCTTCTTCCTGGCATAAAATTTTTTATACTGCACTAATTTTTTTTCTTTTTAAAATATTTTTACTTTTTCTTTTATTTATATATTTTATTTATATATCATTTCTATTCAATTTTAATTGTATTTAATTTTCACCTCAGCTTTTGAGCTTTATTAAAATTTTCATAATTCTATTCTTTTTCCATTTAAAATCAGTTTCCTTTTCACTTTGACTTCACTTTTCTTAATTTTCCCTTTTTAAATTCACTTACTAAAAACTTTCTTTAAACTTCCGCGATCTTCGGTTCGCGGACCGGCTGCGCCAAATATGTTGTGGTATCCTACCGGCTGCGCCAAATATGTTGTGGTATCCTACCGGCTGCGCCAAATATGTTGTGGTATCCTACCGGTGAAGGACACCCACGACATATTAAATTACACTTTAAATAATGTGGTATCCTTCCGTTGAAGGATACCCGCGGCAAAGCAAACACTACTTTTTAAAATTTTAATGCGGACGCGACGTCCGCTCTTTATTAAAATTCAAATTAGACTCTTTTCTTAATATTCAAACAAATTACTAGCCAGCTCGCGACGTCCGCTCTTTATTAAAATTCAAATTAGACTCTTTTCTTAATATTCAAACAAATTACTAGCCAGCTCGGTTGAGCCGGCTAAGTGGGTCAATCGCTGCACTTTGTCCCATTGTGCAATATGCCTTTCTTGCAGAATTGGAATTCTGCTAGAAATTATTGGCTGTTGGGCAAGTGGGAGTTTCGCAATTTAAACTTTGATGCCTCTTGTTTATTTGACTTGTTATTTTGAAAAAAAGATGCACTTGCGCAATTTCAATTCTACTTTGAATTTATTGAACTGTGATCGAGAAGCAACCACAGTTTGGCCTAAAAGTATGCCTTCCGAAAAAATAGCTGCAAGCCTCCACGTTGGAAGTATGCAGCATAAGATGACAAAGTACTGTCCTAATAAAGAAACTAGCAATGTTAACTAGATTTAACTGCGCTGGTTTAGGGTGTGCAGATTGACTCACAACATCCCTCCACCCTTAGGGAAAGAAAAAATTAATATCGTGAAGCGATATCAATTTTTTCTGTACATAGTTATACAGGTGTCGCTTAAAACTAAGTCTCTAAAACTGTTTAATTTAACTCTACCTTAAGTTCTACCTTAGTGTATCCGTTGATTGTAGTATTTATAACCCTGTTGCTCATATGGACCGTGTGTTGTGTTGTCGTGGATGTTGTGTGTTTCGTCATGCAGCTCCCGGACTTGTTTCCATGCACTGTCTAGGCTGTACCAACCGCTGTACTTATCGCAGTTGTAGACATTGGTTCCTAGATTATCCTGTTACACTTAGCGAACCAACAGCACCATGAACTCAGACCACGAAAGTATCCCGTCCACCACAACCATCGGTTTGTACTTTGAACTGCATTCCAATCAGAGAAATTAAACTGCAGCCAACTTCATTGCTATTCTCATTGCGTCCTTTCTAGTTAACTAATTAGATTCGTCAGGTGAGATCAATTCGCCTTCTGTAACGACTGTTTGGACGGAATTTGTGTGCAAAAGTGCAATTGAGCACAATCAAGCTCGGAAGGGATATAGTGTAATATTCGTAGCTGTGGGACTGCAGCCTGGTTCGGCGTTAGAGATAAGAGATGACTTATTGTCCCGATATAAACTGCATGTGTGGTCTGTTCATTGCCTTTCAGACTCATCTTCCTTCTTCTCAGATTCGAGTTCTACATTCTTGGCGTCATCCAGGAAATTAATTGGTAATCACGGCATTCAAATTTTGGAGTTTTCTGTCGCCGTTGTTGTTGTTGCTTTTATTCCTTAACTTGCTGCGATGTTGTTGTTGCTGAGGGTTTTACTCGCTGTCGACGTTGTTGTGTTTTCTTCGTGTTGTTTTGTTGTTGTTGCAATTTTGCAATTTTGGAGCTGGTTTATTGGTGGCCGAACACTGCGATTGTATTGTTGTTGTTGCTCTTGTTGTTTTTGGTGTTGTTGACTTAATTAATAAATGTTGACTCTTTAATAAATATAAATTACATTTCCTTAACTATTTATATACAAATCTATAAAATGGATCCCATTTATTTCACAATTATTTTAATGATTTTAGCTATTTGGGATTTTCCTACTCAACAAAAACTATTTGAAAGTTAACTTGAAGGGACAAGCATGAATCATTAAACTTATTGCTATTATATATAGTACTTGTAACTAAAATTATTTTATTAACTATTAATTTGTAACAATAAATATCCTTAATAATTCAATATTTTCATTTATATAGTAATTAAATATTTCTTATCAATTTGATTACAATATCATTTTGTTCTTCTTTTACTCATTTTAACATCGTTTTAATAAGCAAATTTTCTTGCTTGCTGAAACGATTTTTTTTTTGTTTCTCTCTTTTGTTTCTTTTTAAATTTTACTTTTTTCGTTATTAAACGTTCGCAATTAAACGCGTCGCAAGCATAATGTGCTTGCGGAGTGCAATGCCCTAAAAAATGGCTTGAAACAAATCTTCCTCATGTTTGTTTTTTTCTTTTTTTAAGTTTCGGATTTCTTTGCAAGCATAATTTTAACTTCTAAGTGCAATGCCCTGAAGGCGGCTTGAAGCAATTCTTGCCCAGGTTTTTTTTTATTTCTGGTTTTGAATTTCTTCAGTTTTCAAAAACCTGGGACGTTGCCATTTTGGAGCAACGAGGTAATTTGTACCCTTTATTGTAAAAGTGTTGTAATTTGCGTTTAAGTAAACAAATTTTGCTTACTGAAACGCACGTAGTTAAAAGTTAGCGGTTAGTTTAAATTAGTTGTGTTGGTAAAAAATTTTCCTCTTTTATTTTCTTGTCTTTCCTTTTTTTTTCTTAAACATGTTTTTTATATTTCAGTTTTTTTTCTCTTATTTTTTTCCACATCTTTTTCTATTTCTGTATTTCTTCTTTTTTTTTTTAAACTCAAGTTTGTTCTTATTGTAATATAACTTCTTTTCTTTATGTTTTTCATTTTAATTTTTGTTTTTCTCTTTTTTTTCTTGTTTTCTTTTTTCAACATTTAGGGTTAGCTTGTAAGTAAGTTTTCGAATCGTTGGACATTGTTTTAGGCCATCTTTGCCAATGTCATATCCTTTGGAGTTGTGAGGATTGCCTTCTTCTCGGACCAATTTCCATCGTATCAACTAAAGTTGAATTCGGCTATCCTAAATCAAATATTTAATACATATAGTCTAGAGTAAGACGAATGAAATACTCTAAAATGGATCGGGATTACTTTTAACTCGCGTCCAATATGTCTTCCATATTGGTTTGAGTCTTTAAGTAATGTACTGTGTAATATGTATTCACATATTAGCCTGATCTATTTTTCATATTTCCACATTGTTTCGACTAAATTGATATAGCCGAAAAATGCGTTTAGACTCTTAGTGACAAATTCTGATACACGATATTTAATTAACATTATTAACTATATTATTATAGTTTTAACAAAAATTTTTATTATTAACTCTAATATATCTAACTCTAATGGTCTTAAGACCAATCATATTTACAATTTTTATTAATTAAACTCCTTTTTTTTTTTTTTTTTTTTTTAAATTCTTCTACTAATGTTTCTTCTTCGATTTTTCACATGTATGGCCATGTAATTCATATTAGCTTGTTAACTGCAAGTTGTTAAGATTTGTGAAATCCGATGCGAAATTTTGGTTAAAGGCAAAATCATGTCCGCTTGATTCTAATACGGGTACAAAAATTTTACACTTTTCCAGATTAACCAGTTTTCCCTGGTATATTACTGGTGGAATTCTCTTCTGGTGCACTACTGTTTGCATGTCACCTGTGTCTACGTTGAGAACTTCATTCACAATATTATCTTTAAGTAAGCTATTGTTGGCGTCTGTATCAACTAGCAGAATGAGTTTTTTACTTCTGGCCTCTTCGCAAGGCAACTCAATAAACACGTCATTTATATTAGATTGTTCCCAGTTAGACACTTCCCCCTCAATCTTCTTATTTTCATTATGCAAGCCACGAACATGAACACTCGCATTCACACCTCGATTTGGCAGCTCAGGTAAAGAAATTCTCTCTTTGGCCACTGTTTTCGTTGTATCTTCCACCTCTCTACCTTTCTGTAATTTTGCTGAAGTTGGCAACGTATCAACAATCTCTTCAGACGTAGGTCTCACTGTTACTACTTCAGTTATCGAGGCTGGTAACGTATCCACAATCGCTTCCGATGTTGGACTTACTGTTACCACTTCATTTATTGTGTTTCGTAACGTATCCACAATCGTTTCCGATGTCGGACTTACAGTCACTCTCTCATTTGATGAAGTTGGTAACGTATCCGCAATCTTTTTAGATGCTGGACTTACTATTACTACCTCATTTGGCCTTAAGTTACTTTTGGTACTTTACTTACATTAAGGTACTTTACTTACATTAAGTTTGTGTAGGGTTCCCAGATTACTGGCCTGTTCTGGGCCTTTGCCAGTTTCCCTGGCGATTGCCTTGAAACTTTTCCCAATTTCTCTTCGCCTCACAATCTCGTATAATATGTCCCGGTCTGTTACACCAGTGGCATGTTATTGGATCCCTTCGTTGAGGTCGATTGTCTCTGGCATTGTGTGAAGGGTTTTCCAACCTCCTTTGAGTGAAATTCTGTTGCGTTGGGCCCCAGCGATTACTATTCTTACTTTCGCTTGCACTATTTGTTTGTTGTTGCTACGTATATCCCTGTCGTCCCCACTGGGGTGGTCCCCGTGACGAGTTCTTATTCTGCATATTCTGCGCCTGCGGCTTCTCGCATCTCCAGTTTGGCTCATGACCGTAAACCAAGCATTTCTCGTAATAAGGTGTATTTTTCCTTATCAGACATTCATCCCTGGTATGGCCTTTCTTGTTGCAGAAACTGCACATAATTTTAAGTTTGGGGTTATCGCTACGTTCTGCACTCATGGTACCGCCCCCCTTTCCTGATAAATTCACTCCCATTCGATTACTCGAACGGTATTCATTTGCCGCATTTGGTTATATTGGGGAACTATTTCTGGGCTGTACATAAGTAGAATCTCCCAGCTCCCATACGGGATTCATACCCGCTATTCGCTTCCCTTGTGTACCTGGCCAACCCCCTTGGCTGAAGTGTGATCTGCTAACAACTTCATACAAATTCAATGCCAGATCTACCAGCTTCTCCAAATTTGTTTCCGAAGAACCTACCAGTCTCATCCTCAGGGTAGGGTCCTGTAATCCTAATGTGAAAGTCCTTGTTATTGAGGCAGCTACCTCTTCTCGCAGAGCCTGATCCCCTGAACCCTTATAATGGTCCGATATATAGTCTTCGGCCTGCGTTCGTAAATCAATTAGCTTCTCAGCGAATTCCCTGATACCTTCTGTATCTCCGCCATCACAGTGTCCAGTGAGTACAGAGCTTCTGTCGTGGTGACTTGCTTCCCTCTCAATAGAGTATACGCACTACCGTGAAGCCTCTGGTTCACGCAAGCAATGAAATCTTGCATTTCTGTATTACTGATGCCCCTCTTGGCTAATTCGCACCCTTCTATGAACTTGTAGACCTCCCCTCTCAAGTCGGGTGATCTCGTCCCTGAAAACAGAGGTACCAACCTACTAACAGATTTAGAAATTTCCTCGATACCCATTTTTTCTTTTATTTGTAAAGCTGAAGGAAAGGAAATAGAGTTGCTTTGTTTTGGACTGTTCACTTGGGCAACAGCTTCCTTATGGAGCAGCGTTTGGTCATGGGCCAGCTCCAGCTCTTGTTTTAGAAGCCTATTCTCTTCTTTTAGCTCTTGGAGTCTCCGGCATGCCTGTTCCAACGACGAAAAGTCCTCCTTACTCCGCTGTCTTGGCGTCCTATCCTCCGCTGACGTAGAAAGTCCTGTATTTTGTAGGCGCTCCCTAAGGTCGTTTCTTTCGGCTTTCAATTCTGCTAACTGGTTCGCTTCTATCTCCCTTTCCGCCAGATGGTTTTCGTATCTGTTTTTTAAATATTCGAATTGTCGTTTCCAATTTTTTATTTCCTCCACGTAGTTCTGGTTCCTATGGTCTACGAAATTTAATAATTCATCTAGAACGGCATCTGCCTGTTCTACCTTTGAATTACTGCTGGCCCTGTTTAATTTGGCTTTAATTAATTCTATGTTTCCTTATTATTTATTGTTAAATTCAAATCTAACCATATCTTATCTATAAATCTATCTATTTGTCCTAACAAATCATTATATTCCCTATTTAATATCAAAAATTTTTCTTCCCATTCACTTACTATTTCCATTAAGCTAATTTAATTAGCTTGGCTGCGATTAAAACTGCAGTAGTCAGCAACTCACTTCCTTGTCACTACTGACCTACTTCAATTAACAAAAATAAGGTCAACAAAAACAAGGTCAGAGTAAGTGGCCGCATTAAAATCGACCGTCGAATTTCTTTATTCCTACGGTCGTTCACCGTTCGCTCACTACGCGGAAACAAAAAGTTAACCTTGAAGCGATGATCGCGTTTCAAGGTTTAACCAAATAAAACACCCGAACTCGTGTTCGAATTTTTATAAACAGATGATTTATTTTTATCAAAAAGCTAAATCATTTATTTTTCCTTTCTAAATAAAATTTCATTTTTATTTAACTTCTACTAGGTTTAGATGTACACTTCACTGCACATATTCAATTTATACATTACCTTTTATGGTTTGTTTTTTGTTCACTTTAATATCGGTCAGCGGGGCCAACGAAAGAAAATTACTGACACTTCAGGATTGGAAAACGCATAACAAGACAAAGTTCATTGCGTTAAACTTTGTTAAAACACGCGCGGTATGGTTTTTTTTGACAATTTTTGGGACAAACATTTGGGAACCAATTTCCACTGAACCCAATGTCCCTTTTCTTAAAATAATTCCCCAAAATCCCAAAATAATTCTGTAAAACGTTGAGAGGAATTATTTTTCCCTCTGGTTAGTTTGAGGTGTACAAAAAAAAATCAACCCGGCATAATATGCCACTGGGTCGGACTCTCCTGCAATTGGTGCTGGCTTCAACCAGGACCAATTCCATTCGAGCTTGTGTTGGTGTAACAATCCCCCAAAGCCAGACTCAGCCTCAGGTTAAAGGGTAAAGGAGTCTTGCCCAGGATTGAGTTTTGTTAGTACACAAAAAAAAAATTTTAATATAAAATTATAACAGATCTTAATAATAATTAATTCATTAAAAATTTTAAAGAAATAGTATTATACGTGCTCGTTATTTTCTGCACTGTATTGTGATTATCACACTTTACATAAAAATTAATAGATTTTCATATTATCTAGAAAATGGAACAGAATACCTCACTCATATTCAACTATTTTCGTGATTATAATTACTAGAAAATATTTTCAATGGTAATATTAAAGTTAATTAAAAAAAACATATTTACAATTATAATTTAAACAGCAATGTTTATGCCTCATCATGAACGAAATTTCAAAATAAAGTAAAATAAAACACAATTATTTTTACAATCCTGATTCAGACAGCAGTGTTTATGGCTCATCGTGTAGTTGTAAACTACTACCAATTGACATAAACAAGCAAACATAATATTTACTGCTACAAATGCAAAAGCGTATTCTATTGGATCTTATTTTATCTTCCTGAAATACTTTGTCGCGTTTCGAACTTCTTCGAAATTTAGATATTGGAACCTGGTCAGAAAATTGATGTATCAATAAAAATTTGGATCGCTATTTTAAATTTTTGGTTGGTGCTGTGGCATAATCTCATAGCTTTTTTTTAAAAAAGAAAAAAAAATGTTGTCTGCAGTTGCAAAATTTATCCTCAAGTAATGTTAATTTTAAAATTTGGTGAATGTTTTCATTTAAAAAAAAACAAAGAACTCACCGAGACTTTCCCAAGCTCAGTCTCTCCGCTTCCTTGTTTCTACGCTTCTTCCTGGCATAAAATTTTTTATACTGCACTAATTTTTTTTCTTTTTAAAATATTTTTACTTTTTCTTTTATTTATATATTTTATTTATATATCATTTCTATTCAATTTTAATAGTATTTAATTTTCACCTCAGCTTTTGAGCTTTATTAAAATTTTCATAATTCTATTCTTTTTCCATTTAAAATCAGTTTCCTTTTCACTTTGACTTCACTTTTCTTAATTTTCCCTTTTTAAATTCACTTACTAAAAACTTTCTTTAAACTTCCGCGATCTTCGGTTCGCGGACCGGCTGCGCCAAATATGTTGTGGTATCCTACCGGCTGCGCCAAATATGTTGTGGTATCCTACCGGCTGCGCCAAATATGTTGTGGTATCCTACCGGTGAAGGACACCCACGACATATTAAATTACACTTTAAATAATGTGGTATCCTTCCGTTGAAGGATACCCGCGGCAAAGCAAACACTACTTTTTAAAATTTTAATGCGGACGCGACGTCCGCTCTTTATTAAAATTCAAATTAGACTCTTTTCTTAATATTCAAACAAATTACTAGCCAGCTCGCGACGTCCGCTCTTTATTAAAATTCAAATTAGACTCTTTTCTTAATATTCAAACAAATTACTAGCCAGCTCGGTTGAGCCGGCTAAGTGGGTCAATCGCTGCACTTTGTCCCATTGTGCAATATGCCTTTCTTGGAGAATTGGAATTCTGCTAGAAATTATTGGCTGTTGGGCAAGTGGGAGTTTCGCAATTTAAACTTTGATGCCTCTTGTTTATTTGACTTGTTATTTTGAAAAAAAGATGCACTTGCGCAATTTCAATTCTACTTTGAATTTATTGAACTGTGATCGAGAAGCAACCACAGTTTGGCCTAAAAGTATGCCTTCCGAAAAAATAGCTGCAAGCCTCCACGTTGGAAGTATGCAGCATAAGATGACAAAGTACTGTCCTAATAAAGAAACTATCAATGTTAACTAGATTTAACTGCGCTGGTTTAGGGTGTGCAGATTGACTCACAACATCCCTCCACCCTTAGGGAAAGAAAAAATTAATATCGTGAAGTGATATCAATTTTTTCTGTACATAGTTATACAGGTGTCGCTTAAAACTAAGTCTCTAAAACTGTTTAATTTAACTCTACCTTAAGTTCTACCTTAGTGTATCCGTTGATTGTAGTATTTATAACCCTGTTGCTCATATGGACCGTGTGTTGTGTTGTCGTGGATGTTGTGTGTTTCGTCATGCAGCTCCCGGACTTGTTTCCATGCACTGACTAGGCTGTACCAACCGCTGTACTTATCGCAGTTGTAGACATTGGTTCCTGGATTATCCTGTTACACTTAGCGAACCAACAGCACCATGAACTCAGACCACGAAAGTATCCCGTCCACCACAACCATCGGTTTGTACTTTGAACTGCATTCCAATCAGAGAAATTAAACTGCAGCCAACTTCATTGCTATTCTCATTGCGTCCTTTCTAGTTAACTAATTAGATTCGTCAGGTGAGATCAATTCGCCTTCTGTAACGACTGTTTGGACGGAATTTGTGTGCAAAAGTGCAATTGAGCACAATCAAGCTCGGAAGAGATATAGTGTAATATTCGTAGCTGTGGGACTGCAGCCTGGTTCGGCGTTAGAGATAAGAGATGACTTATTGTCCCGATATAAACTGCATGTGTGGTCTGTTCATTGCCTTTCAGACTCATCTTCCTTCTTCTCAGATTCGAGTTCTACATTCTTGGCGTCATCCAGGAAATTAATTGGTAATCACGGCATTCAAATTTTGGAGTTTTCTGTCGCCGTTGTTGTTGTTGCTTTTATTCCTTAACTTGCTGCGATGTTGTTGTTGCTGAGGGTTTTACTCGCTGTCGACGTTGTTGTGTTTTCTTCGTGTTGTTTTGTTGTTGTTGCAATTTTGCAATTTTGGAGCTGGTTTATTGGTGGCCGAACACTGCGATTGTATTGTTGTTGTTGCTCTTGTTGTTTTTGGTGTTGTTGACTTAATTAATAAATGTTGACTCTTTAATAAATATAAATTACATTTCCTTAACTATTTATATACAAATCTATAAAATGGATCCCATTTATTTCACAATTATTTTAATGATTTTAGCTATTTGGGATTTTCCTACTCAACAAAAACTATTTGAAAGTTAACTTGAAGGGACAAGCATGAATCATTAAACTTATTGCTATTATATATAGTACTTGTAACTAAAATTATTTTATTAACTATTAATTTGTAACAATAAATATCCTTAATAATTCAATATTTTCATTTATATAGTAATTAAATATTTCTTATCAATTTGATTACAATATCATTTTGTTCTTCTTTTACTCATTTTAACATCGTTTTAATAAGCAAATTTTCTTGCTTGCTGAAACGATTTTTTTTTGTTTCTCTCTTTTGTTTCTTTTTAAATTTTACTTTTTTCGTTATTAAACGTTCGCAATTAAACGCTTCGCAAGCATAATGTGCTTGCGGAGTGCAATGCCCTAAAAAATGGCTTGAAACAAATCTTCCTCATGTTTGTTTTTTTCTTTTTTTAGGTTTCGGATTTCTTTGCAAGCATAATTTTAACTTCTAAGTGCAATGCCCTGAAGGCGACTTGAAGCAATTCTTCCCCAGGTTTTTTTTTTTATTTCTGGTTTTGAATTTCTTCAGTTTTCAAAAACCTGGGACGTTGCCATTTTGGAGCAACGAGGTAATTTGTACCCTTTCTTGTAAAAGTGTTGTAATTTGCGTTTAAGTAAAGAAATTTTGCTTACTGAAACGCACGTAGTTAAAAGTTAGCGGTTAGTTTAAATTAGTTGTGTTGGTAAAAAATTTTCCTCTTTCATTTTCTTGTCTTTCCTTTTTTTTTCTTAAACATGTTTTTTATATTTCAGTTTTTTTTCTCTTATTTTTTTCCACATCTTTTTCTATTTCTGTATTTCTTCTTTTTTTTTTAAACTCAAGTTTGTTCTTATTGTAATATAACTTCTTTTCTTTATGTTTTTCATTTTAATTTTTGTTTTTCTCTTTTTTTTTCTTGTTTTCTTTTTTCAACATTTAGGGTTAGCTTGTAAGTAAGTTTTCGAATCGTTGGACATTGTTTTAGGCCATCTTTGCCAATGTCATATCCTTTGGAGTTGTGAGGATTGCCTTCTTCTCGGACCAATTTCCATCGTATCAACTAAAGTTGAATTCGGCTATCCTAAATCAAATATTTAATACATATAGTCTAGAGTAAGACGAATGAAATACTCTAAAATGGATCGGGATTACTTTTAACTCGCGTCCAATATGTCTTCCATATTGGTTTGAGTCTTTAAGTAATGTACTGTGTAATATGTATTCACATATTAGCCTGATCTATTTTTCATATTTCCACATTGTTTCGACTAAATTGATATAGCCGAAAAATGCGTTTAGACTCTTAGTGACAAATTCTGATACACGATATTTAATTAACATTATTAACTATATTATTATAGTTTTAACAAAAATTTTTATTATTAACTCTAATATATCTAACTCTAATGGTCTTAAGACCAATCATATTTACAATTTTTATTAATTAAACCCCTCTTTTTTTTTTTTTTTTGATTTAAATTCTAGTCTTCTACTAATGTTTCTTCTTCGATTTTTCACATGTATGGCCATGTAATTCATATTAGCTTGTTTACTTAACTGCAAGTTGTTAAGATTTGTGAAATCCGATGCGAAATTTTGGTTAAAGGCAAAATCATGTCCGCTTGATTCTAATACGGGTACAAAAATTTTACCCTTTTCCAGATTAACCAGTTTTCCCTGGTATATTACTGGTGGAATTCTCTTCTGGTGCACTACTGTTTGCATGTCACCTGTGTCTACGTTGAGAACTTCATTCACAATATTATCTTTAAGTAAGCTATTGTTGGCGTCTATATCAACTAGCATAATGAGTTTTTTACTTCTGGCCTCTTCGCAAGGCAACTCAATAAACACGTCATTTATATTAGATTGTTCCCAGTTAGACACTTCCCCCTCAATCTTCTTATTTTCATTATGCAAGCTACGAACATGAACACTCGCATTCACACCTCGATTTGGCAGCTCAGGTAAAGAAATTCTCTCTTTGGCCACTGTTTTCGTTGTATCTTCCACCTCTCTACCTTTCTGTAATTTTGCTGAAGTTGGCAACGTATCCACAATCTCTTCAGACGTAGGACTCACTGTTACTACTTCAGTTATCGAGGCTGGTAACGTATCCACAATCGCTTCCGATATTGGACTTCCTGTTACCACTTCATTTATTGTGTTTCGTAACGTATCCACAATCGTTTCCGATGTCGGACTTACAGTCACTCTCTCATTTGATGAAGTTGGTAACGTATCCGCAATCTTTTTAGATGCTGGACTTACTATTACTACCTCATTTGGCCTTAAGTTACTTTTGGTACTTTACTTACATTAAGGTACTTTACTTACATTAAGTTTGTGTAGGGTTCCCAGATTACTGGCCTGTTCTGGGCCTTTGCCAGTTTCCCTGGCGATTGCCTTGAAACTTTTCCCAATTTCTCTTCGCCTCACAATCTCGTATAATATGTCCCGGTCTGTTACACCAGTGGCATGTTATTGGATCCCTTCGTTGAGGTCGATTGTCTCTGGCATTGTGTGAAGGGTTTTCCAACCTCCTTTGAGTGAAATTCTGTTGCGTTGGGCCCCAGCGATTACTATTCTTACTTTCGCTTGCACTATTTGTTTGTTGTTGCTGCGTATATCCCTGTCGTCCCCACTGGGGTGATCCCCGTGACGAGTTCTTATTCTGCATATTCTGCGCCTGCGGCTTCTCGCATCTCCAGTTTGGCTCATGACCGTAAACCAAGCATTTCTCGTAATAAGGTGTATTTTTCCTTATCAGACATTCATCCCTGGTATGGCCTTTCTTGTTGCAGAAACTGCACATAATTTTAAGTTTGGGGTTATCGCTACGTTCTGCACTCATGGCACCGCCCCCTTTTCCTGATAAATTCACTCCCATTCGATTACTCGAACGGTATTCATTTGCCGCATTTGGTTATATTGGGGAACTATTTCTGGGCTGTACATAAGTAGAATCTCCCAGCTCCCATACGGGATTCATACCCGCTATTCGCTTCCCTTGTGTACCTGGCCAACCCCCTTGGCTGAAGTGTGATCTGCTAACAACTTCATACAAATTCAATGCCAGATCTACCAGCTTCTCCAAATTTGTTTCCGAAGAACCTACCAGTCTCATCCTCAGGGTAGGGTCCTGTAATCCTAATGTGAAAGTCCTTGTTATTGAGGCAGCTACCTCTTCTCGCAGAGCCTGATCCCCTGAACCCTTATAATGGTCCGATATATAGTCCTCGGCCTGCGTTCGTAAATCAATTAGCTTCTCAGCGAATTCCCTGATACCTTCTGTATCTCCGCCATCACAGTGTCCAGTGAGTACAGAGCTTCTGTCGTGGTGACTTGCTTCCCTCTCAATAGAGTATACGCACTACCGTGAAGCCTCTGTTTCACGCAAGCAATGAAATCTTGCATTTCTGTATTACTGATGCCCCTCTTGGCTAATTCGCACCCTTCTATGAACTTGTAGACCTCCCCTCTCAAGTCGGGTGATCTCGTCCCTGAAAACAGAGGTACCAACCTACTAACAGATTTAGAAATTTCCTCGATACCCATTTTTTCTTTTATTTGTAAAGCTGAAGGAAAGGAAATAGAGTTGCTTTGTTTTGGACTGTTCACTTGGGCAACAGCTTCCTTATGGAGCAGCGTTTGGTCATGGGCCAGCTCCAGCTCTTGTTTTAGAAGCCTATTCTCTTCTTTTAGCTCTTGGAGTCTCCGGCATGCCTGTTCCAACGACGAAAAGTCCTCCTTACTCCGCTGTCTTGGCGTCCTATCCTCCGCTGACGTAGAAAGTCCTGTATTTTGTAGGCGCTCCCTAAGGTCGTTTCTTTCGGCTTTCAATTCTGCTAACTGGTTCGCTTCTATCTCCCTTTCCGCCAGATGGTTTTCGTATCTGTTTTTTAAATATCCGAATTGTCGTTTCCAATTTTTTATTTCCTCCACGTAGTTCTGGTTCCTATGGTCTACGAAATTTAATAATTCATCTAGAACGGCATCTGCCTGTTCTACCTTTGAATTACTGCTGGCCCTGTTTAATTTGGCTTTAATTAATTCTATGTTTCCTTATTATTTATTGTTAAATTCAAATCTAACCATATCTTATCTATAAATATATCTATTTGTCCTAACAAATCATTATATTCCCTATTTAATATCAAAAATTTTTCTTCCCATTCACTTACTATTTCCATTAAGCTAATTTAATTAGCTTGGCTGCGATTAAAACTGCAGTAGTCAGCAACTCACTTCCTTGTCACTACTGATCTACTTCAATTAACAAAAATAAGGTCAACAAAAACAAGGTCAGAGTAAGTGGCCGCATTAAAATCGAGCGTCGAATTTCTTTATTCCTACGGTCGTTCACCGTTCGCTCACTACGCGGAAACAAAAAGTTAACCTTGAAGCGATGATCGCGTTTCAAGGTTTAACCAAATAAAACACCCGAACTCGTGTTCGAATTTTTATAAACAGATGATTTATTTTTATCAAAAAGCTAAATACATTTATTTTTCCTTTCTAAATAAAATTTCATTTTTATTTAACTTCTACTAGGTTTAGATGTACACTTCACTGCACATATTCAATTTATACATTACCTTTTATGGTTTGTTTTTTGTTCACTTTAATATCGGTCAGCGGGGCCAACGAAAGAAAATTACTGACACTTCAGGATTGGAAAACGCGTAACAAGACAAAGTTCATTGCGTTAAACTTTGTTAAAACACGCGCGGTATGGTTTTTTTTTTGACAATTTTTGGGACAAACATTTGGGAACCAATTTCCACTGAACCCAATGTCCCTTTTCTTAAAATAATTCCCCAAAATCCCAAAATAATTCTGTAAAACGTTGAGAGGAATTATTTTTCCCTCTGGTTAGTTTGAGGTGTACAAAAAAAAATCAACCCGGCATAATATGCCACTGGGTCGGACTCTCCTGCAATTGGTGCTGGCTTCAACCAGGACCAATTCCATTCGAGCTTGTGTTGGTGTAACAATCCCCCCAAAGCCAGACTCAGCCTCAGGTTAAAGGGTAAAGGAGTCTTGCCCAGGATTGAGTTTTGTTAGTACAAAAAAAAAAAATTTTAATATAAAATTATAACAGATCTTAATAATAATTAATTCATTAAAAATTTTAAAGAAATAGTATTATACGTGCTCGTTATTTTCTGCACTGTATTGTGATTATCACACTTTACATAAAAATTAATAGATTTTCATATTATCTAGAAAATGGAACAGAATACCTCACTCATATTCAACTATTTTCGTGATTATAATTACTAGAAAATATTTTCAATGGTAATATTAAAGTTAATTAAAAAAAACATATTTACAATTATAATTTAAACAGCAATGTTTATGCCTCATCATGAACGAAATTTCAAAATAAAGTAAAATAAAACACAATTATTTTTACAATCCTGGTTCAGACAGCAGTGTTTATGGCTCATCGTGTAGTTGTAAACTACTACCAATTGACATAAACAAGCAAACATAATATTTACTGCTACAAATGCAAAAGCGTATTCTATTGGATCTTATTTTATCTTCCTGAAATACTTTGTCGCGTTTCGAACTTCTTCGAAATTTAGATATTGGAACCTGGTCAGAAAATTGATGTATCAATAAAAATTTGGATCGCTATTTTAAATTTTTGGTTGGTGCTGTGGCATAATCTCATAGCTTTTTTTTAAAAAAGAAAAAAAAATGTTGTCTGCAGTTGCAAAATTTATCCTCAAGTAATGTTAATTTTAAAATTTGGTGAATGTTTTCATTTAAAAAAAAACAAAGAACTCACCGAGACTTTCCCAAGCTCAGTCTCTCCGCTTCCTTGTTTCTACGCTTCTTCCTGGCATAAAATTTTTTATACTGCACTAATTTTTTTTCTTTTTAAAATATTTTTACTTTTTCTTTTATTTATATATTTTATTTATATATCATTTCTATTCAATTTTAATTGTATTTAATTTTCACCTCAGCTTTTGAGCTTTATTAAAATTTTCATAATTCTATTCTTTTTCCATTTAAAATCAGTTTCCTTTTCACTTTGACTTCACTTTTCTTAATTTTCCCTTTTTAAATTCACTTACTAAAAACTTTCTTTAAACTTCCGCGATCTTCGGTTCGCGGACCGGCTGCGCCAAATATGTATGTTGTGGTATCCTACCGGCTGCGCCAAATATGTTGTGGTATCCTACCGGCTGCGCCAAATATGTTGTGGTATCCTACCGGTGAAGGACACCCACGACATATTAAATTACACTTTAAATAATGTGGTATCCTTCCGTTGAAGGATACCCGCGGCAAAGCAAACACTACTTTTTAAAATTTTAATGCGGACGCGACGTCCGCTCTTTATTAAAATTCAAATTAGACTCTTTTCTTAATATTCAAACAAATTACTAGCCAGCTCGCGACGTCCGCTCTTTATTAAAATTCAAATTAGACTCTTTTCTTAATATTCAAACAAATTACTAGCCAGCTCGGTTGAGCCGGCTAAGTGGGTCAATCGCTGCACTTTGTCCCATTGTGCAATATGCCTTTCTTGGAGAATTGGAATTCTACTAGAAATTATTGGCTGTTGGGCAAGTGGGAGTTTCGCAATTTAAACTTTGATGCCTCTTGTTTATTTGACTTGTTATTTTGAAAAAAAGATGCACTTGCGCAATTTCAATTCTACTTTGAATTTATTGAACTGTGATCGAGAAGCAACCACAGTTTGGCCTAAAAGTATGCCTTCCGAAAAAATAGCTGCAAGCCTCCACGTTGGAAGTATGCAGCATAAGATGACAAAGTACTGTCCTAATAAAGAAACTATCAATGTTAACTAGATTTAACTGCGCTGGTTTAGGGTGTGCAGATTGACTCACAACATCCCTCCACCCTTAGGGAAAGAAAAAATTAATATCGTGAAGTGATATCAATTTTTTCTGTACATAGTTATACAGGTGTCGCTTAAAACTAAGTCTCTAAAACTGTTTAATTTAACTCTACCTTAAGTTCTACCTTAGTGTATCCGTTGATTGTAGTATTTATAACCCTGTTGCTCATATGGACCGTGTGTTGTGTTGTCGTGGATGTTGTGTGTTTCGTCATGCAGCTCCCGGACTTGTTTCCATGCACAGACTAGGCTGTACCAACCGCTGTACTTATCGCAGTTGTAGACATTGGTTCCTGGATTATCCTGTTACACTTAGCGAACCAACAGCACCATGAACTCAGACCACGAAAGTATCCCGTCCACCACAACCATCGGTTTGTACTTTGAACTGCATTCCAATCAGAGAAATTAAACTGCAGCCAACTTCATTGCTATTCTCATTGCGTCCTTTCTAGTTAACTAATTAGATTCGTCAGGTGAGATCAATTCGCCTTCTGTAACGACTGTTTGGACGGAATTTGTGTGCAAAAGTGCAATTGAGCACAATCAAGCTCGGAAGGGATATAGTGTAATATTCGTAGCTGTGGGACTGCAGCCTGGTTCGGCGTTAGAGATAAGAGATGACTTATTGTCCCGATATAAACTGCATGTGTGGTCTGTTCATTGCCTTTCAGACTCATCTTCCTTCTTCTCAGATTCGAGTTCTACATTCTTGGCGTCATCCAGGAAATTAATTGGTAATCACGGCATTCAAATTTTGGAGTTTTCTGTCGCCGTTGTTGTTGTTGCTTTTATTCCTTAACTTGCTGCGATGTTGTTGTTGCTGAGGGTTTTACTCGCTGTCGACGTTGTTGTGTTTTCTTCGTGTTGTTTTGTTGTTGTTGCAATTTTGCAATTTTGGAGCTGGTTTATTGGTGGCCGAACACTGCGATTGTATTGTTGTTGTTGCTCTTGTTGTTTTTGGTGTTGTTGACTTAATTAATAAATGTTGACTCTTTAATAAATATAAATTACATTTCCTTAACTATTTATATACAAATCTATAAAATGGATCCCATTTATTTCACAATTATTTTAATGATTTTAGCTATTTGGGATTTTCCTACTCAACAAAAACTATTTGAAAGTTAACTTGAAGGGACAAGCATGAATCATTAAACTTATTGCTATTATATATAGTACTTGTAACTAAAATTATTTTATTAACTATTAATTTGTAACAATAAATATCCTTAATAATTCAATATTTTCATTTATATAGTAATTAAATATTTCTTATCAATTTGATTACAATATCATTTTGTTCTTCTTTTACTCATTTTAACATCGTTTTAATAAGCAAATTTTCTTGCT
This sequence comes from Sicus ferrugineus, assembly GCA_922984085.1. Lineage (NCBI taxonomy): Eukaryota > Metazoa > Arthropoda > Insecta > Diptera > Conopidae > Sicus > Sicus ferrugineus. Next base: position 52,216,049 of record OV277348.1, read on the forward strand.
TGCTGAAACGATTTTTTTTTTGTTTCTCTCTTTTGTTTCTTTTTAAATTTTACTTTTTTCGTTATTAAACGTTCGCAATTAAACGCGTCGCAAGCATAATGTGCTTGCGGAGTGCAATGCCCTAAAAAATGGCTTGAAACAAATCTTCCTCATGTTTGTTTTTTTCTTTTTTTAGGTTTCGGATTTCTTTGCAAGCATAATTTTAACTTCTAAGTGCAATGCCCTGAAGGCGGCTTGAAGCAATTCTTCCCCAGGTTTTTTTTTATTTCTGGTTTTGAATTTCTTCAGTTTTCAAAAACCTGGGACGTTGCCATTTTGGAGCAACGAGGTAATTTGTACCCTTTCTTGTAAAAGTGTTGTAATTTGCGTTTAAGTAAACAAATTTTGCTTACTGAAACGCACGTAGTTAAAAGTTAGCGGTTAGTTTAAATTAGTTGTGTTGGTAAAAAATTTTCCTCTTTTATTTTCTTGTCTTTCCTTTTTTTTTCTTAAACATGTTTTTTATATTTCAGTTTTTTTTCTCTTATTTTTTTCCACATCTTTTTCTATTTCTGTATTTCTTCTTTTTTTTTTAAACTCAAGTTTGTTCTTATTGTAATATAACTTCTTTTCTTTATGTTTTCATTTTAATTTTTGTTTTTCTCTTTTTTTTCTTGTTTTCTTTTTTCAACATTTAGGGTTAGCTTGTAAGTAAGTTTTCGAATCGTTGGACATTGTTTTAGGCCATCTTTGCCAATGTCATATCCTTTGGAGTTGTGAGGATTGCCTTCTTCTCGGACCAATTTCCATCGTATCAACTAAAGTTGAATTCGGCTATCCTAAATCAAATATTTAATACATATAGTCTAGAGTAAGACGAATGAAATACTCTAAAATGGATCGGGATTACTTTTAACTCGCGTCCAATATGTCTTCCATATTGGTTTGAGTCTTTAAGTAATGTACTGTGTAATATGTATTCACATATTAGCCTGATCTATTTTTCATATTTCCACATTGTTTCGACTAAATTGATATAGCCGAAAAATGCGTTTAGACTCTTAGTGACAAATTCTGATACACGATATTTAATTAACATTATTAACTATATTATTATAGTTTTAACAAAAATTTTTATTATTAACTCTAATATATCTAACTCTAATGGTCTTAAGACCAATCATATTTACAATTTTTATTAATTAAACCCCTTTTTTTTTTTTTTTTTGATTTAAATTCTAGTCTTCTACTAATGTTTCTTCTTCGATTTTTCACATGTATGGCCATGTAATTCATATTAGCTTGTTTACTTAACTGCAAGTTGTTAAGATTTGTGAAATCCGATGCGAAATTTTGGTTAAAGGCAAAATCATGTCCGCTTGATTCTAATACGGGTACAAAAATTTTACCCTTTTCCAGATTAACCAGTTTTCCCTGGTATATTACTGGTGGAATTCTCTTCTGGTGCACTACTGTTTGCATGTCACCTGTGTCTACGTTGAGAACTTCATTCACAATATTATCTTTAAGTAAGCTATTGTTGGCGTCTATATCAACTAGCATAATGAGTTTTTTACTTCTGGCCTCTTCGCAAGGCAACTCAATAAACACGTCATTTATATTAGATTGTTCCCAGTTAGACACTTCCCCCTCAATCTTCTTATTTTCATTATGCAAGCTACGAACATGAACACTCGCATTCACACCTCGATTTGGCAGCTCAGGTAAAGAAATTCTCTCTTTGGCCACTGTTTTCGTTGTATCTTCCACCTCTCTACCTTTCTGTAATTTTGCTGAAGTTGGCAACGTATCCACAATCTCTTCAGACGTAGGACTCACTGTTACTACTTCAGTTATCGAGGCTGGTAACGTATCCACAATCGCTTCCGATATTGGACTTCCTGTTACCACTTCATTTATTGTGTTTCGTAACGTATCCACAATCGTTTCCGATGTCGGACTTACAGTCACTCTCTCATTTGATGAAGTTGGTAACGTATCCGCAATCTTTTTAGATGCTGGACTTACTATTACTACCTCATTTGGCCTTAAGTTACTTTTGGTACTTTACTTACATTAAGGTACTTTACTTACATTAAGTTTGTGTAGGGTTCCCAGATTACTGGCCTGTTCTGGGCCTTTGCCAGTTTCCCTGGCGATTGCCTTGAAACTTTTCCCAATTTCTCTTCGCCTCACAATCTCGTATAATATGTCCCGGTCTGTTACACCAGTGGCATGTTATTGGATCCCTTCGTTGAGGTCGATTGTCTCTGGCATTGTGTGAAGGGTTCTCCAACCTCCTTTGAGTGAAATTCTGTTGCGTTGGGCCCCAGCGATTACTATTCTTACTTTCGCTTGCACTATTTGTTTGTTGTTGCTGCGTATATCCCTGTCGTCCCCACTGGGGTGATCCCCGTGACGAGTTCTTATTCTGCATATTCTGCGCCTGCGGCTTCTCGCATCTCCAGTTTGGCTCATGACCGTAAACCAAGCATTTCTCGTAATAAGGTGTATTTTTCCTTATCAGACATTCATCCCTGGTATGGCCTTTCTTGTTGCAGAAACTGCACATAATCTTAAGTTTGGGGTTATCGCTGCGTTCTGCACTCATGGCACCGCCCCCTTTTCCTGATAAATTCACTCCCATTCGATTACTCGAACGGTATTCATTTGCCGCATTTGGTTATATTGGGGAACTATTTCTGGGCTGTACATAAGTAGAATCTCCCAGCTCCCATACGGGATTCATACCCGCTATTCGCTTCCCTTGTGTACCTGGCCAACCCCCTTGGCTGAAGTGTGATCTGCTAAAAACTTCATACAAATTCAATGCCAGATCTACCAGCTTCTCCAAATTTGTTTCCGAAGAACCTACCAGTGTCATCCTCAGGGTAGGGTCCTGTAATCCTAATGTGAAAGTCCTTGTTATTGAGGCAGCTACCTCTTCTCGCAGAGCCTGATCCCCTGAACCCTTATAATGGTCCGATATATAGTCCTCGGCCTACGTTCGTAAATCAATTAGCTTCTCAGCGAATTCCCTGATACCTTCTGTATCTCCGCCATCACAGTGTCCAGTGAGTACAGAGCTTCTGTCGTGGTGACTTGCTTTCCTCTCAATAGAGTATACGCACTACCGTGAGGCCTCTGTTTCACGCAAGCAATGAAATCTTGCATTTCTGTATTACTGATGCCCCTCTTGGCTAATTCGCACCCTTCTATGAACTTGTAGACCTCCCCTCTCAAGTCGGGTGATCTCGTCCCTGAAAACAGAGGTACCAACCTACTAACAGATTTAGAAATTTCCTCGATACCCATTTTTTCTTTTATTTGTAAAGCTGAAGGAAAGGAAATAGAGTTGCTTTGTTTTGGACTGTTCACTTGGGCAACAGCTTCCTTATGGAGCAGCGTTTGGTCATGGGCCAGCTCCAGCTCTTGTTTTAGAAGCCTATTCTCTTCTTTTAGCTCTTGGAGTCTCCGGCATGCCTGTTCCAACGACGAAAAATTTGGATCGCTATTTTAAATTTTTGGTTGGTGCTGTGGCATAATCTCATAGCTTTTTTTTAAAAAAGAAAAAAAAATGTTGTCTGCAGTTGCAAAATTTATCCTCAAGTAATGTTAATTTTAAAATTTGGTGAATGTTTTCATTTAAAAAAAAACAAAGAACTCACCGAGACTTTCCCAAGCTCAGTCTCTCCGCTTCCTTGTTTCTACGCTTCTTCCTGGCATAAAATTTTTTATACTGCACTAATTTTTTTTCTTTTTAAAATATTTTTACTTTTTCTTTTATTTATATATTTTATTTATATATCATTTCTATTCAATTTTAATTGTATTTAATTTTCACCTCAGCTTTTGAGCTTTATTAAAATTTTCATAATTCTATTCTTTTTCCATTTAAAATCAGTTTCCTTTTCACTTTGACTTCACTTTTCTTAATTTTCCCTTTTTAAATTCACTTACTAAAAACTTTCTTTAAACTTCCGCGATCTTCGGTTCGTGGACCGGCTGCGCCAAATATGTTGTGGTATCCTACCGGCTGCGCCAAATATGTTGTGGTATCCTACCGGCTGCGCCAAATATGTTGTGGTATCCTACCGGTGAAGGACACCCACGACATATTAAATTACACTTTAAATAATGTGGTATCCTTCCGTTGAAGGATACCCGCGGCAAAGCAAACACTACTTTTTAAAATTTTAATGCGGACGCGACGTCCGCTCTTTATTAAAATTCAAATTAGACTCTTTTCTTAATATTCAAACAAATTACTAGCCAGCTCGCGACGTCCGCTCTTTATTAAAATTCAAATTAGACTCTTTTCTTAATATTCAAACAAATTACTAGCCAGCTCGGTTGAGCCGGCTAAGTGGGTCAATCGCTGCACTTTGTCCCATTGTGCAATATGCCTTTCTTGCAGAATTGGAATTCTGCTAGAAATTATTGGCTGTTGGGCAAGTGGGAGTTTCGCAATTTAATCTTGCATTTCTGTATTACTGATGCCCCTCTTGGCTAATTCGCACCCTTCTATGAACTTGTAGACCTCCCCTCTCAAGTCGGGTGATCTCGTCCCTGAAAACAGAGGTACCAACCTACTAACAGATTTAGAAATTTCCTCGATACCCATTTTTTCTTTTATTTGTAAAGCTGAAGGAAAGGAAATAGAGTTGCTTTGTTTTGGACTGTTCACTTGGGCAACAGCTTCCTTATGGAGCAGCGTTTGGTCATGGGCCAGCTCCAGCTCTTGTTTTAGAAGCCTATTCTCTTCTTTTAGCTCTTGGAGTCTCCGGCATGCCTGTTCCAACGACGAAAAGTCCTCCTTACTCCGCTGTCTTGGCGTCCTATCCTCCGCTGACGTAGAAAGTCCTGTATTTTGTAGGCGCTCCCTAAGGTCGTTTCTTTCGGCTTTCAATTCTGCTAACTGGTTCGCTTCTATCTCCCTTTCCGCCAGATGGTTTTCGTATCTGTTTTTTAAATATCCGAATTGTCGTTTCCAATTTTTTATTTCCTCCACGTAGTTCTGGTTCCTATGGTCTACGAAATTTAATAATTCATCTAGAACGGCATCTGCCTGTTCTACCTTTGAATTACTGCTGGCCCTGTTTAATTTGGCTTTAATTAATTCTATGTTTCCTTATTATTTATTGTTAAATTCAAATCTAACCATATCTTATCTATAAATCTATCTATTTGTCCTAACAAATCATTATATTCCCTATTTAATATCAAAAATTTTTCTTCCCATTCACTTACTATTTCCATTAAGCTAATTTAATTAGCTTGGCTGCGATTAAAACTGCAGTAGTCAGCAACTCACTTCCTTGTCACTACTGACCTACTTCAATTAACAAAAATAAGGTCAACAAAAACAAGGTCAGAGTAAGTGGCCGCATTAAAATCGAGCGTCGAATTTCTTTATTCCTACGGTCGTTCACCGTTCGCTCACTACGCGGAAACAAAAAGTTAACCTTGAAGCGATGATCGCGTTTCAAGGTTTAACCAAATAAAACACCCGAACTCGTGTTCGAATTTTTATAAACAGATGATTTATTTTTATCTAAAAGCTAAATACATTTATTTTTCCTTTCTAAATAAAATTTCATTTTTATTTAACTTCGACTAGGTTTAGATGTACACTTCACTGCACATATTCAATTTATACATTACCTTTTATGGTTTGTTTTTTGTTCACTTTAATATCGGTCAGCGGGGCCAACGAAAGAAAATTACTGACACTTCAGGATTGGAAAACGCGTAACAAGACAAAGTTCATTGCGTTAAACTTTGTTAAAACACGCGCGGTATGGTTTTTTTTTTGACAATTTTTGGGACAAACATTTGGGAACCAATTTCCACTGAACCCAATGTCCCTTTTCTTAAAATAATTCCCCAAAATCCCAAAATAATTCTGTAAAACGTTGAGAGGAATTATTTTTCCCTCTGGTTAGTTTGAGGTGTACAAAAAAAAATCAACCCGGCATAATATGCCACTGGGTCGGACTCTCCTGCAATTGGTGCTGGCTTCAACCAGGACCAATTCCATTCGAGCTTGTGTTGGTGTAACAATCCCCCCAAAGCCAGACTCAGCCTCAGGTTAAAGGGTAAAGGAGTCTTGCCCAGGATTGAGTTTTGTTAGTACAAAAAAAAAAAATTTTAATATAAAATTATAACAGATCTTAATAATAATTAATTCATTAAAAATTTTAAAGAGAATAGTATTATACGTGCTCGTTATTTTCTGCACTGTATTGTGATTATCACACTTTACATAAAAATTAATAGATTTTCATATTATCTAGAAAATGGAACAGAATACCTCACTCATATTCAACTATTTTCGTGATTATAATTACTAGAAAATATTTTCAATGGTATAATAAAGTTAATTAAAAAAACATATTTACAATTATAATTTAAACAGCAATGTTTATGCCTCATCATGAACGAAATTTCAAAATAAAGTAAAATAAAACACAATTATTTTTACAATCCTGATTCAGACAGCAGTGTTTATGGCTCATCGTGTAGTTGTAAACTACTACCAATTGACATAAACAAGCAAACATAATATTTACTGCTACAAATGCAAAAGCGTATTCTATTGGATCTTATTTTATCTTCCTGAAATACTTTGTCGCGTTTCGAACTTCTTCGAAATTTAGATATTGGAACCTGGTCAGAAAATTGATGTATCAATAAAAATTTGGATCGCTATTTTAAATTTTTGGTTGGTGCTGTGGCATAATCTCATAGCTTTTTTTTAAAAAAGAAAAAAAAATGTTGTCTGCAGTTGCAAAATTTATCCTCAAGTAATGTTAATTTTAAAATTTGGTGAATGTTTTCATTTAAAAAAAAACAAAGAACTCACCGAGACTTTCCCAAGCTCAGTCTCTCCGCTTCCTTGTTTCTACGCTTCTTCCTGGCATAAAATTTTTTATACTGCACTAATTTTTTTTCTTTTTAAAATATTTTTACTTTTTCTTTTATTTATATATTTTATTTATATATCATTTCTATTCAATTTTAATTGTATTTAATTTTCACCTCAGCTTTTGAGCTTTATTAAAATTTTCATAATTCTATTCTTTTTCCATTTAAAATCAGTTTCCTTTTCACTTTGACTTCACTTTTCTTAATTTTCCCTTTTTAAATTCACTTACTAAAAACTTTCTTTAAACTTCCGCGATCTTCGGTTCGTGGACCGGCTGCGCCAAATATGTTGTGGTATCCTACCGGCTGCGCCAAATATGTTGTGGTATCCTACCGGCTGCGCCAAATATGTTGTGGTATCCTACCGGTGAAGGACACCCACGACATATTAAATTACACTTTAAATAATGTGGTATCCTTCCGTTGAAGGATACCCGCGGCAAAGCAAACACTACTTTTTAAAATTTTAATGCGGACGCGACGTCCGCTCTTTATTAAAATTCAAATTAGACTCTTTTCTTAATATTCAAACAAATTACTAGCCAGCTCGCGACGTCCGCTCTTTATTAAAATTCAAATTAGACTCTTTTCTTAATATTCAAACAAATTACTAGCCAGCTCGGTTGAGCCGGCTAAGTGGGTCAATCGCTGCACTTTGTCCCATTGTGCAATATGCCTTTCTTGCAGAATTGGAATTCTGCTAGAAATTATTGGCTGTTGGGCAAGTGGGAGTTTCGCAATTTAATCTTGCATTTCTGTATTACTGATGCCCCTCTTGGCTAATTCGCACCCTTCTATGAACTTGTAGACCTCCCCTCTCAAGTCGGGTGATCTCGTCCCTGAAAACAGAGGTACCAACCTACTAACAGATTTAGAAATTTCCTCGATACCCATTTTTTCTTTTATTTGTAAAGCTGAAGGAAAGGAAATAGAGTTGCTTTGTTTTGGACTGTTCACTTGGGCAACAGCTTCCTTATGGAGCAGCGTTTGGTCATGGGCCAGCTCCAGCTCTTGTTTTAGAAGCCTATTCTCTTCTTTTAGCTCTTGGAGTCTCCGGCATGCCTGTTCCAACGACGAAAAGTCCTCCTTACTCCGCTGTCTTGGCGTCCTATCCTCCGCTGACGTAGAAAGTCCTGTATTTTGTAGGCGCTCCCTAAGGTCGTTTCTTTCGGCTTTCAATTCTGCTAACTGGTTCGCTTCTATCTCCCTTTCCGCCAGATGGTTTTCGTATCTGTTTTTTAAATATCCGAATTGTCGTTTCCAATTTTTTATTTCCTCCACGTAGTTCTGGTTCCTATGGTCTACGAAATTTAATAATTCATCTAGAACGGCATCTGCCTGTTCTACCTTTGAATTACTGCTGGCCCTGTTTAATTTGGCTTTAATTAATTCTATGTTTCCTTATTATTTATTGTTAAATTCAAATCTAACCATATCTTATCTATAAATCTATCTATTTGTCCTAACAAATCATTATATTCCCTATTTAATATCAAAAATTTTTCTTCCCATTCACTTACTATTTCCATTAAGCTAATTTAATTAGCTTGGCTGCGATTAAAACTGCAGTAGTCAGCAACTCACTTCCTTGTCACTACTGACCTACTTCAATTAACAAAAATAAGGTCAACAAAAACAAGGTCAGAGTAAGTGGCCGCATTAAAATCGAGCGTCGAATTTCTTTATTCCTACGGTCGTTCACCGTTCGCTCACTACGCGGAAACAAAAAGTTAACCTTGAAGCGATGATCGCGTTTCAAGGTTTAACCAAATAAAACACCCGAACTCGTGTTCGAATTTTTATAAACAGATGATTTATTTTTATCTAAAAGCTAAATACATTTATTTTTCCTTTCTAAATAAAATTTCATTTTTATTTAACTTCGACTAGGTTTAGATGTACACTTCACTGCACATATTCAATTTATACATTACCTTTTATGGTTTGTTTTTTGTTCACTTTAATATCGGTCAGCGGGGCCAACGAAAGAAAATTACTGACACTTCAGGATTGGAAAACGCGTAACAAGACAAAGTTCATTGCGTTAAACTTTGTTAAAACACGCGCGGTATGGTTTTTTTTTTGACAATTTTTGGGACAAACATTTGGGAACCAATTTCCACTGAACCCAATGTCCCTTTTCTTAAAATAATTCCCCAAAATCCCAAAATAATTCTGTAAAACGTTGAGAGGAATTATTTTTCCCTCTGGTTAGTTTGAGGTGTACAAAAAAAAATCAACCCGGCATAATATGCCACTGGGTCGGACTCTCCTGCAATTGGTGCTGGCTTCAACCAGGACCAATTCCATTCGAGCTTGTGTTGGTGTAACAATCCCCCCAAAGCCAGACTCAGCCTCAGGTTAAAGGGTAAAGGAGTCTTGCCCAGGATTGAGTTTTGTTAGTACAAAAAAAAAAAATTTTAATATAAAATTATAACAGATCTTAATAATAATTAATTCATTAAAAATTTTAAAGAGAATAGTATTATACGTGCTCGTTATTTTCTGCACTGTATTGTGATTATCACACTTTACATAAAAATTAATAGATTTTCATATTATCTAGAAAATGGAACAGAATACCTCACTCATATTCAACTATTTTCGTGATTATAATTACTAGAAAATATTTTCAATGGTATAATAAAGTTAATTAAAAAAACATATTTACAATTATAATTTAAACAGCAATGTTTATGCCTCATCATGAACGAAATTTCAAAATAAAGTAAAATAAAACACAATTATTTTTACAATCCTGATTCAGACAGCAGTGTTTATGGCTCATCGTGTAGTTGTAAACTACTACCAATTGACATAAACAAGCAAACATAATATTTACTGCTACAAATGCAAAAGCGTATTCTATTGGATCTTATTTTATCTTCCTGAAATACTTTGTCGCGTTTCGAACTTCTTCGAAATTTAGATATTGGAACCTGGTCAGAAAATTGATGTATCAATAAAAATTTGGATCGCTATTTTAAATTTTTGGTTGGTGCTGTGGCATAATCTCATAGCTTTTTTTTAAAAAAGAAAAAAAAATGTTGTCTGCAGTTGCAAAATTTATCCTCAAGTAATGTTAATTTTAAAATTTGGTGAATGTTTTCATTTAAAAAAAAACAAAGAACTCACCGAGACTTTCCCAAGCTCAGTCTCTCCGCTTCCTTGTTTCTACGCTTCTTCCTGGCATAAAATTTTTTATACTGCACTAATTTTTTTTCTTTTTAAAATATTTTTACTTTTTCTTTTATTTATATATTTTATTTATATATCATTTCTATTCAATTTTACTTGTATTTAATTTTCACCTCAGCTTTTGAGCTTTATTAAAATTTTCATAATTCTATTCTTTTTCCATTTAAAATCAGTTTCCTTTTCACTTTGACTTCACTTTTCTTAATTTTCCCTTTTTAAATTCACTTACTAAAAACTTTCTTTAAACTTCCGCGATCTTCGGTTCGCGGACCGGCTGCGCCAAATATGTTGTGGTATCCTACCGGCTGCGCCAAATATGTTGTGGTATCCTACCGGCTGCGCCAAATATGTTGTGGTATCCTACCGGTGAAGGACACCCACGACATATTAAATTACACTTTAAATAATGTGGTATCCTTCCGTTGAAGGATACCCGCGGCAAAGCAAACACTACTTTTTAAAATTTTAATGCGGACGCGACGTCCGCTCTTTATTAAAATTCAAATTAGACTCTTTTCTTAATATTCAAACAAATTACTAGCCAGCTCGCGACGTCCGCTCTTTATTAAAATTCAAATTAGACTCTTTTCTTAATATTCAAACAAATTACTAGCCAGCTCGGTTGAGCCGGCTAAGTGGGTCAATCGCTGCACTTTGTCCCATTGTGCAATATGCCTTTCTTGCAGAATTGGAATTCTGCTAGAAATTATTGGCTGTTGGGCAAGTGGGAGTTTCGCAATTTAAACTTTGATGCCTCTTGTTTATTTGACTTGTTATTTTGAAAAAAAGATGCACTTGCGCAATTTCAATTCTACTTTGAATTTATTGAACTGTGATCGAGAAGCAACCACAGTTTGGCCTAAAAGTATGCCTTCCGAAAAAATAGCTGCAAGCCTCCACGTTGGAAGTATGCAGCATAAGACGACAAAGTACTGTCCTAATAAAGAAACTAGCAATGTTAACTAGATTTAACTGCGCTGGTTTAGGGTGTGCAGATTGACTCACAACATCCCTCCACCCTTAGGGAAAGAAAAAATTAATATCGTGAAGCGATATCAATTTTTTCTGTACATAGTTATACAGGTGTCGCTTAAAACTAAGTCTCTAAAACTGTTTAATTTAACTCTACCTTAAGTTCTACCTTAGTGTATCCGTTGATTGTAGTATTTATAACCCTGTTGCTCATATGGACCGTGTGTTGTGTTGTCGTGGATGTTGTGTGTTTCGTCATGCAGCTCCCGGACTTGTTTCCATGCACTGACTAGGCTGTACCAACCGCTGTACTTATCGCAGTTGTAGACATTGGTTCCTGGATTATCCTGTTACACTTAGCGAACCAACAGCACCATGAACTCAGACCACGAAAGTATCCCGTCCACCACAACCATCGGTTTGTACTTTGAACTGCATTCCAATCAGAGAAATTAAACTGCAGCCAACTTCATTGCTATTCTCATTGCGTCCTTTCTAGTTAACTAATTAGATTCGTCAGGTGAGATCAATTCGCCTTCTGTAACGACTGTTTGGACGGAATTTGTGTGCAAAAGTGCAATTGAGCACAATCAAGCTCGGAAGGAATATAGTGTAATATTCGTAGCTGTGGGACTGCAGCCTGGTTCGGCGTTAGAGATAAGAGATGACTTATTGTCCCGATATAAACTGCATGTGTGGTCTGTTCATTGCCTTTCAGACTCATCTTCCTTCTTCTCAGATTCGAGTTCTACATTCTTGGCGTCATCCAGGAAATTAATTGGTAATCACGGCATTCAAATTTTGGAGTTTTCTGTCGCCGTTGTTGTTGTTGCTTTTATTCCTTAACTTGCTGCGATGTTGTTGTTGCTGAGGGTTTTACTCGCTGTCGACGTTGTTGTGTTTTCTTCGTGTTGTTTTGTTGTTGTTGCAATTTTGCAATTTTGGAGCTGGTTTATTGGTGGCCGAACACTGCGATTGTATTGTTGTTGTTGCTCTTGTTGTTTTTGGTGTTGTTGACTTAATTAATAAATGTTGACTCTTTAATAAATATAAATTACATTTCCTTAACTATTTATATACAAATCTATAAAATGGATCCCATTTATTTCACAATTATTTTAATGATTTTAGCTATTTGGGATTTTCCTACTCAACAAAAACTATTTGAAAGTTAACTTGAAGGGACAAGCATGAATCATTAAACTTATTGCTATTATATATAGTACTTGTAACTAAAATTATTTTATTAACTATTAATTTGTAACAATAAATATCCTTAATAATTCAATATTTTCATTTATATAGTAATTAAATATTTCTTATCAATTTGATTACAATATCATTTTGTTCTTCTTTTACTCATTTTAACATCGTTTTAATAAACAAATTTTCTTGCTTGCTGAAACGATTTTTTTTTGTTTCTCTCTTTTGTTTCTTTTTAAATTTTACTTTTTTCGTTATTAAACGTTCGCAATTAAACGCGTCGCAAGCATAATGTGCTTGCGGAGTGCAATGCCCTAAAAAATGGCTTGAAACAAATCTCCCTCATGTTTGTTTTTTTCTTTTTTTAGGTTTCGGATTTCTTTGCAAGCATAATTTTAACTTCTAAGTGCAATGCCCTGAAGGCGGCTTGAAGCAATTCTTCCCCAGGTTTTTTTTTTATTTCTGGTTTTGAATTTCTTCAGTTTTCAAAAACCTGGGACGTTGCCATTTTGGAGCAACGAGGTAATTTGTATCCTTTCTTGTAAAAGTGTTGTAATTTGCGTTTAAGTAAAGAAATTTTGCTTACTGAAACGCACGTAGTTAAAAGTTAGCGGTTAGTTTAAATTAGTTGTGTTGGTAAAAAATTTTCCTCTTTAATTTTCTTGTCTTTCCTTTTTTTTTCTTAAACATGTTTTTTATATTTCAGTTTTTTTTCTCTTATTTTTTTCCACATCTTTTTCTATTTCTGTATTTCTTCTTTTTTTTTTAAACTCAAGTTTGTTCTTATTGTAATATAACTTCTTTTCTTTATGTTTTTCATTTTAATTTTTGTTTTTCTCTTTTTTTTTCTTGTTTTCTTTTTTCAACATTTAGCTTGTAAGTAAGTTTTCGAATCGTTGGACATTGTTTTAGGCCATCTTTGCCAATGTCATATCCTTTGGAGTTGTGAGGATTGCCTTCTTCTCGGACCAATTTCCATCGTATCAACTAAAGTTGAATTCGGCTATCCTAAATCAAATATTTAATACATATAGTCTAGAGTAAGACGAATGAAATACTCTAAAATGGATCGGGATTACTTTTAACTCGCGTCCAATATGTCTTCCATATTGGTTTGAGTCTTTAAGTAATGTACTGTGTAATATGTATTCACATATTAGCCTGATCTATTTTTCATATTTCCACATTGTTCCGACTAAATTGATATAGCCGAAAAATGCATTTAGACTCTTAGTGACAAATTCTGATACACGATATTTAATTAACATTATTAACTATATTATTATAGTTTTAACAAAAATTTTTATTATTAACTCTAATATATCTAACTCTAATGGTCTTAAGACCAATCATATTTACAATTTTTATTAATTAAACTCCTTTTTTTTTTTTTTTTTTTTTATTTAAATTCTAGTCTTCTACTAATGTTTCTTCTTCGATTTTTCACATGTATGGCCATGTAATTCATATTAGCTTGTTTACTTAACTGCAAGTTGTTAAGATTTGTGAAATCCGATGCGAAATTTTGGTTAAAGGCAAAATCATGTCCGCTTGATTCTAATACGGGTACAAAAATTTTACCCTTTTCCAGATTAACCAGTTTTCCCTGGTATATTACTGGTGGAATTCTCTTCTGGTGCACTACTGTTTGCATGTCACCTGTGTCTACGTTGAGAACTTCATTCACAATATTATCTTTAAGTAAGCTATTGTTGGCGTCTATATCAACTAGCATAATGAGTTTTTTACTTCTGGCCTCTTCGCAAGGCAACTCAATAAACACGTCATTTATATTAGATTGTTCCCAGTTAGACACTTCCCCCTCAATCTTCTTATTTTCATTATGCAAGCTACGAACATGAACACTCGCATTCACACCTCGATTTGGCAGCTCAGGTAAAGAAATTCTCTCTTTGGCCACTGTTTTCGTTGTATCTTCCACCTCTCTACCTTTCTGTAATTTTGCTGAAGTTGGCAACGTATCCACAATCTCTTCAGACGTAGGACTCACTGTTACTACTTCAGTTATCGAGGCTGGTAACGTATCCACAATCGCTTCCGATATTGGACTTCCTGTTACCACTTCATTTATTGTGTTTCGTAACGTATCCACAATCGTTTCCGATGTCGGACTTACAGTCACTCTCTCATTTGATGAAGTTGGTAACGTATCCGCAATCTTTTTAGATGCTGGACTTACTATTACTACCTCATTTGGCCTTAAGTTACTTTTGGTACTTTACTTACATTAAGGTACTTTACTTACATTAAGTTTGTGTAGGGTTCCCAGATTACTGGCCTGTTCTGGGCCTTTGCCAGTTTCCCTGGCGATTGCCTTGAAACTTTTCCCAATTTCTCTTCGCCTCACAATCTCGTATAATATGTCCCGGTCTGTTACACCAGTGGCATGTTATTGGATCCCTTCGTTGAGGTCGATTGTCTCTGGCATTGTGTGAAGGGTTTTCCAACCTCCTTTGAGTGAAATTCTGTTGCGTTGGGCCCCAGCGATTACTATTCTTACTTTCGCTTGCACTATTTGTTTGTTGTTGCTGCGTATATCCCTGTCGTCCCCACTGGGGTGATCCCCGTGACGAGTTCTTATTCTGCATATTCTGCGCCTGCGGCTTCTCGCATCTCCAGTTTGGCTCATGACCGTAAACCAAGCATTTCTCGTAATAAGGTGTATTTTTCCTTATCAGACATTCATCCCTGGTATGGCCTTTCTTGTTGCAGAAACTGCACATAATCTTAAGTTTGGGGTTATCGCTGCGTTCTGCACTCATGGCACCGCCCCCTTTTCCTGATAAATTCACTCCCATTCGATTACTCGAACGGTATTCATTTGCCGCATTTGGTTATATTGGGGAACTATTTCTGGGCTGTACATAAGTAGAATCTCCCAGCTCCCATACGGGATTCATACCCGCTATTCGCTTCCCTTGTGTACCTGGCCAACCCCCTTGGCTGAAGTGTGATCTGCTAACAACTTCATACAAATTCAATGCCAGATCTACCAGCTTCTCCAAATTTGTTTCCGAAGAACCTACCAGTCTCATCCTCAGGGTAGGGTCCTGTAATCCTAATGTGAGTGTCCTTGTTATTGAGGCAGCTACCTCTTCTCGCAGAGCCTGATCCCCTGAACCCTTATAATGGTCCGATATATAGTCCTCGGCCTGCGTTCGTAAATCAATTAGCTTCTCAGCGAATTCCCTGATACCTTCTCTCGGAGATTGAACAGTCATCTGTATCTCCGCCATCACAGTGTCCAGTGATTTCAATGGCAGATACGCTTGTTTTATCGCAGCGTACAGAGCTTCTGTCGTGGTGATTTGCTTCCCTCTCAATAGAGTATACGCACTACCGTGAAGCCTCTGTTTCACGCAAGCAATGAAATCTTGCATTTCTGTATTACTGATGCCCTTCTTGGCTAATTCGCACCCTTCTATGAACTTGTAGACCTCCCCTCTCAAGTCGGGTGATCTCGTCCCTGAAAACAGAGGTACCAGCCTACTAACAGATTTAGAAATTTCGTCGATACCCATTTTTTCTTTTATTTGTAAAGCTGAAGGAAAGGAAATAGTTGCTTTGTTTTGGACTGTTCACTTGGGCAACAGCTTCCTTATGGAGCAGCGTTTGGTCATGGGCCAGCTCCAGCTCTTGTTTTAGAAGCCTATTCTCTTCTTTTAGCTCTTGGAGTCTCCGGCATGCCTGTTCCAACGACGAGAAGTCCTCCTTACTCTGCTGTCTTGGCGTCCTATCCTCCGCTGACGTAGAAAGTCTTCTATTTTGTACGCGCTCCCTAAGGTCGTTTCTTTCGGCTTCCAATTCTGCTAACTGGTTCGCTTCTATCTCCCTTTCCGCCAGATGGTTTTCGTATCTGTTTTTTAAATATCCGAATTGTCGTTTCCAATTTTTTATTTCCTCCACGTAGTTCTGGTTCCTATGGTCTACGAAATTTAATAATTCATCTAGAACGGCATCTGCCTGTTCTACCTTTGAATTACTGCTGGCCCTGTTTAATTTGGCTTTAATTAATTCTATGTTTCCTTATTATTTATTGTTAAATTCAAATTTAACCATATCTTATCTATAAATATCTTATATCTTTGTTAGTACAAAAAAAAAATTTCAATATAAAATTATAACAGATCTTAATAATAATTAATTCATTAAAAATTTTAAAGAAATAGTATTATACGTGCTCGTTATTTTCTGCACTGTATTGTGATTATCACACTTTACATAAAAATTAATAGATTTTCATATTATCTAGAAAATGGAACAGAATACCTCACTCATATTCATTTCGTGATTATAATTATCTTCCTGAAATACTTTGTCGCGTTTCGAACTTCTTCGAAATTTAGATATTGGCACCTGGTTAGAAAATTGATGTATCAATAAAAATTTGGACCGCTATTTTAAATTTTTGGTTGGTGCTGTGGCAAAATCTCATAGCTTTTTTTTAAAAAAGAAAAAAAATGTTGTCTGCAGTAGCAAAATTTATCCTCAAGTAATGTTAATTTTAAAATTTGGTGAATGTTTTCATTTAAAAAAAAAACAAAGGACTCATCGAAACTTTCCCAAGCTCTGTCTCTCCGCTTCCTTGTTTCTCCGCTTCTTCCTGGCATAAAATTTTTTATACTGCACTAATTTTTTGTTTTCTTTTTAAAATATTTTTACTTTTTCTTTTATTTATATATTTTATTTATATATCATTTCTATTCAATTTTAATTGTATTTAATTTTCACCTCAGCTTTTGAGCTTTATAAAAAGTTTCATAATTCTATTCTTTTTCCATTTAAAATCAGTTTCTTTTTCACTTTGACTTCACTTTTCTTAATTTTCCTTTTTTAAACTCACTTACTAAAAACTTTCTTTAAACTTCCGCGATCTTCGGTTCGTGGACCGGCCTCGCTTGGAACTTGGATTCCGCAAGCGGACTTGTTATTTTGAAAAAAAAATGCACTTGCGCAATTTAAATTCTACTTTGAATTTATTGAACTGTGATCGAGAAGCAACTACAGTTTGGCCTAAAAGTATGCCTTCCGAAAAAATAGCTGCAAGCCTCCACGTTGGAAGTATGCAGCATAAGATGACAAAGTACTGTCCTAATAAAGAAACTAGCAATGTTAACTAGATTTAACTGCGCTGGTTTAGGGTGTGCAGATTGACTCACAACACAACATTTACACACTCTGAAAAATTCTATTTCCAATATAATTTTTCTCTTAAGGGTGAGGGTGTTGTGTGCCCACATACTTAGTGCCTCCAATACCCGAAATACGCTCATGTACTCGAACGAAAGTGTTGCGACTTTACTATGTCACAAGCACTCCCTGCTGAGTTTGCATTTTTTAGTGCAATTGCCTGGTGACCGACATATGCTGGCACACGCCAGCGCAAGAAGTTAAAGAAGACTAGTGAAAAACAACAAAAACATTAAATGCTCAATGAGTGAAAAGTAACGCCCAATATTTAAGAGCTAATTATAGTTGGCCAAGAGCAAATTTTCGGCAAGCTAGACATTGAGTGCAAATCGAGTGGAAATGAATTTTGAAGTAGATCACAAATTACATATGGGACTTAGAGTAAGATAGAATAGTAATAATATATGTTTTAATATATTCCACTAAGTTTACTCTAAGATCAAGAATAGGGCCGGCGCGGATATATAAACTCGTACGGTCCGAAGTAAACTTCAGATCATAATCGCCAAACCAATCGGCCTTTTAATCTCTACTGCCTTGTACAAAGGCACGCTACAATATTCTGAGTGCTAGAACTCTTCGAGAGCAAGCACCTTGCCTGTCCCCAGGTGTTTACGCCGGATATTTGTTGAGGTCGACCCTTAAACTTACGGGGTGGATAGGCTATATTCATTCCTGTACTTCCAAACATTACATGGCGATCCTGCCAACGTTCCTGTAAAGGTTCAACACAATAGATGGAACCGCAGAAGAACATTAAGGAGTACATCCCGCAAGGTTCAACAGAATACCCGATATATACATCGGAGCCGATCTCTACGCAAGGACCACAGAGGCTAACAATCGAACAATATGGTAGGCGACAAGTAAAACGGCTAGAAGCGACAGCAACACAGATACCTAAGACCAAAGCGCCACCAAAGCGACGTGGAGGAAAACTTGTCCGCGACAGAAAACAATTGGCGTACCTAAAATCCTTAGTGGCTGCCGAATCCAACCCAATCCCCTGGGAAGTATCCTGCAACCTTTGGAACAAAATCGACGAGATCGAGATAAGACTGAATGAGAGGAAAAATGGGAAAGACGCAGTCAAAAGAGGTGATCTTAAACATTAATAATGGCGGATGTGGAAACAATTCAATATATTACAGGTATCGGTAATTGTAATAATTAGTATAGCTATTTTTTCATTCCTATCAAATAAACTTCATGGTTACTTTAAAGATTATGTAAATACACGCATAAACCTAAGAGCCATTAATAATATATGATTAAGAAAGTATGGATATGGAAATAATAGATAAAGAGAATTTTTAAGATAATAATTGAGGAAGTATCGTAGAAAAACTAATTTTCTTGAATATCACTTGGACAGATTACAAGAAATAATAGAACAACTAGAAAAATTGATAAGAAACGTTAAGACTTTACACAAAAGAGACTGTAGAATCAAAACTAAAACAACTTCCAGACTTAAAAAGCGAATTTTCTTCCCTAATCAGAACAGCAAACGTTAAAGACGAAGCTTTAACAGAAGTAATAGAAAAGTTTTCAAAGACTTACTATACCGCAAAGACCCTACTGCTTAGCCAGGCTAAACCAGAAACAGACTCAGAGACAGAAACTGAATCAACAGATTCACAAACCCCTTCAAATTCACAGAGCCGAGAAACAGACACCGACAGCATGACGACATTTAATATAGAAACCGCGGTTAAAACTATCCCGACATTTATAGGGAACTATCGAGAATTAGACTCATTCATTAAAATCCTCGACAAAATAGGTAAGACCCTACAATCTAGCTCAAAGCACGATTTAATAAAATTCGCTTTCCACATAAAGTTGAGCCCTTTTTTTTATGGCAGATGAAACCAAGCTCAGGGGATGCCCCCTATCCATGCACAGCATTTGTTGGTTCCGAAGGGATGACAGGTTACTGGGAAGGGGGAAAGGGAAAGTAGTGATGGTTTACACTTCGCTTAAAGGTTTCGACGCTGTAAGTAGGCGGGAAGACACTCGCAGGGAGACTATTCCACAATCTAATGACGCGACCGAAAAACGAATTCCCACGGTAATGCGTGGTTCGTTGGAACGGAATCGCGACATAAAAGGAGTGCACCTCTCTGGAAAGCAGAGTAGTTCTGCTAAATACCTGAGCCGGAGGAGGGAGTCGAAGCTCCCGACCAAATATGCGAATTGTACTCCATTTTCGGACGGATATAGGTGGTGTAGATACAACGAAGATCGGTTGGAGTGAAGTATTTCTTACACTGCTTAATAAAGCCTAAGCACTTGGCTGCTCCTTTCGACACGTCAAAAATGTGATCGTTCCAACGAAGATCGCATTGGATTGACATGCCCAGAACATCAAGAGCCTCCGAAGCATTAATATCCACACCACCCACATTTAGAGGTGGAAAATTGTCACCCGCTAAACGCCCAAATGTCAAAACAGCATTAAATTCCATTGATACACCCAAAACATTAAAAGAACTGAGACCAGCACTAGAGACACGGTACAGAACAAACAAGACGGCACCACAACTACATACGGAACTGTCTCATCTGACACAGAGAGGCAATATTACAAACCATAAAGACAAAATACTGACTACGATAGCAGAACTAAACAATCTGCAAATAAAAGAATTAGGTACAGAATGCAAGACAGAACAGAAGACAACAATAACAAAAATAAATGACACTTATGCAATTACCGTCTTTAAGAACGGCGTCGACGAAGACTTCAAACAAACAATTATCGCGGCACAGCCAAAGACATTTTCTGACGCAATAACTCTTGCACTTGAACTTGAGCACACGAGAAACCAAAACTCAGCTCAAATAACATACATAAAAAACAGAAACTCAAATTGCAATTCTCGAACACGTAATCAGACCTACAACACGAGACAAAATAATAATCAAAACTACACTAACAACTACAACAATAATTACAACAGATACAATAATAACAACAACAACAAAAGACGTAATAACTATTACCAAAGACGGAACAACAACAACAACTATCAGAGTAACAGAAACGGAAACTACAACAGCAACCAGAACAGAAACACTAACAATAACCAGAACAGATCTAACCCGACCAATTCAAATTCACAGAATCGGTCAAATTTCAACAGACGAAATCAAAATATAGTACAAGTCAAATTAAAGTTGTTAATGATCAGGAAAACGAATTAACCCAGGTGGCTGAAGATTGGACCACCGATGGGCAAAGACATTGAATATTTATAATATAATATTTATCAAATAATTTAACGAATTATGTAATTGTAAATGTTAATAACACAAACTTAAACTTGATAATCGATACAGGCGCTGACATATCAGTTGTTAAAGAAAATACAAACGCTATAGACTATTTAGCAACACATGAAAGCAGATTAACAGGAATTTAAAATGAAGAAATCTTATGTCTTGGTACGTCCAAGATATCTTTAAAAATAACGAATCACAAAATTGTTCATACTTTCCATATTGTAAATGAGAATTTTTTCGATATTAACAGACGGAATATTAGGAAGAGATTTTCCAGAAAAACATTTTTGTAGAATTGATTACGAAACATACACACTAAATATATACCTAAAAGAATCAGAGATAGTAATACCTATTCAAACTAAATCAGCAAGAATAAAATTATCCCCGAGGTCAGAATCAATATACGCGATAAATGTAGATATAGACGAAGACAGCGTAGTTTTCAATAAAGAGATAAAGCAAGGCGTATATATTAGACCGGTCCTTATTTCTTTTTTTTCGAATTCGTATGACGGCAAGCGCTAAAACCATTTTATTTGATCCTAAAAATACACAAAAAAAATTTGAGCTTGATTGGACAATTTTTAGCCGTGCCCCCGCCAACATTGAAATTTTTTTCCCCGGTTTTTCTTGAAATGTATCTGGCAGCCCTGTTGGTAAGTACTTATTGAAATGTGTACTCACACACTCTCTCTTTTTTTGTGGCGGCCCAGTACTGTGTTGTTGTTGTGTACGTCTGACGAAAATTCGCATAAATAAATCATTTTGTATTGCAACTTTCACACGTAGAGATCGACGAATTTAGTGAAATCGTGAAGTTCAAACAAAAAAATTTAAAAGAATATTGTCCAAAAGATTACCATTAAAAAAATTGAACAAATAAATTTTAAAATTAAAAATCCAAAGCGATGACAACCAAAAGATTTCGATCGGATGATGATATTATGTTAATTGGCGTAATTGACCACCAAATTACTGGAGCTAAATTACCAGGAAGAAAACAAGTGCTACAAGTTTTATTTTATAATTTAAGAATAGTTGGTTTAAATTTAAGAGAAAGTTCTAAATTAGTTGTTGCTGAGGTTAGTACGTTTTGGCAAAAAGCACGAATTCCAACACACCATGAAAAACACTGCATTGAGAAGCTGGAAAAATTATACAACGAGTGGAGAGATATTACAAAGCATCATGGTCGAAAAACAGAATGTCAAAACAGGAAAGAAACTGAATTTCAAGATAAATTACATGATTTATTCGATATCGCACACGCAAACGCGATAGAATTAATTAAAATACAAGAAGACAAAGAGTTCTTAAAAAAGCAACGAGAAAAAGGAAGACCAGGTTGTATGCTAGGAACGGATAGAATTGTCATGCAGAAAGAAAAGCGAAAGGCAGTCCAGAAAGAACAAGAAAACCAGCGTCGAATAAAAGAAGATGAACGAAAAGAGTTATATGAACAACATACTCAAAGAGGTATACAATTAAGAATTATATCTTTTAAGCAAATCAGAATTATTGTTGTAAAACAGGTATGATTGACATTGACGACGAAAACGATATTGAAGTTGTAGCATCAACATCAGCAGGAAATGCATATCCAGGTATATCAGGTATATCCAGAGGTAAAACAAATTTGTTTACACCAAGACTGCTTTCAACTTTGGATAAGTGGAAAATCACTGATGGTGCTGCAGTTCATATCCTAAGTGCAACTGCTGACGCGTTGGGCTATGATATCGAAGATCTTATACTAAATCGTTCATCAATTCGTCGAATGCGTCAGAAACATCGTGCAACAACAGCACAAAACATTGCAGCAAACTTTGATGTAAGTACTGTAATGTGTTTGTGTTTTTCCCTATGCTTCTTTTTTTATGTTTTGAGTATAAATTAAGAAACTTGAGTTTTTTTTTCCAGATTCCACGTAGTTTTGTTTTGCATTGGGATGGTACAATGTTACCAGAAATTAGTGGCAGGGAAAAAGTTGATCGCTTGCCAATCATAGTCTCATCTCAAGGTATCGATAAACTACTTGGCATTCCAAAGTTAAAATCTTCGAGTGGAAAAGAAATATCAGATGCCGTGTTTAATTCAATAAAAGAATATGAAATGCTTGATCGAGTTGAAATTATCTGCTTCGACACAACTGCTCATAATACAGGAGCACAAAACGGTGCTGCTGCTCTGCTTGAAGGAAAACTAGGTCGCGATTTATTATATTTTCCCTGCAGACACCATATTTACGAGTTGTTGATCCGTAAAGTGTTTGAAATTAGAGTGGCTACTACAGCCGGTCCAGAAGTGCTAATTTTTAATCGCTTTAGCAAATACTGGAATAATATTGACAAATTAAATTACAAGAGTTGTTTAGAAGATGAACACATTATTACAGTATTGACAGCTGAAGAACGTGGAACAATTTTAAATTACTGTCTAGATAACTTAAAACAAGCTCATAGCAGACGCGACTACAAAGAATTATTACAATTAGTTGTCAGTTTTCTTGGTGGTACGGTGCCGAATTTTAACACCTTTCGTATACCTGGTGCAACTTCTCATGCTCGATGGATGTCAAAATCTATTTATGCACTTAAAATTTATTTGTTTCGTAATGAATTCAATATGACCAAACAAGAGCTAAACGGTATACGTAGTGTCTGTCTGTTTATAGTTCGTATTTATGTAAAAGCCTGGTTTGGATGCACTAAAGCAATTGAAGCACCAAATCAAGACCTAAATTTAATTAAAAATATTATAGCTTATCCTGAAAGGGATATAGCTCTTGCTTTGCTACAAAAAATAAGCAATCATTTGTGGTATTTGTCGGAAGAAGCAGTCGGTCTTTCATTCTTCGATCCTAATGTAAGCGTTACAATTAAAAAAAAAATGGTTCAGGCAATTAATGTTAAAGCAAATACAGAAAAATGCAAGCGAATAATAACTAATCCAACAAATATCGACACATTTGCGCAAAAAGATTTAAGCGATTTTGTAAATTCCAATACACACGCGTTCTTTGATCGCTTAGAAATTTCAAAAGAATTTTTGCAAGTCGATCCGTCGGATTGGAATGAAAGATTTGACTACGCTCAGGGATCACAAATTTGTAAAAACTTATCTGTAGTAAATGATGCAGCTGAAAGAGGCGCCAAATTCATTACAGATTATAATAATAAATTAACCCACAATGAAGAGGAGAAACAATTCCTTTTTCAAGTGGTTAAAGAATATAACATGAATTATCCCACTTTTAAAAAGACTTCACTATTAAATTAAAATAATATTAATGTTACTATGAGTATGTAATTAATAAAAATATTTCAGTTTATTCTTACTTTTCAAATAAATGCAAATAAAATAAAAAAATATATTTTTTTTTGCCTTATTTCTCATAATAAAAACAAAAAGGTGCTTGGGGCACGGCTAAAAATTATCCAATCGTTGTCAAATTTTTTTTTATGCTTTGTGAGACTAAAACGAATATTTTTAGCGCTTGCCGTAACATATATTCGAGAAAATAAATTTGTCCATATAAATAAGGACCGGTCTAGTATATATTGCAAACTCGATTATACCAGCGAAAGACTATCATCATATAAAAATACTTAATACACGTGAGGAAGAAATAATTCTAGAAAATTTTGACGTAGATGTTGAACCACTCAAAAATTATGAAATACTAAATATAAAATCTCAAAAAATAGAAAAACGATTTAGTCAGCTATCCAAGATCATAAGTCTAGACATTTCTGATGACATAGTAAAAGCGGAATTATTGAAAATTCTAAAAGATTTCCAAGATGTTTTCCACTTAGAGGGAGAGCCTTTCACAACCAGTAATTTCTACACCTAATCCATTCCAACAATAGACAACAACCCGGTCTACTATATATAAAAAATTTGATATTACCACACGCACACACAGAGGAAATACAAAAACAAGTACAGGAATTATTAGACGACGACATTATAGTCATTGCTATTAGTACCAAAGAAAAGCTCTGAAGACAAAAAGAATTGGAGATTAGTAGTAGATTTTAAAAAACTCAACGAGAAAATCGTAAGTGACAAATTTCCACTAACACGACTAGAAGGCGTATTAGACCGATTATCTAATAAGATAGACTCCAAATCCATTACCATTAACTCCATTTTCTACAACCGATGGACATTTCCATTTTAAAAGATTACCATTTGGTCTTAAAATTTCCTATAATAGTGCAAAAAATGCTGATGACGTTAGAAGATTTGTAGCTTTTTGTAATTACTACCGTCGGTTCATAGAAACTTTCGCTTCAATCGCTAAATGTCTCAATGCTTTACTTAAAAAGAATCAACCTTTCATTTGGTCTGACGAATGTCAAAAATCTTTCGAAATTTTGAAAAATAAATTAATAAATCCACCAATATTACAATAACCAAGATTTGACAAACCGTTCATACTTACAACAGACGCCTCAGATTTCGTTCTAGGAGCAGTTCTTTCACAAGGTGAAAAGATCAAGATTTACCAATTTCATATGCAAGTAAATCACTTTCGAAACACGTTCCAACGAACCACGCATTACCCTGAGAATTCGTTTTTCGGTCGCGTCATTAGATTGTGGAATAGTCTCCCTGCGCATGTCTTCCCGCCCACTTACAACGTCGAAACCTTTAAGCGAAGTGTAAACCGTCACTACTCCCTCTTTCCCCCTTCCCATTAATCTGTCATCCCTTCGGAACCAACAAATGCTTTGCATGGATAGGGGGCATCCCCTGAGCTTGGTTTCATCTGCCATAAAAAAAAATAAAAATAAGACAGTGATAGAAAAAGAACTACTTTGGGGAATTAATTTCTTTAAACCATATCTCTTTGAAGAAAATTCATAGTGGTGACAGATCACAGACCATTAGTCTCTCTATTCACACATAGAAACCCATCATCAAAAATGACAAGAGTTAGAATGGATTTAGCAGACTACGATTTTGAGAAGACTACGATTATATATAAACCAGGTTCAATAAATACAGATGCTGACGCTTTATCTCGTATAAAAATAGGTTCGGACACGTTGAAGAAAATGATTCCTAATAAAATAGAAACAAAAGATGTCATGATAGTAACAAGGGGTATGAAAAGAAAAGAAGAAATTGAAAGTAATAAAGAAGGAGATAAAAATAGGGCAACATCAAAGGAGAAATGTAGATCTCATTCGAAGACTGATCACTTTCAAATATGGGAATGCACGTCCTTAGCTGACGTCAGAAAAATGAAGAAGTTAGAATTTAAATTTGAGGCAAACAATGGTTAAAGTAGATATACATGATAAAGTGATAGTTAGATGCAGCGATAATCCTCCGAATTACGATTGGATTATGGAGAAACTGGCATTTGTGTTGCAAAAGAAAAATATATTAGAAGTAGGCCTACAAAAAGAAGATTAAATATTTATGAGAATAGAAGAGAAAGAATTTAAAAGAATATTTAATGAGTTGCAACAGAAAAAATTTATTAGAAAGACCTGTATATTGAAGATAATACTTTACAAAGCCCCTAGAAGAGTTACAGATGATTAGAAAAGTATAAATTGATAGATGAATTCCATAATACCCCACAAGGAGGACATTTAGGAATTAGGAAAATGTTACTAAAACTGAAGTAGCGATACATATGGAAAGATATGAATAAGATGATTAAATAATTCATAAACAACTGTGATTCATTCGCAAAAAATAAACAAACTAAACACACTAAAGAAAGAAAAATAATTACAGATACTCCAAGCACTAGCTTCGAAACAATAGCAATCGAGTAGAACCTTTAAGAATATCGAATGGATTATTTCATTCTTACATTGCAATGCGAATTGAGAAAATACGTTATTGCACACCCTATACCTACCATAGATGCTCTCACTATAGCAAAGGATATTTCAAAACCTTGAAATCTGACAGAAGTACAGAATTTACCAACGATTTATTAAAAAACATATGCGAGATCTTAAAAATAAAACAATTATTTTCAACCCCATACCATCATCAAACATTAGGTTCAGTAGAGAAACACCACCGAGTGTTAAATGAATTTCTGAACAATGAACAACATTGACGACTACGCGAATGAATTGATGATCAGGTTACGAACCTCGATCAAAACAGCAAAAAAGTATACAGAAGAAGAAAAGGAAAGACGTTCTGCGAAAGAACAAAATAAAAACGTAATCTCTTTAAATCTAAGAGTAGAATATTTAGTTCTAGTTAAGGTATAATATAGAAAAAACAAGTAAAAGTGTTGTCTTCGGCCTGGCTGAAATCTAAATAGCCTACATCCGAGTAACTGAAAAAATTATAATTTCGCCACTTAACAACTTTTGTATAAGCAGGTGGACCACGCGCCCATTTCGGGAAAATGTTTTGTAATGTCTCTAGGTACTGCTAGATACAATCACGAACGTATTACACCAATACCTCACTTTGCGTCGCAGTTACGTTCCAAAAAAACACGACGCAAATTGAAACGACGCAAAGTGAATTAAGATTTTACATAGCAAACCATGTAAAGACCGAAGATAGGTTCCAGTGTTATGAAAATAGTACTTTTTAAAAAGAAAATTGAACAAACTAAACATTTAAAAAACAAAAATAAAATTTTATTACGTACATACAAAAAACAAAACAACGTATTCAATTACTAAAACCATATAAAATATTCAATTAATTTATGAAAAACAAAATTTAAATTAATCACTTTCAGGGACTGTAATCGTAAGTCAGCCTTTTTTCACCAAAAATTGGTCCAATGTTTGCTGAACAGTTTTTTTTTTCAGCGTCAAATAAATTTCCTTGTAGCAATTGATATTCGTAGCAACCGCCTGAGACACTTTAAAGCTCCTTCCGCTGTCAGGATCGTTTTTTAAAAAAATCTCCATAGCTTCGTCAATTAAACCCAACGCTTTGGAAATTTGTTTGGAGGTTAAATTTTGTTCTTCGGAGATTTCTATTGAACGGTCACTGTCATCTTCTTCATTAGCAAATTGCAATTCCAGTTGCAATAGTTCTTCATTAGAGAATTCTTGGTTGTACGAGGTTAGCAATTCATTTATGTCAGTCTCCTCCATACCTTCAAAATTAGACTCTCTTGCTAAATTAGAAATTTCATGACGAACAGCTGGTGTACAATCAACTTCTGCATCGCATTTTTTGTGAACACATTCAGGCCATATTTTGCGCCAAGCACCGTTCATGCAAGATAATTTAACTTCGTTCCACGAATCGGAAATAATTTCTATGGCTTTCATAATGTTGAACTTTTTCCAAAACTCCAGCATGGTAGGCTTATCTTGTCCATCAGTCTGACTTATAAGAAGTTTAAATGTTTGTCGAAGGTAATAACTTTTAAAAGTCGATATTACTCCCTGATCCATCGGCTGAATAACTGGTGTCGTATTAGGTGGCAAAAATACAAATTTCACGTTTTCAGACAACTCATCAACATAAACTGGGTGGCCAGGAGCATTGTCTACTAGAACCAAAGCCTTGAAGTTTAAGTTTTCTTTATTGCAATAAGCTTTAATTTCTGGAATAGCACAAGTTGAAACCCAGTTTTGAAATAATGATGATGTCATCCATGCTTTTTTGTTTGCTCGCCAGTGGACAGGAAGAAGATTCTTTGAACAACCTTTCATTGCTCTTGGATTTTCCGACTTATAAATAAGAAATGGTTTAAATTTGAAATCACCATTTGCATTACCACCAAGAAGAAGAGTTAGTCTATCCTTGCTAGCTTTAAACCCTGGCGCAGATTTTTCTGTTTTAGATATGTAAGTTCTGTTAGGTAGACGTTTCCAAAATAACCCAGTCTCATCAACATTAAATACTTGTTTCGCATCATAGCCACCCTCCAGAATCAATGCTCTTAGCTCTGTCGGGTAGCGTTCTGCAGCAGTTATATCAGCGCTAGCTGCTTCGCCTTTAAGAGCAATGCTGTGCAGATTTGCTCTGACCTTGAATCTTTCAAACCAGCCCTGACTAGCTTCAAATGTTTCATTCTTGTCAGTATTACTACAACTAGCATTATCGTTGGACACTGTTTTACTTTTTATATCATCAAACAAGCTTTTTGCTTTCGCCTGAATTGCCATTTTACTTAATGGTATTCTCTGCGCAACTTGATTTTCAATCCAAATAGCAAGCAAGGACTCCATTTTAATCATAAAAGCACTCCTAGTACGGGTCATCGTTTTAGCATTAAATGATATTGCAGATTTTGCAGCCTCTCTTATTTTATCCCCATCTCGATCTCTAATAGTTCTTACAGTTGTTGCAGCCAGACCAACAGCCTTTGCTATCTCCACAGCCTTCTCTCCCTTATCAAATCGTCGCAGAATGTCTAATTTTGTCTCCAAACTTATAGCTTTTTTTTTATTTTTGATAATTTTATCAGCAGCGCCCTTTCCACTCATTTCGCTAAAAAATTACAAGTGAATGTAAAAATATAATTTAACTCTGCCAATAAATAAATTCCAAAAATATTTACCTTTTTTGTAACCAGAAACAACCCGTAAAAATTTATTATTCTCTTTTAAAAAAGGCGGAACACACTAAATAAACGTTACAAAAACCACAGCACACTGCACAATTGAAATTGAACTGCGATTGGCAAAACAAAGTGAAAATGAAACGGTATTAGAATTGCGTTGATTTTTCGTTAGAAAGGGAATCCCCGAGTTTTGGGCGCAATTAGAAACAAATGGTGCTTTTGGAAACAAAGATGACAAAAAACATCAAAATATAAAAAAACTAAACACTCCAACCCAAAACAACGCAACTTCGAAAATCTAACGACGCACAGTGAAAATTAGTACTAATTAAGCAGCGACGCAACTTCGAAAAAACGCAAAACGAAACGACGCAAAGCGAGGTATTGGTGTAATATTTTGAACCGTTTATGGGATATTGACAACTTTTGTATAAGTGGGCGGAAAACGCCCATTTTTTTTATACAAATTGGTAATACGTGTAGATACCTTGTGATAAAATGTCGTGTTAATATCTTATACCGTTTATACGATATTGACAACTTTTGTATGAGTGGGCGTGGCACGCCCATTTTTGGCAAGATTATTGTCAATGCTTCATTATATATCATGATAAAATTACATCTCAATATCTTATACCGTTCATGAGATATTTCCAACTTTGTTATCTGTGGGCGTGGGCGTGGCACGCCAATTTTTTCAAACGTTTTAGTAATGACGCTATATGTTCCGGAATAAAATTATACCTTAATATCTCGCACGGTTTATATTCAGATTATAAAATTTTTTGAAACGAGGTGTCTTTTTGACTTTTTTTAAATTCTTTTCTTTTGAATTTTTTGAAACATTCCGTATGTAAAGTAGGCGTGGCTGTTTACCGATCTCGCCCATTTTCAATCCCAAACAGTCCTACATAACAAAGAATATTTGTGCCAAATTTCATCGCTATATCTCTTTTCGTTCTCCCGTAATCGTGATTTCAACAGACAGACAGACAAACAGACAGACAGACAGACAGACAAACAGACAGACAGACGGACGGACAGGGCTAAATCGATTCAGGAGGTGATGCTGAGCAAGAATATACATATATACTTTTCTATATCTATATCGTCTCCTTCTCTGCGTTACAAACGGAAGAACGAAGTGAATATACCCTACTCCCTTTGGGTGTAGGGTATAAAAATATAACAGCCCATATAGAGGACTGCACAACTATTTATTAAAACTATATATGATAACAGAATTGTAAACTAATTAATCGTAACTTTGACCGAAATTAAATTAAAACTTGATTGTTGAACTATAAGTAAAATTTAGAATATAATTATATTAAGATAAAGTACACAATGATTAAAAGTAAACTTCTACTTCAACATTTACACACTCTGAAAAATTCTATTTCCAATATAATTTTTCTCTTAAGGGTGAGGGTGTTGTGTGCCCACATACTTAGTGCCTCCAATAACCGAAATACGCTCATGTACTCGAACGAAAGTGTTGCGACTTTACTATGTTACAAGCACTTCCTGCTGAGTTTGTATTTTTGAGTGCAATTGCCTGGTGACCGACATATGCTAGCACACGCCAGCGCAAGAAGTTAAAGAAGACTAGTGAAAATAAACAAAAACATTAAATGCTCAATGAGTGAAAAGTAACGCCCAATATTTAAGAACTAATTCTAATTGGCCAAGAGCAAATTTTCTGCAAGCTAGACATTGAGTGCAAATCGAGTGGAAATGTTCAAAATTCATTGTGTAGATCACAAATTACATATGGGACTTAGAGTAAGATAGAATGGTAATAATACTTGTATATGTTTTAATATATTCCACTATGTTTACTCTAAGATCAAGAATAGGGCCGACGCGGATATATAAAGCCGTACGGTCCGAAATAAACTTCAGATCATAATCGCTAAACCAACCGGCCTTTTAATCTCTACTGCCTTTTACAAAGGCACGCTACAATATTCTGAGTGCTAGAACTCTTCGAGAGCAAGCACCTTGCCTGTCCCAAGGCGTTTACGCCGGACATTTGTTGAGGTCGACCCTTAAACTTACTGGGTGGCTAGGCTATATTCATTCCTGTACTTCCGAACATTACACCGTAAATCAAAATTTACGTAACAATTGGTGTCAGAAGTGGGATTGCTGAAAATCCTAAATCATGGTAAAGTTTGTTGAACTGAGAATACCCCAGTTGAGGAAAGAGCTGGAGGCTAGAGGTTTGCCTATGACAGGGCATAAGGCAAATATAGAAGTAGGGTAAAGGCATTGATGTTGAAGGACATGAGTTCTGTGATGATGCTTCAGGAGCTTCATCTAAACTCGTGTATTTAGTAGAGCCGCAACCAGCTTCAGCATTTGACATGAATGTGCTTTTAGAAGCAATGGCGCAGCAGTCCTCTCAGTTGCAGGAGCAACTGTCCTCACGTATGGAGGAGCAGCTGGCACAAAACAATTCACAATTACAGGAGCATTTTACACAAAACACTTCACAATTGCAGGAGTAGCTTACACAGAATACTTCACAACTGCAGGACCAACTATCGCGCATAGAAGGGAATTCTTCCATATTGCAGGCGAGGCAGGATAAAATGGAGGATGAATTGCAAAGACTAGAATCAGAAAGACTGCATCTGGATTGTCATGTGCGAGAAATACAGTCCAGTGGATCAGTTACAGCTGTTAGCGCAACGAAATTGCAGCCGTTGAAGTTTTGCAAACAGTTCCTGAAATTGAAAGTGGTAATTATGACGCGTTAACGGCAGCGGTTGAACTACGATATGGTAGCGACCATAGAAAACAAGTGTTCCAAATGGAGATGATGAATCGTTACCAAAAAGCTAACGAGTCGTTAAAAGAATATGCAACGGAGACAGAGCGGCTCGCGCATTTGGTCAACGCAGATGCACCAGCGGAAGTAACTGAATTACTTGAAACTGAATTACTTAAACTGAATTACTTACGTACGACTTACATTTGGTCAACGCAGATGCACCAGTGGAAGTAACTGAATTACTTGAAACTGAATTACTTAAACTGAATTACTTAAAATTCAGGCGTTTATGAGTGGTATACGAGATATGGATACCAAACGTGCAGTCTATTCCATGCCAAAAAAGACGTTTGCCGAAACAGTGTCATTTGCTTTGAGGCAGGAAACAGCATGCCTTTTAAGCAATCAAGCACATAAAATTCATCGGTTGTCGGCTGGAAGTTGAGCCAAGTGAATCTCTAGAGAAAACCATAAGGGATCTAATCCAGACTATTTCTTAGAGGATGCCAACCTCACGCAAGGTCTCTGAGCCATAGTGTTACAGCTGTGGAAGATCAGGACACCTGACACGGAATTGTAATGCGTCTGGTAGGAAAAACGAAAACGTAAGGAAGAGAAGCATCGAAGATGCAAGTGGCGCTACTGGAGAGAAACGGTCGTTAAACTAAAACGGACCAGCTCAGAGGGGCGCGAGCTGGTTCTTGCAACTGATTGCCCCACTGTATCACTTTCACAAATATAGTACATCACAAAAACAATAATTTAACTGTAAACGGGACCGTAAACGGACGATCGCTGGTCTTAACTCTGGACACGGGTACAGCACATTCCATCATTCGATCACAGGGTATCACCCAAGGTTCTTCTGCCAATTGGGTGAGTATTTTTCCTCCTGCCTTTTGCTGGTTCGGCTTCTAACGTTGGCACGATTCACATTGCCGCACATATCTTCTAGCATCATGAAACATTCCTGGCCAGTAATATTTATTCGTCAGCCGGCATATGGTCTCGCGGACTCCTCCGTGGCAAGCGCACGGATGGTCGTGATTTTCTTTAAGTACTCTGCCTCTCATTGTCCTAGGCACGCACAATTTCCACGACGTGTAGTCCTCATCCCCAAGTCGATTTGGAATATGACGGTATAGATTCCCATTCTCCAAGGTGTAGTCTGGCAACTTCTCCGGATTTTGTTCCACTTCTCTGAACTTTGCTTGTAACCACTTGCAGTGCTGTTCACGTGTCTCCTCTGCTGCTACTCTGGCGAGTAGCGATCTATAGAGTTTAGCCACTAAAGCGCCAGATGATCTGTAATTACGGTGAACCGGTGAACCCTCAAGGTAAGCACGCATCTTGCGAATACCCCACACTATGGCCAGGCATTCTTTCTCTGTTGCCGGGTAATTCTTTTCGGCCTTGTTGAGATGTCGGCTGGCGTACGCGATAACACGCTCCTGACCTTCCAGTTGTTGTGTGAGCACGCCTCCAAGTCCAAAGTCGCTCGCGTCCGTTTGAAGTTAAAATCTCTCATTGAAATCTAGACACGCCAGTATTGGTGCCTACGTGAGTTTTTGCTTGAGGGTTTCAAACGCTTCCTGTTGCGCCTCTCCCCATTTTCAATGTTTTCCTTTTTGTAGTAGTGTGGTCATTGGCTGGACGGTCTTCGCGAAATCTGGCACGTACCTGCGATACCAGGAAGCAATGCCTAAGCATCTTCGCAGTTCTTTGGTGGTGGTTGGTGGTTTTAAATTCTGTATCGCCGAAATTTTATCAGGGTCTGTCTAGATGCCTTGTTCTCTTACCATATGCCCCATTATGTCTAATGTTAAACTTACTCTCTTTGTCTTCTATCTACTTGTCGCCGATCGGTGTGAATCAGATTATTTCTTATTGAAGCTACTGTCACCGATCGGTGTGAATCAGATTATTTCTTATTGTGAATGCACTCACCATAGTTTGCTCTCTTTGCTGTGGCCGCGTATGTATATATAGTTTCTGGTTTCGTGTGTTTAATTCCGTAATTCGTCGTTAACCTTGAATTGATACGTGAAGAAATTGCTTCGTTTGAGGAAAGTTTAGTCGTCAGGCAGCCAGCAGGGAAGCAAACTGTGGTGAGTGTAGCTTCAATAAATTATATGTATTAGATGTAGGCTATTCTTGCGGTATAATTTATAGAAAAAACGCACCGCAACGCACCGCACCGTACCGCACAGTCGCCGCAAATATACGGAGAAGCACATTAAATAAGCGTTTTGATTAACAGAATCCCTGGTGACGACAAAAAGTTTTTTCACAATTTGATAGTCTTTCGCAATTTAACTTCTTGTGCCTCGACTCCATTGAAATTGTGTGTTCCTGCCTATGGAGAGGACGCCGCCGCCAAAACGAAGCGAAAGGCTAAGAAATCAAAGGGAAAATCAGCAAGGTAAGAGTGGAGCCTGCCAAACCACTGTGGTCAACATCCAGACTCCAGAGACCAGACCGAGCGAAATGTTTGGTTCAATGTTCACAGCCAGTGAGCCCACCAAAGTGACCGTTACCTCAGCACCGACGTCTAACGGTAGCTCAACAACGGCCGTTAATTTAGTGTCAGCCGCCAGCGTCCCGCTAACACTCTCAGCCGCCGAAGACTTAACGTTCGGAGCCAGAGCAGCATCCGAAACCGCCAGGAGTGCAGCCAGCGCCGACGCAGAGTCGTTAACAACAGTAATAACGGCGATGCAAGGGCAGATAGAGACTCTGCAAAGAGAGCTGCGAGAAGCTCAGCTCAGTTCAAGAGCGACAGCCAGTTGCAATATAGAGCCGCCTATACCTGTCCCTCTCTCTACAACGTCATCGTCTTATAGTGCTACGAACACAACGCCGTTATCAATGCAATTACCGACAATAACTTCAACGAACATCAACCCTCGCCAAGAGCCTTTACCAGTCATTGGAGCAAGGGAGACAGCATCATATCTGCCGCAGCAAGTTACATTGCCATCTTATTCTAGTGCATATTATTCGATGCCAAATGCACACAACAGGTCGACAAACACACCACAGGCAAGTAATATTATTCAAAATATAAATCAACACTCTAATCAACCGGCGCCAAGAAAATTGGTTGATTTGCCGAAGTTCACAGGAGCACCTGAAGATTGGCCCGCATTTTTCACGGCATTCGAGGAAACAACCGTCGCTTATAATTACTCCAACCTCGAAAATAACCAGCGCCTCCAAAAGAGTCTGTCAGGAGAAGCCAGAGAGGCGGTTAAATCACTGCTGATCCACCCAAGCAACGTATTCGCGCTCATTGACCAGCTCAGAACTAAATTCGGTCGTCCAGATCAGCTAATCCGAAGTCAGCTAAGTCAGGTACGTGACATGTTGCCAATTTCAGAGCACGCAATCGGTCGCATAGGACCATTCGCGACGATTACTAAGAATTTGACCGCATTTCTCGCCGCGGCCGGTGGACAGCAGCACCTAGTGAACCCAACTCTTTTGGAGGAGCTGGTCTCAAAACTGCCACTGAGCAAAAGAGTAGAGTGGGCAAGATATGCTCTATGTATTCGACCGTATGCAACTGTCCAACATTTCAGTGAATGGTTGAATGATTTGGCCAATGTTATCTGCACTGTACAAACAGCCGAACCGCGTGAGGCTAAGAAACGAGCAGTGCTGTATGCAGTTGAGAATCAACGAAGTCGCTTCAGTTGCTCTATATGTCAAGGTAACCATGTAACGGTGAAATGCGAACGCCTCACCAGAGCAACAGTGGCAGACAGGTGGAATATAGTAAAAAGGTCAAGACTATGTTTCACTTGCTTGAAGCCTGGCCACGCAACGCGGGAATGTCGCATTCGTGCTCGATGTAACATTGACGGCTGCCAGAAAGGGCACCATACAATTCTACACGAGCGAAACGCGCGACACGATTTAGCGTCGCAGCCACGGCCATGCATTACACCCTCTTCATCTCAAACAGCCTTGGGCAACGACTCTGAACAGCAGGAATCAGTGCTCACATGCGCGCGACGTACCGTAGTGGAAACGAAATTGTTATTCAAAGTTTTGCCAGTAACGCTTTATGGGCCAAACAAAAGCATAGATACTTATGCATTGCTGGATGAGGGATCATCCATCACGATTATGGATGAGGAGCTAGCAAAGCAGTTGGGTCTTCAAGGAAAGAAACGTCAGCTAGAACTACGATGGATAGCCGGCCGATCAGCCAACGAGCCCTCTACGGTAGTCAATTTATTCATAAGCGGACTTAATATGAGAAAGAGACATCAGCTGAAAAATGTGTTTAGTGTGCCGAAACTGGACCTGCCGGTACAGAGCCTGACTGAAACTGACGTGAAAGAAGCCCGAGCTGAAAACTTGCAACTGCACACGTATGAGAACGCCAAGCCCAAGATATTGATTGGACTGGATCATTGCCATCTGGGTGTTCCCATTAGCACGATGGATAAGAACTTTGCTAGTCCATTCACTTTTCAGACACGACTGGGATGGACCGTGTTTGGACCATCGTCAACAGACGAGAGGCTCGGTCCAACGTGTTTGCTCTCTAATATACAAGCGGACAACACTGCATGAAATGGTTGACAGCTATTTCCGAATAGAAAATTTTGGCGTTCGCCCTTCGCCGCCGGTCATAAGCCAAGAAGACGCCAGAGCTAAGGATATATTGGAAAGAACCACGAGGAGGGTGAATGGCCGCTTTCAAACGGGTCTCCTATGGAGGGTAGATAATGTCGACATGCCAGACTCATACCCTATGGCGTTAAAACGATTGCTACAAATAGAAAGAAAGATGCGACGTGATGAATCTTTCGCCGCTACATACACATCCGTAATTGAGGAGTACGTCGCAAAGAATTATGCAAGAAAACTGCAGCCAGCAGAAATCTCGACCGATCAGCCTAAGAGCTGGTATTTGCCTCACTTCGGGGTTTTAAACCCAAATAAACCATTAAAATTAAGACTGGTCTTCGATGCCGCCGCCGAAACAGAAGGTATCTCTTAATTCAGTTCTTCTTAAAGGTCCCCAAAGCTCTCGCCAGCTGCCATCAATACTATGCCACTTCCGACAGGGTGCCGTGGCCGTGTGCGCTGATATTAAGCAAATGTTTCATCAGGTGATCATCCAACCGAGCGACAGGGGTGCTCAGCGATTTCTATGGCGTGGAGGCCAAAGTTGGCGCCGGCCAGACGTCTACGAAATGTTAGTTATGACATTTGGAGCGGCTTGCTCGCCATGCTCAGCCGAATACGTGAAGACGTTAAACGCGGTAAGTCAGCGCTGCCAGCGAAATGAGCGAGCTGTGAAAGGAATTTTGGACTATCATTACGTCGACGATTATGTTGATAGTTTCACCACAATTGAGCAGGCTATCGAAGTGGCTAAGGAAGTCCGTGCTATACACGCAAAGGGTGGATTTGAGTTAAGGGGTTTTGTTTCCAATTCGTTGCCAGTCGTACAAGCCCTTGAAGGTGAAGCCAAGGTACTACGATTCGGTGATAAAGACAACCCACATTCTGAGAAAGTATTAGGCATGTATTGGCAGCCGCAATCGGATAATTTCAAATATGATCTAAAATTCAGCCGTGTAAAAGAAGACGTCATCAATGGTAGTAGGTATCCAACGAAAAGGGAGCTGCTCAGTATCGTGATGTCTATATTTGATCCATTGGGATTCCTAAGCCATTTTACTATACAAGCAAAGTTATTGATGCGAGAAGTATGGCGCCAGCAAATTAGATGGGACGAGCCAGTACCTCAAGCAGTTTTCGTGTTATGGGATCATTGGCGCAGGAGACTACCGGATGTGACTACCTTCAATGTTCCTCGTTGCTACTTCCCAGTTGAACAACCGAATAATCTACAATTACATGTTTTCGTCGACGCTAGCGAAGCAGCATTTTCTGCAGTGGCCTATTGGCGATATGTGACCACAGCCGAGATATTTACGAGCATAATATGTGCTAAAGCGAGATGTGCCCCGTTGAAGCGCGTAACAATTCCCCGCTTAGAGCTTCAAGCAGCAGTGTTGGGATGCCGCTTGGCAGACAGTTTCTGAAGAACACGATTTGAAAGTAGATGAAACGGTCTTGTGGACTGACTCAATGACAGTAATTAAATGGATCAACAGTGAACACCGTCGGTACAAACCGTTCGTGGCGCATCGAATAGCTGAAATTTTGGACTCCACACAGCCATCGAATTGGAGATGGCTTCCAACAACTGAAAATGTAGCCGACGAAGCGACGCGCCCAAATAATAACGCTCAGCTAGATTCACATTCACGCTGGCTCACAGGACCTTCATTTTTGAACCAAGAAGAATGTACGTGGCCAGCGATGAATGATACTTGTCAACCTCCCGTAGGCGATGAAGAAGAGCTCCGCCGCCAATATGCTCTTGTTTCAGTAAGTAATAACATAATTGATTTTAACCGTTTTTCGAATTTATGCAGACTGGTGAGAGCAGTCGCATGGGTGAACAGATTCATTGAGCGTTGCCGTAAGCGCCGTGAATGCAACACAACGCCAGAATTAACAGCCCGAGAACTAGATGTCGCTAAAAAACTACTGTGCCGGATAGCTCAACGCGATGAGTTTTCTACAGAAATCGAAACTATCGAAAGAGGAGATAACGTGCGTCGTGGAAGCTTGTTGCATGATCTAACACCGTACATCGATACTGAAGGACTCTTACGAGTAAACGGTCGCATTGATGCTGCCAGTTGGCTGCCGTACAACGTAAGGCGTCCAATAATTCTGCCGCCAAAACATCGATTTACTGCGCTCTTAGTTGCGCATTATCATCGTCGATACAAACACCAGAATGCTGAAACTGCCATCTGCGAAGTTCGCCAAAAATACTGGGTGCCCCGCATTCGCCACCTATTGCGGAAGGTAAAGGAAGGTTCCTTTAAGGATAAGATCAGACAATGGGACTAACTTTATAGGCGCTAATAATGAGGCTGCACGCTTTGAAGACGTGTTTGAAGGTGGACGGATCCAAGACGAGTTGTCTTCTAAAGGCGTAGAATGGTTATTCAGCTCGCCGGCAAACCCATCGGAGGGAGGAGCGTGGGAACGGATGGTTCAGGCCGTAAAACGGGTTTTGCGTCAAACATTGAAAGAAGTCGCGCCAAAGGAACACACTTTGCAGTGCTTTATATTAGAGGCCGAAAATGTTGTCAATTCAAGGCCGTTGACACATCTGCCCATCCACCCGGAACAAGAAGAACCGCTCACACCCAATCATTTCTTATTGGGTTCGCCCAACACAGCGAGGACGCCGAGTGTGCAAGAACCGAACATTCATCTTTGCCGCCTTCGTAAACAGTGGCTCATCGGTCGCCAACTTCGAGATGCGTTTTGGAAGCGATGGGTCATGGAGTATCTGCCGACGTTAACGCGCCGGACCAAGTGGTGCCGTCCAGAGAAATCACTGTCTATCGGTGATCTTGTCTTTGTTTGTGACGTAAATCTTCCGAGGAACCAATGGAGTCGAGGCAGAGTGGTGCAAGTGTATTCTGGGCCAGATGGAGTGGTGCGGAAAGCTGATGTCAGAACTTCTAAAGGAACTATTCGACGTCCCGCTTCGAAGCTGGCGATTTTAGATATTGATGGTGAATCGTAACCGATTCACGGGGGTGGGAGTGTCGCCGATCGGTGTGAATCAGATTATTTCTTATTGAAGCTACTGTCACCGATCGGTGTGAATCAGATTATTTCTTATTGTGAATGCACTCACCATAGTTTGCTCTCTTTGCTGTGGCCGCGTATGTATATATAGTTTCTGGTTTCGTGTGTTTAATTCCGTAATTCGTCGTTAACCTTGAATTGATACGTGAAGAAATTGCTTCGTTTGAGGAAAGTTTAGTCGTCAGCCAGCCAGCAGGGAAGCAAACTGTGGTGAGTGTAGCTTCAATAAATTATATGTATTAGATGTAGGCTATTCTTGCGGTATAATTTATAGAAAAAACGCACCGCAACGCACCGCACCGTACCGCACAGTCGCCGCAAATATACGGAGAAGCACATTAAATAAGCGTTTTGATTAACAGAATCCCTGGTGACGACACTACTTTTCTATCCTCTGATAACTCTGCCTTTCTCTTTATTTATAGTGTTCATGGCTGCTGCGGATGGGTCGTGCTATGAAATTTTGTACAACAAACAAAAACTAATATTTTTTACTTCACACAATTGGTTTCCTGATGTTCCTGTTATTCTATCTCTGCTATGAGCGCTGTTACAGAACAGCCTAGCTGTGTTAACGGATATCACAAGATGTTGTTGGACATCCTCTGGAAACAACACCGCATCGGACTTCTTGATGATTTGTGTCTCAGACTGAATGAGGACTTGGATAGCATTGTACGCTGGTCTAAGGTTAATCATCTTAAGCTGAACGCTTCTAAGTCATTTGTATTGTCCATATATAAGAACCATATTGACCACTCCTGTGTTCCTGTCATATATCTTGGTAATTTTGCACTGCAGCTTGTAACTAAAATTACTAACCTGGGTATTTGTATTAATTCTTTATTAACTTGCACCGACCATGTTAACAAAACGGTAAGTAAATCATATGCAGCGATCAATAACTTACGCTATACTGCTGAATTCGTTCCCGCCGAAATTAGAAGAAAACTAGTTATGCAGCTAATTATACCTATCTCAACTTATTCCGATTTAATCTAATGTAACCTTGACTCTTCCTCTAGCCATAAAGTTGACGTTTTGATAAACAATTTAACCAGATATGTAGTCGGGCTAAGGCGTTTCGACCACCTACATATCTCAGCATAGAAACTTCTTACTTGGCTGCAGTTATTAAAATTATATTAATATCCGTAACTGCTTATTTATATATGGACTCATTAACACCAGACTGCCTAGATATCTGTATGATAAGCTCCAGTTCTGTCAATCAACTCGCACCCCCAACCTCGTAACTCCCAAATATAATTATTTGAATACTCGGAGACTATTTTTCGTAAACACAGTTCGCCTGTGGAATAATTTGCCACGGGTAATAAAAAGTAGCTTAAATACGGTAACATTTAGGAGACTAAGTAGCCAATATTTTAAAACTTAAAGACCGGCATGTAACACAACCACAATGTCTGCAGTCGTGAACGCTTACCTCCTCTCTCTCTATCTATCACTTTTTCACTATCACTACTCACTATCACTTTTTTTCTTATCTCTTATCTTTCCCGCCCTATAATACTAGTTAATTAATATAATTTAATTTAATTATTAATCGTTTAGTTTATAAATTAATTTATTATAGAGTATACATTTAATATCATATTTTTTTAATACTATTAAAGATGTGATGTGACCGCGTGCGAAGGTGGATGTTACTCCCCACCACAATTCATTTTTCGCGTCGAGTGCTCGCGAAAAAATAATTAACATAAAAACCGACCATCCACAAGCAATATACTATAAACACATTTGCACCATAATAAAATAGAATCGCAGTGCACGTAACCCAAACCAATAATATAACTTATAAACATGCAACAATAATAAAATTAAATAAATTCAGTCTAACGGAATGCGGAGAACCAAGCGAGGGGCTTATTTATCCTCTCCGCAGTAAATCTCAGCATTTCGTTTGTTTTTACTCCTCCTCCTTCTTCCTGGTCCCGTTAGGTGTGCTGGCGGCTGTGAGTGCACCGTGGGTTGAAGCGCGGCAAGATAAAGGCATAACACTTGTCTTGTCGGGTTTTGCTTAGCTTTGTCGGGTTGTGCAGATCCACTGGACTTTGACATGCCTGGGTACCACTTACTGCCATTGTTTTCATCACACAGAGGCCTCGCCTTATATATTCGCAGTGATGTTGCGTACCAGTGTCAGCAACACCCTTGCACGACGGATACCGAATTTAGCTCCATGTGGGTTAAGTTCAAAATCCAGTCGCACATCCTGCACTTCTGCTTCATTTATAGAAGCTCGGGTGTAGGGAGGCTGCCAACTTTTGATAAACTGGACAGTCTCTCTGATTCGATTTCTAAAATTCTGGAATCGTATCCGAACAGTGAAATTGTTGTTGCTGGTGATTTCAATGTTCATAATTCCAACTGGCTACGTCATTCGAGTCACACGACACCTGAGGGTTTGTATGTTGAGTTATTTGCTGAGTCTAATAATTTGACTAAATTAGTGAAGGAACCAACGCACTTTCCCTGCGTTGATGGGCAAAACCAAAATATTCTGGACCTTTTTCTAACTTCACATCACAGCAAATATGATGTGAATGTTATTGCACCTCTTGGTAATTCGGACCACGCTACAATTTCTGCTACCATCCCATATTCTAGTCTTCAATGCGCTCATCAACCAGCTTCGAAGCGGACAGTGTGGCTTTATGAGAAGGCTAATTGGGATGCGCTGAACTCCTTTTTCAGCCGTTTCAATTGGCAATTGTGTTTCAGGTATAGAAACATAAATGCTGCAGCAAAATTGGTAAAAAAATATAATTTTATTTGGTATGAGGTCTTTCATACCTAATAAAAGAATTTCCATTAAACCAAAAGACCATTCCTGGTTTAATGCAACTTGCAAACAAGCAGTCAGGTCTAAAGAGGAAGCATTTAGGAATTGGTGTCTAAACAAAACTGCTGATACTAAATTGCTGCGCAATCAGGCCAGAAATAGGTGCAATGCCACTCTAAAGCGCGAAAAAGTTCTCTACGAACAGCGCCTTAGACGCAGAGTTCTTGAATACCATAAGGGTAGTAAGAACTTTTGGTCTTTCGTGGGGAGAGTGAAGAATCAGACGTGATCGTCTATTTCAACTCTCCTAAAGGTTGATCAGATCGTCACTCACTCGGTTGATAAGGCAAACTTATTAGCCAAAATGTTTGCTGAAAACTGCTCTCTTTCTGAGAGTAGCCAACCACTACCCGTGATCGATGGTGTGTCTCATATTATGCCTGAGATGCACTTTCGAACGCGGGCTGTTAAAAGAGTGCTTGAAAACCTCAACGTAAATAAATCCTCGGGACCGGATGGCATTTCAGCCCACGTGTTGAGAAAGTGCGCCTCAAGATTGGCTCGCCCATTGCGCAATCTCTTTAATTTCTCGTTTACTTCAGGAGTTTTTCCTACTTCCTTGAAGATTGCCAATGTGCAGCCAGTTCCCAAAAAAGGTGAGGCTACGAATCCTGCCAATTACCAACCCATAGCAATCTGTTCAATGCTTTCTAAACTTATGGAGAGCATTATAAATTTTAACTTGATGAGGTATCTGGAGAGCAACCAATTGGTCAGTGATCGCCAGTACGGTTTCCGTGCTCACCGCTCCACAGGCGATTTGATGGCGTTCCTCACTGAGCGCTGGAACAGGTGTGTTCACCAATTCGGTGAGAGTAAGGTTGTTGCTTTGGATATCTCCATATCCGAAGAGCACTCCATCAATGCTGTAGATCCGCAGGGTTCGGTCCTGTCTCCGACACTTTTTCTTATTTTCATCACTGACCTTCTGTCATTGACATCAAACCCCGTCTACTCTTTTGCTGATGATAGCAGCATTTGTCATTCATATTCATTCTCCAGGCGTCCTTCTATTCAGGAGATCATTGAAAAACGAAGAATTATGAATGACACACTCCAATCTGACCTCAATAAAATCCAAGAGTGGGGTCGAGCGAATCGGGTCGATTTGAATGCGCGTAAAACCCAATGCTGTCTGTTGACACACAAGCGTTTAGCGGGTGAGAATTTTCCACGTCTAAATGTGGGTGGTGTGGATATTAATGAGTCGGAGGCTCTTGATGTTCCATCCACACCACCCATATTTAGAGGTGGGAAGTTGTCACCCGCCAAACGCTTGTGGGTTAACAAACAGCATTGGGTCTTCCGCGCATTAAAGTCGACCCGATTCGCACGACCCCACCGTTGGATTTTGTTGAGGTCGGATTGGAGTGTGTCATTCATAATTCTGCTTCTTCTAGTGATCTCCAGAATGGAAGGACGCCTGGAGAATGAATATGAATGACAAATGCTGCTGTCATCAGCAAACGAGTAGACGGGGTTTGATGTCAATGACAGAAGGTCATTGATGAAAATAAGAAAAAGTGTCGGAGACAGGACCGAACCCTGCGGAACTCCAGCATTAATGGAGTGCTCTTCGGAAGCAAAGCCGTCTATTACAACCCGAATAGAACGGCCGCTGAGGAAACTCGATATCCATCGAGTGAAAGTATTACCAACACCATAAGCAGTCAGCTTAGACACGAGTGCTTTATGCCACACCCGGTCAAATGCCTTGGAGATATCCAGAGCAACAACCTTGCTCTCACCGAACCGGTGAATGCAACTGCTCCACCGCTCAGCGAGAAACGCCATCAGATCGCCGGTGGAACGGTGAGCACGGAAGCCGTACTGGCGATCGCTGATCAACTCGTTGCTCTCTAGATACCTCATCAAGTTAAAATTTACAATGCTCTCCATGACTTTGGAGAGCACTGAGCAGATCGCTATGGGCCGGTAATTTGCAGGATTCGTAGCCTCACCTTTTTTGGGAACTGGCTGCACATTGGCAATCTTCCAGGAAGTGGGAAAAACTCCTAAAGTAAATGATAAATTAAAGAGATTGCGCAATGGGCGAGCCAGTGTTGAGGCGCACTTTCTCAACACATGGGCTGATATGCCATCCGGTCCCGAGGATTTGTTGACATTGAGGTCTGCAAGCACTCTTTTAACAGCTCGCGTTCGAAAATGCATCTCAGGCATAGCATGAGATACACCATCGACCGCGGGCAGTGGTTGGCTACTCTCAGGAAG
Source organism: Sicus ferrugineus (assembly GCA_922984085.1). Taxonomy (NCBI): domain Eukaryota; kingdom Metazoa; phylum Arthropoda; class Insecta; order Diptera; family Conopidae; genus Sicus; species Sicus ferrugineus. Next base: position 52,260,938 of record OV277348.1, read on the forward strand.
AGAGCAGTTTTCAGCAAACATTTTGACTAATAAGTTTGCCTTATCAACCGAATGAGTGAAGGTCTGATCATCCCTGAGGAGAGTTGGAATAGACGATCGCGTCTGATTTTTCACTCTCCCCACGAACGACCAAAAGTTCTTGCTACCCTTATGGTATTCAAGAACTCTACGTCTAAGGCGCTGTTCGTAGAGAACTTTTTCGCGCTTTAGAGTGGCATTGCACCTATTTCTGGCCTGATTGCGCAGCAATTTAGTATCAGTAGTTTTGTTTAGACGCCAATTCCTAAATGCTTCCTCTTTAGACCTGACTGCTTGTCTGCAAGTCACATTAAACCAGGAATGGTCTTTTGGTTTAATGGAAATTCTTTTATTGGGTATGAAAGACCTCATACCAAATAAAATTATATTTTCTACCAATTTTGCTGCACCATTTATGTTTCTATCTCTGAAACGCAATTGCCAATTGAAACGGCTGAAAAAGCAGTTCAGCGCATCCCAATTTGCCTTCTCATAAAGCCACACTTTCCGCTTCGGAGCTGACTGGTGAGAGGATTGAAGATTAGAATATGGGAAGGTAGCAGAAATTGTAGCGTGGTCCGAATTACCAAGAGGTGCAAGAACATTCACATCATACTTGCTGTGATGTGAAGTTAGAAAGAGGTCCAGAATATTTTGGTTTTGCCCACCAGCGCAGGGAAAGTGCGTTGGTTCCTTCACTAATTGAGTCAGATTATTAGACTCAGCAAACAACTCAACATACAAACCCTCAGGTGTTGTGTGACTCGAATGACGTAGCCAATTGGAATTATGAACATTGAAATCACTAGCAACAACAATTTCACTGTTCGGATACGATTCCAGAATTTTAGAAGTCGAATCAGAGAGACTGTCCAATTTATCAAAAGTTGGCAGCCTCCCTAGACCCGGGCTTCTATAAATGAAGCAGAAGTGCAGGATGTGCGACTGGATTTTGAACTTAACCCACATGGAGCTAAATTCGGCATCCGACGTGCAAAGGTGTTGCTGACACTGGTACGCAACATCACTGCGAATGTATAAGGCGAGGCCTCTGTGTGGTAAAAACAATGGCAGTAAATGGTACCCCGGCATGTGAAAGTCCAGTGGATCTGCACCCTCAGACACCTGGGCCTCACCTAGTGCCATTATATGCGGTTGGTTAGTACAAATATACGCATAGACCGCGAAGAAATTCGCCCTCAAGCCACGTACATTAGTGGAGTCTATGCGGAATTTTGACATCGCCGCCCACTGTAGCGAAGTGTAAAGTCAGCCGTACAAGCAACCACGCGTACGTCGCAATCAAAGCAAAACGCGACAGGACAAGTATTATGCCTTTATCTTGCCGCGCTTCAGCCCACGGTGCACTCACGGCCGCCTGCACACCTAACGGGACCAGGAAGAAGGAGGAAGAGTGAAAACCAACGAAGTGCTGAGCTTTACTGCGGAGAGCATAAACAAGCCCTTCGCATGTTTCTCTGCATTGCGTTAGATTGTCTATTTATTTGTTATAATTTCATCAAGTTTTATTTATTTGTTATTGAGTATTAAGTTATTAAGTAGTGCACTATTGTTTGTTTATTAAAAAGCGTTGTTTGGTGAAGCGTTATTGTTGTATTTTCGCGGCGTGGGTTTTCACTATTGTTTTGGATTTTATTTTCGCGAACACTGTTTATAAAATGAATTGGCGGGCGCACCGTCCGCCTCCGTCCGCGGTCACATCACAACTTGTTGATATTTGTTGATGTTGTTGTTGTAGTGTTTCGACCAATTCCTTTAGGGTTTTGTGATTGGCTTAAGTGACACTTCTAATTGATTTTTAACATCTGCTTTATTCAGTTTTAGGTTCCGAAATTTCTGTTCCAAAATACGTCTGGCTTTTACCAGGTCCATTCCAGGTCTATTTTTCCATTCATTCTTAGCATCAGATGCAACAGCTGATCAGTTAAGATTAGGTGTATCAGCTATCAGACCAGACGTATCAGCTTTCAGGTCATATTAGGTGCAACAGCTATCAGCTATTACATCAGATCAGATCAGTTCAAAGGCAGTTTTCATCCTAGTATGAATGTATCGGCATGCTTTCTTTTATAGTTGAATGTAAATATCAAAGACTTTTCTTTAACTCCCATCATCAATCGGATCGTCTTTGCTGATTACCAAAAATTCATACTTATCTCCAACACTCTCTACATATATTTAAAAATTTTTCAAAAGTCATGTCTGTTCCCACATGATCATTGTATTGTATATGCTCATCTCGTCTTGCTTAAACATAACAATCATGTTGACATTATCGCGCACTAACTGCTTGGGGATACTTGTATATGTCTGACATAAATAAAAACAATCGATGCATTTATGTTTGCCCATACAAAAGTAATCTCGAATATTGTTTTGCTTCTCACAGGCAACATCAAGGAATTTTGCTTCATCTGGTAAGAGGACTTGTTCGTTTTCGGAAAATGTATATAGTCCCATATTTTGAATTGGTTTTATTAATTGCTTTAAATATTCATGTTTTGGTTGATACGACTTTGAATATAAGTATATATTTGCGAATTTCAGTCCATTCGGACTTTCTATTAAAGTTACCATGACGTTGGTCATTCTACAATTCGAAAGTCCGACAATAAGGCATCATAATAAATTCGGCAGCAGGGCGCCGTGTCTTAATTTCGACACGTTATTAGCAACAGAGTCCAGATTTGTTACAACAATATTTTTGCCTTGCTTAATAAAACGCATTTTAGCAATTATTATAATATAAATATGCAATAACCACACCTTTATATTCATTTTTGTTGAGCACCAGTAAGTGAAAAGATGCACGAGTAAGATAAAATGCCTATAATTTTTAAGAAGCATTTCAGTTCTAATCAGTCAGTAATCGGAAGACGTTTATTAGTGTTAATAGTGTTAGAAATTCTCTACCAGTTTAACTTTATTTATCGAGTTATCAATTTTGTGGACCAGGAACTAAACTAAAGCACCGCCTGGCAAGAGGCGATAAAGAAATTAATACTCTAGACGCTGCACGTAGAGAGCACAGATATTGCTTATGATAAAACCCGAGATTTGAATAAGCGTCACAGATCAGATAAAGTATTAATTGAAAGGGCGTGGTAGAGAGTAAAATCAAAAGACAGCAAATTCAGTGGAATAAACGCACACTCATATTCTTGCTCAGCGTCACCTCCTGAATCGATTTAGCCCTTCCGTCCGTCTGTCTGTATCGAGATATCGCAATGTAATTTGGCACAAATATTCTTTGTTATGTAGGGCTGTTTGGGATTGAAAATGGATGAGATCGGTAAACAGCCACGCCTACTTTAAATACGGAATGTAAAGGCAACTCGTTTAAAAAAATTTTATAATCTGAATATTTCATAAACCGTGTGAGATATTAAGGTATAATTTTATTCCGGAACATATAGCGTCATTACTAAAACTTTCGAAAAAAATTGGCGTGCCACGCCCACTTATAACAAAGTTGGCAATATCTCATGAACGGTATAAGATATTGAGATGTAATTTTATCAGGATATATAGGAAAGCATTTCCAATAAGCTTGCCAAAAATTGGAGTGCCACGCCCACTCGTACAAAAGTTGTCAATATCTTGTAAACGGTATAAGATAAAAAAAAGAAAAAAAGCCAGCGAAACACGGCGGCTCGAGATGGTGCTTCATCACCAAAAGTCGAGTCGAGTTGATCGGCACACTGCTGTAAGTTTAATCCATGTCGAAAGTCATAGAAAATCATCGCACGAAAATGTTCACGATTGAATTCCATTTTTAACCAAGATGAATGTTTCAAGTATCTGTAAACAACACAAACAGCACTCGTATGACAAAACGTTCTGAGTACGTTCACCATTAAAAGTGTTAAACTTTACGATGACTATGTCAAATTTGACATATTCACATTAGTGTAGCCATATCTCAAGGCTTAAGTAGCAACCTACGTAATAGTAAAATGGACAAACTGTACCAAGACGATTGTGCATCTCCCTCGTACGCTGCTGGGGAGGACTTCAATCAAAAGAACTCCAATCAAAAGGCTATCCTGGATGTCAAGGACATGGAAGTCAGAAGATTCTATACAACAAAAAAAGTTCGCAGAATAAAAACAAAATTTGGGGATCGCATCTTAATGCAGCTGGAAGATTCTATAATTTTTCTACCACAAAAATTCAACGATATTTGTGATGCGACTATAACCAAACTTAGTAACGGCAAATATTATTTAATAAAACTCTTGGAAGAATATGGAGAGGATTTTCGTTTGGAGGATCAGGTATACTTTCCTCAATCGCAACACCTACTCGAAACATATTTTAACAATTGTCAAAAGGTTTTTAATAAAAAAATAACGAAATAAAAAATTTTATAAATGTGTCTTTTTTATTTATCAACTCCACAGTTTCACTTGAAGACCAGCAGCACGTAATATAATGGCACCCATGTCGTGACTCAATCGCAAAGGCATTCTTTACTGGCTTAGTTTTGCGTAGCCCGTTAACATTTCGTCGAAATGTTCCTCAAGTATATCTTCTCTATGGTTTACTAAAACTCATGAAGTCGTTGTAAGAATATTGGCATATGTATTATACATGATTCATCTTGCTTAGTTAATGGTTAATTGTTGACTGACTTTTATTTGTTATAACACAGAATTTATAAAATAGTAAAAGTATACGTAATAAAAAACTTTTTATTACAGTAGAAGTAATAAAAAGTATATAATATTGGTCATTGGATCATTGAAAAAAATCTAATTCCAAGAATTAAGAAATTTCACCCAAATTCGAATAAATAAAACTATTTAACGTTTACATTAAATTTCTGAGGCAGCGTCTATAAAGCGAAGCAATTAAATAAACAACAAAAGCGAAATATTTAGAAAGCGACGAAATCTGCATATGTTCAATCATGTTCGGCTCAGTTCTGCTTAATTCCAACGTATTCTTCGCAAATGTTTATATTAAATCAATTCTACCCAAATTCGTATCAAGCTACAGTCCGATTCCAAGCAGTTAAATAAAAAAACTACAACAACAACGAAACCTCTGCTTAGCAGCCTCTGCTTAAGCAGCCGCGACTACACACGCATTCCCTCAGCTCTGCGCACAACAAATATTAAAACAACAACAACCACATACTCTATACTACCTCGAAATAAAATCCGCTAACCTTATGCGACACAAGCCCCAGTTCGCTTGTATCATAAAAAAACGAATTAAACAAACATCAATCTCAAAAAAGCTAAAAATAAACACACTCACTTCATATATCCGTATCAACAATTCCAACGGTAATCATCTTTCTACTTATGGTCTCCCAATACTCACGTATCATAACGCACGTCGCTCCCCTCCGAGAGCTCTCTCTCCTTCCCCATCTCCCTCTTCCTCACCCTCTCCACAAATCCGTCCGTCCACCTGCCAGCATCCAACCTCTAGGCACCAAGGTAGCCACCTGACAAAATCACTCCAAAAATCCCCTGAAAAATCCTTTGAAAAACCTATATCCCCCCCAAAAATCGCCCAAAAAATATCTCTCGATATGGCAACTCCTCACATAAAAATCCTCGATCTGCCAACTTCGTCCACAATCTGCTCACTCTTACACACACAGCGTTAAAATTTGTTTACAGTTTTATTTCTATGTGAATTTGAATTGAATAGTTTTTCTTTATGTTCGCAAATGTCATAAACATATGTTTTTTGTTTATATTTTATATACAAAAGTTGGCAACGCAACAAAAATCCCCAACGCTTATCGGTAAAATGTAGGAAATACTTTTTCGAGGGAGAAAATTGAACTGGATCAATCGCAACGCCATAAAGTCCGGATGTCAGAACTTGCAATTTGGTCCAAACTCTAGATAAATACTTTTTTCACTAGTTTTATAAATCCTAATTTTTCTTCTACCAGAACTATAAACAGCTGGTGTTACTTTCCACAGCAGGAAATTATTTCTGACTAATATCCGTCTATTTTTTTTTTTTTTTTTTTTTTTTTTATGACAGATTAAACCAAGCTCAGGGGATGCCCCCTATCCATGCACAGCATTTGTTGGTTCCTAAGGGATGACAGGTTAGTGGGAAGGGGGAAAGAGGGAGTAGTGACGGTTTACACTTCGCTTGAATGTTTCGACGCTGTAAGTGGGCGGGAAGACATTCACAGGGAGATTATTCCACAATCTATTCCACGTCTATTGCAAATACTATACTCTTGGGCTACAGAAAAATTTATCAGTCGTTTGAAAAGTTAGAAATATTGCTGCTACCAAATGGAGTGCAGCACCATCAGTGGCGAAGTTTCAAAAGCTTTGCCATAGCTTATTTTGCTATAAAATCCTCGAAAATCGCATTAAAATCATTAAACTTTCAACTAACGTTTACAACCTACACACTAAGCGCTTCCTTCTCTATATACCCAAATCTTAGAACAACAAATACTTGCCTGATAAGATTCTGCGAAGTATTATACACACTAAGAAGTAGAAATTTGCTGCCTTCGAAGCCCGTCCGCACAATTCCCAAGGCTGTTTAAAAGAACACATCAAGAGATCTGGTGTTATAAAATTTAAGCGCTGACTACTGCTTAAAATGGCAGTGTAAGTGAAACGACATTGCGCATTTGTTTGTGCAAGGACTAAGTTGTATTGTACTATATTTCTGAACCATGGATGCAAGTATTTATGTTATACTATATATCCCTTTTGTAGGAGTTTTTCTACTTTTTCTTAAGGATCCTAATTTTTCTCTTTGTTTACCAGCAGAAGAAAACGCGGTTACCAGTAGGAGAAAACGCGAGGATCTTGTGAGGTCTGTGTTTAGGGGAATCAGTGTTTAGCTCTCCAATGAGGTGAAATGCCTAAGAGTCATTCTTGATAATAACTTCACCGGAGTTGTCACGTTTAAAGCAATACCGATAAGGGGGAAAAATAATGGTTTGAAGGCTAAAATTACCCTTACGATCAGTTATGATAAGATATATCTATTATATTTCTGTAGTCTGGGGCTTTCGTTCTATCCTTTTGCTCACGATATTTGTTCTATGGAAAAGGAACCATTTAAGGCAGAACTGTCCTGACCTTGTTGTTCTGCTTACCTTATTTGCTTTGCATTGCTCAGCATGCAACATCTAAGAAAAAAGGTATATATAAAATAGCCATATATTATGGCGGTACTCTATTATAAATTTCACTGCAGAAGTCTGGTTTAGAAAAACCAAGCTCGTCCAATCGGAACTATTGGGAATATGACCGCCTGTTCATACATTTCCAGGAAGATATAGCTTTTTGTGCAATATTCTGTGGAATACAATATTCCTAATTTACATTTTTAAGCCCTTTACAATTCGATTTTAATAATTAATTTAATTTTCTTTTGACAATTGTGATAAATAATATATATTATAATTATATTTATAAATAATTACCTTTTCATAAAATCGCAGATCCTGTATAGGTTCGTCTGAAACATGCTCGCAATAGTCTTTAAATAGAAGATATCCTGCAAAGAGTTTATACCATGTAGTTTTGTAAAATAGTTTTTGTTCAATTATAGTTCGAAAATAACCAGCTTAACAAAGAACGTAATATATGTATTAAAGTTATGTTGCAATGTTGCCATTTCACACTTATTGTTGAAGAGTGCGAACAACAATGATTTTTTCGCATATATGCCTCTGGATCGCCAAATTAAAATTTTATGTCAATATGACTGTCGAGTATGATACCTTGTGAGTGGTAGACGTGTTCGTGAGTTATCCATCAACAGCGCTAGATATTAAATTGTTACCTTTTAAATTCTAAATTGTAAAACTTGCGCTGATTTTAATACTTCTAGTGTATTATCATTTTATTAATCTAAAATGAGTGCAAAGTCAGCTGCAGGTGATCCCCTGACTTCAAGAATGTTGCAGTCGCCGTCAACAAGTAATACCGACTCTTCATCGCTACTATGCATGCTTTGAGCGTATTGATAAACAAAGTGCCTTTCTAACAGATATTATTAAAACTGAAATCAGCAAATTGCAGGAGGATGTTTATAAGAAAGCACTAAATGAGCTGCGTTGCTTACGTGAAGAATTTAAAAGCAAATTTCTTAACACCGAGGAGTCATGGAAAAAAATTATTGATGATACCAAAGAATCTATGGCTGCTTTGTCTGTGCGCATTGAGGCATTGGAAACTGTCTCTAATGAGATTGGAAACTGTCTCTAACTAAAGACTGCTGAAATTCTGGATCGAGTAGACGCATTGGAAAAACATGATACCCTACATGATGTGGTCATCTTCGGAATACCTGATATGAAGGATGAAGATTTAAATAGCATCTACAGTAAATTATGCTCTAAAATTGGGAGCATGAATTTTCAGCTTTGCCGTATTTTTCGTGCCGGTGGTAGAGTGCAGTCTTCCCAGACCACAAATTCTAACTCTTTTCCCGTTATTCTCAAATTTTTACATTTGCATGAGAAAAACCTGTTCCCGAAGGCTGTTGCAGATTATCGTAAGGCTGTCAAACGTTCTCTCCGGTTCAGTGATATTGGTTTCTCTTTAAATATAAGCTTTTACATAAAAACAAGCCTTACAAAGAGAAACCGTGAACTTCTTACTCGAGCGACAAACCTTAAGAGGAGAAACCAACTTGCCGCTGTTTATATCCGGCGTGGATCTGTTTTTATAAAACTAACCGTGAGTGGAGCTAGTATAGAAATTAAAAATCCTGAAATGCTTAACGTTGCTGTTTTGGATAACTCTGGATAACTCTGGATGAAAACATCGCACAAGTGGACCGAAATACTAGTATTAGAATATAAAATAATTTACATAATAGCAATTATGTTAACTTTTCCCTCCTTTTATTATCCTCTCTCTCCCTTTTCGCAGTCTCTAAATTCTTTGTTTACTTCCTCAACTTTTCTGTTGTGTTTTTTCTCTTTATCGTCTACAATATTTACATCATGCTTTTGTTATATAATCCAATATTCTTTTTCCTAATTAGTTTTTGTGGTGACTACTCCCATTTATAGATGGGCTTCATATTTGCCATCTTAATGCTCAGAGTTTGATCTCTAAAATTGATGAGTTTCGGTGACTTTTTGCCATATCTCTTGTTGACATAATCTGTGTATATGAGACGAGGTTCCATCCAGAGATAGACAAAAATTTTTACACACTAAAAGGGTTTAAGCTTTTCCGAGCAGATCGAACTGGGCCGGTGGGGGATTGGTGTAGCAATTTTTGTAAATGCATATATAAATTGTAGGCTTATTTCTAAATCGACTGAAGATTCCCCTATTGAATGTGACAAAACAATCTTTACAGTGTACATGCCTAATAAGCGAATCAGTTTTGATGGTTTTTTGGCTGTTTGGATTTCAACTGCAATGTTTTGAATAAAAGTGAATCAAATCAGTTGATTCAATCAATGTTATCATTAAAACATAAAACATATCATAAATTAATTTTTCTACACGATCCTGCAGTCTCTTTGACCTAGTCTTTGTTAGCAACTTGCGAAATGTACTATTATATTAGAAATTGGTGGCTCCAGGGTTTTCCATGCAAGACATGTTATTCATGACGTATTCTTTCGACCGTGCTGAATTATCAAATGTTACCAACAAATTCCATTATAGAAACTTCAAAGGTATTAATTTCTTCTCATTGCATATAGATCAATTCTTGTATGATAAACACGTGCTGAATTATCAAATGTTACCAACAAATTCCATTATAGAAACTTCAAAGGTATTAATTTCTTCTCATTGCATATAGATCACTTCTTGTATGATAAACACGTTCCTCTCGTCACTAAAGTGGCAAAGTTTAATGTGCCTGCATGGCTAACACCTAATATACTTGTCCTAATGCAACAACGTGACACAATCTATAGGAAATTTAAGAAATTCAAACTTAATGAATACCTAAAATGTTTTTGTCAACTGCGCAATCAAATTGTTACTAAAATGCGTGCGATTTGTATAGCACTGGGAATATCTTCCGGTTTTCGTTCATTAATAATTTTCAATGCGTTTTTAAGCGCTAGAGTAAATATCGTATTTTCTTTGTACATTTCTTTTTAACTTTCCCCTAAATTTTCTAAGAGTTTCCCATACCGAATTTTACTTTAACTTTTATCGCGTTTGTAACTAAGTGTGCGTTTATTCGCTCACTGAATTTGGTCTCTTTTAATTTTACTCTCTGCAACGCCCTTTCAGCTAATATTTTATCTGCTTCGTGACGCTTATTCAAGTCTTGAGTTTTATCATAAGCAATATCGTGCTCTCTGCATTCGGCATTCAGTGGATTGATTCCCTTGTCTCCTCTTTCCAAGCGTTCTGTTAGTTTATTTCCTGGTCCACAAAATTAATAACCCGGTAAATTAAGTTTAATTTGCAGAGAATTTATAATACCATTTAATAAACCTCTTCCGGTTACTGACTGATTAGGACTGACATGTTTCTTATAAATCATATCCATTTTATATTTTTTCACTTACTCCGGAATACGTCGAAAGTAATATTCAAGATTATACAAAATATATTAGTGAAGAAATTGGTCGAATTGAAAGTTACCTCTCTCAACAAGCACTAAGACCCAAATCTGCAGTTGCATTGGAGGAAAAAATTCTTAAATGCCAAAATGAGTAAAAAGCGAGGTTTAGTAAAAGAGCTTCACACTTAAGCTCGAATAAATTTTAAACGAAGACATATAATTACTAAAGGTATTGATGATCTCTGGCAAGTGGATTTAGTAGAAATGGGAAGCTATTTCACGAATAACAATGGATTTCGCTTCCTTCTCAACGTAATAAATACATTTTCAAAATTCACCTGGGCAGTACCTTTCAAATCTAAAAGATCTGCTGATGTAACCAAAGCCAGGGAAACCATATTTAATTCGGGTTGGATACCAAGAAATTTACAAACCGATGACGGCAAAGAATTCTTTAATCGACAATTCCAAAATTTAACAAGTAAAAGTGTTGCCTTCGGCCTGGCCGAAATCTAAATACCCTACACCCGAGTAACTGAAAAAATTATAATTTCGCCACTTAACCACTTTTGTATAAGTAGGCGGACCACGCCCATTTCGGGCAAATGTTTTGTAATGTCTTGAGGTACTGCTAGATAGAATTACAAACGTATTAATATTTTGAACCGTTTATGGGATAACGACAACTTTTGTATAAGTGGTAATATAAATTAGTAATACGCGTAAATACCTCGTGATAAAATTTCGTGTTAATATCTTATACCGTTTACAAGATATTGACAACTTTTGTATGAGTGGGAGTGGCAAGCTTATTGATAATGCTTGCCTATATATCCTGATAAAATTACATATCAATATCTTATACCGTTCATGAGATATTTCCAACTTTGTTATCAGTGAGCGTAGCGCGCCCATTTTTTTCGAACGTTTTAGTAATGACGCTATATGTTCCGGAATAAAATTATACCTTAATATCTCACACGGTTTATGAAATATTCAGATTATAACATTTTTTTAAACCTTGTGCCTTTACATTCCGTATGTAAGTGTAAGTAAGGCGTGGCTGTTTACCGATCTCGCACATTTTCAATCCCAAATAGCCCTACATAACAAAGAATATTTGTGCCGAATTTCATCGCGGTATCTCTTTTCGTTCTTCCGTAATCGTGATTTCAACAGACAGACAGACAGGGATTCAGGAGGTGACGCTGAGCAAGAAAATATATACTTTTCTATATCTATCTCGTCTCTTTCTCTGCTTAAAAAACGGAAGAACAAAGTGAATATACCTTACTCCCTTCGGGTGTAGGGTTTTAATTAAAAATATAAGAATTACAAACTCAAGGACGTATATTCTTGAAGACGACCAGGGAAATACAATTAGAGGAGTATTCTACGAAAGTGTACTACTGAAAACAAAATATCACAACACCTACCTCATGGAGCAAGTTTTTAAAACAAGAGGAAGCAAAGTTTACGTCAAGTGGCTAGGATTTTCGAATGAACATAATTCTTGGATCGATAATAATGAAATTTTTTACAATATAAGTAAATAAATTTTTCTCGTATAAAAAAGATTGATTTGTGTGTTTTTACTTTATTAGTTAATCAATATTCAATAAGTCAATAACTCTTACTTAGTGGAAACAAATCCATTTTATCAGCTGATTACTTTACACCTATAGATTTAGATAATAAATATGTGTGTGGTCAGGCCGCCTTTCATAGTTACAACACAATACCAAACGTCGACTACGAAAATAATTTATTTCACATTGGAGATCATACAATTGAAATTCCTGTCGGTTTATACGAGCTCGATGATATTTCGGACTACATTCAAATAACGTAGAAAGTAAAAAATAAGTATGTTGTACTATAGTCGGCAATAGGTGGATTGTCCCGTATTCGCCACTGCTTTCCAAAACATTCAAAACGCATTGTAATATTGAGTACTGCAATTCTGTCAAGTCTATCAAATACGTTTGCAGGTATGTCACGAAAGGAAGCGACATGGCTGTATTTGATATTGCAGCTCCTAATGCAAACGATGAAGTTTTGCTATATTAAATCGGAGGATATGTCAGCAGCAATGAAGCCGTTTGGAGAATATTCTCATTCCCCATACACGAACGTCATCACACTGTAGTCCATTTAGCTGTGCACTTGGAGAATGGACGAGTGTATTCCACGGCAGCGAACGCAGCGCAGAGAGCTGAACGGCCACCAACAACAACGCTGACAAGCTTCTTTGCGGCATGCGCAAGTGATCCTTTTGCTAGAACACTGCTTTACTCAGAGATTCCGAGATATTTCACATGGAACGCATCGTTAAAAAAATGTCAAGGTCGGAAAAACGGAACGCCGGTTCCAGGATATGTAAATATATATTCAAGCAATGCATTGGGGCGAATTTACACAGTTCACCCAAACAATGATGAATGTTTTTACCTTCGATTGTTATTGGTTACTGTTCGTGGACCGACTTCATTTCAATTTCTACGAATTGTTAATGGTGATTTATGTGCAACATATAGAGAAGCCTGTCAGCGCTTACATTTACTTGAGGATGACATTCATTGGGATCACCCAAACAATGATGAATGTTTTTACCTTCGTTTGTTATTGGTTACTGTTCGTGGACCGACTTCATTTCAATTTCTACGAATTGTTAATGGTGATTTATGTGCAACATATAGAGAAGCCTGTCAGTGCTTACATTTTTTTTTTTTTTTTTTTTTTTTTTATGGCAGATAGAACCAAGCTCAGGGGATGCCCCCTATCCATGCAAAGCATTCGTTGGTTTAGAAGGGTAAAGGTTAGTGGGAAGGGGAAAAGTGGGAGTAGTGTCGATTTACACCTCTTTTGAAAGCATCGACGTTATAAGTGGGTGGGAAAACATGCGCAGGGAGACTATTCCACAATTTAACTGCGCGACCGAAAAACGAATTCTCGCGGTAGTGGGTAGTGCGATGGAACGGGATCGAGACGTAAAAGGGGTGCACCGCTCTGGAAAGCCGAGTAGATCTGTTGAATACCTGAACCGAGGGGATCAGGCTGGCTACTTCAGAGGAACAGTTACCATTAAAGTAACGGTAAAATAAGGTTACACACCCCACATCCCGACGACATCCCAAGGTTTCAATAGAGCTGGATACCCTACTGTCCCCTATAAGTTTTATCGCACGACATTTACTTGAGGATGACATTCATTGGGATCACTCGCTGATGCCGCTATTTCATCTTCTGCGCTTCAAATTCGAACACTTTTTGCCATCATCATTTCAGTATGTTTTCCATCCAACCCACTTCATTTGTGGAACAAACATAAAGACAATATGGCAGAAGATATTTTGCATCGAGTCCGTACAACAACAGGGAACTCAGAACTAGAAATTAACGCGGAGATCCACAATGAGGCCCTGATATCTATAGAGGACTTGTGCGTGATTATGTCCAGCAAGACGTTGCATGCTTTAGGATTTCCTGCGCCGATTCGCCTTCCAACATCGTACGTCTCCAAAGACTATATGCTTCAAAACAAAATCCATGAGCGCCTTGAGTTTCTGCTTGAATACTCGTGCAGTAATGTCATGGCGATCACTTGATGATTGGCGGGGTAGTAGCAGCTGAATGATTTCAATCCATTTCCAAGAAAATACAAGAGTGGGGTCGAGCGAATCGGGTCGATTTTAATGCGCGTAAAACTTAATGCTGTCTGTTGACACACAAGCGTTTACCGGGTGACAATTTTCCACCTCTAAATGTGGGTGGTGTGGATATTAATGAGTCGGAGGCTCTTGATGTTCTGGGCATGTCAATCCAATGCGATCTTCGTTGGAACGATCACATTTTTGACGTGTCGAAAGGAGCAGCCAAGTGCGTAGGCTCTCTAAAGCGGTGTAAGAAATACTTCACTCCAACCGATCTTCGTTATATCTACACCACCTATATCCGTCCGAAAATGGAGTACAATTCCCATATTTGGTCGGGAGCTTCGAAAACATATCTTCTGCTTCTGGACCGTATACAAGGTCGTGCGATAAAACTTATAGGGGTCAGTAGGGTATCCAGCTCTATTGAAACCTTGGAGCGTCGTCGTGATGTAGGGTGTGTATCACTATTTTACCGTTACTTTCATGGTAAATGTTCCTCTGAAGTAGCCGGCCTGATTCCTCCGGTTCAGGTATTTAGCAGAACTACTCGGCTTTCCAGAGGGGTGCACCCCTTTTATGTCACGATTCCGTTCCAACGAACCACGCATTACCGTGGGAATTCGTTTTTCGGTCGCGTCATTAGATTGTGGAATAGTCTACCTGCGAATGTCTTCCCGCCAACTTACAGCGTCGAAACCTTTAAGCGAGGTGTAAACTCTTTCCCCCATACCACTAACCTGTATCCCTTCGGAACCAACAAATACTGTGCATGGATGGGGGCATCCCCCCGAGCTTGGTTTCATCTGCCATAAAAAAACAAAAAAAATTTCGGGTTGCAAGTGAATGTGATGAATAAGCCTGGTCGACAGTATTTGCGCACGTACTATATATCATTGCTTCTTGTGCATATTCGTGCATCTGCCTCGGGCTTCCAACGTACGTCGCTGGCAAAATGGTTAGTCGGCCGACATTGCTTGCATTTCCATCTACATTCATAGCATCACGCAGATGAATGTATTCTTCCGTACGTAATTTACTCTGATTGAAACGTATATACATAAGACGTTCCGTTTCTATTTTTACATACATATCAACCGCGAACTGATGAAACAATCGTCGGCATTTCGATATGTGATTGTCTTCGATTCGACGAATCATCAAACGATATGAATAAAAGTTCTTAGAGCTTTTTGTTTGATTCTTGACCTACAAATATGAATAATAAAATTTGGTTAGGAATTGAATTGAAATACATTTAATATCATTGTTACGCACTGGTTAATGGATCTTGATCGAAAAACGATATCCATCCTCTCCGCGACAAAATAGCAACGGGTATTGTAACGCATCATACGAACGATGTGTTTCGCAAATACGCTGGAGGTTCTCACCATTGCGACGTCGAAGCACAATATCGCTTTGCCAAATTCTCGCCAACAACTTCATTCAACGTCGGTGCATTGAAGCACCTTTCATGTTCGCCTGCTGGTTTTTTGTCTGCTCTGATCAATATCTTGTGATCATCCGAAGGCATTATTTCTAGTGCAGTCTTGAACAATTTGACCAATTGATTATGTTAGTGTTGTAGCTGCGCAATAATGTCTCGCTTTACCGCCTTATTGATGGCACAACGCCGATTAATTTCATCATCAGAATTTCCAAGGAAATAAATTTGAGGTAATTGGTGATCAGCATTCACGGCGAGCAACAATGCTCCTGCACGATGGTGAATTTGTCCTTGAATCTATAAAATCAAACAAAATTTCTTGAGTTTGTTTGATGTTTTCCTTCGTTGAAGCTCTTTCGTAAATCTGTAATATTTGCTTTCGAAAAAGAATTAACCTTAAAAGTTAAAGCCTCGTGTTTTGATAGTATTCGCCCCAAATGAAGTCATTTGGAAGGAACTGTTATACTTTTGTAAGTTATCCAAGAAATGCTTCGATCGAGTATCTTCGCCAGAAAGCAATTATGCCAATGGCTCTGATGGCGGTGTCAATTGTGGTAATTTTACCTTTCCGCTCGCACAATATATTCCTGGTGGTTCCTGTCGGAACCTCAAAGCATTGCAATATTGACAAACAGTGCTCACTGTACCGAAGCTGGCCATATCCGCTGCGTAATCTACTGTTGGATCGTACCTGAACGCCAAACGTTCGTTAATGATTGTGTCGGTTGGCCGTCTGTTTTGTCGACGTTCAAAATTATTTCGAGCGTTAGCTTGTACTGACCGAGTCGAACTTGATTGAATACGTTGTTCCGTCTGTCGTTGTTGTTGTCGTGTCTGAGTTCTTCATCTGTCTCATTCACACGATAGTTACTTGTTCGAGCTGAGTTACGCGTATGTTGACCGATATTTCGAAATTTAATTGGTGGCATTTTAAACCGCAAAACAAGCAGCAAAATATTAAATTATGACGAACTTATATGACCACAATAAACAAAAACACAAAATGATCACGCACTGATCAATGATAATAATTATTATCAACTTTTTTCAATATACTATGTATGCAAGAAAGATAGATTACGATTATTAGTATTTGTATATCATATCAAAAATTGTCATATTTTATGTAAATATGCAAACTGATGTAAAATGTTTTTTTCTAATATTTTTTACTGAAGTGTTAGTTTCATACAAATAAAAAATACCAATTTATGACTTTTCCGATCGATTTTCTCAATTACGAACACAACAAAATAACAATCAGTCAAATCGGTCCAGCCGTTCTCAAGTGATGGCGTTTCATACATGTGGCATTTCATTTTTATATATATATAGATTTTATCAGGATATATAGGGAAGCATTACCAATAAGCTTGCCAAAAATGGGTGTGCCACGCCCACTCATACAAAAGTTGTCATATCTTGTAAACGTATAAGATTTTATCACGAGGTATCTACACGTATCACCAATTTGTGTACAAAAAATGGGCGTGGTCCGCCCACTTATACAAAAGTTGTCAATATCCCATAAGCGGTTCAAAATATTAATACATTACAAAGATATTTGCCATTACACACATATTTGCCCGAAATGGGCGTGGTCCGCCTACTTATACAAAAGTTGTTAAGTGGCGAAATTATAATTTTTTTCAGTTACTCGGGTCTAGGGTATTTAGATTTCGGCCAGGCCGAAGACAACACTTTTACTTATTTCTCCATTGACTACTGTTGGAATGGGTGACATAGGGAGCGGAACGGAGAGGGAATTTTTTTTGTATTCTACCAAGTCGACTCCGGCAAGTGTTGCGATGCAAAGCTTTAGAACAACTTTTTTGCTTTCTTATTGTAAACACTGCCGAAGTCATCGAATGGTTCTTATTTACTGTAAATGCGAAATCACAATTTATATTTCTTTAATTAACTCTTCTTCTTTCTTCTTAAAAACTTTTTATACAGTGCACAGCATTCACAATTGATGAATATTGTTTTTACCCGCACGCGTCAACTGGTTGGTAGTAAGAATCGGAAGCAAGTGACTCGTGTGAGTCCAGCGACGATCGCTGGAAGGCGGTCAAACCGCGCCAGTTGCCGCGGAGAGAGCCCGCAGCCGGGCTTACGCTCCCGAGAGAGGCGCCCCTCATGAGCGGCAGGCTGACAGGAGACTGGAGTGCTCACTCCTGACACCCTACCGATCGATGAGGGAGCACCTCTGGCGAGCGGCAGTTGGCGTTAACATTTACAATTAGCGCTAGGCGGTGCCTTAATTACGCTTTTAGAGTTTGAGACGACACGATTTTATTAGAAAAGTTAACAACCATGCACAAGGCGGGACTAGAACCCGCGTCCCCGGAGCTCGATGGCTAGTGTGCCACACACTACACCACCGAGCCAACCGAGAACAGTCTTATTATGTAATAAGAAGGACCCTTGTGAAATATCAAAAATTTTCACTGATTTGTAATGCGGTATCAATCCGCAGTAATCAGTACCATGTTGAAAATGTAAGTGACTTAAAAATACTAGGCTTAATTTTTGATAATAATAATAGCTTTAAAAACCATTGTGTCCGTCTCAGAAACGATTTAGCTGCCAGACTAAATATTATTAAATATTTAACTTCTAAGAAAAGTAATGTACATACGAATTCTTTACTCAATGTAAAATAAAAGCACCTTTAATGTTGCTTAAAATAAAAGCACCTTATCATGCAGCGGTACGTACCAGCCTTAGAGCTTTCAGAACCACGCTTATAAAAATACTTTTAACTGAAGGGGGATTTCCATCTTTAGAACACCGGACAACTTATCTCAGAGAGCGTTCCCTTCCTTTATTACTTTCATTCACTTTCCGCCCTGGCATTTCTTTTTAGAGCTGTGGATAATCTAATCTGCAGCACCCATGCTATCAATGAAATTAAACAAATTTTGATAAAAATGGAAAATAGACTTAAAATAATGTGGATACCAGGATACGTGGGAATAGCAGGAAGTTAATTTGCAAACCTTGCCGCTAAAGCTGCATCAAAATCCCCTATTTATTTTTTTATGCCATCAACAAAAAAAACAACAAAAATTGCGATGAATTACATGATAGATAATATATCGGATGACTGGAGTAATCTCAATCACACATATAGCGCTCTGAATCCTTCCGGAGATCCACTTATTCTTCCCAGCTCTACGACTGTTTTAATGAATAAATGTCTCACCCGACTTAAACTAAGCCATACTAACCTCATCCACGGTTATTTACTAAAAACAAATGAATTACTATTTGTAATTTCTGCAGTTCCTCTTCTTTAACGACGTCCAATATCCTTCAGGATTGTCCTGTTTCTCTAAAACACCATTTTCCGATCCCAGAACTCTTCACATATGCTTTCTGATTCCTCTATTGAAGACATTCACTTAGGGTACAAGTCTCTTAAAAAATTAAAACTACATAAATTGATTTAAATGAATTATGTATTTCAAGCTATAATAATGAATAATGTAATTTTTAAAACCTTAATTAAGTAATGTAAGATGTATAATTTCATCAGATGTACATATATCTTAAGCCGATAGCCCTGGCAGCTAGTGCTTTCTTTAATTTACAATTTTAATTGTAATTTATTATTAATAAATAAATAAATAAACACTCAATCAAGTACTGTTCATTAATTTGGACATTTGCTTATGTTTTAGACATTTCGTTGACGTAATTGTTATCAAGGATCTCAAACAGGGAATTTGCGATGTAATAAAATAATGACAGCGGCCGCAACAATACCACCACTACCACAGTATTCATGCAGTGGTCCATAAATCGTAGGAGGTATATCATAATATGGATTAGCGACTTGAAGGAATTTCTCTGATTGATTTTACAGATGATGTCTTCCAATTCTCCATAGACTGCAACGGTAGATATGAATGGTGATTTTTTTTCTTTCCAATCCGTTGCCGCATATGGTTTTAAACATGTTTTTTCCTTGCCATGCAAAAAGAATGGGCCGTAAAATCATAAGTCTTTAGATCTGATCTGCGTTGAGGTTCTTTCCGTCGACCCTATTGTTGTCCGAAATCCTGCTCTGAAAGATACCGATGTTACTTTTCAGTTTCACTTGCACTCGCGTTAAATTGAAACTCAGTAGTTTGAGTATAACTTTACTTTTTATTACTTAAAGTCACTTCTGTCAATCGACTGGCTTCTAGCTATTACAACACTACAATCGAACCTCAAACCATTCCCTACCTCTATATACGCTTAAACGCGGAAACATTTTGGCAATTGTTACAAAAAGTTCTGGCCCGAAAAATTAAATGTAATAAAGTGGATCAACATTTCCAAATTTAGTAAGCGAGTTATGCTTTATCAATTAAATGTAAGAAAGTGGATTTTTTATAATTAAATATAATAACGCTGACCAATATTTCCACATCCAGTACGCGAAGTATTGCTTCATCAATGCAATGTAAGAAGGTGGATTTTTATAATAAAATTTATTAAACTGGGTCAACGGTTTCACAGCCAGTGAGCGAAGTATTGCTTTATCAACGGCCAGCGCGCGCTCGATGAATTGACATAGAAAACCCATTGCGGAAATAAATATGCAATACGACCTCGGTCAGTGGCGGTGGGCAGTTTAGGTATCGCCTAAAAGTATGCGTACAGAACTAGTGACTCACAACAACTGTCTTGGTGATACTCATGCCGACAGTAAGTCCACTGGATTTTATGTTGAGATCACATGACGCCACTGGATTGCTGACAACCCTTGAATCTTGGAAATTCAATTTGCAACAAAAGTTTGGAAGAATTGGGGGGTAATCATGCTGTTGTTATTGCCTACACCCAAAGGGAGTACGGTATATTCACTTTGTTCGTCTGCTTGTAACGCAGAGAAGGAGACGAGATAGATATAGAAAAGTATATATACCCTTGCTTAGCATGACCTCCTGAATCGATTTAGACATGTCCGTCCGTTTGTCTGTATGTCTGTTGACACGTTCACGATTACGGGAGAACGAAAAGAGATATCGCAATGAGAATGGCACAAATCGCCTAACTGGCATAACTACGCCTACTTTACATACGGAATGTAAAGGCACCTCGTTCTTAAAAATGTTATAATGTGAATATACCGTGCGAGATATTTATTTATAATTATATTCCGAAATATATAGCGCTATTACAAAAATTTTTGCAAAGAATGGACGTGGTCCGCTCATTCATACCAAAGTTGTTAATATCTCCTAAACGGTATTAAATATTTGTACTTAATTTTATCGCGACGTATCTGAAGTATATATACTTTTTTCAGAAATGGGCGTGGCACGCTCACTCATACAAAAGTATTAAAAATATATTATATATTAATACGTGATTTTATCCCGGATTACCTAGAGACATTAGCAAAATGTTTGCCAAAAGTGGTCGTGGTCCGCCTCTTTATGCAAACGTTGTCAACTGGCGAAATTACAATTTTTTTAGCTATTCGAATGTAGGGTACTTAGACTTTGGCCTGGCCGAAAACAACACTTTTACTTGTAATAATTGATTAATTATTTATTATTTATATATTCGACTTTGTAAGTTTTGT
Source organism: Sicus ferrugineus (assembly GCA_922984085.1). Taxonomy (NCBI): domain Eukaryota; kingdom Metazoa; phylum Arthropoda; class Insecta; order Diptera; family Conopidae; genus Sicus; species Sicus ferrugineus. The sequence continues at coordinate 52,282,160 of OV277348.1, forward strand.
TATTGACTGTGATAGTCCGGTGTTACTTCGTTGCAATTCTGCTAATACAACAAAATTTAATAAAATTAAATTAATGTCTTCAGCTAGTGATAAATCCAACAACAAATCTGATTGGGAAAAAAACGAAAACGTATGCCTTCGAAGACATAAAAGCCAAAGTAGCCACAGGAGGATGAGAAAACCAAATTCAACAATCCGGAAAAGTTGATCATAGAATGTAGACAGTTGAAAGTAAATTTCTTCGCAGCAATAATCTCTCCAATTTGAATAAATCTCACTGTTTGTCTAGTCCCGTTGTATCTATTGGCATCTCTTATTCTCTTAAAATGAAGGAGTCAATAATTATGGAGGTCTTGAACTCGAAGTTTGCTGAGCTGAGAACATAATCCGCCAGATGGAGTCGAAAATACTATTGAAAGGAGAGCATAATGAGCAGGTTTAGCGAATTTTCCGCAGATATCTCAAGCTAGAATTTTGATTTCAGGAAAATTATTGCTAGATATGAGGAATATTGTTGCTGCAGCTAAGACTGTGGTCGTTAAAGAAACCTAAAAGATGAGCTAAGGGATGTTAATGGAAGACGAACGAAGCTGCAGCTATATATATATATATATATATATATATATATATATATATATATATATATATATATATATCCAGGAAGTGGGAAAAACTCCTGAAGTAAACGATAAATTAAACAGATTGCGCAATGGGCGAGCCAGTGTTGAAGCGCACTTTCTCAAAACCTGGGCTGAAATGCCATCCGGTCCCGAGGATTTATTTACGTTGAGGTTTTCAAGCACTCTTTTAACAGCCCGCGTTCGAAAGTGCATCTCAGGCATAATATGAGACACACCATCGATCACGGGTAGTGGTTGGCTACTCTCAGAAAGAGAGCAGTTTTCAGCAACATTTTGGCTAATAAGTTTGCCTTATCAACCGAGTGAGTGAAGATCTGATCATCCTTGAGGAGAGTTGGAATAGACGATCGCGTCTGATTCTTCACTCTCCCCACGAACGACCAAAAGTTCTTGCTGTCTGAAATACAATTGCCAATTGAAACGGCTGAAAAAGGAGTTCAGCGGATCCCAATTAGCCTTCTCATAAAGCCACACTGTCCGCTTCGGAGCTGGCTGATGAGCGGATTGAAGGTTAGAATATGGGAAGGTAGCAGAAATTGTAGCGTGGTCCGAATTACCAAGAGGTGCAAGAACATTCACATCATACTTGCTTTTCTGTCGAATCAGACCGTTAACAATCTTGATATTTTTTAACTTTTACACCGTTGTTCTTTACTGTTTAGAGTCACTGATTTAGAAGTTTTCTGTCAGGTTAACTCTATTAAATCCACTGCAATTGATGAAGATTGTGTCTCTATTAAATTTGTTAAAATTATTTTACCGTATATCTTGCCCAATAGCTTAAGGAATATTTGTGAAGGAGGACTATTTACGAGACGAGCTAGGGAATATTTCTCACACTAATTTTGACAGCCACTGCAAACAGCACCACCTATTCTTTACTTTTATCTACTTATTAACTTTCGAGTTTTTTCTCAATTTTATCTTTCACTTCAACTTTATAGCAATCAATTATTAGATTTTAAGTTTGAATAAGTTTCCTTTATATTTTTTTCCGTGTACTTCCCCTTATATAAAATGCTAGAAAAGAGCTCTTCTCTAAGTGTATTGTACGATAAATTAATAAATAAATAAATGAAATAGAAAATGTGTAGTTGCAGAGAATCCCGTTTACCTTGCGAAAGTGAGTGCTGAGCAATTTGCAAGTTGTTAAGCTTTTGTAGTTCATTACGATACTTTGCCCATCTGAGGTGAAAGTTATGTGGTATTTCTTCATCCCATGATAAGATTGTTTGCTAAAGTTCTTGAATTAACAATTTCGCGATGATTTCCACTGGAACGAGAGTTTCTAGCGGATCGAAGATGATGAGATTGATCATCTACATCTGATAGGATTGACCATCTTGTTGAAAGTGTTGGAGTTAAAGCGTGCACCTTTATCGAAAATTAGTCGGTCTTGGGTAATCATGTTTAACCCCAAGGTTTTTCTCATGTCGCTGATGCCATTGCTAAAATCTAATTTTTCTTTATCCTCTTTCGCTACATTCTGAAGTAGGACAGGATGGTTGGCACACCATTTACTTAACTTGAATCCAGCTTTGTTTAAGATTATGTTTAGCTGTTGTTGAATGTCCTTAGCAACAGAGATATTGAAAGTGCCAGTCAAACAATCATCGACGAATCATTCAAGAAAGTCATGGCACTTAGAGGATACATTGAAGAGTATCTGGTATCTAGTTTCTCTAAGCACTTGGTTGTGAGCAGATTTGGTGCCATATGTCACGGTGTTTAGCTGGTAACAGTCCAAACTTTGATTGCTGTCTGCCCTCCAAGCGATACGCTAATATTTGCGATCGCTTGGATGGATCCAAATCTGTCAATACATTTTTGTACAATATGTCGCATGTGAGAGGAAATCTTAGCAAGCGAAAGCGTAAGTGATGTGAAAGCAATTCACTTTGAATTGTTGGTCCGATGTGCGTAATGTTGTTGAGGGCTATTCCAGTTGATGACTTTGATCATGCATCAAATACTGCCTGTAGATTTGTCGTGCTGCTTTCAGGCCTGAGGGATATAGTGGTGGGATATAAAACATGTGGGAGGTGCAATGGTTTTGATGTTAATTTTGTACATTTGTCCTAATGCTTCATACTCTGTAATTAATTTTACATATTGTTTTAATTCAGCATCCCTGTAAAAACGTCTTAAAATCTGGAAACGCCCGTAAAATCTGGAAATGGCCACTTGCTTGGAGTCGCCCAAAGCTGATGTCCGTCACTGTGTCTCTCAGTAATCTGGGTAAAATGAGACTCACATAATTTTTCCGCCGGCGATACTACCCTAACACCTTCCCTCGATTTTTCTAGTTCTCAGAACCTTTTTAATTGATAGTTTAATTCGTCTCGTGTGTATATGTACTAAGACGGTTATCATGGGATACTATCAGCAATCTTTCCTGCGAGGTTATATAAAAAAACTGTGTTATATAAAGTGGATGGTCCACGTTCTAATGTAATCCTTTTTTGTTGACAGTTCATGGTAGAGTTCTGCTCCTAACAATACGTCGATGGCCCCAAGACAGTAAAAGTGCGGATCTCCGTACTGGATGTCTTTACGCAAGTTCAATGTTCAAGGATCCAGCTTATGTCTAATCGGAAGTATGAATGTCTCTACCTGATTAACATATTGATTGATTCGGGAATGCAAATCCTTTTGCTGGCAATTCCTTCTAATTGTGTATCGGTTGGTTGTGTAGACAATACCAACTGGTGGGCGAGTTTATCAGTAATTGCTTTCACCCGTTATCCCGAGTCGAAGAGAGCTCGGAAACTAAACTTAATTGATGTCGCTGTGGCACTAAGTGTTTGTTGATATGTTGAAACTTGTTCTCGGAATTTGTCACACCCGCTGCATTATTCATGGGACTTGTCTTACGATAATATTGGTGGATTCGAAATGTAGTAGTGTTGTGTTTCTTTTAACATTTCTTACATTTTCTGGACACGTGATTTTTAGCACTGTGACCAGTTTTTAAACAATTGATGCATAGGTTCAGCTCCTTCGCCAATTCCAAACGAGTCCCCTTACCAATTTTTTTTATTGAAAGATGTATTAGCATGAGTTCCCATGACGTAATTTCTATACCAGTGTTTCCTAAGGCCAGTAAGTTCTCAGCAGTTGTGTCGTGAAGATTTTTGATAGCGCCTACTGATGGGTGACCTGTCATTTGCTTGGTTTGATTGAATAGTTTTTCCATTAAGGCCCAAGTGATCAGGCGTTTGTTGTCATACAGATGTTACAGCATTGTCCACGCCATTTGATAATTTTCTTCCGTAAGCGGAAGATGTATAATGAGTTCCTCTGCTTCACCCACTAAATTACTTTTGAGGTACCACATCTTTTGAATATCAGAAAGTGGTTTTGAATGTATGAGCTGGTTGATAATAGAATTGCCGCCATTTAAGATAATCTCCTTTATCAAAAGGCACAACCTCAACCTAAGCATCGGATAAGATTGTGCTTTGCTTGTAGTTTCATGAATTGATCATGAACATCAGCCTCGATCTGAAGATACTCGTTGAAGTCGAAAGCTGTAGTCCTGTCATCGATATGTTCCAACATTTTGTCGTGTAGACCTTGGACTGCTTGCCATAGGTGTTTGATGTTATTTACTTAGTGTAGTAGAACAGCCGTGATGGTGGTGTGTCACATAAAGCAATTTGCATCATTTCATGCAAACTTGAAACCAGTGACCGTTGTTTGCGAATGAGTGCGGCCACTCTTTTGGTGCGCAAGGCTATTTGGCCGAGCTGAAATTGGTTCATTGACGCCTTTGGCAACAGGTGTTGAGGTTCTCTGATCGTGCGCGGCCTCGAACTTAAAGCAGAGCTTGCATATAGGTTCGAGCGTCGTTGTACTTCTCTGAAACAATGCTATAGATGCCTTTCTTGATGTATGAATGTTTTGAGGTCAGCTCTGGAACTTGTGTTACTTGGTAGTTTTTCTTTTCGATTTTCTTCCATAAGTTGCCCAGCTCTGTCAACTTCCTCTCCACGTAATCTAAGGTCCTGCGATCCTTCGGTGTTTTTTTTTAAAATTTATTTTTTTTTTAAATAATTTTTTTTTAAATTTTAATATTTTTTTAAAAAATTTAAATTTGTTGTTGCGCTGCAAGCTCGAGTAATCTCGATTAATGGTGTAGAAGTGAGTAGTGTCTCTTCGGGGCCTCCAATGATTGGCTCCACATTTTGCAATTATCTACCTCGGCCTTAAAATAATATATGTGGGTATGAATGGGTTGGTTTGGTATTCAACGCTGGCAATTAAACCAAGGTGAATTTGTTATTTCGATTTAAATAAAACATAGTTGCTTCATAAATGAATTCTGACTAATTGATCTCATTACCCATGATTATTACGATATTTATAGCTAAATCTTATCTTATAATACGTTAACATACACGTATGACGTGGAAAACTGTAGAGTTGGCTAAGCAACTCTGCGTAGACAAATTTTGGCTGCCTCCCTTAGCCAGCGTAAACAAGTGTCTCGTTACACCTTGCTTGCGGTTGGTTTTTATACTGTTTGCTGTATGCCTCCTCTCCGTGGATTCTGAAGGGCTCTCCCAGTATAACCTCTGTCGCCGTTGTTGAGCTCTTGCGGGGCAGAGAGCTTTCTGGACCACAACAACAACAGGCAAAAGCATACATCCATTTGAATTTCACATTTGAAAAATGTGGATTAATCCACACAACAACAACAGGTAAAAGCATACGTTCACACAACAACAACACCAACAACAACAACAACAACACAACAACAACAACAGGTAAAAGCGTACATCCACACAACAACAACAACAACACAGAGTGGCCAGATCGAGGATTTTGGTGGACAGAGTGGCCCGATTATTTTTTAATTTTTTTTTTAAATTTGTATTTTTTTCAATTTTTTTAAAAATTTTTTTAATTTTTTTTTTTAATATTTGTTTTAATTTTTTTTTAATTTTTTTTTAATTTTTTTTTTATTTTTTTAAAAATTTTTTTGTAATTTTTTTTTATTTTCTTATTTTTTTTTAAAATTTTTTTTTAAATTTTTGTTTTTAAAAAATTTTTTTTTCAATTTTTAAAAAATTTTTTTTTATTTTTTTTAATTTAAAATATTTTTTAATTTTTTTAAGGGTTGCAGCACTGTTGGTTGTGTCAGGTGGCAACCCTGGTGGGGGTGACAGACGGACAGACGGCTGACGGTCGGTCGGTCGGTTGGGAGATGGTGAGGAAGCAGGGAGAGGGAGCGACGTTGTGTTCTCGCGGTGGCAGCATTCTAAGCAGAGGCTGCCTAAGCAAAAGCTGCGTAAGCAGAAGTAGTGTTGTAGTAGATGTTTATTTCTGCTTCGTTTTTGAGACGCTGCCGCAGAAGTGTATTAAAACTTAATGTAGACATAGAGGGAGTGGTTCAAGCTGTGGCTCGCATCTACGGTCTGAAGCGCGAAGTTGTTATTTTAAGAAATATGAAACTCGCCTTATTGTTCTTGTTGTTGTAGTTTTTATTTAATTGCTTGGTTTCGAATTGTGCCTTGACTCGAATTTGTCAGGAATTAAATTAATGTAAACATTTTCGAAGAATGTGATAAAATTATGCAGAACTGAACCGAACATGATCGAACACAGAGACGGATTACTTCATTATCTCAATTTCAGTTTGCTGATATGTTCTTTTTTTCTTTTTATCTTATAAAGATTTCAGCTGGAGTATGAATGATATGAAATTTATAATCAAACTTCATTCCGTATCTAAAAGTAGCAGCGAAAAGTTGTGCTGATTTCGTCTTCATCATTTATTAAATCTTAAAAGAGTGTAAAATTTAAATAAAAAAAGAAAAGTTTTAAAAAGTAAATAGAAAGTGTACAGAACATTAAAAAGAGAAAGTGTAGAGAGCATAAAAAGCGAAAACATTTTAAAAAGTGAGCAAAAACAGTAAATGTAGAAAGTATTTACAAAGCAACAGAAAAACTTTAATAAAAAATTTTAAAAAGTGCATTGAATAGTCTAGAAAGTGAAGTACTTCAATTAAAAAGTAAAATTGAAGTAAAAATTAAAAACAAAAAAGTAAAAACTTAAATTAGAAAATAATTATCATAAAAAAACAACAACAATAACAACAACGACAAAAGTAGCAGCTTGTGAGGTAAATAAATTTAAAAACAAATGTTTATTAATTAGTAATTAGTAATTTAATAGTAATATAGGTATTAAAGTAATAATAATAATAATAATATTGGGTGTACCGGTTAATTCGTGCGGTTTTCTAACAGATGGCGTAACTTCACTTTTATTCCAGTGATTCACCTTTCCAATGTGTTGGAAAGCTACTGTCATATAGTTTCAGAATCAGTATGTGTCATTTAGCTGAAGCGTAAACAACAATCCTTTTTTTTACTCTGAAAATGTCGAATTTCGTGCCGAATAAAGTGTTTTTGGGGGGAGTACTTCTTCATTACTCTCTCTCTAGCTGAGCGTACGTGCCAGAAGTGGTATGCACGGTTTAAAAGTGGCAATTTGCCCAAACGCAAGAAGAACTTGCAAAATCACTTGGCGTCGCTCAACAAACCATTTCCGATCGTCTAAAAGCAATGGGAATGATCCGGAAGGTAGGCCATTGGGTGCCGTATGAATTGAAGCCAAGAGACGTCGAACGCCGTTTTTTTCACGTGTAAACTGCTTACGGCACAAAAGAAAAAGTTTTTTGCATCGAATTGTCACTGGCGATGAAAAGTGGGTCTATTACGATAACCCAAAACGTCGAGCAACGTATGGATACCCCGGCCATGCATCAACATCGTCTGCAAAATCAAATAACCATGGTTCGAAGCTTCGTATTTGGTGGGACCAGCTGGGTGTGATCTATTATGAGCTGTTGCAACCGAATGAAACGATCACAGGGGAAGTCTACCGACGACAATTGATGCATTTGAGCCGAGCACTGCGCGAAAAACGGCCGGAATATGAACAAAGGCACGGCAAGGTAATTTTGCAACATGACAATGCTCGGCCACATGTTGCACAGGTCGTCAAAACCTACCTTGAAACGCTCAAATGGGATGCCCTACCCCACCCGCTGTATAGTCCAGACCTTGCGCCTTCCGATTACTATCTCTTCCGATCAATGCAACATGGTCTGGGTGACCAGCACTTCTCCAATTATGAAGAAGTAAAAAATTGGATCGATTCGTGGAGAGCGGAGAAGCCGGCCGAATTTTTCAGAAAGGGTATTCGTGAATTGCCAGAAAAATGAGAAAAAGTTATAGCTAGCGATGGAAAATACTTTGAATATTAAATTTGTAACCATTTTTTCACAATAAAGCTTCAATTTTCGAAAAAAAAACCGCACACCCATTATGTCTGGCGTTCAAAGGAACTGCCGAAAAGTAAATATGCGAGTTGCTCCGATCTGGTATTCTGAATTGAATCTCTTTATTTCTAAAATCAACCCCTTATAAAGTAATTACTGAAGAGCTTTTAGTGCTCAAGAATATAAAATTTAAAACTAAAGCTTAAACAAAACCTAGAGCAAAGCTCAAGGGAGGCTTGCAGCGAACACACACACTCACATACACACCGCAGTTGTGATCTAGTTCTCACTAACGCTGATTCATGCCGGTGCTTACTCATAGCGTTTCATTTCCTACGTCGTCAGCAAATCTGTCTTGCAATTCATATTGTAAACAATTGCAATGCTCACAATATGACCCGATTGTTGATCGAAAACATTCGATCGCTGACATGGTGACATAAATTAGGGATCTCAAAACGTAGCATTGTAAAATTAAACTAGACATTGTAACACTGTCGATTCACTGGCAAAATGTGTGTCATAGAAATGCATGCTCACTACACCCTTCCCCTTTAAAGAAAAATTTTGTTTGTTTTAAGTGAAACAAAGAAAATTTTCGTTTTATCTACTGTCAAATGTAATTCTACAAGAATTATTTTTCTCTTAAGTAATATATCATACGTTCTTAATGTAATAATAATATTCATTTACATATATAATATATCACACTTTATAAATATTTTTTTAAGCAATTATTATGTACTAGTTTATGTTACCTTTTCTCTCTACAATTTTAATTGGATCAATATATGGACTTTCACTTTTCTTGTTATTATTTGATTTTAAAAATACATAGTCTTTAACCTTAAAATTATATGTGTTTTCTTTCTCATCAAATCTGGTTTTTCTGACATTTTCGGCTTTACTTATCAATTTTTTAGCAGTTTCATGAGCATGTTGCAGTTTTAGTCGTAAATCTGTTAGGTATGAATCGTAATCATAAAATCTGTTATCTTTAAAAATTTCACCTGGTAATACTATACTGCTAATCGTCCGAACACCAGCTCGAAAGGAGGGTATTTCGAATCTGTATGAGGCGTTATATAGTATAGTTTATCTCCGTACTGGATGTCTTTACGCAAGTTCAATGTTCAAGGATCCAGCTTATGTCTAATCGGAAGTATGAATGTCTCTACCTGATTAACATATTGATTGATTCGGGAATGCAAATCCTTTTGCTGGCAATTCCTTCTAATTGTGTATCGGTTGGTTGTGTAGACAATACCAACTGGTGGGCGAGTTTATCAGTAATTGCTTTCACCCGTTATCCCGAGTCGAAGAGAGCTCGGAAACTAAACTTAATTGATGTCGCTGTGGCACTAAGTGTTTGTTGATATGTTGAAACTTGTTCTCGGAATTTGTCACACCCGCTGCATTATTCATGGGACTTGTCTTACGATAATATTGGTGGATTCGAAATGTAGTAGTGTTGTGTTTCTTTTAACATTTCTTACATTTTCTGGACACGTGATTTTTAGCACTGTGACCAGTTTTTAAACAATTGATGCATAGGTTCAGCTCCTTCGCCAATTCCAAACGAGTCCCCTTACCAATTTTTTTTATTGAAAGATGTATTAGCATGAGTTCCCATGACGTAATTTCTATACCAGTGTTTCCTAAGGCCAGTAAGTTCTCAGCAGTTGTGTCGTGAAGATTTTTGATAGCGCCTACTGATGGGTGACCTGTCATTTGCTTGGTTTGATTGAATAGTTTTTCCATTAAGGCCCAAGTGATCAGGCGTTTGTTGTCATACAGATGTTACAGCATTGTCCACGCCATTTGATAATTTTCTTCCGTAAGCGGAAGATGTATAATGAGTTCCTCTGCTTCACCCACTAAATTACTTTTGAGGTACCACATCTTTTGAATATCAGAAAGTGGTTTTGAATGTATGAGCTGGTTGATAATAGAATTGCCGCCATTTAAGATAATCTCCTTTATCAAAAGGCACAACCTCAACCTAAGCATCGGATAAGATTGTGCTTTGCTTGTAGTTTCATGAATTGATCATGAACATCAGCCTCGATCTGAAGATACTCGTTGAAGTCGAAAGCTGTAGTCCTGTCATCGATATGTTCCAACATTTTGTCGTGTAGACCTTGGACTGCTTGCCATAGGTGTTTGATGTTATTTACTTAGTGTAGTAGAACAGCCGTGATGGTGGTGTGTCACATAAAGCAATTTGCATCATTTCATGCAAACTTGAAACCAGTGACCGTTGTTTGCGAATGAGTGCGGCCACTCTTTTGGTGCGCAAGGCTATTTGGCCGAGCTGAAATTGGTTCATTGACGCCTTTGGCAACAGGTGTTGAGGTTCTCTGATCGTGCGCGGCCTCGAACTTAAACCAGAGCTTGCATATAGGTTCGAGCGTCGTTGTACTTCTCTGAAACAATGCTATAGATGCCTTTCTTGATGTATGAATGTTTTGAGGTCAGCTCTGGAACTTGTGTTACTTGGTAGTTTTTCTTTTCGATTTTCTTCCATAAGTTGCCCAGCTCTGTCAACTTCCTCTCCACGTAATCTAAGGTCCTGCGATCCTTCGGTGTTTTTTTTTAAAATTTATTTTTTTTTTAAATAATTTTTTTTTTAAATTTTAATATTTTTTTAAAAAATTTAAATTTGTTGTTGCGCTGCAAGCTCGAGTAATCTCGATTAATGGTGTAGAAGTGAGTAGTGTCTCTTCGGGGCCTCCAATGATTGGCTCCACATTTTGCAATTATCTACCTCGGCCTTAAAATAATATATGTGGGTATGAATGGGTTGGTTTGGTATTCAACGCTGGCAATTAAACCAAGGTGAATTTGTTATTTCGATTTAAATAAAACATAGTTGCTTCATAAATGAATTCTGACTAATTGATCTCATTACCCATGATTATTACGATATTTATAGCTAAATCTTATCTTATAATACGTTAACATACACGTATGACGTGGAAAACTGTAGAGTTGGCTAAACAACTCTGCGTAGACAAATTTTGGCTGCCTCCCTTAGCCAGCGTAAACAAGTGTCTCGTTACACCTTGCTTGCGGTTGGTTTTTATACTGTTTGCTGTATGCCTCCTCTCCGTGGATTCTGAAGGGCTCTCCCAGTATAACCTCTGTCGCCGTTGTTGAGCTCTTGCGGGGCAGAGAGCTTTCTGGACCACAACAACAACAGGCAAAAGCATACATCCATTTGAATTTCACATTTGAAAAATGTGGATTAATCCACACAACAACAACAGGTAAAAGCATACGTTCACACAACAACAACACCAACAACAACAACAACAACACAACAACAACAACAGGTAAAAGCGTACATCCACACAACAACAACAACAACACAGAGTGGCCAGATCGAGGATTTTGGTGGACAGAGTGGCCCGATTATTTTTTAATTTTTTTTTTAAATTTGTATTTTTTTCAATTTTTTTAAAAATTTTTTTAATTTTTTTTTTTAATATTTGTTTTAATTTTTTTTTAATTTTTTTTTAATTTTTTTTTTATTTTTTTAAAAATTTTTTTGTAATTTTTTTTTATTTTCTTATTTTTTTTTAAAATTTTTTTTTAAATTTTTGTTTTTAAAAAATTTTTTTTTCAATTTTTAAAAAATTTTTTTTTATTTTTTTTAATTTAAAATATTTTTTAATTTTTTTAAGGGTTGCAGCACTGTTGGTTGTGTCAGGTGGCAACCCTGGTGGGGGTGACAGACGGACAGACGGCTGACGGTCGGTCGGTCGGTTGGGAGATGGTGAGGAAGCAGGGAGAGGGAGCGACGTTGTGTTCTCGCGGTGGCAGCATTCTAAGCAGAGGCTGCCTAAGCAAAAGCTGCGTAAGCAGAAGTAGTGTTGTAGTAGATGTTTATTTCTGCTTCGTTTTTGAGACGCTGCCGCAGAAGTGTATTAAAACTTAATGTAGACATAGAGGGAGTGGTTCAAGCTGTGGCTCGCATCTACGGTCTGAAGCGCGAAGTTGTTATTTTAAGAAATATGAAACTCGCCTTATTGTTCTTGTTGTTGTAGTTTTTATTTAATTGCTTGGTTTCGAATTGTGCCTTGACTCGAATTTGTCAGGAATTAAATTAATGTAAACATTTTCGAAGAATGTGATAAAATTATGCAGAACTGAACCGAACATGATCGAACACAGAGACGGATTACTTCATTATCTCAATTTCAGTTTGCTGATATGTTCTTTTTTTCTTTTTATCTTATAAAGATTTCAGCTGGAGTATGAATGATATGAAATTTATAATCAAACTTCATTCCGTATCTAAAAGTAGCAGCGAAAAGTTGTGCTGATTTCGTCTTCATCATTTATTAAATCTTAAAAGAGTGTAAAATTTAAATAAAAAAAGAAAAGTTTTAAAAAGTAAATAGAAAGTGTACAGAACATTAAAAAGAGAAAGTGTAGAGAGCATAAAAAGCGAAAGCATTTTAAAAAGTGAGCAAAAACAGTAAATGTAGAAAGTATTTACAAAGAAATAGAAAAACTTTAATAAAAAATTTTAAAAAGTGCATAGAATAGTCTAGAAAGTGAAGTACTTCAATTAAAAAGTAAAATTGAAGTAAAAATTAAAAACAAAAAAGTAAAAACTTAAATTAGAAAATAATTATCATAAAAAAACAACAACAATAACAACAACGACAAAAGTAGCAGCTTGTGAGGTAAATAAATTTAAAAACAAATGTTTATTAATTAGTAATTAGTAATTTAATAGTAATATAGGTATTAAAGTAATAATAATAATAATAATAATAATATTGGGTGTACCGGTTAATTCGTGCGGTTTTCTAACAGATGGCGTAACTTCACTTTTATTCCAGTGATTCACCTTTCCAATGTGTTGGAAAGCTACTGTCATATAGTTTCAGAATCAGTATGTGTCATTTAGCTGAAGCGTAAACAACAATCCTTTTTTTTACTCTGAAAATGTCGAATTTCGTGCCGAATAAAGTGTTTTTGGGGGGAGTACTTCTTCATTACTCTCTCTCTAGCTGAGCGTACGTGCCAGAAGTGGTATGCACGGTTTAAAAGTGGCAATTTGCCCAAACGCAAGAAGAACTTGCAAAATCACTTGGCGTCGCTCAACAAACCATTTCCGATCGTCTAAAAGCAATGGGAATGATCCGGAAGGTAGGCCATTGGGTGCCGTATGAATTGAAGCCAAGAGACGTCGAACGCCGTTTTTTTCACGTGTAAACTGCTTACGGCACAAAAGAAAAAGTTTTTTGCATCGAATTGTCACTGGCGATGAAAAGTGGGTCTATTACGATAACCCAAAACGTCGAGCAACGTATGGATACCCCGGCCATGCATCAACATCGTCTGCAAAATCAAATAACCATGGTTCGAAGCTTCGTATTTGGTGGGACCAGCTGGGTGTGATCTATTATGAGCTGTTGCAACCGAATGAAACGATCACAGGGGAAGTCTACCGACGACAATTGATGCATTTGAGCCGAGCACTGCGCGAAAAACGGCCGGAATATGAACAAAGGCACGGCAAGGTAATTTTGCAACATGACAATGCTCGGCCACATGTTGCACAGGTCGTCAAAACCTACCTTGAAACGCTCAAATGGGATGCCCTACCCCACCCGCTGTATAGTCCAGACCTTGCGCCTTCCGATTACTATCTCTTCCGATCAATGCAACATGGTCTGGGTGACCAGCACTTCTCCAATTATGAAGAAGTAAAAAATTGGATCGATTCGTGGAGAGCGGAGAAGCCGGCCGAATTTTTCAGAAAGGGTATTCGTGAATTGCCAGAAAAATGAGAAAAAGTTATAGCTAGCGATGGAAAATACTTTGAATATTAAATTTGTAACCATTTTTTCACAATAAAGCTTCAATTTTCGAAAAAAAAACCGCACACCCATTATGTCTGGCGTTCAAAGGAACTGCCGAAAAGTAAATATGCGAGTTGCTCCGATCTGGTATTCTGAATTGAATCTCTTTATTTCTAAAATCAACCCCTTATAAAGTAATTACTGAAGAGCTTTTAGTGCTCAAGAATATAAAATTTAAAACTAAAGCTTAAACAAAACCTAGAGCAAAGCTCAAGGGAGGCTTGCAGCGAACACACACACTCACATACACACCGCAGCTGTGATCTAGTTCTCACTAACGCTGATTCATGCCGGTGCTTACTCATAGCGTTTCATTTCCTACGTCGTCAGCAAATCTGTCTTGCAATTCATATTGTAAACAATTGCAATGCTCACAATATGACCCGATTGTTGATCGAAAACATTCGATCGCTGACATGGTGACATAAATTAGGGATCTCAAAACGTAGCATTGTAAAATTAAACTAGACATTGTAACACTGTCGATTCACTGGCAAAATGTGTGTCATAGAAATGCATGCTCACTACACCCTTCCCCTTTAAAGAAAAATTTTGTTTGTTTTAAGTGAAACAAAGAAAATTTTCGTTTTATCTACTGTCAAATGTAATTCTACAAGAATTATTTTTCTCTTAAGTAATATATCGTACGTTCTTAATGTAATAATAATATTCATTTACATATATAATATATCACACTTTATAAATATTTTTTTAAGCAATTATTATGTACTAGTTTATGTTACCTTTTCTCTCTACAATTTTAATTGGATCAATATATGGACTTTCACTTTTCTTGTTATTATTTGATTTTAAAAATACATAGTCTTTAACCTTAAAATTATATGTGTTTTCTTTCTCATCAAATCTGGTTTTTCTGACATTTTCGGCTTTACTTATCAATTTTTTTAGCAGTTTCATGAGCATGTTGCAGTTTTAGTCGTAAATCTGTTAGGTATGAATCGTAATCATAAAATCTGTTATCTTTAAAAATTTCACCTGGTAATACTATACTGCTAATCGTCCGAACACCAGCTCGAAAGGAGGGTATTTCGAATCTGTATGAGGCGTTATATAGTATAGTTTAGATATAGTTCGTCTTATACCTGTATGTCCTCCTATGGGAGTTGTATGATTATCGTTAATCAACCTTAATTGCTTAACTTTATCTTCTACACTTTCTGGGGGTTCGTATATCATGACTATCACAGGTGTTTACCTACCTTTCTTTAATATAGCTAGCTGTATTTTTGCATGCACTTTTAATTTTTCTTTTTCTATATATTCGAATATCTTATCCTTATTTGAAAGAGCGACTTTCACTATGCCATGCTGTTTAAAACAAATGATAACTTCTCCAATAATGAACCTAAGTTCGAGCTTAGATTATCGTTACATTTAATAATTATCCACCTCTCTTCAACAATAATTTTTGGCAAACTTTTATATAAATCTTTAGAATGCGTACGACTTTTAACTTCGAATTCGAATTTTAATTTTGGTATATTCCTTACATCAGATATCGAAATACAATCCCACACATAGAGTTGATCAGGCTCATTTGTATTGATTGATTTCGTACTTCGATGGTTCAGAGTTCCTTTACTTTCTGTTGTTTTACTCCTCGTTACTACACTTACTGTAGAAGGTATCATTCCTTTTAGTGAATCGGAATCAATTTCTATCCTAGATAAGGCATCAGCGTTATTGTTCATCTTGCCTTGTTTAAAAACTATATTAAAATCGTAGTCCATAAGATCTAATCTTATCCTAGTTAGTTTTGATGATGGATTCTTATGAGTAAATAATGACACTAATAGCCGGTGATCTGTTACAACTGTAAATTTTCTACCAAACAAATACGGTCTGAAATAATTAATTGCCCAATGTATTGCTAAAAGTTCTTTCTCTTTATTGGTTTGTTGATTTCGTACTTAACAAGAGAACGGCTAGCAAAGGAGATTGGTAAATCTGAACCTATTTCTCCTAGAGACAACACGGCACCAAGAGCATAATTTGAGGCATCCGTTGTCGATAGAAATTCCCTATCGAAATCTGGGTATTGTAGTATAGGAGCACTTGAAATTTAATTTTTTAGGTTTTGAAATGCAACCTGACTCTCGTCATTCCAAATGAATTTCTTGTTCTTCTTTAGCAATTCATTTATTGGTTTCGCTACCGCAGCAAATTTCTCAATGAACCTTCTATAGTAGTTACAAAAAGCCACTAATCTTCTTACGTCATCGGAGTTTTTAGGAACTGGGTATTCTTTTACCACTTTGCATTTTTCTGGGTCAGTGGTGATGCCATTGGCCGTAATTAAGTGACCTAAATAAATTACCTCAGATTTAAGGAATTGACACTTGGAAGGATTCAATTTTAAATTATATAACCTAAGTCTCTCAAAAGTTTCTTCCAAATTCTTATTATGATGTTTCAAAGAACAACCAAATACAATTATGCCATCTACATACAGGAATGCTTTGGAATCTAAGTCGGATAGTGCAATAGTTAACATTCTTTGGAAACTGTTTCATGATATCTTTAAACCAAATGGTAGTCTCTTAAATTGATAGTGTCCATTATTCGTGGAAAATACTGTTAAAGGTCGTGATGATTTGTCAAGTTCTATCTGATGGAAAGAACTAGTCATATCAGCGTTGTAAAGTACTTTGCTCGTCCAAGTCTGTTCAAAACATCATCCAAACGTGTTAATGGAAACTTGTCATTTACTAATTTATTATTTAGCTGTCTGTAATGTACTAATAATCTCCACTTTTTTGCATCATCCTCAGTTTTCTTGGGTACAATTAATAATGGAGAATTATACGGGCTAGTTGAAGGTTCAATTAATTTCTGCTCCAAAAGTTTATTTGCCGCATTATTAACTATGTCAGTTTGTGTTTGTGGTAATCTGTAATTCCTAATATAAACAGGTGTTTTGTCGGTTACGTTTAGATGTTGTTTATAAAAGTTGTTTGCCGTGAGTGGTCCTTTATCTAAATGAAATTTATCCTGATATTTCCTACAAATGTCCTCTACTGCCACCTTTGCCTGCATATCGTTCCTGTCTATTTGTAACTGATCTTTGAGTTTAGTCCATCGTACCTCATTATTATGCTCCTTATTGGATTTGAATATTGAAAATTTTCTCAATGGTAACCTCTAAGTACAAATCTTTCAATATTCGATTTCTAAAATCCTGGAATCGTATCCGAACAGTGAAATTGTTGTTGCTGGTGATTTCAATGTTCATAATTCCAATTGGCTACGTCATTCGAGTCACACAACACCTGAGGTTGTTTGTCTGTTGAGTTATTTGCTGAGTCTAATAATTTGACTCAATTAGTGAAGGAACCAACGTACTTTCCTTGCGTTGATGGGCAAAACCAAAATATTCTGGACCTTTTTTTAACTTCGCATCACAGCAAGTATGATGTGAATGTTCTTGCACCTCTTGGTAATTCGGACCACGCTACAATTTCTGCTACCATCCCATATTCTAGTCTTCAATCCGCACATCAGCCAGCTCCGAAGCGGACAGTGTGGCTTTATGAGAAGGCTAATTGGGATGCGCTGAACTCCTTTTTCAGCCGTTTTAATTGGCAATTGTGTTTCAGGGATAGAAACATAAATGCTGCAGCAAAATTGGTAGAAAATATAATTTTATTTGGTATGAGGTCTTTCATCATACCTAATAAAAGAATTTCCATTAAACCAAAAGACCATTCCTGGTTTAATGCGACTTGCAGACAAGCAGTCAGGTCTAAAGAGGAAGCATTTAGGAATTGGCGTTTAAATAAAACGGCTGATACTAAACTGCTGCGAACTCAGGCCAGAAATAGGTGCAATGCCACTCTAAAGCGCGAAAAAGTTCTCTACAAACAGCGCCTTAGACGCAGAGTTCTTGAATACCACAAGAGTAGCAAGAACTTTTGGTCGTTCGTGGGGAGGGTGAAGAATCAGACGCGATCGTCTATTCCAACTCTCCTCAAGGACGATCAGATCTTCACTCACTCTGTTGATAAGGCAAACTTATTAGCCAAAATGTTTGCTGAAAACTGCTCTCTTCCTGAGAGCAGCCAACCACTACCCGTGATCGATGGTGTGTCTCATATTATGCCTGAGATGCACTTTCGAACGCGGGCTGTTCCCTCACGTCAATAAATCCTCGGGACCGTCAATAAAACCTCAACGTCAATAAATCCTCGGGACCGGATGGCATTTCAGCCCACGTGTTGAGAAAGTGCGCCTCAACACTGGCTCGCCCATTGCGCAATCTGTTTAATTTATCGTTCACTTCAGGAGTTTTTCCAACTTCCTGGAAGATTGCCAATGTGCAGCCAGTTCCCAAAAAAGGTGAGGCTACGAATCCTGCCAATTACCTGCCCATAGCAATCTGTTCAATGCTCTCCACAGTTATGGAGAGCGTTATAAATTTTAACCTGATGAGGTATCTGGAGAGCAACCAATTGGTCAGCGATCGCCAGTACGGTTTCCGTGCTCACCGCTCCACTGGTGATTTTTTGATGGCGTTCCTCACTGAGCGGTGGAACAGTTGTGTTCACCAATTCGGTGAGAATAAGGTTGTTGCTTTAGATATCTCCAAAGCATTTGACCGGGTGTGGCATAAAGCACTCGCGTCTAAAGTGGCTCCTTATGGTGTCGGTAACACATTCACTCGATGGATATCGAGTTTCCTCAGCGGCCCTTCTATTCGGGTTGTGATAGACGGCTTTGCTTCCGAAGAGCACTCCATAAATGCTGGAGTTCCGCAGGGTTCGGTCCTGTCTCCAACACTTTTTCTCATTTTTATCAATGACCTTCTGTCATTGACATTAAACCCCGTCTACTCGTTTGCTGATGACAGCAGCATTTGTCATTCATATTCATTCTCCAGGCGTCCTTCTGTTCTGGAGATCAATAGAAAACGCAGAATTATGAATGACACACTCCAAACTGATCTCAACAAAATCCAGGAGTGGGGTCAAGCGAATCGGGTCGATTTTAATGCGCGGAAGACCAAATGCTGTTTGTTGACCCACAAGCGTCTGGCGGGCGACAACTTTCCACCTTTAAATATGGGTGGTGTGGATATTAATGAGTCAGAGGCTCTTGATGTTCTGGGCATGTCAATACAATGCGATCTTCATTGGAACGATCACATTTTTGATGTGTCGAAAGAAGCAGCCAAGTGCTTAGGCTTTTTAAAGCGGTGCAAGAAATACTTCACTTCAACCGACCTTCGTTGTATCTACACCACTTATATCCGGCCGAAAATGGAGTACAACTCACATATTTGGTCGGGAGCTTCGAAAGCATATCTTCAGCTTCTGGACCGTATACAAGGTCGTGCGATAAAACTTATAGGGGACAGTAGGGAACCCAGCTCTATTGAAACCTTGGGATGTCGTCGGGATGTGGGGTGTGTAACCTTATTTTACCGTTACTTTAATGGTAATTGTTCCTCTGAGGTAGCCAGCCTGATTCCTTCGGTTCAGGTATTCAACAGATCTACTCGGCTTTCCAGAGCGGTGCACCCCTTTTACGTTTCGATCCCGTTCCATCGCACTACCCACTACCGCGAGAATTCGTTTTTCGGTCGCGCAGTTAAATTGTGGAATAGGGGGATTTTAATAGTACCCATTCGTGTCTTCATTGGTAGTACGAAGTCCCTCCTGTTGCTATGTATTTGCATAGTATAAGTCTCATAGTCTATATTTGCAATATATTTCTGGAAGAAATCTCTTCCTAATATGCCGTCTAAAGCGATTGGAAACTCATTGCTGACCACCTGAAATTCATGGCCTGAGAATTCATTATTAATTTTAAAATTAACCTTCGTAGTACCTAAAGTTTTTAAACATTTATCCGAAATACCAGTTAGATTACATGAATTATATTCATTTATATAATTGTTCTTTACTACATTTTCCTTACAAATAGATATATCAGCATCTGTATCTACAAGAAGAGATACGTGCGAATCATTGTATGTTAATGTTATATAATTAGTTACTCCTAAGTTATAAATGCAAAAACTATACGTCTTATCATTCGTATTTCTACCTACTTCATAATCAAAGCTATCTGCTTCATGATAACTGTTACGCCCCGAGGACCTTAATTTAAATTTTCTACATAGGTGTCGGGGGTATCCTCGTTTCCCTGACCTGAAGCAACATACATCCTCCTGTCGTTATTATCCCTAAATCTAGTATTACTACCATTTCTACTCGATCGTATGGAGTTAGCGTCACCAAAATTACGCCTATTTCCATTATTATTGCTAAAGCTGTTGCTATAGCCTGCCTCGTGCTGGTAATTCCTAGTACTATCGTCAAGATTACCTCTTCCTTGATTTGGTAGATAACCGGTTCCGTAATTACGCCGTTGATTTCTACTGTTCTGTGAGGTATTATGTGTTTGGAAATTTCGCGCTTGATTCCTATTATTCTGTTGCCGATTCCGCGTTTGATTTCTATGCCCCGGTGAATTATAACGAACTATATGAATGGAGTTCGGAGTATTACGATCGTTTTTTTCTAATTCTAAGGCTAAACTCGTAGCTTCGGCAAAATTCTTAGGTTGTGATGCAAATATTGTTGCTTTAAATTCTTCCTTTAAACCGTTCTTAAATACGGTAAGTGCATACCCGTCGTTTGCTTTTGCTATAGCCTTACGTTCTGCCTGGCTAACAATACTCCCTAATTGTTCTATTTGCAAATTGTTTAACACACTTATTAGACCTAATATTTTTTCATTAAAAGTATTCACAGTAGAACCTTTCTGTATGCACGACGCTAAAGAGGTGTGAATTTGCGGTATAGTAAAAAATTTTTATATCTTGATTGTAGGAAGTTTTTTAATTCAACAAATGTCTTTGCTTCTGGCTCCGTACCTAAAGCTGTCCTTACTTTACTACTCAGTTTTACATTTACTATGAAATGTATCAGTGATGCTTTTGCCTCACTGGATAAACCATTATACATTATTTCGACAATTTTTAGAAATTGCACAAGTTCTTTGTACTGCCCTGTAAACTCAGGTACTATTTTCATAGTCGTTTCTAATTAAACGACGCCATTGTGGCTGTATCTTTATTTTCTTCAGTTGTTACAATTTAAACTTTTCTTGTACTATCTGCTCAACCTTATTCAAGAGCTCTTTAAATGTCAGTTTACAATTTACTCTTTCATTCGTTTCTAAACCGCTTTTTTCTAAGAGTGACTTGAACTCTTCTCTGTAATCATTCAATTTAAATGTTAACTCTAATAAGTACCTTTCTGTATACTTCCTGTTGGGTGTATTTTTAAAATTTTTTTCAATAGTAGCTAAATTTGCGAAAACACTAGCCATACTTTAAACTGTAATCCTTCTATTCAAACCCTTAGCGATTTGTTCTTTTATGTATTTCTTAACATAATAAACCGCAAGTGCTATTATCGCACACAATAGAATCGTCACTAACACAGCACTTGTTAAATGATTGGCTGTATAAATATTCGCAACCTCACTCTGATTTACCACAATATTCTCCGTAACCTTTGACTGCGTTTTACCCATTTTATTTTATTAAAATCTCGCAAAAAGCTATGAAAATAAAATTACCCTTTTATACTATTGTCTTAATATCTTTAATCGAAACTTAATATCCAACTGCTGCCGTTTTGACGTGGAAAGATTTAACTCCTTGTATAGAACCGCTATTTGCTTTCTTTTCTGAAACTTCTTTCCCGCACGTTTCTTCTTGGGCTTCTGTATCGGCTTGGGTACCACGGTTAGTGCTTCTTTTCTTTTTTGTCGGCTCCTGTATTCCTCTATGCTAATCGGCCTTGGACCAGCTGTCAACGGTAGAGGCTCGTAATGAGGTACTGGTGCTGTTGTCGGGCAAACCGGTTGGGGACTGTACTCCTCCACACGCTGGCTTACCAAATATCTCTCCCAGCGACTGACAATCGCATCTATTTCTGCTGACATCTAACAAACTATTCTCCTGTAGCTACTTAAAATCTGCCGTTTCTTGGTTGAAACTGTCAAATCCTTCAAGTCTGTATATCCCGCAGGAACAAGCGTCAGGACCACTAGAATAGATGACTGAGGATAGAATTCCTCCCGTTCTCAGGATCAATCGGGCAGGATCGCCATGTAAGGTTTTAAGTTGCTTCTAAATTATGTATTTTCCCTGGAACCCTTTTATTTATTTTAAACAGCTGACAGGGTATTAACTAATGTGTCTGGCGTTCAAAGGAACTGCCGAAAAGTAAAAATGCGAGGTGCTCCGATCTGGTATTTTGAATTGAATCCCTTTATTTTTAAAATCAACCGCTTATAAAGTAATTACTGAAGAGCTTTTAGTGCTCAAGAATATAAAATTTAAAACTAAAGCTTAAACAAAAACTAGAGCAAAGCTCAAGGGAGGCTTGCAGCGAACACACAAACTCGCACAATGCGAGTACATCACAATATCATAAAGAGGTCTGCGAGAAGGTGGTGGCAGTGATGCCTAAGGTGGAGGAGGCATCACTTAGTTTTATTAATTTATAACGTAAGTTAGATGTACCATTTGTTATATATGCAGATTTTTAGTGCATATTAACAAATGTAGATAGTAGTGTAGATGTAAGTTTAAATAGTAGTAATGTGCAGAAGCACATACCAATAGCTTTTAGTTACTACATAGGTCGTAAGTATAATAGTAATTTGAATAAGTTTGTTATATATTCGGGTGAGGATGACCCCACTAAATTTATTCAAAGTTTGGTGGGGGGATTGTAAAGACATTTATGAAAATTATTTGTGTGTCGTGAGGCCTATGACTCCCTAGGGTCCGGTAGAACAATGTCTGTCACATTTGTGAACAGACATTGGGGGCAGATAGGGTGGCAGATAATTGCCATTTAACGGGCAAGTTTAGGGGTCCAGCACACAGCGAGTGCAATTTGAAATACCCAATTTTTCTGGTTATGACTTATTTATTAAGGAACTCAATTTATTTGAGGGGGATATAAATGTTATCCCCCTACATAAAGAGTTGTACGTATTCCTGTCGAAGAGGATACGCGTAAGCGAAAAGAAGACCATTGAACTCAGATTCTTGGATTCTTTTCGCTTTATGGCTTCCAGTTTGGATACATTGGCGCAAAATCTTACTCCTAATGATTTTCATGCAGTGCGCCGAATGTATCCAAACGATGAAGAATTTAATATTCTTAGGAGGAAAGGTGTATTCCCATATGAATACATGAATTCAGTTAATCGCCTGCAAGAAAGCAAACTTCCTACTCGGGCTGATTTCTTCAGTCGATTGACTGGTACAGAATGTGGAGTAGAGGATTATGAGCATGCTCAAAGAGTTTGACAAGTTTTCAATTGTCAAACACTGAATGATTACATGATCCTCTATCTGAAAACAGATGTACCTATTTTGTCAGACGTTTTTGAAAATTTCAGAAACGTGTGCAAAATATTTACTATCTGAATGCCTGTCAGTACTACACGGCTCCAGGTTTGTCTTGGGATGCAATGTTGAAAACAACCAACATAGAGCTGGAGCTGCTTACTGACGTTGATATATATCTTTTTGTACAGAAAGGCATACGGGGCAGCATTGTTCAATGTAGCAAGAGGCATTCAAAGGCAAATAATAAGTATATGACGGATTACTATTCAGAATACTTAATGTATTTGGATCAGAATACTTAATGTATTTGGATGCTAATAATCTATACGGTTGGGCAATCTCGCAATATTTACCGTAGGGGGGTTTTGAATGGGTTGCTGACTGTGTTTATTTTCCACTGGTATCATCTACTGGGTTTATTTTTCAAGTAGACTTGGACTACCCTCAGAGCTTACATGACGCGCATAATGATTTACCATTTTGCGTGGAAAATAAAACTGTGGGTAGTTCCAAGTGTAAAAAGTTGATTGCTGATTTAACCAACAAGACTAATTATATAATTCATTATAAAAATTTACAGCAATGAATTCAAAATGGTTTAATTTTAAAGAAAGTCCACACGGCATTGAAGTTTAAACCATCACCGCAGTTTAGCCAGAAATACTTTTGAAAAGAATTTCTTTAAACTGCTAAACAATGCGGTATACGGGAAAACAATATAAAATGTTAATAAACGGAAAGATGTCAAGATTTTGAATAGCTGGGAAAGTCGAGGAAAGCGATTGGGAGTTCGCGCACTAATTGCTAAACCAAATTTTCACAACTCTGCACAATTCACAGAAGACATGATTGCGATTCCAATGAGTAGGATTCGCACCGTTTATAACAAGCCTAGTTATTTGGGAATTTCGGTGCTTGAATTGTCAAAATAAAAAAGGCTAAGGGAGTAAAAAAATTAGTATTAGATAGGTTAAGTCTTACTGATTATAGAAATTGTTTAATAAATAAGAATATAGTTTATGGTGATATGTATATATTTAGAAGTAAGATTCACTCTTCACTCACTCGGTTGATAAGGCAAACTTATTAGCCAAAATGTTTGCTGAAAACTGCTCTCTTCCTGAGAGTAGCCAACCACTGCCCGCGGTCGATGGTGTATCTCATGCTATGCCTGAGATGCATTTTCGAACGCGAGCTGTTAAAAGAGTGCTTGCAGACCTCAATGTCAACAAATCCTCGGGACCGGATGGCATTTCAGCCCATGTGTTGAGAAAGTGCGCCTCAACACTGGCTCGCCCATTGCGCAATCTCTTTAATTTAACATTTACTTCAGGAGTTTTTCCCACTTCCTGGAAGATTGCCAATGTGCAGCCAGTTCCCAAAAAAGGTGAGGCTACGAATCCTGCAAATTATATGCTCAGTGCTCTCCAAAGTCATGGAGAGCATTGTAAATTTTAAATTGATGAGGTATCTAGAGAGCAACGAGTTGATCAGCGATCGCCAGTACGGCTTCTGTGTTCACCGTTCCACCGGCGATCTGATGGCGTTTCTCACTGAGCGGTGGAGCAGTTGTATTCACCGGTTCGGTGAGAGCAAGGTTGTTGCTCTGGATATCTCCAAGGCATTTGACCGGCTGTGGCATAAAGCACTCGTGTCTAAACTGGCTCCTTATGGTGTCGGTAATACTTTCACTCGATGGATATCGAGTTTCCTCGGCGGCTGTTCTATTCGGGTTGTTATAGACAGCTTTGCTTCCGAAGAGCACTCCATTAATGCTGGAGTTCCGCAGGTTTCGGTCCTGTCTCCGACACTTTTTCTTATTTTCATCAATGACCTTCCGTCATTGACATAAAACCCCGTCTACTCGTTTGCTGATGACAGCAGCATTTGTCATTCATATTCATTCTCCAGGCGTCCTTCCATTCTGGAGATCACTACAAGACGCAGAATTATGAATGACACACTCCAATCCGACCTCAGCAAAATCCAGGAGTGGGGTCAAGCGAATCGGGTCGATTTTAATGAGCGGAAGACCCAATGCTGTTTGTTAATCCACAAGCGTTTTGCGGGTGACAACTTCCCACCTCTAAATATGGGTGGTGTGGATATTAGTGAGCCGGAGACTCTTGATGGTCTGGGCATGTCAATCCAATGCGATCTTCGTTGGAACGATCACATTTTTCACGTGTCACAAGAAGCAGCCAAGTGCTTAGGCTTTCTTAAGCGGTGTAAGAAATACTTCACCCCAACCGATCTTCGTTATATCTACACCACCTATATCCGTCCGAAAATTGAGTACAATTCGTATATATGGTCGGGAGCTTCGCGGGCATGTCTTCAGCTTCTCGACCGTGTCCAATGTCGTGCGTTAAAACTTATAGGGTACAGTAGGGTATCCAGCTCTATTCAAACCCTGGAGCGTCGTCGTGATGTAGGATGTGTATCATTATTTTACCGCTACTTTCATGGTTAATGTTCCTCTGAAGTAGCCGGCCTGATTCCTCCGGTTCAGGTATTTACCAGAACTACTCGGCTTTCCAGAGGGGTGCACCCCATTTATGTCACGATTCCGTTCCAACGAACCACGCATTACCGTGAGAGTTCGTTTTTCGGTCGCGTCATTAGATTGTGGAATAGTCTCCCTGCGCATGTCTTCCCACCCACTTACAGCGTTGAAACCTTTAAGCGAAGTGTAAACCGTCACTACTCCCTCTTTCCCCCTTCCACTAATATGTCATCCCTTCGGAACCAACAAATGCTTTGCATGGATAGGGGGCATCCCCTGAGCTTGGTTTCATCTGCCATAAAAAAAAGATGCACAATATATATACGCAGTTAATTCATAAGATAGCTTTAAGTTCTAGTGACGATAAGCGATACATTAGAAGTGATGGTATCCACACTTATGCGTGGGGCCCATCATAAAATATAATTAGATATAGATGAAGACATTTTTGCCAATTTAAACTATTAATAATTAAATTTAATTTTTAATAATAAGTATAAAATATATTGTCATTTAAAAACAAAATAATTTAATTTTATAAATAAATTTTTATTAATGTATATATATTGTAAATATTGTAAATATAGACATTAAGTTTACAATTGTTAGGTTAAGAAATATTATAAATAAAAAAACTTATACATGAAATTATAAACAGTTTCTTTTTATTTACTTATTGAAGGAAGTTTCTTAATAGCATAGCATTTTCAATCGCCCGTTAACATATACGGGTGTGTTTTGAAGATTTTGCTTAACGAAATATTTTACACTGCTCAAGGCGATGAAGCCATCATTCCATGTGAAACCATGATGATTATGATATAACCACTGTACTTGTTTTTGGAACTGACGTGTTAATTTGTTAAATCCATATGGCGGTTTCATAATGCAATTCTGGTACTCACTAAAGCTGAAGGTAACTGCCAACTCTTTAACAATAAATTTATTAAAATTGCCTTTGAAAGCCTGCATATCCAGAGTAATAAATTTGTCATTCTCCATTTGCATTTAGACGACTTTTTGAATTTCACCAGTAGTTGGTGTATATTCAATTATTTTATCGTGTATAAGTATACAATAAGCCGATGAATTGGCTGGAATATTCTTTGATGTCTTAAATTCAATTCTAATATCAATTGGTCCACTTTTAATAGCTTCGTTTTGATGACTAACATCCACCACAATTATCGGTGCAGTATCTTTGAAATCTTCAGGCAGCAGCAGTGCTTGAGATTTACGAGTAAAATAGCTTTGTTGAAATTTTGTGTACTTATCATACAGCAGAGCATAACGATTACGATCAAATTTCAGGTTAAGGTCATCATAGGGATATGTATGTATAGGGATAGAATTTAAGTGCACTTTAACATCAATTAAATGAAAATGTTGAAACTTGTTGTCCTTTCGAAAAACAATCAGTATAAAACGTGGTCTTTCATTTTGTGGAGACAATTTAACGTTCCACAGATGGTTGGTTCCTTGAGTAAGTAGCGCATTGGAATGACAATCCCAACTGCGGAATGCTATTGATATAGGTTGACCGCTTTGGAAGAGTTGTAGTTTTGCAAAATCAGCTAATTGTACATGCGGAACTTTCCATATAATATTAGTTATATTCAGTTTTAATTTTTCGTTTGCAACGGTTGAATAAACAGCATTTTCATCCGAATTTGAAAGTAGTAGTACAAGTTCATGTTTAGCATTTAAGATAATTTTACTAAAGTCTTCAGCAAATCCCAGTAGCATATTTAGTGGTATACAAAAATTAAAATATCCATCCTTTATTTCAAGTTCATTCTTTGAAAACCAACCAGCATTTTTCAGTATATTACTTTCGGTCGGATTCAAAGAGACATAATTTTTCACTGTTGTAGTTACACCCAAGTGACGGGTACGATCAATTTCCAATCCATTAATCTCATAGCTAATTTCATCAAACAAGAATGTCATACAGTTATTTTTTAATTTTGCATTGGAAATCACATTTCCATTCTCCAAGGTGACCCTACCTTCAATATAAATTATACTTTCACTGGGTAAAACGAATAGATCTTGATTTTGAATGGCTATCCTTATCTCATCATTAATTTTAAATGATTGTAAATACGGTGAGTAGCTATGGTATTCTTTTTTAATGATACTATCATCATATAGTGGTTTTTGTAGAACATCAAGTATTTGACTCATTTTAATTTAGTCTTTCTTTAGTTTGAAACCCAAAAATTTTAAGAACTCTTTATTTACAAACGTCAGCTGTTTACGTTGTATAGTGTCAAGTGTTGTCTGCGGCTTCTGCGACCTTGTTACACCAAGTGGTAGGGTAGAAGTGAATGAAGGTGTACCTATGTAAGCGCTTTTATTATAAATAATCATTATTCTTGTGGTTTCAAATGTACTCTGAGGGTTATAGTTTCTCCACAAAAATTAATTAGGTTACCGCTTTGATCAACAATTTTTACTGTAATCGAACTTATCAACTATGCGCCGGTGCATTATTAATATATGAACCGGTAACTACTATATGAAGTGTAACTATGTCACACTCAATGTGTATTGCATTGATCTTTGTTATATTCACAGGCAAGTCCGATGTATGTAGTTTTCCTGCTTCCACTATTCTTTTACTGAATCCTAAGAGCGGACCAACGCTTCGATCTTTATTAAAGAAAATGTCATGTGTTTTCGTGAGGGAAGGATGGGTGGTCTCCGAGCATAAATCTGGCTCGAAGGACCACAATGTTTCTCTCAAAATTTTAAAAAATGTACCGTTCCAAATTCACCAATGCTTATATTAAGTTTCACAATAGTTTTTACTTTAGACTTTTATTTAATGTTACAAAATTCAAAAATACCAATCGGCACAGTAGAGGGGTGCACTCCGTGCGCGTCAACTTTAAAACAGGAAGTGACTGGTGTGGGTCCAGCGGCGAGCGCTGGAAGCCAGGAGAGCAACGCCAGTCGCCGCGGGGAGAACCTGCAGCCGAGCTTACTCTTTCGAGAGAGGCGCATCTCATGACCGGCAGGCTGACAAGAGAGAGAACTGCAGTTCTCACTCCTGACACTCTACCGATCGATGAGGGAGCACCTCTGGCGAGCGGCAGTTGGCGTTAACATACCGTCAGCCTTGCAGGACTGCAAACCCCAAATCCCGACAACTGGCGCCGCGCATCGGCTCGAGCTCAATGTAGAAGGATGTGGTGCGCCTCTCCGCACGTTCGGCAGCGCATGGGGCTTTGGCAAGCGGGCAGCCGGTGCGAACGTTCCAGACAGTTTAGGCACACGTGCCGAGCTCGCGCCGTCAGATTTCGCTGCACGATGGTCTGCTGCAGGAACCGACGACAGCGACGCCCTACGCACAGAGAGCAACACAACTCTTGCTCCCGCCCATCAGCTGGAAGCCTTAGGGCAGGGGGACGCCACTCGTGTCTCCGGGTAAGAACTACGGCATGAGCGCGTCTTGGGGCTGGAACTGGTGATGATGGAAGTGCGCGTCTTGTGACCGGCTCTAGTAGTGGAGGAGGCGCACGTCTTGGGGCTGATGGTGCACGTGGCATGACGTGCCTCGGGACTGGCACCGACCGGGCGCGAAGTCTGGTGGCTTCGCGTCCAATGTAGGTTGACCTGTAAGTTGGGGCCTGATCGGAGAATGGTCCCTCGTGCTGCGCCAAAACACCTTAGAATGCCCGGGAGGGCGGAGTCAGGGAGCGGCGTGCCGTATCAATCGCCTAGGCTTCCTCGACAGCGACGTCAAGAACGAGGACATCGGTCGGTGGGGATGGCTCACGAAAAGAGTGGGCAGTGAGGAATTGCGCAGCGCTTGGAGCGAACCAGGAGGTACTGCCCCGGGTGGCGCCAGCAGACGTCCTCTCAGGGACCGCACATACTGCCGGCATATTAAATACATGTGGGATCTGTAATGAGAAAATGTGTTAATAATGGGCTGTCATGTACAGGGTTCGTTGTCTCTTCCGATGTAGGATGCAAGGCTTGCAGGTATGAGTCGTCGTTTTGATAAGGTTTTAACCCTGGGGGATCCAGAATTGGATACGGACCAGTCGAAGAACTGATTGGTTGCCCCCGTATAGAAAGATTATGTATATATGTATGATATGATGTATGGTATGTATAAACCGAATGAGCAATCGCGAAAAATGAGCAGCCGCATGGCAGGATAATCGCGTGCCGTTTGTCGAAAGGCAAATTGGGACACGAGGACAACCGCCCGCCAACGCGCATCGTGTTGTCCGTGTGGAGAAAAGGGTTCAACGAAAGTAAGCTGCTTTTAGATCGCAGCATCGTATGGTTTACGAGAGCGGCGTACTCGTCCGCAAAATGAATCTTCTAGCAGGATTTCGCGAGGCAGCGTTTAGTTTCCTTTATTTCTCCCGGTTGGAGGTGCAGTTTGGGTGCGAATGCAGGTGACTATGAGCTGGATGAGAGTTGTGGAGAAATCGATATACGTATGAGTATACGCGTAAGGCGCGTGGCAGCAACGAAAATCGTTCGAGAGGATCCTCATCGGTAGCGCAATGGGTGTGCAGCGTTTTGACAGTCTTCTGCTCCAGTGTGGTGACATATTCGTGTGGGGCGCGGAATTCGGGCCAGCGATCGTTATCGTGGGCGAGCCAAGCAGGTCCATTCTACCAGAGGGTGCTATCAGCGAGATCTTGGGGCGTGGCACCGCGACTGGATAAATCCGAGGGGTCGTCCTGGGATTCCACATGGAACCATTGTGAATTGTGGAGTCGCTCCAACAGTAGATCATATAATGGGGCAGCTGCAGCGTAGGCACGAGAGTGTCGATCATCTCAGCTACTAAAGTGGCTCCACACAATTCTAACCTGGGGAGAGACAAAGTTTTAATCGGGGCTACACGAGTTTTGGAATACAAAAGGAAAACTTGGACTTGGACTTGGACCTGTGCGACATTGATGCGGGCATAGATGACTCCTGTATAGGCTTTTTGTGGCATCGCAAAAGGCATGGAGTTCGACTTCGCTGTCGGGGGTGTAACTCATCCATCGCGGGATACGGATGGAGCGGATGTGCTGGAGAAAACTTAACCAGTTAGCGTGAGTTACCTGAGGCAGAGTGTCATCCCAGCCGATTTTGTCCAACCAGACTTGCTGAATCAGAATCTTCGCTGCAACGATGATCGGAGCCAGCCAACTGGCTGGATCGAACAGCTTGGCGACCAGAGACAACATTTCCCGTTTTATGTACGCAGCTTTGATGACGATAGCTTGGACATCGAAGTACAAGTCATCATGGGTCGCGTTCCAGCGAATTCCCAGCATTTTGGCAATGCTGGAGTCTTCTAGCGTCAGGAAATCGGTACGGAGTAGATGGGAAGCCGGCAAGTCTGATAGAATGCCTTTATGGCCGGAAGTTTCAATGCTGCCTATTGACACACAAGCGTTTAGCGGGTGAAAACTTTCCACCTCTAAATATAGGTGGTTTGAATATTAATGAGTCGGAAGCTCTTGATGTTCTGGGCATGTCAATCCAATGCGATCTTCGTTGGAACGATCACATTTTTGACGTGTCGAAAGGAGCAGCCAAGTGCTTAGGCTTTCTTAAGCGGTGTACGAAATACTTCACTCCAACCGATCTTCGCTGTATCTACACCACCTATATTCGTCCGAAGATGGAGTACAATTCGCATATATGGTCGGGAGCTTCGCGAACATATCTTCAGCTTCTAGACCGTGCCCAATGTCGTGCGTTAAAACTTACAGCGTCGAAACCTTTAAGCGAGGTGTAAACCGTCACTACTCCCTCTTTCCCCCTTCCCATTAACCTGTCATCCCTTCGGAACCAACAAATGCTGTGCATGGATAGGCGGCATCCCCTGAGCTTGGTTCCATCTGCCATCAAAAAAAATATATTATGCAAGGTCTCCAGTGGTTCCGCAACAACAAGAAACCGTGGCTGCAATGGTGCGAATTTAAACACGATTTCCTCAAGTTTTTCCTGTCCTCGCTATATCAGGAACGCCTCGACGATAACGTACGATTGAGGTTCCAGGCGTTAACGGAGCTCTTCAAGGATTACGTGATAGCAATGCAGACACTCGCGACACACTGATTACCCCACTGTAGACACAGGAGCTACACGTAGTTTCGTGTCGGAGACGTTTGTTGAAAGTTTGGGAGACGCTGCACGCACCATCTACACCCGTATGAACGTACGATTAGCTGACGGTACCACCCTCCGAGTGAAGACAGCCTTGATTGCAGAAGTTCAACTAGGTAGACTAAGGCATCTCTCGAAGTTCTTAGTGTTACCAGCTGCTATTGACTCCGTAACCCTGGGGATGGATTTCTTGGCGGAAGTAGAGGCGAGGCTGATTTGCGATGGACACGACATAGCATTGAAGCCAGATCAGGAAGATACCGACGACACTGACGACATGTTGTGGACAGTGCACGAAGTCCAAAGTGATGACGACGTAGATACCTTTCTGGAAAGGGAATTGAAAAATTTCGAAACCATGACTGGCGTAACCAATGTGACATACCATCGGATCAACATGCGCGACGAAACACCAGTTAAACAGCGATACTACCTGAAGAACCCGGCCATGAAAACAATCATTAACGAGCAAATAGATGATCTCCTGACGTTGAAGTGTACGAACCATCGAAGAGCGTCTATAGTTCGCCCATAGTACACGCTAAAAAGAAGACCGGCGATTGGAGCTTGTGCATAAACTGTCGCCAAGTGAATGCCATGTCTATACCCTATGCCTCCGTTACCTTGAATAAACCACATCCTAGAGACATTGAGGGAAGCGAGTTACATCAGTATGATAGACCAGACCTGAAGAACGGGTACACTCTGCGCCGGCCACCTTTCAGAGGCTCCTGGACCAAGTTATCGGACTAGAGATGGAGCCAAACGCTTTCGCCTACTTCGATGACATTGTGGTGGTCAGCAGATCTAAGGAGGAACACGTGCAACATCTGAGTAACGTTTTCAACCGTCTTCGCCCGGCGAATCTGCGGTTCAACAAGGACAAATGCCACTTTTTCAAAAAGGAACTGATGTACTTAGGTCATCTGGGTACGTCTTCTGGAATAAGGAAGGCGAGCGCGTGATTGCTTATGCCAGCCGACACCTACAAGAGGCAGAGAGAAATTACTCGGCAAAGGAAAAGGAATGCTTGGCGATAGTATGGTCGGTCCGGAAAATGAGGCCATACCTGGAAGGCAATCATTTCAAAGTCATCACAGAGCATCGCACAAGTGGCTGAACGGCATCGAAAACCGCGCCGTGGTCAACCCGGAAGCTTCATGGAGCCTGCTGTCTGACTCCACACACGAGGAGATGGGGGCCCCTTTATTGGCCTACCCTGAAGGCAAAGGCGGGGTCTCCATCAGAACCGAAGACTATTTGAGGCTCTCGGACGGACGGTTCCTCAACGGCGTCATCGTCGAATGTTACTTGCGGTGGTTGGAACGCAACACACTGCCAAAAGACCTGACTGGTCGGGTCCAGTTCCTGAGGCGCGACATTTTCGGGAAGAGGTTCTTGGTCATGCCGGTAAACATGGATAACCACTGGTTCTCTGTGGTGGTAGAACAAGCCATCGTGGAGGGTAAGATACCCGAAAGATTATGGATCATCATAATAGACTCCTTGGGACCAAATCCTGGTCGGAACCACGGTGTGGCCAGAAACGTCAGAAGGATGCTTACGAGCGAGCATCGCTTTCGCTTCCCCGATTCACCGGTGCCCGTCACATATGAGGACGAAAACGCGATCCTTCTCAACCTAGAAGTGCCCTTGCTGATGGGTACAATTGCGGCGTCTATATGCTGATCACGATGGAAAAGTTTTTGAAGAACCGTCACCACGGCAGCAATCCGGAACGGTATGAGTGCAGCCATCGCGCGGATTTTTTGGGTGCGCGCCTACGAATCGCTATTATAATCCGAGCCCTGTCAAATGCTTCCGGCGCACACCAACAATTCCCGGCTCTACATTACGCCGCCATCGATCATGAGCCGTAGCACCACGGGCCAGCAAAGAGGTCCCGTGTCGTAAGCCCAGAGGAAACTCCAATCTCAACGGCCACCGAAAGAGTCGTCGCCGACCAAGTGGGGACCCCAGCCTCAAAGGCCATCGAAATGGTCGTCACTAGCCCAAGAGAGACTCCGGCCAGCACAGGAACAGGAAACGTCATCGTTGACACCACAGAGACTTGGACCGTTGGATCAATATGTTGTTCTCACGGGAGAATGTCTGTGTCCTCCTCTGCTCTCTACAGCCGCTATCGCTGCCGAGGTTGTAATATGGTAGTCCGTTGGATCGCTGATGTTGGGACCGACGCAGCGAACCTGGGAGTTGAACATGCTGGTCCGTTGGATCAACATGTTGTTCTCACGGGAGCATGTCTGTGTCCCCTCTCCTCTACAATTTCCCGCTGTACTACAGTGTACCGTTCTAGTGAAATAAGCGGCAGCGCCCTCTTTCACAGGGGGTTCCTGGTCACTGTCACAAACCCAAACGAAACCAACGATGTATCGCTCATCGTTTCTTTACAAGCGCGATCGAGAAAGTAACAAGTATAATTAATTCAAGCTTCGAGTAGACCCAAATAGTACACAAGAACGTGTTAGATAAACCAAGTGAAACACACGATCGTTAGCCCTGACAAATTGTAACATACGAACCCAGTTGAATTTCCGCGATTTTCGTCCTTCTGCACCCTTCTGTATTCATCGCCACCACAACGTCAGTTTTTTTTGATACCGGAGATTTTCCACAACTAAGACAACTTGTTAGCCCAATCTAATTAGGGAACAAGAATTGGATTTGATAAAATAAAAGTGTTATACAACAACAGACACAAGTCCCGTTTTTCTTTAAAATAAAATTTCTTGAAAGTCGACCCTGGACAGCCGGGGTATGTTGGCTATGGACAAGGTCCACGGACCTCATAAAGGAACACCGTCTCTAGGAGACCGAGGCGAGAAGGTCGTTTCAAGTGACGAACAGGGACCCGAGCTAACAAGTAGATAGGCAACCACAGAAGAGGAAGAGAAAAAAACTGTGCGTACAAAAATAATAACCGACTCAGAACGCCTGTGGCGAGATAACTCACAACCTAAGGGCATCATGGTAAGGAAATGGATAGTCACCCTCAAACGTGAGGAGTTGGTAGAGTACATGAAGGATTTGGCTTAAGCACCGATGGCAATGTAGGGGATCTAAAGAACACATTCTCATTGTTTACCGCCAAGGAAGATATCAAACCAAAATAGGTAACCCGCGTGGAAGCACTGGAACGTCAACACGCCCGTAGTCCGTCACCAGGTCCACCACTGCCAAATCAGCCCTCAATACAGATCACAGCTCCTGTAACTACGCGCATGCCAACTGCGTCACAGTCAACCACCTGTATCCGTCAAGAGAGTCAACCAGAGCAGTCACCAGTAAACTACAGCAGCATAATGAACCAGGTGCGTAAGTGGACCATACGATTTAACGACAGGATAGACCCACTGAAGTTTGTCGAACGACTAGAAGAACTCGCCGTTGCTTACGGAATATCTCGAGACGTACTGCCTAAAGCCATGCCAGAGGTTATGCAAGGAAAAGGCCTCCAGTGGTTCCGCGACAACAGGAAACCTTGGCTGCAATGGTGCGAATTTAAACACGATTTCCTCAAGTTTTACCTGTTCTCGCTATACCAGGAACGCCTCGACGATAACGTACGATTGAGGTTCAAGGCGTCAACGGAGCTCTTCAAGGATTACATGATAGCAATGCAGACACTCATGCGGCACACTGATTACCCCACCGAGAAGAAGCTTGAGCGGATATGCAGAAATAGCCGGCGCGAATACCAAACCTTTGTGAAGCGTCAAAGATTTTAGCTCTTTAGAAGAGTTGGTCAACCTGTGTGACCAATACGAGAGCATTCGGATTCACCGCAAGACAACACCGACAGAAGATGCTCGTGAGGCTAAGCATCGCACCGTGGAATTGAGTATGGGAGTCCAACCGAATCCGCAGAAGCACGGACGGAATATCAGCGTCAACACTGCATGTCGCCGCTGTGGCTCGGACGGACATTTTGCAAGGGGTCCATCGTCTATTCCAACTCTCCTAAAGGATGATCAGATCGTCACTCACTCGGTTGATAAGGCAAACTTATTAGCCAAAATATTTGCTGAAAACTGCTCTCTTCGTGAGAGTAGCCAACCACTACCTGTGGTCGATAGTGTGTCTCATATTATGCCTGAGATGCACTTTCGAACGCGGGCTGTTAAAAGAGTGCTTGCAGACCTCAATGTCAACAAATCCTCGGGACCGGATGGTATTTCAGCCCATGTGTTGAGAAAGTGCGCCTCAACATTGGCTCGCCCATTGCGCAATCTCTTTAATTTAACATTTACTTCAGGAGTTTTTCCCACTTCCTGGAAGATTGCCAATGTGCAGCCAGTTCCCAAAAAAGGTGAGGCTACGAATCCTGCAAATTATATGCTCAGTGCTCTCCAAAGTCATGGAGAGCATTGTAAATTTTAAATTGATGAGGTATCTAGAGAGCAACGAGTTGATCAGCGATCGCCAGTACGGCTTCTGTGTTCACCGTTCCACCGGCGATCTGATGACGTTTCTCACTGAGCGGTGGAGCAGTTGTATTCACCGGTTCGGTGAGAGCAAGGTTGTTGCTCTGGATATCTCCAAGGCATTTGACCGGCTGTGGCATAAAGCACTCGTGTCTAAACTGGCTCCTTATGGTGTCGGTAATACTTTCACTCGATGGATATCGAGTTTCCTCGGCGGCTGTTCTATTCGGGTTGTTATAGACGGCTTTGCTTCCGAAGAGCACTCCATTAATGCTGGAGTTCCGCAGGTTTCGGTCCTGTCTCCGACACTTTTTCTTATTTTCATCAATGACCTTCTGTCATTGACATAAAACCCCGTCTACTCGTTTGCTGATGACAGCAGCATTTGTCATTCATATTCATTCTCCAGGCGTCCTTCCATTCTGGAGATCACAATAAGCATTCGGATTCACCGCAAGACAACACCGACAGAAGATGCTCGTGAGGCTAAGCATCGCACCGTGGAATTGAGTATGGGAGTCCAACCGAATCCGCAGAAGCACGGACGGAATATCAGCGTCAACACTGCATGTCGCCGCTGTGGCTCGGACGGACATTTTGCAAGGGGTCCATCGTCTATTCCAACTCTCCTAAAGGATGATCAGATCGTCACTCACTCGGTTGATAAGGCAAACTTATTAGCCAAAATATTTGCTGAAAACTGCTCTCTTCGTGAGAGTAGCCAACCACTACCTGTGGTCGATAGTGTGTCTCATATTATGCCTGAGATGCACTTTCGGACGCGGGCTGTTAAAAGAGTGCTTGCAGACCTCAATGTCAACAAATCCTCAGGACCGGATGGTATTTCAGCCCATGTGTTGAGAAAGTGCGCCTCAACATTGGCTCGCCCATTGCGCAATCTCTTTAATTTAACATTTACTTCAGGAGTTTTTCCCACTTCCTGGAAGATTGCCAATGTGCAGCCAGTTCCCAAAAAAGGTGAGGCTACGAATCCTGCAAATTATATGCTCAGTGCTCTCCAAAGTCATGGAGAGCATTGTAAATTTTAAATTGATGAGGTATCTAGAGAGCAACGAGTTGATCAGCGATCGCCAGTACGGCTTCTGTGTTCACCGTTCCACCGGCGATCTGATGACGTTTCTCACTGAGCGGTGGAGCAGTTGTATTCACCGGTTCGGTGAGAGCAAGGTTGTTGCTCTGGATATCTCCAAGGCATTTGACCGGCTGTGGCATAAAGCACTCGTGTCTAAACTGGCTCCTTATGGTGTCGGTAATACTTTCACTCGATGGATATCGAGTTTCCTCGGCGGCTGTTCTATTCGGGTTGTTATAGACGGCTTTGCTTCCGAAGAGCACTCCATTAATGCTGGAGTTCCGCAGGTTTCGGTCCTGTCTCCGACACTTTTTCTTATTTTCATCAATGACCTTCTGTCATTGACATAAAACCCCGTCTACTCGTTTGCTGATGACAGCAGCATTTGTCATTCATATTCATTCTCCAGGCGTCCTTCCATTCTGGAGATCACAATAAGCATTCGGATTCACCGCAAGACAACACCGACAGAAGATGCTCGTGAGGCTAAGCATCGCACCGTGGAATTGAGTATGGGAGTCCAACCGAATCCGCAGAAGCACGGACGGAATATCAGCGTCAACACTGCATGTCGCCGCTGTGGCTCGGACGGACATTTTGCAAGGGGTCCATCGTCTATTCCAACTCTCCTAAAGGATGATCAGATCGTCACTCACTCGGTTGATAAGGCAAACTTATTAGCCAAAATATTTGCTGAAAACTGCTCTCTTCGTGAGAGTAGCCAACCACTACCTGTGGTCGATAGTGTGTCTCATATTATGCCTGAGATGCACTTTCGAACGCGGGCTGTTAAAAGAGTGCTTGCAGACCTCAATGTCAACAAATCCTCGGGACCGGATGGTATTTCAGCCCATGTGTTGAGAAAGTGCGCCTCAACATTGGCTCGCCCATTGCGCAATCTCTTTAATTTAACATTTACTTCAGGAGTTTTTCCCACTTCCTGGAAGATTGCCAATGTGCAGCCAGTTCCCAAAAAAGGTGAGGCTACGAATCCTGCAAATTATATGCTCAGTGCTCTCCAAAGTCATGGAAAGCATTGTAAATTTTAAATTGATGAGGTATCTAGAGAGCAACGAGTTGATCAGCGATCGCCAGTACGGCTTCTGTGTTCACCGTTCCACCGGCGATCTGATGGCGTTTCTCACTGAGCGGTGGAGCAGTTGTATTCACCGGTTCGGTGAGAGCAAGGTTGTTGCTCTGGATATCTCCAAGGCATTTGACCGGCTGTGGCATAAAGCACTCGTGTCTAAACTGGCTCCTTATGGTGTCGGTAATACTTTCACTCGATGGATATCGAGTTTCCTCGGCGGCTGTTCTATTCGGGTTGTTATAGACGGCTTTGCTTCCGAAGAGCACTCCATTAATGCTGGAGTTCCGCAGGTTTCGGTCCTGTCTCCGACACTTTTTCTTATTTTCATCAATGACCTTCTGTCATTGACATAAAACCCCGTCTACTCGTTTGCTGATGACAGCAGCATTTGTCATTCATATTCATTCTCCAGGCGTCCTTCCATTCTGGAGATCACTACAAGACGCAGAATTATGAATGACACACTCCAATCCGACCTCAGCAAAATCCAGGAGTGGGGTCAAGCGAATCGGGTCGATTTTAATGAGCGGAAGACCAATGCTGTTTGTTAATCCACAAGCGTTTGGCGGGTGACAACTTCCCACCTCTAAATATGGGTGGTGTGGATATTAGTGAGCCGGAGGCTCTTGATGGTCTGGGCATGTCAATCCAATGCGATCTTCGTTGGAGCGATCACATTTTTCACGTGTCACAAGAAGCAGCCAAGTGCTTAGGCTTTCTTAAGCGGTGTAAGAAATACTTCACCCCAACCGATCTTCGTTACATCTACACCACCTATATCCGTCCGAAAATGGAGTACAATTCGCATATATGGTCGGGAGCTTCGCGGGCATATCTTCAGCTTCTCGACCGTGTCCAATGTCGTGCGTTAAAACTTATAGGGTACAGTAGGGTATCCAGCTCTATTCAAACCCTGGAGCGTCGTCGTGATGTAGGGTGTGTATCATTATTTTACCGCTACTTTCATGGTTAATGTTCCTCTGAAGTAGCCGGCCTGATTCCTCCGGTTCAGGTATTTACCAGAAATACTCGGCTTTCCAGAGGGGTGCACCCCATTTATGTCACGATTCCGTTCCAACGAACCACGCATTACCGTGAGAGTTCGTTTTTCGGTCGCGTCATTAGATTGTGGAATAGTCTCCCTGCGCATGTCTTCCCACCCACTTACAGCGTTGAAACCTTTAAGCGAAGTGTAAACCGTCACTACTCCCTCTTTCCCCCTTCCACTAATATGTCATCCCTTCGGAACCAACAAATGCTTTGCATGGATAGGGGGCATCCCCTGAGCTTGGTTTCATCTGCCATAAAAAAAAGATGCACAATATATATACGCAGTTAATTCATAAGATAGCTTTAAGTTCTAGTGACGATAAGCGATACATTAGAAGTGATGGTATCCACACTTATGCGTGGGGCCCATCATAAAATAGAATTAGATATAGATGGAGACATTTTTGCCAACTTAAACTATTAATAATTAAATTTAATTTTTAATAATAAGTATAAAATATATTGTCATTTAAAAACAAAATAATTTAATTTTATAAATAAATTTTTATTAATGTATATATATTGTAAGTATTGTAAATATAGACATTAAGTTTACAATTGTTAGGTTAAGAAATATTATAAATAAAAAAACTTATACATGAAATTATAAACAGTTTCTTTTTATTTACTTATTGAAGGAAGTTTCTTAATAGCATAGCATTTTCAATCGCACAACATCCATAATGGGCATGACACAT
This sequence comes from Sicus ferrugineus, assembly GCA_922984085.1. Lineage (NCBI taxonomy): Eukaryota > Metazoa > Arthropoda > Insecta > Diptera > Conopidae > Sicus > Sicus ferrugineus. The sequence goes on from OV277348.1 coordinate 52,322,389, forward strand.
TCTTTGTAGTAAGTATGTACGTTGTAAAATTTCAAAGTTGCTGCAGCCCATTTCTTCGACGTTAATTACGGGCAGGTTGAAAATTTCTTCAACCCATTTGGAATTTTCAGCTCCCTTAACATATACGGGTGTGTTTTGAAGATTTTGCTTAACGAAATATTTTACACTGCTAAGTCGATGAAGCCATCATTCCATGTGAAACCATGATGATTATGATATAACCACTGTACTTGTTTTTGGGACTGACGTGTTAATTTGTTAAATCCATATGGCGGTTTCATAATGCAATTCTGGTACTCATTAAAGCTGAAGGTAACTGCCAACTCTTTAACAATAAATTTATTAAAATTGCCTTTGAAAGCCTGCACATCCAGAGTAATAAATTTGTCATTCTCCATTTGCATTTAGACGACTTTTTGAATTTCACCAGTAGTTGGTGTATATTCAATTATTTTATCGTGTATAAGTATACAATAAGCCGATGAATTGGCTGGAATATTCTTTGATGTCTTAAATTCAATTCTAATATCAATTGGTCCACTTTTAATAGCTTCGTTTTGATGATTAACATCCACCACAATTATCGGTGCAGTATCTTTGAAATCTTCAGGCAGCAGCAGTGCTTGAGATTTACGAGTAAAATAGCTTTGTTGAAATTTTGTGTACTTATCATACAGCAGAGCATAACGATTACGATCAAATTTCAGGTTAAGGTCATCATAGGGATATGTATGTATAGGGATAGAATTTAAGTGCACTTTAACATCAATTAAATGAAAATGTTGAAACTTGTTGTCCTTTCGAAAAACAATCAGTATAAAACGTGGTCTTTCATTTTTGTGAAGACAATTTAACGTTCCACAGATGGTTGGTTCCTTGAGTAAGTAGCGCATTGAAATGACAATCCCAACTGCGGAATGCTATTGATATAGGTTGACCGCTTTGGAAGAGTTGTAGTTTTGCAAAATCAGCTAATTGTCCATGCGGAACTTTCCATATAATATTAGTTATATTCAGTTTTAATTTTTCGTTTGCAACGGTTGAATAAACAGCATTTTCATCCGAATTTGAAAGTAGTAGTACAAGTTCATGTTTAGCATTTAAGATAATTTTACTAAAGTCTTCAGCAAATCCCAGTAGCATATTTAGTGGTATACAAAAATTAAAATATCCATCCTTTATTTCAAGTTCATTCTTTGAAAACCAACCAGCATTTTTCAGTATATTACTTTCGGTCGGATTCAAAGAGACATAATTTTTCACTGTTGTAGTTACACCCAAGTGACGGGTACGATCAATTTCCAATCCATTAATCTCATAGCTAATTTCATCAAACAAGAATGTCATACAGTTATTTTTTAATTTTGCATTGGAAATCACATTTCCATTCTCCAAGGTGACCCTACCTTCAATATAAATTATACTTTCACTGGGTAAAACGAATAGATCTTGATTTTGAATGGCTATCCTTATCTCATCATTGATTTTAAATGATTGTAAATACGGTGAGTAGCTATGGTATTCTTTTTTAATGATACTATCATCATATAGTGGTTTTTGTAGAACATCAAGTATTTGACTCATTTTAATTTAGTTTTTCTTTAGTTTGAAACCCAAAAATTTTAAGAACTCTTTATTTACAAACGTCAGCTGTTTACGTTGTATAGTGTCAAGTGTTGTCTGCGGCTTCTGCGACCTTGTTACACCAAGTGGTAGGGTAGAAGTGAATGAAGGTGTACCTATGTAAGCGCTTTTATTATAAATAATCATTATTCTTGTGGTTTCAAATGTACTCTGAGGGTTATAGTTTCTCCACAAAAATTAATTAGGTTACCGCTTTCATCAACAATTTTTACTGTAATCGAACTTATCTGTTTGGTGTTTAATGGTAAATAGATACAATTTTTTGGAATCTCATCTATTTTATACCCAGGACTGACACTCAGTGCAAACATATGTATTGTATGCACCGGTGCATTATTAATATATGAACCGGTAACTACTATATGAAGTGTAACTATGTCACACTCAATGTGTATTGCATTGATCTTTGTTATATTCACAGGCAAGTCCGATGTATGTAGTTTTCCTGCTTCCACTATTCTTTTACTGAATCCTAAGAGCGGACCAACGCTTCGATCTTTATTAAAGAAAATGTCATGTGTTTTCGTGAGGGAAGGATGGGTGGTCTCCGAGCATAAATCTGGCTCGAAGGACCACAATGTTTCTCTCAAAATTTTAAAAAATGTACCGTTCCAAATTCACCAATGCTTATATTAAGTTTCACAATAGTTTTTACTTTAGACTTTTATTTAATGTTACAAAATTCAAAAATACCAATCGGCACAGTAGAGGGGTGCACTCCGTGCGCGTCAACTTTAAAACAGGAAGTGACTGGTGTGGGTCCAGCGGCGAGCGCTGGAAGCCAGGAGAGCAACGCCAGTCGCCGCGGGGAGAACCTGCAGCCGAGCTTACTCTTTCGAGAGAGGCGCATCTCATGACCGGCAGGCTGACAAGAGAGAGAACTGCAGTTCTCACTCCTGACACTCTACCGATCGATGAGGGAGCACCTCTGGCGAGCGGCAGTTGGCGTTAACATACCGTCAGCCTTGCAGGACTGCAAACCCCAAATCCCGACAACTGGCGCCGCGCATCGGCTCGAGCTCAATGTAGAAGGATGTGGTGCGCCTCTCCGCACGTTCGGCAGCGCATGGGGCTTTGGCAAGCGGGCAGCCGGTGCGAACGTTCCAGACAGTTTAGGCACACGTGCCGAGCTCGCGCCGTCAGATTTCGCTGCACGATGGTCTGCTGCAGGAACCGACGACAGCGACGCCCTACGCACAGAGAGCAACACAACTCTTGCTCCCGCCCATCAGCTGGAAGCCTTAGGGCAGGGGGACGCCACTCGTGTCTCCGGGTAGGAACTACGGCATGAGCGCGTCTTGGGGCTGGAACTGGTGATGATGGAAGTGCGCGTCTTGTGACCGGCTCTAGTAGTGGAGGAGGCGCACGTCTTGGGGCTGATGGTGCACGTGGCATGACGTGCCTCGGGACTGGCACCGACCGGGCGCGAAGTCTGGTGGCTTCGCGTCCAATGTAGGTTGACCTGTAAGTTGGGGCCTGATCGGAGAATGGTCCCTCGTGCTGCGCCAAAACACCTTAGAATGCCCGGGAGGGCGGAGTCAGGGAGCGGCGTGCCGTATCAATCGCCTAGGCTTCCTCGACAGCGACGTCAAGAACGAGGACATCGGTCGGTGGGGATGGCTCACGAAAAGAGTGGGCAGTGAGGAATTGCGCAGCGCTTGGAGCGAACCAGGAGGCACTGCCCCGGGTGGCGCCAGCAGACGTCCTCTCAGGGACCGCACATACTGCCGGCATATTAAATACATGTGGGATCTGTAATGAGAAAATGTGTTAATAATGGGCTGTCATGTACAGGGTTCGTTGTCTCTTCCGATGTAGGATGCAAGGCTTGCAGGTATGAGTCGTCGTTTTGATAAGGTTTTAACCCTGGGGGATCCAGAATTGGATACGGACCAGTCGAAGAACTGATTGGTTGCCACCGTATAGAAAGATTATGTATATATGTATGATATGATGTATGGTATGTATAAACCGAATGAGCAATCGCGAAAAATGAGCAGCCGCATGGCAGGATAATCGCGTGCCGTTTGTCGAAAGGCAAATTGGGACACGAGGACAACCGCCCGCCAACGCGCATCGTTGTCCGTGTGGAGAAAAGGGTTCAACGAAAGTAAGCTGCTTTTAGATCGCAGCATCGTATGGTTTACGAGAGCGGCGTACTCGTCCGCAAAATGAATCTTCTAGCAGGATTTCGCGAGGCAGCGTTTAGTTTCCTTTATTTCTCCCGGTTGGAGGTGCAGTTTGGGTGCGAATGCAGGTGACTATGAGCTGGATGAGAGTTGTGGAGAAATCGATATACGTATGAGTATACGCGTAAGGCGCGTGGCAGCAACGAAAATCGTTCGAGAGGATCCTCATCGGTAGCGCAATGGGTGTGCAGCGTTTTGACAGTCTTCTGCTCCAGTGTGGTGACATATTCGTGTGGGGCGCGGAATTCGGGCCAGCGATCGTTATCGTGGGCGAGCCAAGCAGGTCCATTCTACCAGAGGGTGCTATCAGCGAGATCTTGGGGCGTGGCACCGCGACTGGATAAATCCGAGGGGTCGTCCTGGGATTCCACATGGAACCATTGTGAATTGTGGAGTCGCTCCAACAGTAGATCATATAATGGGGCAGCTGCAGCGTAGGCACGAGAGTGTCGATCATCTCAGCTACTAAAGTGGCTCCACACAATTCTAACCTGAGGAGAGACAAAGTTTTAATCGGGGCTACACGAGTTTTGGAATACAAAAGGAAAACTTGGACTTGGACTTGGACCTGTGCGACCTTGATGCGGGCATAGATGACTCCTGTATAGGCTTTTTGTGGCATCGCAAAAGGCATGGAGTTCGACTTCGCTGTCGGGGGTGTAACTCATCCATCGCGGGATACGGATGGAGCGGATGTGCTGGAGAAAAATTAACCAGTTAGCGTGAGTTACCTGAGGCAGAGTGTCATCCCAGCCGATTTTGTCCAACCAGACTTGCTGAATCAGAATCTTCGCTGCAACGATGATCGGAGCCAGCCAACCGGCTGGATCGAACAGCTTGGCGACCAGAGACAACATTTCCCGTTTTATGTACGCAGCTTTGATGACGATAGCTTGGACATCGAAGTACAAGTCATCATGGGTCGCGTTCCAGCGAATTCCCAGCATTTTGGCAATGCTGGAGTCTTCTAGCGTCAGGAAATCGGTACGGAGTAGATGGGAAGCCGGCAAGTCTGATAGAATGCCTTTATGGCCGGAAGTTTCAATGCTGCCTATTGACACACAAGCGTTTAGCGGGTGAAAACTTTCCACCTCTAAATATAGGTGGTTTGAATATTAATGAGTCGGAAGCTCTTGATGTTCTGGGCATGTCAATCCAATGCGATCTTCGTTGGAACGATCACATTTTTGACGTGTCGAAAGGAGCAGCCAAGTGCTTAGGCTTTCTTATGCGGTGTACGAAATACTTCACTCCAACCGATCTTCGCTGTATCTACACCACCTATATTCGTCCGAAGATGGAGTACAATTCGCATATATGGTCGGGAGCTTCGCGAACATATCTTCAGCTTCTAGACCGTGCCCAATGTCGTGCGTTAAAACTTACAGCGTCGAAACCTTTAAGCGAGGTGTAAACCGTCACTACTCCCTCTTTCCCCCTTCCCATTAACCTGTCATCCCTTCGGAACCAACAAATGCTGTGCATGGATAGGCGGCATCCCCTGAGCTTGGTTCCATCTGCCATCAAAAAAAATATATTATGCAAGGTCTCCAGTGGTTCCGCAACAACAAGAAACCGTGGCTGCAATGGTGCGAATTTAAACACGATTTCCTCAAGTTTTTCCTGTCCTCGCTATATCAGGAACGCCTCGACGATAACGTACGATTGAGGTTCCAGGCGTTAACGGAGCTCTTCAAGGATTACGTGATAGCAATGCAGACACTCATGCGACACACTGATTACCCCACTGTAGACACAGGAGCTACACGTAGTTTCGTGTCGGAGACGTTTGTTGAAAGTTTGGGAGACGCTGCACGCACCATCTACACCCGTATGAACGTACGATTAGCTGACGGTACCACCCTCCGAGTGAAGACAGCCTTGATTGCAGAAGTTCAACTAGGTAGACTAAGGCATCTCTCGAAGTTCTTAGTGTTACCAGCTGCTATTGACTCCGTAACCCTGGGGATGGATTTCTTGGCGGAAGTAGAGGCGAGGCTGATTTGCGATGGACACGACATAGCATTGAAGCCAAATCAGGAAGATACCGACGACACTGACGACATGTTGTGGACAGTGCACGAAGTCCAAAGTGATGACGACGTAGATACCTTTCTGGAAAGGGAATTGAAAAATTTCGAAACCATGACTGGCGTAACCAATGTGACATACCATCGGATCAACATGCGAGACGAAACACCAGTTAAACAGCGATACTACCTGAAGAACCCGGCCATGAAAACAATCATTAACGAGCAAATAGATGATCTCCTGACGTTGAAGTGTACGAACCATCGAAGAGCGTCTATAGTTCGCCCATAGTACACGCTAAAAAGAAGACCGGCGATTGGAGCTTGTGCATAAACTGTCGCCAAGTGAATGCCATGTCTATACCCTATGCCTCCGTTACCTTGAATAAACCACATCCTAGAGACATTGAGGGAAGCGAGTTACATCACTATGATAGACCAGACCTGAAGAACGGGTACACTCTGCGCCGGCCACCTTTCAGAGGCTCCTGGACCAAGTTATCGGACTAGAGATGGAGCCAAACGCTTTCGCCTACTTCGATGACATTGTGGTGGTCAGCAGATCTAAGGAGGAACACGTGCAACATCTGAGTAACGTTTTCAACCGTCTTCGCCCGGCGAATCTGCGGTTCAACAAGGACAAATGCCACTTTTTCAAAAAGGAACTGATGTACTTAGGTCATCTGGGTACGTCTTCTGAAATAAGGAAGGCGAGCGCGTGATTGCTTATGCCAGCCGACACCTACAAGAGGCAGAGAGAAATTACTCGGCAAAGGAAAAGGAATGCTTGGCGATAGTATGGTCGGTCCGGAAAATGAGGCCATACCTGGAAGGCAATCATTTCAAAGTCATCACAGAGCATCGCACAAGTGGCTGAACGGCATCGAAAACCGCGCCGTGGTCAACCCGGAAGCTTCATGGAGCCTGCTGTCTGACTCCACACACGAGGAGATGGGGGCCCCTTTATTGGCCTACCCTGAAGGCAAAGGCGGGGTCTCCATCAGAACCGAAGACTATTTGAGGCTCTCGGACGGACGGTTCCTCAACGGCGTCATCGTCGAATGTTACTTGCGGTGGTTGGAACGCAACACACTGCCAAAAGATCTGACTGGTCGGGTCCAGTTCCTGAGGCGCGACATTTTCGGGAAGAGGTTCCTGGTCATGCCGGTAAACATGGATAACCACTGGTTCTCTGTGGTGGTAGAACAAGCCATCGTGGAGGGTAAGATACCCGAAAGATTATGGATCATCATAATAGACTCCTTGGGACCAAATCCTGGTCGGAACCACGGTGTGGTCAGAAACGTCAGAAGGATGCTTACGAGCGAGCATCGCTTTCGCTTCCCCGAGTCACCGGTGCCCGTCACATATGAGGACGAAAACGCGATCCTTCTCAACCTAGAAGTGCCCTTGCTGATGGGTACAATTGCGGCGTCTATATGCTGATCACGATGGAAAAGTTTTTGAAGAACCGTCACCACGGCAGCAATCCGGAACGGTATGAGTGCAGCCATCGCGCGGATTTTTTGGGTGCGCGCCCACGAATCGCTATTATAATCCGAGCCCTGTCAAATGCTTCCGGCGCACACCAACAATTCCCGGCTCTACATTACGCCGCCATCGATCATGAGCCGTAGCACCACGGGCCAGCAAAGAGGTCCCGTGTCGTAAGCCCAGAGGAAACTCAAATCTCAACGGCCACAAAGGCCATCGAAATGGTCGTCACTAGCCCAAGAGAGACTCCGGCCAGCACAGGAACAGGAAACGTCATCGTTGACACCACAGAGACTTGGTCCGTTGGATCAATATGTTGTTCTCACGGGAGAATGTCTGTGTCCTCCTCTGCTCTCTACAGCCGCTATCGCTGCCGAGGTTGTAATATGGTAGTCCGTTGGATCGCTCATGTTGGGACCGACGCAGCGAACCTGGGAGTTGAACATGCTGGTCCGTTGGATCAACATGTTGTTCTCACGGGAGCATGTCTGTGTCCCCTCTCCTCTACAATTTCCCGCTGTACTACAGTGTACCGTTCTAGTGAAATAAGCGGCAGCGCCCTCTTTCACAGGGGGTTCCTGGTCACTGTCACAAACCCAAACGAAACCAACGGTGTATCGCTCATCGTTTCTTTACAAGCGCGATCGAGAAAGTAACAAGTATAATTAATTCAAGCTTCGAGTAGACCCAAATAGTACACAAGAACGTTTTAGATAAACCAAGTGAAACACACGATCGTTAGCCCTGACAAATTGTAACATACGAACCCAGTTGGATTTCCGCGATTTTCGTCCTTCTGCACCCTTCTGTATTCATCGCCACCACAACGTCAGTTTTTTTTGATACCGGAGATTTTCCACAACTAAGACAACTTGTTAGCCCAATCTAATTAGGGAACAAGAATTGGATTTGATAAAATAAAAGTGTTATACAACAACAGACACAAGTCCCGTTTTTCTTTAAAATAAAATTTCTTGAAAGTCGACCCTGGACAGCCGGGGTATGTTGGCTATGGACAAGGTCCACGGACCTCATAAAGGAACACCGTCTCTAGGAGACCGAGGCGAGAAGGTCGTTTCAAGTGACGAACAGGGACCCGAGCTAACAAGTAGATAGGCAACCACAGAAGAGGAAGAGAAAAAAACTGTGCGTACAAAAATAATAACCGACTCAGAACGCCTGTGGCGAGAGAACTCACAACCTAAGGGCATCATGGTAAGGAAATGGATAGTCACCCTCAAACGTGAGGAGTTGGTAGAGTACATGAAGGATTTGGCTTAAGCACCGATGGCAATGTAGGGGATCTAAAGAACACATTCTCATTGTTTACCGCCAAGGAAGATATCAAACCAAAATAGGTAACCCGCGTGGAAGCACTGGAACGTCAACACGCCCGTAGTCCGTCACCAGGTCCACCACTGCCAAATCAGCCCTCAATACAGATCACAGCTCCTGTAACTACGCGCATGCCAACTGCGTCACAGTCAACCACCTGTATCCGTCAAGAGAGTCAACCAGAGCAGTCACCAGTAAACTACAGCAGCATAATGAACCAGGTGCGTAAGTGGACCATACGATTTAACGACAGGATAGACCCACTGAAGTTTGTCGAACGACTAGAAGAACTCGCCGTTGCTTACGGAATATCTCGAGACGTACTGCCTAAAGCCATGCCAGAGGTTATGCAAGGAAAAGGCCTCCAGTGGTTCCGCGACAACAGGAAACCGTGGCTGCAATGGTGCGAATTTAAACACGATTTCCTCAAGTTTTACCTGTTCTCGCTATACCAGGAACGCCTCGACGATAACGTACGATTGAGGTTCAAGGCGTCAACGGAGCTCTTCAAGGATTACATGATAGCAATGCAGACACTCATGCGGCACACTGATTACCCCACCGAGAAGAAGCTTGAGCGGATATGCAGAAATAGCCGGCGCGAATACCAAACCTTTGTGAAGCGTCAAAGATTTTAGCTCTTTAGAAGAGTTGGTCAACCTGTGTGACCAATACGAGAGCATTCGGATTCACCGCAAGACAACACCGACAGAAGATGCTCGTGAGGCTAAGCATCGCACCGTGGAATTGAGTATGGGAGTCCAACCGAATCCGCAGAAGCACGGACGGAATATCAGCGTCAACACTGCATGTCGCCGCTGTGGCTCGGACGGACATTTTGCAAGGGGTCCATCGTCTATTCCAACTCTCCTAAAGGATGATCAGATCGTCACTCACTCGGTTGATAAGGCAAACTTATTAGCCAAAATATTTGCTGAAAACTGCTCTCTTCGTGAGAGTAGCCAACCACTACCTGTGGTCGATAGTGTGTCTCATATTATGCCTGAGATGCACTTTCGAACGCGGGCTGTTAAAAGAGTGCTTGCAGACCTCAATGTCAACAAATCCTCGGGACCGGATGGTATTTCAGCCCATGTGTTGAGAAAGTGCGCCTCAACATTGGCTCGCCCATTGCGCAATCTCTTTAATTTAACATTTACTTCAGGAGTTTTTCCCACTTCCTGGAAGATTGCCAATGTGCAGCCAGTTCCCAAAAAAGGTGAGGCTACGAATCCTGCAAATTATATGCTCAGTGCTCTCCAAAGTCATGGAGAGCATTGTAAATTTTAAATTGATGAGGTATCTAGAGAGCAACGAGTTGATCAGCGATCGCCAGTACGGCTTCTGTGTTCACCGTTCCACCGGCGATCTGATGGCGTTTCTCACTGAGCGGTGGAGCAGTTGTATTCACCGGTTCGGTGAGAGCAAGGTTGTTGCTCTGGATATCTCCAAGGCATTTGACCGGCTGTGGCATAAAGCACTCGTGTCTAAACTGGCTCCTTATGGTGTCGGTAATACTTTCACTCGATGGATATCGAGTTTCCTCGGCGGCTGTTCTATTCGGGTTGTTATAGACGGCTTTGCTTCCGAAGAGCACTCCATTAATGCTGGAGTTCCGCAGGTTTCGGTCCTGTCTCCGACACTTTTTCTTATTTTCATCAATGACCTTCTGTCATTGACATAAAACCCCGTCTACTCGTTTGCTGATGACAGCAGCATTTGTCATTCATATTCATTCTCCAGGCGTCCTTCCATTCTGGAGATCACTACAAGACGCAGAATTATGAATGACACACTCCAATCCGACCTCAGCAAAATCCAGGAGTGGGGTCAAGCGAATCGGGTCGATTTTAATGAGCGGAAGACCCAATGCTGTTTGTTAATCCACAAGCGTTTGGCGGGTGACAACTTCCCACCTCTAAATATGGGTGGTGTGGATATTAGTGAGCCGGAGGCTCTTGATGGTCTGGGCATGTCAATCCAATGCGATCTTCGTTGGAACGATCACATTTTTCACGTGTCACAAGAAGCAGCCAAGTGCTTAGGCTTTCTTAAGCGGTGTAAGAAATACTTCACCCCAACCGATCTTCGTTACATCTACACCACCTATATCCGTCCGAAAATGGAGTACAATTCGCATATATGGTCGGGAGCTTCGCGGGCATATCTTCAGCTTCTCGACCGTGTCCAATGTCGTGCGTTAAAACTTATAGGGTACAGTAGGGTATCCAGCTCTATTCAAACCCTGGAGCGTCGTCGTGATGTAGGGTGTGTATCATTATTTTACCGCTACTTTCATGGTTAATGTTCCTCTGAAGTAGCCGGCCTGATTCCTCCGGTTCAGGTATTTACCAGAACTACTCGGCTTTCCAGAGGGGTGCACCCCATTTATGTCACGATTCCGTTCCAACGAACCACGCATTACCGTGAGAGTTCGTTTTTCGGTCGCGTCATTAGATTGTGGAATAGTCTCCCTGCGCATGTCTTCCCACCCACTTACAGCGTTGAAACCTTTAAGCGAAGTGTAAACCGTCACTACTCCCTCTTTCCCCCTTCCACTAATATGTCATCCCTTCGGAACCAACAAATGCTTTGCATGGATAGGGGGCATCCCCTGAGCTTGGTTTCATCTGCCATAAAAAAAAGATGCACAATATATATACGCAGTTAATTCATAAGATAGCTTTAAGTTCTAGTGACGATAAGCGATACATTAGAAGTGATGGTATCCACACTTATGCGTGGGGCCCATCATAAAATAGAATTAGATATAGATGAAGACATTTTTGCCAACTTAAACTATTAATAATTAAATTTAATTTTTAATAATAAGTATAAAATATATTGTCATTTAAAAACAAAATAATTTAATTTTATAAATAAATTTTTATTAATGTATATATATAGTAAGTATTGTAAATATAGACATTAAGTTTACAATTGTTAGGTTAAGAAATATTATAAATAAAAAAACTTATACATGAAATTATAAACAGTTTCTTTTTATTTACTTATTGAAGGAAGTTTCTTAATAGCATAGCATTTTCAATCGCACAACATCCATTATGGGCATGGCACATTCTTTGTAGTAAGTATGTACGTTGTAAAATTTCAAAGTTGCTGCAGCCCATTTCTTCGACGTTAATTACGGGCAGGTTGAAAATTTCTTCAACCCATTTGGAATTTTCAGCTCCCTTAACATATACGGGTGTGTTTTGAAGATTTTGCTTAACGAAATATTTTACACTGCTAAAGTCGATGAAGCCATCATTCCATGTGAAACCATGATGATTATGATATAACCACTGTACTTGTTTTTGGGACTGACGTGTTAATTTGTTAAATCCATATGGCGGTTTCATAATGCAATTCTGGTACTCATTAAAGCTGAAGGTAACTGCCAACTCTTTAACAATAAATTTATTAAAATTGCCTTTGAAAGCCTGCACATCCAGAGTAATAAATTTGTCATTCTCCATTTGCATTTAGACGACTTTTTGAATTTCACCAGTAGTTGGTGTATATTCAATTATTTTATCGTGTATAAGTATACAATAAGCCGATGAATTGGCTGGAATATTCTTTGATGTCTTAAATTCAATTCTAATATCAATTGGTCCACTTTTAATAGCTTCGTTTTGATGACTAACATCCACCACAATTATCGGTGCAGTATCTTTGAAATCTTCAGGCAGCAGCAGTGCTTGAGATTTACGAGTAAAATAGCTTTGTTGAAATTTTGTGTACTTATCATACAGCAGAGCATAACGATTACGATCAAATTTCAGGTTAAGGTCATCATAGGGATATGTATGTATAGGGATAGAATTTAAGTGCACTTTAACATCAATTAAATGAAAATGTTGAAACTTGTTGTCCTTTCGAAAAACAATCAGTATAAAACGTGGTCTTTCATTTTTGTGAAGACAATTTAACGTTCCACAGATGGTTGGTTCCTTGAGTAAGTAGCGCATTGAAATGACAATCCCAACTGCGGAATGCTATTGATATAGGTTGACCGCTTTGGAAGAGTTGTAGTTTTGCAAAATCAGCTAATTGTACATGCGGAACTTTCCATATAATATTAGTTATATTCAGTTTTAATTTTTCGTTTGCAACGGTTGAATAAACAGCATTTTCATCCGAATTTGAAAGTAGTAGTACAAGTTCATGTTTAGCATTTAAGATAATTTTACTAAAGTCTTCAGCAAATCCCAGTAGCATATTTAGTGGTATACAAAAATTAAAATATCCATCCTTTATTTCAAGTTCATTCTTTGAAAACCAACCAGCATTTTTCAGTATATTACTTTCGGTCGGATTCAAAGAGACATAATTTTTCACTGTTGTAGTTACACCCAAGTGACGGGTACGATCAATTTCCAATCCATTAATCTCATAGCTAATTTCATCAAACAAGAATGTCATACAGTTATTTTTTAATTTTGCATTGGAAATCACATTTCCATTCTCCAAGGTGACCTTCAATATAAATTATACTTTCACTGGGTAAAACGAATAGATCTTGATTTTGAATGGCTATCCTTATCTCATCATTGATTTTAAATGATTGTAAATACGGTGAGTAGCTATGGTATTCTTTTTTAATGATACTATCATCATATAGTGGTTTTTGTAGAACATCAAGTATTTGACTCATTTTAATTTAGTTTTTCTTTAGTTTGAAACCCAAAAATTTTAAGAACTCTTTATTTACAAACGTCAGCTGTTTACGTTGTATAGTGTCAAGTGTTGTCTGCGGCTTCTGCGACCTTGTTACACCAAGTGGTAGGGTAGAAGTGAATGAAGGTGTACCTATGTAAGCGCTTTTATTATAAATAATCATTATTCTTGTGGTTTCAAATGTACTCTGACGGTTATAGTTTCTCCACAAAAATTAATTAGGTTACCGCTTTGATCAACAATTTTTACTGTAATCGAACTTATCTGTTTGGTGTTTAATGGTAAATAGATACAATTTTTTGGAATCTCATCTATTTTATACCCAGGACTGACACTCAGTGCAAACATATGTATTGTATGCGCCGGTGCATTATTAATATATGAACCGGTAACTACTATATGAAGTGTAACTATGTCACACTCAATGTGTATTGCATTGATCTTTGTTATATTCACAGGCAAGTCCGATGTATGTAGTTTTCCTGCTTCCACTATTCTTTAATGAATCCTAAGAGCGGACCAACGCTTCGATCTTTATTAAAGAAAATGTCATGTGTTTTCGTGAGGGAAGGATGGGTGGTCTCCGAGCATAAATCTGGCTCGAAGGACCACAATGTTTCTCTCAAAATTTTAAAAAATGTACCGTTCCAAATTCACCAATGCTTATATTAAGTTTCACAATAGTTTTTACTTTAGACTTTTATTTAATGTTACAAAATTCAAAAATACCAATCGGCACAGTAGAGGGGTGCACTCCGTGCGCGTCAAATTTAAAACAGGAAGTGACTGGTGTGGGTCCAGCGGCGAGCGCTGGAAGCCAGGAGAGCAACGCCAGTCGCCGCGGGGAGAACCTGCAGCCGAGCTTACTCTTTCGAGAGAGGCGCATCTCATGACCGGCAGGCTGACAAGAGAGAGAACTGCAGTTCTCACTCCTGACACTCTACCGATCGATGAGGGAGCACCTCTGGCGAGCGGCAGTTGGCGTTAACATACCGTCAGCCTTGCAGGACTGCAAACCCCAAATCCCGACAACTGGCGCCGCGCATCGGCTCGAGCTCAATGTAGAAGGATGTGGTGCGCCTCTCCGCACGTTCGGCAGCGCATGGGGCTTTGGCAAGCGGGCAGCCGGTGCGAACGTTCCAGACAGTTTAGGCACACGTGCCGAGCTCGCGCCGTCAGATTTCGCTGCACGATGGTCTGCTGCAGGAACCGACGACAGCGACGCCCTACGCACAGAGAGCAACACAACTCTTGCTCCCGCCCATCAGCTGGAAGCCTTAGGGCAGGGGGACGCCACTCGTGTCTCCGGGTAGGAACTACGGCATGAGCGCGTCTTGGGGCTGGAACTGGTGATGATGGAAGTGCGCGTCTTGTGACCGGCTCTAGTAGTGGAGGAGGCGCACGTCTTGGGGCTGATGGTGCACGTGGCATGACGTGCCTCGGGACTGGCACCGACCGGGCGCGAAGTCTGGTGGCTTCGCGTCCAATGTAGGTTGACCTGTAAGTTGGGGCCTGATCGGAGAATGGTCCCTCGTGCTGCGCCAAAACACCTTAGAATGCCCGGGAGGGCGGAGTCAGGGAGCGGCGTGCCGTATCAATCGCCTAGGCTTCCTCGACAGCGACGTCAAGAACGAGGACATCGGTCGGTGGGGATGGCTCACGAAAAGAGTGGGCAGTGAGGAATTGCACAGCGCTTGGAGCGAACCAGGAGGCACTGCCCCGGGTGGCGCCAGCAGACGTCCTCTCAGGGACCGCACATACTGCCGGCATATTAAATACATGTGGGATCTGTAATGAGAAAATGTGTTAATAATGGGCTGTCATGTACAGGGTTCGTTGTCTCTTCCGATGTAGGATGCAAGGCTTGCAGGTATGAGTCGTCGTTTTGATAAGGTTTTAACCCTGGGGGATCCAGAATTGGATACGGACCAGTCGAAGAACTGATTGGTTGCCACCGTATAGAAAGATTATGTATATATGTATGATATGATGTATGGTATGTATAAACCGAATGAGCAATCGCGAAAAATGAGCAGCCGCATGGCATGATAATCGCGTGCCGTTTGTCGAAAGGCAAATTGGGACACGAGGATAACCGCCCGCCAACGCGCATCGTGTTGTCCGTGTGGAGAAAAGGGTTCAACGAAAGTAAGCTGCTTTTAGATCGCAGCATCGTATGGTTTACGAGAGCGGCGTACTCGTCCGCAAAATGAATCTTCTAGCAGGATTTCGCGAGGCAGCGTTTAGTTTCCTTTATTTCTCCCGGTTGGAGGTGCAGTTTGGGTGCGAATGCAGGTGACTATGAGCTGGATGAGAGTTGTGGAGAAATCGATATACGTATGAGTATACGCGTAAGGCGCGTGGCAGCAACGAAAATCGTTCGAGAGGATCCTCATCGGTAGCGCAATGGGTGTGCAGCGTTTTGACAGTCTTCTGCTCCAGTGTGGTGACATATTCGTGTGGGGCGCGGAATTCGGGCCAGCGATCGTTATCGTGGGCGAGCCAAGCAGGTCCATTCTACCAGAGGGTGCTATCAGCGAGATCTTGGGGCGTGGCACCGCGACTGGATAAATCCGAGGGGTCGTCCTGGGATTCCACATGGAACCATTGTGAATTGTGGAGTCATAATGGGGCAGCTGCAGCGTAGGCACGAGAGTGTCGATCATCTCAGCTACTAAAGTGGCTCCACACAATTCTAACCTGGGGAGAGACAAAGTTTTAATCGGGGCTACACGAGTTTTGGAATACAAAAGGAAAACTTGGACTTGGACCTGTGCGACCTTGATGCGGGCATAGATGACTCCTGTATAGGCTTTTTGTGGCATCGCAAAAGGCATGGAGTTCGACTTCGCTGTCGGGGTGTAACTCATCCATCGCGGGATACGGATGGAGCGGATGTGCTGGAGAAAACTTAACCAGTTAGCGTGAGTTACCTGAGGCAGAGTGTCATCCCAGCCGATTTTGTCCAACCAGACTTGCTGAATCAGAATCTTCGCTGCAACGATGATCGGAGCCAGCCAACCGGCTGGATCGAACAGCTTGGCGACCAGAGACAACATTTCCCGTTTTATGTACGCAGCTTTGATGACGATAGCTTGGACATCGAAGTACAAGTCATCATGGGTCGCGTTCCAGCGAATTCCCAGCATTTTGGCAATGCTGGAGTCTTCTAGCGTCAGGAAATCGGTACGGAGTAGATGGGAAGCCGGCAAGTCTGATAGAATGCCTTTATGGCCGGAAGTTTCAATGCTGCCTATTGACACACAAGCGTTTAGCGGGTGAAAACTTTCCACCTCTAAACATAGGTGGTTTGAATATTAATGAGTCGGAAGCTCTTGATGTTCTGGGCATGTCAATCCAATGCGATCTTCGTTGGAACGATCACATTTTTGACGTGTCGAAAGGAGCAGCCAAGTGCTTAGGCTTTCTTAAGCGGTGTACGAAATACTTCACTCCAACCGATCTTCGCTGTATCTACACCACCTATATTCGTCCGAAGATGGAGTACAATTCGCATATATGGTCGGGAGCTTCGCGAACATATCTTCAGCTTCTAGACCGTGCCCAATGTCGTGCGTTAAAACTTACAGCGTCGAAACCTTTAAGCGAGGTGTAAACCGTCACTACTCCCTCTTTCCCCCTTCCCATTAACCTGTCATCCCTTCGGAACCAACAAATGCTGTGCATGGATAGGCGGCATCCCCTGAGCTTGGTTCCATCTGCCATAAAAAAAAATATATTATGCAAGGTCTCCAGTGGTTCCGCAACAACAAGAAACCGTGACTGCAATGGTGCGAATTTAAACACGATTTCCTCAAGTTTTTCCTGTCCTCGCTATATCAGGAACGCCTCGACGATAACGTACGATTGAGGTTCCAGGCGTTAACGGAGCTCTTCAAGGATTACGTGATAGCAATGCAGACACTCATGCGACACACTGATTACCCCACCGTAGACACAGGAGCTACACGTAGTTTCGTGTCGGAGACGTTTGTTGAAAGTTTGGGAGACGCTGCACGCACCATCTACACTCGTATGAACGTACGATTAGCTGACGGTACCACCCTCCGAGTGAAGACAGCCTTGATTGCAGAAGTTCAACTAGGTAGACTAAGGCATCTCTCGAAGTTCTTAGTGTTACCAGCTGCTATTGACTCCGTAACCCTGGGGATGGATTTCTTGGCGGAAGTAGAGGCGAGGCTGATTTGCGATGGACACGACATAGCATTGAAGCCAGATCAGGAAGATACCGACGACACTGACGACATGTTGTGGACAGTGCACGAAGTCCAAAGTGATGACGACGTAGATACCTTTCTGGAAAGGGAATTGAAAAATTTCGAAACCATGACTGGCGTAACCAATGTGACATACCATCGGATCAACATGCGAGACGAACTACCAGTTAAACAGCGATACTACCTGAAGAACCCGGCCATGAAAACAATCATTAACGAGCAAATAGATGATCTCCTGACGTTGAAGTGTACGAACCATCGAAGAGCGTCTATAGTTCGCCCATAGTACACGCTAAAAAGAAGACCGGCGATTGGAGCTTGTGCATAAACTGTCGCCAAGTGAATGCCATGTCTATACCCTATGCCTCCGTTACCTTGAATAAACCACATCCTAGAGACATTGAGGGAAGCGAGTTACATCAGTATGATAGACCAGACCTGAAGAACGGGTACACTCTGCGCCGGCCACCTTTCAGAGGCTCCTGGACCAAGTTATCGGACTAGAGATGGAGCCAAACGCTTTCGCCTACTTCGATGACATTGTGGTGGTCAGCAGATCTAAGGAGGAACACGTGCAACATCTGAGTAACGTTTTCAACCGTTTTCGCCCGGCGAATCTGCGGTTCAACAAGGACAAATGCCACTTTTTCAAAAAGGAACTGATGTACTTAGGTCATCTGGGTACGTCTTCTGGAATAAGGAAGGCGAGCGCGTGATTGCTTATGCCAGCCGACACCTACAAGAGGCAGAGAGAAATTACTCGGCAAAGGAAAAGGAATGCTTGGCGATAGTATGGTCGGTCCGGAAAATGAGGCCATACCTGGAAGGCAATCATTTCAAAGTCATCACAGAGCATCGCACAAGTGGCTGAACGGCATCGAAAACCGCGCCGTGGTCAACCCGGAAGCTTCATGGAGCCTGCTGTCTGACTCCACACACGAGGAGATGGGGGCCCCTTTATTGGCCTACCCTGAAGGCAAAGGCGGGGTCTCCATCAGAACCGAAGACTATTTGAGGCTCTCGGACGGACGGTTCCTCAACGGCGTCATCGTCGAATGTTACTTGCGGTGGTTGGAACGCAACACACTGCCAAAAGACCTGACTGGTCGGGTCCAGTTCCTGAGGCGCGACATTTTCGGGAAGAGGTTCCTGGTCATGCCGGTAAACATGGATAACCACTGGTTCTCTGTGGTGGTAGAACAAGCCATCGTGGAGGGTAAGATACCCGAAAGATTATGGATCATCATAATAGACTCCTTGGGACCAAATCCTGGTCGGAACCACGGTGTGGCCAGAAACGTCAGAAGGATGCTTACGAGCGAGCATCGCTTTCGCTTCCCCGAGTCACCGGTGCCCGTCACATATGAGGACGAAAACGCGATCCTTCTCAACTCAATTGCGGCGTCTATATGCTGATCACGATGGAAAAGTTTTTGAAGAACCGTCACCACGGCAGCAATCCGGAACGGTATGAGTGCAGCCATCGCGCGGATTTTTTGGGTGCGCGCCTACGAATCGCTATTATAATCCGAGCCCTGTCAAATGCTTCCGGCGCACACCAACAATTCCCGGCTCTACATTACGCCGCCATCGATCATGAGCCGTAGCACCACGGGCCAGCAAAGAGGTCCCGTGTCGTAAGCCCAGAGGAAACTCCAATCTCAACGGCCACCGAAAGAGTCGTCGCCGACCAAGTGGGGACCCCAGCCTCAAAGGCCATCGAAATGGTCGTCACTAGCCCAAGAGAGACTCCGGCCAGCACAGGAACAGGAAACGTCATCGTTGACACCACAGAGACTTGGACCGTTGGATCAATATGTTGTTCTCACGGGAGAATGTCTGTGTCCTCCTCTGCTCTCTACAGCCGCTATCGCTGCCGAGGTTGTAATATGGTAGTCCGTTGGATCGCTCATGTTGGGACCGACGCAGCGAACCTGGGAGTTGAACATGCTGGTCCGTTGGATCAACATGTTGTTCTCACGGGAGCATGTCTGTGTCCCCTCTCCTCTACAATTTCCCGCTGTACTACAGTGTACCGTTCTAGTGAAATAAGCGGCAGCGCCTTCTTTCACAGGGGGTTCCTGGTCACTGTCACAAACCCAAACGAAACCAACGGTGTATCGCTCATCGTTTCTTTACAAGCGCGATCGAGAAAGTAACAAGTATAATTAATTCAAGCTTCGAGTAGACCCAAATAGTACACAAGAACGTTTTAGATAAACCAAGTGAAACACACGATCGTTAGCCCTGACAAATTGTAACATACGAACCCAGTTGGATTTCCGCGATTTTCGTCCTTCTGCACCCTTCTGTATTCATCGCCACCACAACGTCAGTTTTTTTTGATACCGGAGATTTTCCACAACTAAGACAACTTGTTAGCCCAATCTAATTAGGGAAGAATTGGATTTGATAAAATAAAAGTGTTATACAACAACAGACACAAGTCCCGTTTTTCTTTAAAATAAAATTTCTTGAAAGTCGACCCTGGACAGCCGGGGTATGTTGGCTATGGACAAGGTCCACGGACCTCATAAAGGAACACCGTCTCTAGGAGACCGAGGCGAGAAGGTCGTTTCAAGTGACGAACAGGGACCCGAGCTAACAAGTAGATAGGCAACCACAGAAGAGGAAGAGAAAAAAACTGTGCGTACAAAAATAATAACCGACTCAGAACGCCTGTGGCGAGAGAACTCACAACCTAAGGGCATCATGGTAAGGAAATGGATAGTCACCCTCAAACGTGAGGAGTTGGTAGAGTACATGAAGGATTTGGCTTAAGCACCGATGGCAATGTAGGGGATCTAAAGAACACATTCTCATTGTTTACCGCCAAGGAAGATATCAAACCAAAATAGGTAACCCGCGTGGAAGCACTGGAACGTCAACACGCCCGTAGTCCGTCACCAGGTCCACCACTGCCAAATCAGCCCTCAATACAGATCACAGCTCCTGTAACTACGCGCATGCCAACTGCGTCACAGTCAACCACCTGTATCCGTCAAGAGAGTCAACCAGAGCAGTCACCAGTAAACTACAGCAGCATAATGAACCAGGTGCGTAAGTGGACCATACGATTTAACGACAGGATAGACCCACTGAAGTTTGTCGAACGACTAGAAGAACTCGCCGTTGCTTACGGAATATCTCGAGACGTACTGCCTAAAGCCATGCCAGAGGTTATGCAAGGAAAAGGCCTCCAGTGGTTCCGCGACAACAGGAAACCGTGGCTGCAATGGTGCGAATTTAAACACGATTTCCTCAAGTTTTACCTGTTCTCGCTATACCAGGAACGCCTCGACGATAACGTACGATTGAGGTTCAGGGCGTCAACAGAGCTCTTCAAGGATTACATGATAGCAATGCAGACACTCATGCGGCACACTGATTACCCCACCGAGAAGAAGCTTGAGCGGATATGCAGAAATAGCCGGCGCGAATACCAAACCTTTGTGAAGCGTCAAAGATTTTAGCTCTTTAGAAGAGTTAGTCAACCTGTGTGACCAATACGAGAGCATTCGGATTCACCGCAAGACAACACCGACAGAAGATGCTCGTGAGGCTAAGCATCGCACCGTGGAATTGAGTATGGGAGTCCAACCGAATCCGCAGAAGCACGGACGGAATATCAGCGTCAACACTGCATGTCGCCGCTGTGGCTCGGACGGACATTTTGCAAGGGGTCCATCGTCTATTCCAACTCTCCTAAAGGATGATCAGATCGTCACTCACTCGGTTGATAAGGCAAACTTATTAGCCAAAATATTTGCTGAAAACTGCTCTCTTCCTGAGAGTAGCCAACCACTACCTGTGGTCGATAGTGTGTCTCATATTATGCCTGAGATGCACTTTCGAACGCGGGCTGTTAAAAGAGTGCTTGCAGACCTCAATGTCAACAAATCCTCGGGACCGGATGGCATTTCAGCCCATGTGTTGAGAAAGTGCGCCTCAACACTGGCTCGCCCATTGCGCAATCTCTTTAATTTAACATTTACTTCAGGAGTTTTTCCCACTTCCTGGAAGATTGCCAATGTGCAGCCAGTTCCCAAAAAAGGTGAGGCTACGAATCCTGCAAATTATATGCTCAGTGCTCTCCAAAGTCATGGAGAGCATTGTAAATTTTAAATTGATGAGGTATCTAGAGAGCAACGAGTTGATCAGCGATCGCCAGTACGGCTTCTGTGTTCACCGTTCCACCGGCGATCTGATGGCGTTTCTCACTGAGCGGTGGAGCAGTTGTATTCACCGGTTCGGTGAGAGCAAGGTTGTTGCTCTGGATATCTCCAAGGCATTTGACCGGCTGTGGCATAAAGCACTCGTGTCTAAACTGGCTCCTTATGGTGTCGGTAATACTTTCACTCGATGGATATCGAGTTTCCTCGGCGGCTGTTCTATTCGGGTTGTTATAGACGGCTTTGCTTCCGAAGAGCACTCCATTAATGCTGGAGTTCCGCAGGTTTCGGTCCTGTCTCCGACACTTTTTCTTATTTTCATCAATGACCTTCCGTCATTGACATAAAACCCCGTCTACTCGTTTGCTGATGACAGCAGCATTTGTCATTCATATTCATTCTCCAGGCGTCCTTCCATTCTGGAGATCACTACAAGACGCAGAATTATGAATGACACACTCCAATCCGACCTCAGCAAAATCCAGGAGTGGGGTCAAGCGAATCGGGTCGATTTTAATGAGCAGAAGACCCAATGCTGTTTGTTAATCCACAAGCGTTTGGCGGGTGACAACTTCCCACCTCTAAATATGGGTGTTGTGGATATTAGTGAGCCGGAGGCTCTTGATGGTCTGGGCATGTCAATCCAATGCGATCTTCGTTGGAACGATCACATTTTTCACGTGTCACAAGAAGCAGCCAAGTGCTTAGGCTTTCTTAAGCGGTGTAAGAAATACTTCACCCCAACCGATCTTCGTTACATCTACACCACCTATATCCGTCCGAAAATGGAGTACAATTCGCATATATGGTCGGGAGTTTCGCGGGCATATCTTCAGCTTCTCGACCGTGTCCAATGTCGTGCGTTAAAACTTATAGGGTACAGTAGGGTATCCAGCTCTATTCAAACCCTGGAGCGTCGTCGTGATGTAGGGTGTGTATCATTATTTTACCGCTACTTTCATGGTTAATGTTCCTCTGAAGTAGCCGGCCTGATTCCTCCGGTTCAGGTATTTACCAGAACTACTCGGCTTTCCAGAGGGGTGCACCCCATTTATGTCACGATTCCGTTCCAACGAACCACGCATTACCGTGAGAGTTCGTTTTTCGGTCGCGTCATTAGATTGTGGAATAGTCTCCCTGCGCATGTCTTCCCGCCCACTTACAGCGTTGAAACCTTTAAGCGAAGTGTAAACCGTCACTACTCCCTCTTTCCCCCTTCCACTAATATGTCATCCCTTCGGAACCAACAAATGCTTTGCATGGATAGGGGGCATCCCCTGAGCTTGGTTTCATCTGCCATAAAAAAAAGATGCACAATATATATACGCAGTTAATTCATAAGATAGCTTTAAGTTCTAGTGACGATAAGCGATACATTAGAAGTGATGGTATCCACACTTATGCGTGGGGCCCATCATAAAATATAATTAGATATAGATGAAGACATTTTTGCCAATTTAAACTATTAATAATTAAATTTAATTTTTAATAATAAGTATAAAATATATTGTCATTTAAAAACAAAATAATTTAATTTTATAAATAAATTTTTATTAATGTATATATATTGTAAATATTGTAAATATAGACATTAAGTTTACAATTGTTAGGTTAAGAAATATTATAAATAAAAAAACTTATACATGAAATTATAAACAGTTTCTTTTTATTTACTTATTGAAGGAAGTTTCTTAATAGCATAGCATTTTCAATCGCACAACATCCATTATGGGCATGGCACATTCTTTGTAGTAAGTATGTACGTTGTAAAATTTCAAAGTTGCTGCAGCCCATTTCTTCGACGTTAATTACGGGCAGGTTGAAAATTTCTTCAACCCATTTGGAATTTTCAGCTCCCTTAACATATACGGGTGTGTTTTGAAGATTTTGCTTAACGAAATATTTTACACTGCTAAAGTCGAAGAAGCCATCATTCCATGTGAAACCATGATGATTATGATATAACCACTGTACTTGTTTTTGGGACTGACGTGTTAATTTGTTAAATCCATATGGCGGTTTCATAATGCAATTCTGGTACTCATTAAAGCTGAAGGTAACTGCCAACTCCTTAACAATAAATTTATTAAAATTGCCTTTGAAAGCCTGCACAACCAGAGTAATAAATTTGTCATTCTCCATTTGCATTTAGACGACTTTTTGAATTTCACCAGTAGTTGGTGTATATTCAATTATTTTATCGTGTATAAGTATACAATAAGCCGATGAATTGGCTGGAATATTCTTTGATGTCTTAAATTCAATTCTAATATCAATTGGTCCACTTTTAATAGCTTCGTTTTGATGACTAACATCCACCACAATTATCGGTGCAGTATCTTTGAAATCTTCAGGCAGCAGCAGTGCTTGAGATTTACGAGTAAAATAGCTTTGTTGAAATTTTGTGTACTTATCATACAGCAGAGCATAACGATTACGATCAAATTTCAGGTTAAGGTCATCATAGGGATATGTATGTATAGGGATAGAATTTAAGTGCACTTTAACATCAATTAAATGAAAATGTTGAAACTTGTTGTCCTTTCGAAAAACAATCAGTATAAAACGTGGTCTTTCATTTTGTGGAGACAATTTAACGTTCCACAGATGGTTGGTTCCTTGAGTAAGTAGCGCATTGGAATGACAATCCCAACTGCGGAATGCTATTGATATAGGTTGACCGCTTTGGAAGAGTTGTAGTTTTGCAAAATCAGCTAATTGTACATGCGGAACTTTCCATATAATATTAGTTATATTCAGTTTTAATTTTTCGTTTGCAACGGTTGAATAAACAGCATTTTCATCCGAATTTGAAAGTAGTAGTACAAGTTCATGTTTAGCATTTAAGATAATTTTACTAAAGTCTTCAGCAAATCCCAGTAGCATATTTAGTGGTATACAAAAATTAAAATATCCATCCTTTATTTCAAGTTCATTCTTTGAAAACCAACCAGCATTTTTCAGTATATTACTTTCGGTCGGATTCAAAGAGACATAATTTTTCACTGTTGTAGTTACACCCAAGTGACGGGTACGATCAATTTCCAATCCATTAATCTCATAGCTAATTTCATCAAACAAGAATGTCATACAGTTATTTTTTAATTTTGCATTGGAAATCACATTTCCATTCTCCAAGGTGACCCTACCTTCAATATAAATTATACTTTCACTGGGTAAAACGAATAGATCTTGATTTTGAATGGCTATCCTTATCTCATCATTGATTTTAAATGATTGTAAATACGGTGAGTAGCTATGGTATTCTTTTTTAATGATACTATCATCATATAGTGGTTTTTGTAGAACATCAAGTATTTGACTCATTTTAATTTAGTTTTTCTTTAGTTTGAAACCCAAAAATTTTAAGAACTCTTTATATACAAACGTCAGCTGTTTACGTTGTATAGTGTCAAGTGTTGTCTGCGGCTTCTGCGACCTTGTTACTCCAAGTGGTAGGGTAGAAGTGAATGAAGGTGTACCTATGTAAGCGCTTTTATTATAAATAATCATTATTCTTGTGGTTTCAAATGTACTCTGAGGGTTATAGTTTCTCCACAAAAATTAATTAGGTTACCGCTTTGATCAACAATTTTTACTGTAATCGAACTTATCTGTTTGGTGTTTAATGGTAAATAGATACAATTTTTTGGAATCTCATCTATTTTATACCCAGGACTGACACTCAGTGCAAACATATGTATTGTATGCGCCGGTGCATTATTAATATATGAACCGGTAACTACTATATGAAGTGTAACTATGTCACACTCAATGTGTATTGCATTGATCTTTGTTATATTCACAGGCAAGTCCGATGTATGTAGTTTTCCTGCTTCCACTATTCTTTTACTGAATCCTAAGAGCGGACCAACGCTTCGATCTTTATTAAAGAAAATGTCATGTGTTTTCGTGAGGGAAGGATGGGTGGTCTCCGAGCATAAATCTGGCTCGAAGGACCACAATGTTTCTCTCAAAATTTTAAAAAATGTACCGTTCCAAATTCACCAATGCTTATATTAAGTTTCACAATAGTTTTTACTTTAGACTTTTATTTAATGTTACAAAATTCAAAAATACCAATCGGCACAGTAGAGGGGTGCACTCCGTGCGCGTCAACTTTAAAACAGGAAGTGACTGGTGTGGGTCCAGCGGCGAGCGCTGGAAGCCAGGAGAGCAACGCCAGTCGCCGCGGGGAGAACCTGCAGCCGAGCTTACTCTTTCGAGAGAGGCGCATCTCATGACCGGCAGGCTGACAAGAGAGAGAACTGCAGTTCTCACTACTGACACTCTACCGATCGATGAGGGAGCACCTCTGGCGAGCGGCAGTTGGCGTTAACATACCGTCAGCCTTGCAAGACTGCAAACCCCAAATCCCGACAACTGGCGCCGCGCATCGGCTCGAGCTCAATGTAGAAGGATGTGGTGCGCCTCTCCGCACGTTCGGCAGCGCATGGGGCTTTGGCAAGCGGGCAGCCGGTGCGAACGTGCCAGACAGTTTAGGCACACGTGCCGAGCTCGCGCCGTCAGATTTCTCTGCACGATGGTCTGCTGCAGGAACCGACGACAGCGACGCCCTACGCACAGAGAGCAACACAACTCTTGCTCCCGCCCATCAGCTGGAAGCCTTAGGGCAGGGGGACGCCACTCGTGTCTCCGGGTAGGAACTACGGCATGAGCGCATCTTGGGGCTGGAACTGGTGATGATGGAAGTGCGCGTCTTGGGCCCGGCTCTAGTAGTGGAGGAGGCGCACGTCTTGGGGCTGATGGTGCACGTGGCATGACGTGCCTCGGGACTGGCACCGACCGGGCGCGAAGTCTGGTGGCTTCGCGTCCAATGTAGGTTGACCTGTAAGTTGGGGCCTGATCGGAGAATGGTCCCTCGTGCTGCGCCAAAACACCTTAGAATGCCCGGGAGGGCGGAGTCAGGGAGCGGCGTGCCGTATCAATCGCCTAGGCTTCCTCGACAGCGACGTCAAGAACGAGGACATCGGTCGGTGGGGATGGCTCACGAAAAGAGTGGGCAGTGAGGAATTGCGCAGCGCTTGGAGCGAACCAGGAAGCACTGCCCCGGGTGGCGCCAGCAGACGTCCTCTCAGGGACCGCACATACTGCCGGCATATTAAATACATGTGGGATCTGTAATGAGAAAATGTGTTAATAATGGGCTGTCATGTACAGGGTTCGTTGCTTCTTCCGATGTAGGATGCAAGGCTTGCAGGTATGAGTCGTCGTTTTGATAAGGTTTTAACCCTGGGGGATCCAGAATTGGATACGGACCAGTCGAAGAACTGATTGGTTGCCCCCGTATAGAAAGATTATGTATATATGTATGATATGATGTATGGTATGTCTAAACCGAATGAGCAATCGCGAAAAATGAGCAGCCGCATGGCAGGATAATCGCGTGCCGTTTGTCGAAAGGCAAATTGGGACACGAGGACAACCGCCCGCCAACGCGCATCGTGTTGTCCGTGTGGAGAAAAGGGTTCAACGAAAGTAAGCTGCTTTTAGATCGCAGCATCGTATGGTTTACGAGAGCGGCGTACTCGTCCGCAAAATGAATCTTCTAGCAGGATTTCGCGAGGCAGCGTTTAGTTTCCTTTATTTCTCCCGGTTGGAGGTGCAGTTTGGGTGCGAATGCAGGTGACTATGAGCTGGATGAGAGTTGTGGAGAAATCGATATACGTATGAGTATACGCGTAAGGCGCGTGGCAGCAACGAAAATCGTTCGAGAGGATCCTCATCGGTAGCGCAATGGGTGTGCAGCGTTTTGACAGTCTTCTGCTCCAGTGTGGTGACATATTCGTGTGGGGCGCGGAATTCGGGCCAGCGATCGTTATCGTGGGCGAGCCAAGCAGGTCCATTCTACCAGAGGGTGCTCTCAGCGAGATCTTGGGGCGTGGCACCGCGACTGGATAAATCCGAGGGGTCGTCCTGGGATTCCACATGGAACCATTGTGAATTGTGGAGTCGCTCCAACAGTAGATCATATAATGGGGCAGCTGCAGCGTAGGCACGAGAGTGTCGATCATCTCAGCTACTAAAGTGGCTCCACACAATTCTAACCTGGGGAGAGACAAAGTTTTAATCGGGGCTACACGAGTTTTGGAATACAAAAGGAAAACTTGGACTTCCTGTGCGACCTTGATGCGGGCATAGATGACTCCTGTATAGGCTTTTTGTGGCATCGCAAAAGGCATGGAGTTCGACTTCGCTGTCGGGGGTGTAACTCATCCATCGCGGGATACGGATGGAGCGGATGTGCTGGAGAAAACTTAACCAGTTAGCGTGAGTTACCTGAGGCAGAGTGTCATCCCAGCCGATTTTGTCCAACCAGACTTGCTGAATCAGAATCTTCGCTGCAACGATGATCGGAGCCAGCCAACCGGCTGGATCGAACAGCTTGGCGACCAGAGACAACATTTCCCGTTTTATATACGCAGCTTTGATGACGATAGCTTGGCCATCGAAGTACAAGTCATCATGGGTCGCGTTCCAGCGAATTCCCAGCATTTTGGCAATGCTGGAGTCTTCTAGCGTCAGGAAATCGGTACGGAGTAGATGGGAAGCCGGCAAGTCTGATAGAATGCCTTTATGGCCGGAAGTTTCAATGCTGCCTATTGACACACAAGCGTTTAGCGGGTGAAAACTTTCCACCTCTAAATATAGGTGGTTTGAATATTAATGAGTCGGAAGCTCTTGATGTTCTGGGCATGTCAATCCAATGCGATCTTCGTTGGAACGATCACATTTTTGACGTGTCGAAAGGAGCAGCCAAGTGCTTAGGCTTTCTTAAGCGGTGTACGAAATACTTCACTCCAACCGATCTTCGCTGTATCTACACCACCTATATTCGTCCGAAGATGGAGTACAATTCGCATATATGGTCGGGAGCTTCGCGAACATATCTTCAGCTTCTAGACCGTGCCCAATGTCGTGCGTTAAAACTTACAGCGTCGAAACCTTTAAGCGAGGTGTAAACCGTCACTACTCCCTCTTTCCCCCTTCCCATTAACCTGTCATCCCTTCGGAACCAACAAATGCTGTGCATGGATAGGCGGCATCCCCTGAGCTTGGTTCCATCTGCCATCAAAAAAAAAATATATTATGCAAGGTCTCCAGTGGTTCCGCAACAACAAGAAACCGTGGCTGCAATGGTGCGAATTTAAACACGATTTCCTCAAGTTTTTCCTGTCCTCGCTATATCAGGAACGCCTCGACGATAACGTACGATTGAGGTTCCAGGCGTTAACGGAGCTCTTCAAGGATTACGTGATAGCAATGCAGACACTCATGCGACACACTGATTACCCCACCGTAGACACAGGAGCTACACGTAGTTTCGTGTCGGAGACGTTTGTTGAAAGTTTGGGAGACGCTGCACGCACCATCTACACCCGTATGAACGTACGATTAGCTGACGGTACCACCCTCCGAGTGAGGACAGCCTTGATTGCAGAAGTTCAACTAGGTAGACTAAGGCATCTCTCGAAGTTCTTAGTGTTACCAGCTGCTATTGACTCCGTAACCCTGGGGATGGATTTCTTGGCGGAAGTAGAGGCGAGGCTGATTTGCGATGGACACGACATAGAATTGAAGCCAGATCAGGAAGACACCGACGACACTGACGACATGTTGTGGACAGTGCACGAAGTCCAAAGTGATGACGACGTAGATATCGTTCTGGAAAGGGAATTGAAAAATTTTGAAACCATGACTGGCGTAACCAATGTGACATACCATCGGATCAACATGCGAGACGAAACACCAGTTAAACAGCGATACTACCTGAAGAACCCGGCCATGAAAACAATCATTAACGAGCAAATAGATGATCTCCTGACGTTGAAGTGTACGAACCATCGAAGAGCGTCTATAGTTCGCCCATAGTACACGCTAAAAAGAAGACCGGCGATTGGAGCTTGTGCATAGACTGTCGCTAAGTGAATGCCAAGTCTATACCCTATGCCTCCGTTACCTTGAATAAACCACATCCTAGAGACATTGAGGGAAGCGAGTTACATCAGTATGGTAGACCAGACCTGAAGAACGGGTACACTCTGCGCCGGCCACCTTTCAGAGTCTCCTGGACCAAGTTATCGGACTAGAGATGGAGCCAAACGCTTTCGCCTACCTCGATGACATTGTGGTGGTCAGCAGATCTAAGGAGGAACACGTGCAACATCTGAGTAACGTTTTCAACCGTCTTCGCCCGGCGAATCTGCGGTTCAACAAGGACAAATGCCACTTTTTCAAAAAGGAACTGATGTACTTAGGTCATCTGGGTACGTCTTCTGGAATAAGGAAGGCGAGCGCGTGATTGCTTATGCCAGCCGACACCTACAAGGGGCAGAGAGAAATTACTCGGCAAAGGAAAAGGAATGCTTGGCGATAGTATGGTCGGTCCGGAAAATGAGGCCATACCTGGAAGGCAATCATTTCAAAGTCATCACAGAGCATCGCACAAGTGGCTGAACGGCATCGAAAACCGCGCCGTGGTCAACCCGGAAGCTTCATGGAGCCTGCTGTCTGACTCCACATACGAGGAGATGGGGGCCCCTTTATTGGCCTACCCTGAAGGCAAAGGCGGGGTCTCCATCAGAACCGAAGACTATTTGAGGCTCTCGGACGGACGGTTCCTCAACGGCGTCATCGTCGAATGTTACTTGCGGTGGTTGGAACGCAACACACTGCCAAAAGACCTGACTGGTCGGGTCCAGTTCCTGAGGCGCGACATTTTCGGGAAGAGGTTCCTGGTCATGCCGGTAAACATGGATAACCACTGGTTCTCTGTGGTGGTAGAACAAGCCATCGTGGAGGGTAAGATACCCGAAAGATTATGGATCATCATAATAGACTCCTTGGAACCAAATCCTGGTCGGAACCACGGTGTGGCCAGAAACGTCAGAAGGATGCTTACGAGCGAGCATCGCTTTCGCTTCCCCGAGTCACCGGTGCCCGTCACATATGAGGACGAAAACGCGATCCTTCTCAACCTAGAAGTACCCTTGCTGATGGGTACAATTGCGGCGTCTATATGCTGATCACGATGGAAAAGCTTTTGAAGAACAGTCACCACGGCAGCAATCCGGAACGGTATGAGTGCAGCCATCGCGCGGATTTTTTGGGTGCGCGCCTACGAATCGCTATTATAATCCGAGCCCTGTCAAATGCTTCCGGCGCACACCAACAATTCCCGGCTCTACATTACGCCGCCATCGATCATGAGCCGTAGCACCACGGGCCAGCAAAGAGGTCCCGTGTCGTAAGCCCAGAGGAAACTCCAATCTCAACGGCCACCGAAAGAGTCGTCGCCGACCAAGTGGGGACCCCAGCCTCAAAGGCCATCGAAATGGTCGTCACTAGCCCAAGAGACACTCCGGCCAGCACAGGAACAGGAAACGTCATCGTTGACACCACAGAGACTTGGACCGTTGGATCAATATGTTGTTCTCACGGGAGAATGTCTGTGTCCTCCTCTGCTCTCTACAGCCGCTATCGCTGCCGAGGTTGTAATATGGTAGTCCGTTGGATCGCTCATGTTGGGACCGACGCAGCGAACCTGGGAGTTGAACATGCTGGTCCGTTGGATCAACATGTTGTTCTCACGGGAGCATGTCTGTGTCCCCTCTCCTCTACATTTTCCCGCTGTACTACAGTGTACCGTTCTAGTGAAATAAGCGGCAGCGCCCTCTTTCACAGGGGGTTCCTGGTCACTGTCACAAAACCAAACGAAACCAACGGTGTATCGCTCATCGTTTCTTTACAAGCGCGATCGAGAAAGTAACAAGTATAATTAATTCAAGCTTCGAGTAGACCCAAATAGTACACAAGAACATGTTAGATAAACCAAGTGAAACACACGATCGTTAGCCCTGACAAATTGTAACATACGAACCCAGTTGGATTTCCGCGATTTTCGTCCTTCTGCACCCTTCTGTATTCATCGCCACCACAACGTCAGTTTTTTTTGATACCGGAGATTTTCCACAACTAAGACAACTTGTTAGCCCAATCTAATTAGGGAACAAGAATTGGATTTGATAAAATAAAAGTGTTATACAACAACAGACACAAGTCCCGTTTTTCTTTAAAATAAAATTTCTTGAAAGTCGACCCTGGACAGCCGGGGTATGTTGGCTATGGACAAGGTCCACGGACCTCAT
The DNA here is from genome assembly GCA_922984085.1 of Sicus ferrugineus. NCBI lineage: Eukaryota > Metazoa > Arthropoda > Insecta > Diptera > Conopidae > Sicus > Sicus ferrugineus. The sequence goes on from OV277348.1 coordinate 52,354,343, forward strand.
AAAGGAACACCGTCTCTAGGAGACCGAGGCGAGAAGGTCGTTTCAAGTGACGAACAGGGACCCGAGCTAACAAGTAGATAGGCAACCACAGAAGAGGAAGAGAAAAAAACTGTGCGTACAAAAATAATAACCGACTCAGAACGCCTGTGGCGAGATAACTCACAACCTAAGGGCATCATGGTAAGGAAATGGATAGTCACCCTCAAACGTGAGGAGTTGGTAGAGTACATGAAGGATTTGGCTTAAGCACCGATGGCAATGTAGGAGATCTAAAGAACACATTCTCATTGTTTACCGCCAAGGAAGATATCAAACCAAAATAGGTAACCCGCGTGGAAGCACTGGAACGTCAACACGCCCGTAGTCCGTCACCAGGTCCACCACTGCCAAATCAGCCCTCAATACAGATCACAGCTTCTGTAACTACGCGCATGCCAACTGCGTCACAGTCAACCACCTGTATCCGTCAAGAGAGTCAACCAGAGCAGTCACCAGTAAACTACAGCAGCATAATGAACCAGGTGCGTAAGTGGACCATACGATTTAACGACAGGATAGACCCACTGAAGTTTGTCGAACGACTAGAAGAACTCGCCGTTGCTTACGGAATATCTCGAGACGTACTGCCTAAAGCCATGCCAGAGGTTATGCAAGGAAAAGGCCTCCAGTGGTTCCGCGACAACAGGAAACCTTGGCTGCAATGGTGCGAATTTAAACACGATTTCCTCAAGTTTTACCTGTTCTCGCTATACCAGGAACGCCTCGACGATAACGTACGATTGAGGTTCAAGGCGTCATCGGAGCTCTTCAAGGATTACATGATAGCAATGCAGACACTCATGCGGCACACTGATTACCCCACCGAGAAGAAGCTTGAGCGGATATGCAGAAATAGCCGGCGCGAATACCAAACCTTTGTGAAGCGTCAAAGATTTTAGCTCTTTAGAAGAGTTAGTCAACCTGTGTGACCAATACGAGAGCATTCGGATTCACCGCAAGACAACACCGACAGAAGATGCTCGTGAGGCTAAACATCGCACCGTGGAATTGAGTATGGGAGTCCAACCGAATCCGCAGAAGCACGGACGGAATATCAACATCAACACTGCATGTCGCCGCTGTGGCTCGGACGGACATTTTGCAAGGGGTCAATCGTCTATTCCAACTCTCCTAAAGGATGATCAGATCGTCACTCACTCGGTTGATAAGGCAAACTTATTAGCCAAAATATTTGCTGAAAACTGCTCTCTTCCTGAGAGTAGCCAACCACTACCTGTGGTCGATAGTGTGTCTCATATTATGCCTGAGATGCACTTTCGAACGCGGGCTGTTAAAAGAGTGCTTGTAAAGTTCAACGTCAATAAATCCTCGGGACCGGATGGCATTTCAGCCCACGTGTTGAGAAAGTGCGCCTCAACACTGGCTCGCCCATTGGGCAATCTCTTTAACTTATCATATAATTCAGGAGTTTTCCCTATTTCCAGGAATATTGCCTATGTGCAGCCAGTTCCCAAAAAAAGTGAGGCTACGAATCCTGCCAATTACCGGCCCATAGCTCACCGCTCCACCGCTGATCTGCTGGCGTTCCTCAATGAGCGGTGGAACAGTTGTATTCACCAATTCGGTGAGAGTAAGCTTTTGCTTTGGATATCTTGCGCCGTCTCCGGAGGGGGGAACAATATATCACTGAACGACCCTTCCAACGTCATTATATTGATTTTATGGGTCCATATCCCAGAACAAAGAATGAAAATACTGTTTTGTCTGTGTGTTTAGACCATTTTTCAAAGTTCGTTTTCCTCCAACCCATGCGTCAAGCCACCACCGTGAATTTTGTGAAGCACTTACTATAGATAGTAGTGTGTTTCATATCTTTGGCGTGCCTGAGTTTGTCCATTCTGACAATGGCAAACAGTTTGTGTTCGAGTCGTTTAAGTCGTCCAAGTATGGTGTTAAGCATGTGAGGACCGGGGTCTATTCTCCGCAAGCGAACGCTTCTGAGCGGGTTAACCGATCAGTGTTGGAGAGATGCGTTCGTTTGTTGGGGGAGGACCAACGCCATTGGGACGCACATGTTAGTGACGCGCCCTTTGCGTAAAGGAGTGTAGTCCATCGTTCGATCGGCATGACGCCCCACTACGGGTGTTCGGGGCTCAGATGGTGCAACATGCAGGCGCCTATGAGGTCATGAGAATGGTCAATGCCATTAAGGATGACGTTTGTGTCGTAACACATCCGGCTGATAAGAACGTATAACACACGTAGTAGGGATATATGTTTTCATGTTGAACAAGTGGTATACTGCCGAAACTTCAAGCTAAGTAACCAATCGGAGGGTTACAATGCCAAGTTGGCCCCAGCAAATGTAAAAAGCATTATCCAGAAGAAGATTGGCAATTCGCTATATGAGCTAGGAACGTTAAGTGGCAAGAAGTTGGGCGTATACCACGCTAAAGATTTGTTTGTGTCGTAAATTTTGTGGTAATCGTGCCTTGTGGTTTATATGTAAATTTTGTCAGGTGGATGTAACTATGTCCTTTGTGTTATTTATTTTGGTAATTATACATTTATGATTTATTTATTAACTTTATTTTATTTCTTGACTCGTTTCTGTAAATTTTCACTGACCATTACTATTTATTTATGTCTGTGATATTTTACTTGACTATTCATTTGATCTAGTGATATTCTATCTGTGATATTTTATTTGAGTAAGCCTAGATTTGTAACTAGGGTAGTGCAATATTTAGGATAGTTAGGTTTATGAGCTAGTGCAATAGCACGGGAGCTGTGCAATTTTTATGAGTGTTGGTCTGAGGGCAGTGGGTGTTGTGTTCTGTTTGAGATAGGTAGCAGTAGTTTTTTTTGCTAGCTCAGCTAAGGATTCGTAGAGATGAGATGTGGGTCAAGGCCACACGTTCGGGTGGGCAGTGTAACAGGCTACAAATAATTTTTTTTTACAAACACGCTCCATGCTGCAAACAGAATCGGCGGCTACGAGCCTGTTGTGTGCTGCTGTTTCGCTGTCATACAAATGAAAAAGAAATATAAATAATATTAATATATTTTAAGGTTTAGTTTTGGCAATATGATTATTTGTTTTTTACTGCTTACCTCCTTTGTGTCAATTTTTGCTGTTTCCGTCCACTGTAATCTGTTAATCAAGAAAGTTCTGGAAGTTAGAACTGACCTTGATTTTTGTGTGGTCACTGCTCTCAGTTTTTAGCTTTGTAAAGTTGATGTGTTTTATGTCTAGCTGTAAGTATGTACTTACCTGTCGTGCTCACCTTAGCTAAGCAGCACAGGAGTGGGCTCCGCAGCATTTCGCTCTCCTTCTGCTTAGAAGTTGTGAGTAGGTGGCTGAGAAGTGCGTATGTGCGTGTGTATGTGTTATGTGCTTGTGTGTTAGAAGAGTGAAAGATTTTGATTGATTGGAAAGTGTCTGGGGTGGGTGAAGGCAGAACGTTTGTGGCAGGCAGTGAAGTTGGAGTGAAGTTTTAAAAACCAGAACCCAAAAAAAAAGGAGTAAAAAAACCAGGAAACCAGCATCAGAACAAAAAAAAAAAGGAAAGTGATTTAAGTGAAGGAACACGGTAAAAAAATTGAAAGTGCTTAAACTGAAGATTCAGTTTGGAATTAATTAATACATGGATTTAAATTATTTGAACAAATGGTGTTGAAGATCGGAGAGAGGGCAGCTACATCTGTGTTTTAATATATTGGATTTAAAGCTATAAAAAAAGACGGTTGAAGCAGGTGCAGGGTGGAGCTGCCACTGAAAAGTGAATTGGTTGAAGTTTAAGTTATAAAGTCTGTAGCTGGCCAAATTTTAAAAGGTCTGGAGAAGAGATCTGGTGGAGTGAGGGCCTGGACTTGAGCAGCGGAACAACAGCTGGAGCGCAGTACAACCGGATTTACATTTTTTGTTGTGCATTTACCCTTAATATATTAATATGTAAAATACAGTCTTAATATATTAATATGTAAAATACAGTTATCTTTTTAGAGAACATAACGTCAGGAGCCACATGGTGGTACCATTATCGGGATTCCCTACTGGTGAGTGTTTCACTGCTTTTGTTTTATGAGCGTTTTTAATTTTGATTTTTGACAGAGGGAGCGGAAGGGAAAGGGAACTTTTCGCATTCTACATACTCCGGCAAGTGTTGCGAAGCAAAGCTTCCTAAAGAACTGCTATTTTTGCTTATTTTTTTTTATTATTGCAAACACTGCCGGAGTCAACGAATGGTCCTTATTTTTCACAATTAGCGCGAGGCCTTAAGTACGCATTAGAATTTGAGACGTCACGATAAGGAAAGTTAACAACCATGCGCAAGGCGGGACTCGAAGAATTCGTTAGAATTTGATTTAAATTTTTTTTAAAAAATTGAAATTAAAATTTTAGTTTTCTTAAATAAAAGTTTAATTGGAATTTCTTAAGGAACTTATATTAGGCTAAAGAAAAATTGAAGAACAAATTTAGCAATATTTGTGATGCCTTGAAGGAGACCGGGATTTTGTTTTGTGGTCCTTGTTTGATCCGCAGCATGCGCTGCTAAACGCAAGGCCTTCGGGCTGATGTGCTGGGTGACCTGAACGGAGGGACCAGGAGCTCTTGGCAGTGACATACGGACTGAAATGACGGACGGACAGAAATAAGACTTTGGACGGAATCAGTGGCAGGGAATCACACTAACAACGCTGGGGCCAGTGTGATCCATGATTGTGACCTTGTTGGTCACAATGGAGGTGGGTTGGCTCCACCACTGACGGACAGGACGATAGGGTTTGTGATGTCTTGTATCGTTTGGGGTGAATGTGTGCAGGTGATGAGAGTACAGGGTCAGATTGTGTCTGGCTTAGGTGGTGGTATGAGTGGGGTAAAGTGAATGGAGGTGGGTGAGGTAAGTGAATGGTGGGGAAATGGTTGGGAATTTGTAAGATGACAGGGTGATAGGATAAGGTGAAAGGGGCGCTCTCATCACATGCGCGACGGGTGCATGGGACTTATTTTCCTCTTTCCCTTTATTTTTCTCTCCTTTAATTTCCTCTTTCCTCTCTTCTTCTATTTCCCCTTCTTTCTAAATCTCTTTTTTTCTCCTTTTTTTATATAAAAAAAACACATTTTGGCACGAAATTTTGCTGTGGGTTAAGGTGGCAACAACCCCCCCATTAGCCGGCGAGTTGAGCCGCTGCCACCGTGCCACTGCCACCTGTACCTGACTCAGAACAAGCATACATTTTAAACTTGGAGTAAAGTAATTATTACGATTCTCTTTTTAAAACTTATCTTTGGAAATTAGATATTAGGGTTCGCCATTTAAAATTTTTTCAAAAATTGGAAATCCAACAAATGGTGGATTAGTGTTGACTTCTGCTAATAGTGTAATAGCTAATCAATGGTTCAATGTAAAATTTTTTCATCCAAACTCTGTCGGTTATAAGAAAAAAGTTGAAGAGATAATTTATTCAAGTCATTACCAATTATATTGTAAAGATCGGAATACACTTCTTAGGTTGCTCAAGAGGTGGCGGGGTCCTTATGGCAATAAAAAGAAATATATGCACTTCTGCGTGCAGCATTAATCTGATGGACAGTCTTCTCCTGGATCAACTTTGTATTCAGATTCTCTCACCTAACGGGAAACTAATACTCTGAGCATCTTACATTCCTCCAAATAGCTCTATTGCAGTTTATAAAGGGCATGTTGATAATATTAATTTATTGTCTGAATCTTTCTTTGATTCGTATTTTTGTGTCAGGGGTGATTTTAACCTAAGTAAAATTAACGGGGCTTCTCTTACTGATGATATTGCATTCTTACCTGTTAATGTTAATCTTCCACATGAAATACATTTACTTGATACCTTTTTAATTATCGGTTTAGTTCAAATTAATTCTGTTTGTAACAAAATTTTGGACTTAATTTTTGTATCTAAATCATTACATTCTACACTTAATCCTTGCTCGTATCCATTCACTAGATCTACTGTACACCACTCAGCCTTAGTCTTTTAAATTCAGTTCTATGATTTCATCAATTGTAATGCTATAGATGAATATACATATAACTATAAAGCTTGTAATTATGACATACCAAATGATCTCATTGCGCAAATAGATTGGGTTGATCTTTTTAAAGGCTTAGATATTCCAACATCGTACGATATTTTTTCAGAAACTATTTCTGATCTAATCACTGCTAATATGCCATTAATTAAAGATGTGCACCATTTACCCTGGTACACGAATGGGCTAAAACATTAAAGAATCTGCGTAAAAAGTTCTTCAATAAATTTAAACTTACTGGTTGCATAGAATACAAAACAAAATATGTAGATTGTATGCGAGAGTTTAACTTCTTAAACAAATTCCTTTATAAGCAATATATCCTTAGTTTAGAAGATAATTTAAAAAATAACTGAAATGCATTTTGGAGGTATATACAATCCAAAAAGAAATATTTTATTCCCTCGTCGACATTTCTTAATGATGAAATTTCATATTCTTTGAATGACACAGTAAATTTATTTGCAAACTTTTTTAAGTCTACTTGTCAAGAAAATATTATTATTTGTAATAATATTTCATTAATTTGTCTTTGTTCTTTCTGGTTTATTCGTTTGTCAGTCGCCTGTATTTATCTTAATATTTCATGTGCCGTACCTTTAATGTTTATGTTTCGTCGTCCTTGCTGTCGTTGCAGGTACCTGTGATTGTATGTCCGCGTAATTTTTGTAAAGTCCTTTTTTATTGCAGGTCATCAGAATTGTGCCTAATGATCCCCTTATTGTGTGTTTTTTATAGTCTAGGTATCTGTTTTTTATTTGGTCTCATTTTTCTATCGGTAGGTAGAAGTCGGTGATTTTCGAACCTTTTCCTTCTTTTTACAGGATTTCCATTTATCCTGTAATTCTCAGTCCATTGCTTGTTTGTTTTTCCTTTGCTTTTTGTAGAATACTTTCGGGGGATGAAATATTGTGTCTGATGTAGTGTTTGTTCACTTATGATTCGTCCGTCAAATGTTTTTGTTTTGTTTTTGAATTTCCATGTCCTCTAGAAAGTTCAAACGTAGTCCTATGTGGTTGTACACTTTTGATAAACTCTCACATAACATTTTAATTACTAAATTAGAAATTTTCGGTTTCCACCCTTCTTTTTTATCCTGGCTGAAACCCTACTTAAGCAATAGGAATTCAATGTCTGCATTGATAATGTCAAACCTAACCCTTTTGTTGGTACTTCTGGTGTACCTCAAGGTAGCGTTCTTGGTCCACTTTTATTTATCATTTTTATGAATGGCATTGCTTGTTGCTTTAGTTCAGCTCAACTCCCATTATTTGCTGATGATTTAAAAATTGTTTCAAAAATTAAAAATAAAATGGACTGCTTTAAGATTTAAAGAACATACAAAAAGATTTAAACAATCGAAAAGCGACCGAACACCAAGAAACATTTAAACAATATTTATTTATGGTTTCAAAAAGTTTGACATTACTAAATGCTTTAATATTACTTATTCAAAATCTTATAATCCGATTGTTTCTTCATATTATTTTTCTGATTCCATTACGTCTAGAGTTAATGAAAGTGATTTAGGCATTTGATACTAGTCTTCATCTTAAAGCTCATATTAATTATATTATTCATTAAGGATATTCGCTCGTTGCTTTTGTCCAACGTAATGATACTGACTTTGAAGAACCGTGCACTTTGAAATGCTTGTATTCGGTTTTCGTGAGATCTATCGTAGATTAGAATGCTAACTGATTTACTCTTGAGTTACGACGTTTAATTCATAGCATTGTTTTTATTTATGATTTAATTAATGGCGATATTGACTGTAAACCCCCGCCCCCTTTTTCAGCTAATAACGTTTAATATCCCCTCGCGAGGGCTTCGTTATTATGAATATTTCCATTTGTCGAATATTTCCATTAGGGACACTATTACTACTCCTCTGATTCAGTCAATATTCAATTTGATGCTATACGAAATTCTAGTTCTTTATACTGGTTATTGGAGAGCTATACTACATATTGGAGAGAACCAATAATTTCAACGCCATGTGGTAGTGATTCACGAAGAATAGCGTCGTGCATTAGATTCCAGTAACACATGTACAGAAGGAGTTTAGAATCATTTGGTATAGAATAGAAACTTTTCCTTTCTTTGAGAAAGAAAACTTTTAATATTACTGACATACTGCGGTGTCTGAAGTTGATTAATTCGCTTCCAACTAGTGGAGTTAAAGGTTCCTTGACATCTAAAGTGAGGGTAATGCGGTATTTTTAGTGCCGTATATACAATACACCGAGTACCCTCGATAGCGTTTTAGGCTATACCTACCTTGTTTATTTTTATAGCGTGGATGGGTGGCATAAGAACTTATAGTATTTGTTGGTAGTTTATACTCAAGTTCATTGCCAAATATTTGGCAATATGGCATTTAATTGCCAGCTGAATAAATACTTCATATAGCGCAAGCAAATGTACCCGATTTAATATTTTGTGTTATATTACTGTAATTGCCTTAACTTTCGACGAGATCTCTATGTAACATTATCAATCTGCACATTTTTAGTTATGTCTTCTTGTTCAATAACTATTACTAACTAAATTTTTCCAGCGATGCTTGCATTTTGAGATAATTTTTTATGTATAATTCTTGATATTTTATAACCCGAATATAAAATTCATATTTTTCAAATTATTGCAAAAACTTGTTTGTTATTGAACAAACTTTCCCGTATTGCGTCCCTGTGAACAATCGACAGAAATTTACTTACCTATAATCTGATTAAAAATACTGCTGAAATTTAATTCATCCTCCTTTTCGAAATACTTATACATAACACTCCTGACACTAAAAAGAAAACAAAAATAATAAGTTGTGTATGCCAATATGAATTTGAAAAAAATTCCATTAAATATAGCGCCATTACTAAAACCTTAAAAAAAGGGGCGGGCCACGCCCACTCATAACAAAGTTGGAAATAACTCATGAACGGTACAAGGTATTGAGACGTAATTTTATTATGATGTATTTTTTTTTATGGCAGATGAAACCAAGCTCAGGGGATGCCCCCTATCCATGCAAAGCATTTGATGGTTCCGAAGGGATGACAGATTAGTGGGAAGGGGAAAAGAGGGAAGCAAGTATCCGGAAGCATTACCAATAAGCTTGCCAAAAATTGACGTGGCACACCCACTCATACAAAAGTTGTCAATATGTATTTTGTAAACGGTATAAGATATTAACATGTATCAAGAGGTATCCACAGGTATTACCAAATTGTATACCTAAAATGGGCGTGGTCCGGCCACTTATACAAAAGCTGTCAATATCCCATAAACGGTTCAAAATATTAATACGTTATTCTATCCAGCAGTATCTAAAGACATTACAAAAATATTTGCCAAAAATGGACGTAATCCTTATACAAAAGTTGTTAAGTGGCGAAATTATAATTTTTTTAGTTACTCGGGTGTAGGGTATTTAGACTTCGGTCAGGCCGAAGACAACATTTTTACTGGTTTTTAGTTTATATATATTTTTAATGTTTTTTTTTATTTTATATTTTTTTAGTTTATGTATTTTTTTAAAAACGAGAAAGAAAATACAAAAAAAAACTGCACTTGTTGTAGCCGTGTAATGTTTACTGCAAGAACTGAGACTTCGTGTGAAAATTTGTTTCACCATGCGTTCAACTGCAAGGGTTCAGTTCAGAAAAATGCTGTGGCTCGACAATTTGCCTGATAACTCCTTTTATGATTTGTCCTCCTCCTTTTCTGATTTTAACTCCTTGTCTGATTTGTATGATTACTCTAATGAGAACTGGAAGTGACTTGATTCGAACAGAGGACCAGTCGATTATTTTATAATAGTCGTCTGCAGAAAGGTTGATTTCCGGAAGTGCACGGCGTAGTACTTGTTCACCACTTTCAGCTAAATCTCGGGCTTGTAAAACTTTGTGCAACATATCTAGATGGAATTTACACCTTTCATTTCTCATTTCCATGATGAGAATATTTTCCGGGAAAGCGAAGAAAGCATTACGGGCAATTGTAACATCAACCAAATGTAAATATTTTTTGGTAGGTATCGTGCTGTATGGTATGGAAAAGGTATTTCGGTCCGTTTTTAATAAAGTCGTTGCATCTTATCGCAGGACACACCGGAACGTAAACCTTAAGTATGTACGTCACAATCCCTTTCAGCTCTGTCGTTGGTTTTTTAGTGGATATGGTATAAACGTAGTATTCTATTTGCAGAAGTCAGTCACCGAGCGTGGTTGAGGCTACCTGGGTTACGACAGCTAAGTCCTAGCGGGCAACTACTGAATTGAATTGCCTTAGAAATGTCCAGCAAGTATTTCTGGTCCTTATCAGACCTCAGATCTAGAGGTCGCACATCAGGTAAGGACCATTCAATGACCTTATAGGAAACTGCTGGGAGACTTTCAACGTTTTTCTGTCGAATACCTATAGGAGCAGTAAATGACTCCGGCCCAGACGTATCTCCATTAATAAACTCAAAGAGACTCCGAAATGGAAGCTCGTTAAAGTGATCTTACAATCTTGTTTTTGAGGCATTTAATTACACCAACTTTTGCTCCCGTATTAACAACCGTGCCATCACATCCTATGCCTGCAAACTCGTTCAAATAGGTTTCCTTCAAGACCGATATGTAAATGCTCGAAAATATCGTATCGTATTCGTAAGTGATCGCAAAAATCCCGTGCGCTCCCTGATTTCGGTAATACGTGTTAGTGTTAGTGATTACCAACTAAGCCTTTTATAGGTTTATATTTTTAAGACAATAATACAGATTAAACTATTATTTAAATTTTTTAATTGAGGCAGTAGTTAATTCCTAAGAAAAATTTCATCGATTAATTAAAAAATTAAGAACTTTTAATCTTGTTATGATTCGAGTCAGAAAAGTTAATTATATTAATGACTTTACTTAACAGATATTGTTAAGTAATCGCCTCTCGCCAAAGGTGCTCCCTCATCGATCTGTAGCGTGTCAGAAGTGAGAACTGCAATTTTCTCTCTCTCTCACTCTCGTCAGCCTGCCGGTCATGAGATGCGCTTCTTGCGAGAGAGCAAGCTCGGCTGCAGGCTCTCCCCACGGCGACTGGCACTGTTTTCTGGCTTCCAGCGATCGCGGCTGGACCCGTTTACTTCATCCTTGAAATAAACCCTTGTTAATTTAAAAAACCTTTGTGAATTAAAATAAACATTTGTGATTTTGAATCAAACATTTTTGGTCCAGTGCGAGCCGGATTTGCAGACGCCCAAAACCACCGTTATCGACGCCCATCCCGACAATTCTTCGTCTCCGACGACCCATCCGCCCACCAAAGTGAAAGTAAGGTTAGTATACAATTTTAGGCCTTCGAAACATATTCGCGTATTTTATACTCGCGAGGTTTAAAAGTGCGCCTCGTGCACTAGTGATTGCTACCACGGTGCGCAATTTAAACCCCGTGTACGTAATTTTCACATACATATATATATACATATAAATATCTAATATATATACCCTTCATTGCTCCGTGAAAGCAGCGTGGGTTTGGGATTTCTGCAGTGACCCTGCAGTAAATACGCAAAGCTGCCTACCCAGTACGCAAACTGGTAGCGGTAACTAGTGAATTTTTAACTAGTTGCCAGTACTTTAGAGATAACGGGTTGTTAAAATTCGACAGCAAGCCCCTCGATACAGAAGCAACAGCGCAGCTAATCTGATTTAAGTAATATTCTTGCTGCACTCGGCGCTACAAGGGATTGACACAGTGGGACGCCATAATTGTCTTTTTGTGTTCCAGCAAACTCCCGGAAGCAACGCTTTCCCTTTGGGAGCAATCCCTTATCAACAAAACCGAGATTCCAAAATGGGCACATCTGGGTACCTTTTTATCTCATCGTTTCCAGACCCTTGAAACTGTTCGAGACATTAAATGCACGGTTCCCGTTAATCCAAGCAAGCCCAACCCCCAACTCCAACTCACTCGTCACCAGCCTCTAAACGCGTCAACACTTTTCAATTGAAAGTGTCCAAAATAATTGCCCTCTCTGTCAGAAGCAACATAATTTGTGGTCTTGCTCTCAGTTTCTGAGCATGCCCCTTCCACAGCAGCTGAATTTCGTTCAGAATAATCGTTTGTGCAGCAACTGCATGGCCAGATCTCACTCCGTGAAAAACTGTACGAGCAGATTCAATTGCCTCAAATGCAACGGCAGGCACCATACCCTCTTTAATCGTGAGCATGCTTCATCCCCATCGAATGCTGCACCAGATTCGACCCCTCGCGTCTCACAGCAAGAGCGGCGGTATGATAACGCTCCGCGTACTCGTGCCCCTGCATATTCGAATTTTATACCAGGTTCACCCATCATGCTTCTCAGCAAGAAAGGCCGCATTCTTCGATGCGACCACGCTCGAATATACAGTCCACTTCTTCCCCCACGCAGCAGCGAAATCAATCTGCTATGATAACAATACGTCACCAGGGTACATGTTATATCGCTCGCGCCTTAATTGACCCTGGATCCGAAGTATCGTTCATTTCCGAACGTATACAAAAGCTTTTAAAGCTCCCAGGGCGGCCAATTATGGCTATAGTTTCAGGTCTCAACGATACTGTTTCCGCAAAAATATCAAGATCGAGCGATTTTCTTCTCAAGACATCGAGCTCGCAGATGTCAACTTCTCCAAAAGCGAGCAGGTCGACGTCCTCATCGGAGCCTATTTATACCCAGCAATCCTGCTGGACGGCATCCGCCGCCAAGTGCTGGGCTCAAGCATGGATCAGCAAACCCTGTTCGGTTGGATCCTAACCGGCCCGGTTCACACCATGCAATCGGCTACTGCACCCATAAAAGTGGCTTACTTCAACGAAGTTACCTTCGAACGTTTTTGGGAGGTGGAAGAACTTCTCAAACTTAGATTGCGAGATTATTGAAAAGTTTTGCGAAGAAAATTTCGTTAAAACAACGCGAAGACGCGATGACGGCCGCTACATTAGACGCGATGATGGCCGCTACATATCACTGCCTTTTAATGTGGGCTTTCCAGAGACGCTCCACTCACACTACGTTTACATCGACCTCGAATGAGAATATTGAATCAGTCATTCGCAAACCGTTTACATCGCCTTTCTCATTCGTTTTGGCAAAACTATCAGCTGTTCTGAAAAATCGATTGAGAATAATTTACAACATAGTCAAATAATTTATTGATTGCGAAAAATGGAAGAATTAACAAAAACAGCATTATTAATTTCAAGTATGCAAACAGAAAGTCTTGCAACAATTTGTAACGCCGATTTTATACATTTGTATCTATTTAAATTGGAACTCACTATTCATTATAGATAACGTTTCTTTTATGTTAATGTGGGTTGTCCCCACACTTGTAAAACGTGTAAAACAGCTGATTGCAATTATTTGCGTTCAATTTCCACTGTTTCTGTTTTGGGATTTTTTTGATCCCAGCTATAGGATGTTTCAAAATCTTTATTTTGTTCTCATTCGATTCTAATTCAAAACGAATGAGATGGATTCGCATTTGTCAACTAGTATGGACATTATTCTCATTCGGCTTCTCATTCGCGAAATCTGACGCGAATGAGTCATTCGAGGTCGATGTAAACGTAGTATTAGGGGCCTCGAGACACATTGCACTCAAACAATATACACGGCTGGAAGCACGATTAGGCAAGAATGAAAACTTCAAACACCAGTATGACACGGTGGCAAATGAGTATGTCGATGTAGGCCACATGAGAGTAGTCAGGCCCCCTGAGGCTCAAGCGCCTATAAATCACTACTATTTACCCCACCATGCTGTCATCAAACCCGAAAGCACCTCAACAAAGGTCAGAGTCGTCTTCAACGCGTCCAGTCCAACCACAAGTGGACTAAGTCTAAATGATGTAATACACGCAGGCCACGTGCTACTTTGTCCTCCTCCTTTTCTGATTTTAGCTCCTTGTCTGATTTGTATGATTACTTTATATGATTGCAAGCGGTGATGTCAAAGAAATAATTGTTGTTTTGAAATTATCAATATTTTTCTGAAGGGCCGAGCTTCTTCGGCCTTATAAATATACTTGATGACCTTTCTGTATTTTTTGTGGTATTCTATGATTAGCTGTATGACGCGTGTATACGAAACAGAAGGTATGGATGCCTTATGCCTTTTCATAAATACTGATAATATTTTTCGCTACCCTTTCAGCAATAACAGAAAAAAAGGTTCTATGTTTCCGCCTGAATCGATACCCAAACTACGTCTTTTATGAGCACAGCATCTGATTACGTTCCCATAAGTGGGGAGTTGAGTGTGCCCTAAATATTTCGATTGCCAAAAAGGGGACAGATAAAAGTCTGGCGAAGAGAAAATTTCGATTGAGCCATACTTCTCACCGATTACATAATCGTAAATACTTCTGTGGTGACAAACAGTGGAAAGAGCTGACCGATGGAATACGTGAAAGTAGGAGGAGCACTCAACCCAAACAGTCACTGTAGTTGAATTTTTCCATATTTTAAAGTGCCAATTCTTCAATTCCATATTTTAAAGTGCTATTCGTTTCGTTCCGTTGTCGTTACGAAACCAGCTATGAGTATTGCTCTACTTTATTACGTAACAAATATGGTCCTAGGTAAATGAAGGTAAAAAACACCAACGGAAGAAATTGAACTCTTGTGAGTTTTGCTAATAAAATTTCCAAAATTAAGCCTCTTGGTGCACACAGAAGAATTTATCCGATCGAGTTGAAATTTTTTACACGTTTTACTGGGTCGAATAGGCAACTTTTACGCCCTCCTAGAATTTCATCATAGATTTGTTTGGGCTAAATATAAGATAAACTTTAGATATTTAGAAAGACATTGTTTAAGTTCTTAGGTTTAGTCCTGAATAAGTATGTTTGAAACCAAAGTAAAAACAAAAAGAATACTTACAACCTAGCCTTACTTATAAATCCATTTTAGAAGCTGCTTACCTTTAAACAACTCCTAAGCACAAAACCTTTTAATTAATAAACAAATATTTACATTTATTTATTTAGTGATTACCAACTAAGCCTTTTATAGGTTTATATTTTTAAGACAATAATACAGATTAAACTATTATTTAAATTTTTTAATTGAGGCAGTAGTTAATTCTTAAGAAAAATTTCATCGATTAATTAAAAAATTAAGAATTTTTAATCTTGTTATGGTTCGAGTCAGAGAAGTTAATTATATTAATGACTTTACTTAACAGATATTGTTAAGTAATTGCCGCTCGCCAAAGGTGCTCCCTCATCGATCTGTAGGGTGTCAGAAGTGAGAACTGCAGTTTTCTCTCTCTCTCTCTCTCTCTGTCGTCAGCCTACCGGTCATGAGATGCGCCTCTCGCGAGAGAACAAGCTCGGCTGCAGGCTCTCCCAACGGCGACTGGCACTGTTTTCTGGCTTCCAGCGATCGCGGCTGGACCCGTTTACTTCACTTGCTTTTTGTTACGTGCGCTTGACGGAACACGCGTTTTTGGAAGTGCTGCTACCTTTGTGAATTGAAATAAACCTTTGTTAATGGAAATAAACCCTTGTTAATTTAAAAAACCTTTGTGAATTAAAATAAACATTTGTGATTTTGAATCAAACATTTTTTGTCCAGTTCGAGCCGGATTTGCCGCCGCCCAAAACCACCGTTATCGACGCCCATCCCGACAATTCTTCGTCTCCGACGACCCATCCACCCACCAAAGTGAAAGAAGTAAGGTTAGTATACAATTTTAGGCCTTCGCAACATATTCGCGTGTTTCATACTCGCGAGGTTTAAAAGTGCGCCTCGTGCACTGGTGATTGCTACCACGCTGCGCAATTTAAACCCCGTTTCCGTAATTTTCACATATATATATATATATATATATATATATATATATATATATATATATATATATATATATATATATATATATATATATTATATATATATATGGGGCAGATACCACGTGTTTGGTGTTTGGACAGCAGCTTCGCTTGGTTGCAGCTTGCTCGCGTACCCTTTGTCTACATAAGCGCTCAAGATCGCTTTGTAAGCAGCCGCAAACTGCTCGTTTTTTTTCATCTTACGTTCGATGCCCAAAAGTCGGTTCTTTGCCATCGGGTAGCTATCCGGCAATTGTACTCTTTCCGACGCCCAAAGTAGTCCACACTGGTATCTTGCGCCTATCTTCGTGGTTGTCTGTTGGAGTATTCTCCGAGCTCGCACATCTGCTTTGCTTTCGACGACTGGTGATGGCCTCACCCCGAAGCTCTCTGACTCAAAATATTCAGACACTAAATCATGTAGATTATACTCACTCTCGCTGCTCGCGGTTATCTTCAGGCACAAAGGTGACGAAGCAGCTCCCTTACTTGGACCGAACACAACCCAACCCAATTCCGTTCTGCTAGCGTATGGACCGCCTTTATGTAGAGTAATGGTTTCGGAGAATAACCCCAAATGGCAATGATCTAAGCCTATCAAGAGTTTTGGCTTCACCTTTGCATAAGGCTTCGCCGGCAACGTTTTATATAACTCGGCATCGCAACAGCTGCTGTCGAAGCTCTGAACCGGCAAACTCAGGTTCGAGACGGCGTACACATTATTTAACTTGTGCCTTTTCTTGAGACCTGTGCCACTTACAAATAAGTCCACAACGGTTGAAGGTTCTCGAGCAGCCCGTCCTCCAAACCACTGTACATTTAAGGGGCACCGTCGGCCTTGAAGTCCCAATTCTTCCAGCACACTGTCGTCCAACATTGTAATCGTGGACCCTTCATCCAACAGCGCGTAAACATCAATGTGTGTATTTGGGCCATACAGTGTAACCGGTAGCACTCGTAGCAATGAATTGCTTTCTTCAGACCCGTTGGCTGCGCAGCTAAAAATGGCTCCCTCGGCATTGCCTATATTATTTTGAGGTGCGCATGGTGTCGGCTCATTTTGTTGTTGCTGTGACACGCTCGGCTTAGGTACGCTCGCCTCTGGTGGAAGTGCACGCGGCATAGGTGCTCTTCCTTGTTGTTGAGTTTGAGATGCACACGGCTGGGGTGCATTTCTGGTAGCTTGACGCCGCTGTTCGTGCAACAAGTGGTGGTGTCGACGCTGGCATCCATCTACAGAACATGGTTTCCTACGCCGGCAGCTTCGCATGGAGTGCACGTAGTGTAGGCATGCAAAATATAAGCGGTTTCGTTTCACTAACACCCATCTTTCGTTGACATCGCATTCCTCTAACTTCTGGCATTTAGCGACATCATACTTGCCGTCGCAAATTGGGCAACTATTTTTATGTAGATACTGACCTTCAGCTGCATGCAAAACGACCCTTCGCTTCTGTTCCGACGTACAATTGTGCCCAATCCCTTGCACTGCGGATACCAAGCTATCTACTTCACTAAGCCAGCTGCTTAAATCGGATATTGTTGGATACGGTCGTATCGATGCAGCAAATCTTGCCCATTCCATTCGACTGCCCATTGGGAGCTTACCTATCAATTCGTCCAATAAAGTGGGATTGGACAGGTGCTGTTGCCCGTCCACTGATCGCAGAAATGCGGCCAGGTTCGCAACCTTGACGGCAAATGGAATTAGCTTATCGATCGCTGCCTCAGAAATGGACGGAATTTCTTTTATTTATCGTAACTGGCTGCGTATCAACTGTTCGGGGCGCCCGAACCGGAACTTCAACTGTTCCATCACTGTTTGAACATTTTCCGGGTGTATCAACAATGAACGCACACACTCTCTGGCCTCACCTTTGAGGCATTTCTGTAGACGTTGACTGTTTTCTAAAGCAGAGTACCCATATGCGGCTGTAGTTTGCGTGTATGCTGTTGAAAACATTGGCCAGTCCTCTGGCTGGCCAGAAAACTCCGGCAAATCCTGGAGTTTTCGTGGCGCCATTGCTAAAACCGGAACTGGCGCTGGACAGTTGTTGCCTGAACGACATGGCAAAAAATCTAATATTTGATTCGACATGCACGAACCACTTGCAAACTGTTCTGTGCTTGTTTGTTGTCTTTGGTACACCGTTGTGACGTTGGGAACAGCTTGCGAGTTTAAAGTAGGCAAAAAGGGACTGGTGCATGAAGTTGCTAAATTCGGTGGCTGGGCTAAAGATGAGGACACGAACGTGGCGATGGCTAAAGGCGACGTAATTGCGAATGACGGGGTGAGCGAGGTAACGGCTAACGGTACTCTGTTCTCTGCTATCGAACTGATCGGCAAAGTCGACGCGGCTGTTGTGGCTAATAATGCTCGAACCTCCACCTCATGTTTCAATGCATTATACCGGAGCTCACTGTCCTGCAACTTCATTTTTGTCCTTCCCAACTCATTCTCCAAAGCAATCAGTTTTTCCTGTACTTGTTGCAGAATAGCGGTTTGGCTGTCTGTTGCGCTGGCAGAGACGCTGGCTGAAACCGGTTCGTTGAGCGCGGAGCACGTTATACTTACTGCGGCGACCGTTTTAGAAATTGACGATTCCTGGTTGCTGGCTGCAACTGTCGCATTTGACGTTCCACTATCCATGGCGTTGATGCGGGGGCTTCTTCTCGGCGGTGTGCGACTCAACATAATCCACACAGATTATCGGCTTTAATCGCTGGCTGCGACAAGAGAATTAGCCTCACACTCGAACCGTGCAAATGCGAACAAAGATGTTTGATACAAAGAGGATGCGTTTTTAATTATTGAAATAAACACAACAACATCAACATTTGTCTAGAAAATGGAAATTAATAAACTACAATTAATATGTTACCGAAGTGCCTTACCGCAGTTTGCTCCTCTCGGCGGTATCAAACGAAATGACCGAATGAATTGAGCTGAACAAATTTCGCACTGAACAAATTTCGCAAACCAACGAAATGACGATTAAAGAGCGAATGAGAGAAGGAGAGCAAACTGCGGCAGGGCTGAACACTTCACTAAAATTAAGATGGGCGTTCTTCTACAATATATATACATATAAATATCTAATATATATACCCTTCATTGCTCCGGAAAACTGTATAAGAATTTTTCGATTTCTGGTTAACAGTCCCCAAAAATAACGGCAGCACCAAAGTATATAAAAGCAAAATATAAAAGCTCTGGTTTTTGTTGCTGACCGTCTTCGCAAGCGTCACTTGTTGCGAATCTCTCAAATTTTTGTCCAATTTTTACCGCTTGACTTCATATCAAGCCTCGCGCTCTCACAAAGAAAGTGAAAAGAACAGACTTTAATACACTTTCGCTTTCTTGGTTTGCGCTCTCTTTGTCTCTGTAAAAGCGAGTTACTTGTACGTGCAAATCGAAAAACCACCACCTTTTGCTGGTTGGTATTCGCCGGCACATTTTTTCGCTCGCGCTCTTCTGCTTGCGCATCGGTACAGACGCAGCCGGCTTGACTTTTCGCTGCTTGTGTGCTCATACACACGCGCTGTCGGGTGCACACAGAGAGAAGAACCAGGATTTTCTGTTTACAATCTCAGAAGTGTTAAAGCAGCGTGGGTTTGGGATTTCTGCAGTGACCCTGCAGTAAATACGCAAAGCTGTCTGCCCAGTACGCAAACTAGTAGCGGTAACTAGTGAATTTTTAACTAGTTGCCAGTACTTTAGAGATAACGGGTACGCCAGTACTTTAGAGATGTTAAAATTCGGCAGCAAGCCCCTCGATACAGAAGCAACAGCGCAGCTAATATGATGTAAGTAATATTCTTGCTGCACTCGGCGCTACAAGGGATTGACACAGTGGGACGCCATAATTGTCTTTTTGTGTTCCAGCAAACTCCCGGAAGCAACGCTTTCCCTTTGGGAGCAATCCCTTATCAACAAAACCGAGATTCCAAAATGGGCACATCTGGGTACCTTTTTGTCTCATCTTTTCCAGACCCTTGAAACTGTTCGAGACATTAAATGCACCGTTGCCGCTAAATCCAAGCAAGCCCAACTCCAACTCACTCGTCACCAGCCTCTAAACGCGTCAACACTTTTCAATTGAAAGTGGCCAAAATAATTGCCCTCTCTGTCAGAAGCAACATAATTTGTGGTCTTGCTTTCAGTTTCTGAGCATGCCTCTTCCACAGCGACGGAATTTCGTTCAGAATAATCGTCTGTGCAGCAACTGCATGGCCAGATCTCACTCCGTGAAAAACTGTACGAGCAGATTCAATTGCCTCAAATGCAACGGCAGGCACCATACCCTCTTTAATCGTGAGCATGCTTAATCCCCATCGAATGCTGCACCAGATTCCACTGAGCGACTCCACTGAGTTCTCGGCATATTCTGGTCGCATATAAACACCATGTCGCCCTCCTTTAGCGGTGTGGTTGGCTTGCACCACTTGACGCGAAGCGTCAGCGTGGGTAAATATTCCACGACCCAGCGCCTCCAAAATGCGGTCCTCAATTGACGAGCACTACGCCATTGCTTCCGCAGAACTCTCACTTCTTCTGCTTCACCCTTTCCTGGCGTCTGAGCTGTACTGGGTGCTCCTAATAAAAAGTGGTTGGGTGTTAGCGGCTCCTCTTGTTCCGGCGATATTGGAAAATGTCGTTATACAATACAATATACAATATAAATGTCGTTATATAATACAATATAGATTCAGCTGCTGACAACTCGGCGACTGTGAGGCAAGCGGTTTCCCTCTCGTTGTGCAGCTTTCGGCATCGGTTGAAGAACCGTACGACCCATGCAATAGCTCGACGAAGCCTTCTAAACGACGAAAAACGGTCAAATCGTATCACATTACAACTTACGGCCAATAACGAAAAGTTGCTACGCAGCTCTTCTTCCTGCCCTTCACTGCATTCATTGACATCGACTATCTGAGACGGCCAGAACTCCTCGCCCTTTCGCATAAATTCGGCACCTTTTAGCCATCGTGATGAAGGTTCGAGTACCACACGCTGTTTCGCCCGGGTCGCCTCATCAGCAATATTCGCAGTGGTAGGTATCCATCTCCATTCGGACACCTCTGTCGTAGCAAGCATTTCCGCTATCCTATGAGCTACGAAAGGTTTATACCGCCGGTGCTTTGAAGCGATCCACTTAAGAACTGTCTTGGAGTCGCTCCAAAATATACGACGCGTAACTCTGAGGTTATGTTCTTCAAGCACCGATTGCATCAGGCGGACTCCTAGGACTGCAGCTTGCAACTCAAGGCGAGGCACTGTCATCATCTTCAAAGGCGCGCACCTTGTTTTTGCACACACGAATGCAACTTCTACGTTTCCGTCTACGTTTACGGATCTCCAATATGAGACTGCGGCGAACGCTTCTTCGCTAGCGTCTACGAACGTGTGCAATTGAAGTTACTTCGGCGATCCTTTGCTGAAATAGTGTCGAGGAATCTGTAGGTTAACCACCTTCTGAAAATCTTGACGCCATCTGTCCCAGGCAGCACATATATGGTCTGGGAGAGGCTGATCCCATCCTACGTCGTGTCTCCATGTTTCGCGCATAATCAACTTCGTGACAATCGTAAAGTTGCCTAAAAATCCTAAAGGGTCGAAAACCGACATCGCGATGCTCAGCAGTTGCCTCTTTGTCGGGCGTTTTTCCCCTGAAATTACGGCGGCGTCAGTGTTATGAAATTCCAACTTGTATCGAAAGGCATCACTGCGATGTGCGTTTACTGTTTTGACGTGTTGGGCCACGCAGGGTGAGCAAGCAGCTCCAAAGGTCATCACATTCATCTCATACACATCTATTGGACGTGTTGAGTCGCCGTCCCGCCACAAAAACCTCTGGGAACATCGATCTTCCGGACGCACCAGCACTTGGTGGAACATTTCCTTTATATCGGCGCAGACAGCTACAGCGCCGACTCGAAAATTGAAAAGAACTGACGGCATCGATTGATATTTTGCTCGGTCCCTTCAGCAGGTGCGAATTCAAGGACACTCCATCAACTTTGGCAGCAGCATCGAAAACTAGCCGTAACTTTCCAGGCTTGTTGGCATTGACGACTCCAAAATGGGGCAGATACCACGTCCTTGGTGTTTGGACAGCAGCTTCGCTTGGTTGCAGCTTGCTCGCGTACCCTTTGTCTACATAAGCGCTCAAGATCGCTTTGTAAGCAGCCGCAAACTGCTCGTTTTTTTTTTTCATCTTACGTTCGATGCCCAAAAGTCGGTTCTTTGCCATCGGGTAGCTATCCGGCAATTGTACTCTTTCCGACGCCCAAAGTAGTCCACACTGGTATCTTGCGCCTATCTTCGTGGTTGTCTGTTGGAGTATTCTCCGAGCTCGCACATCTGCTTTGCTTTCGACGACTGGTGATGGCCTCACCCCGAAGCTCTCTGACTCAAAATATTCAGACACTAAATCATGTAGATTATACTCACTCTCGCTGCTCGCGGTTATCTTCAGGCACAAAGGTGACGAAGCAGCTTCCTTACTTGGACCGAACACAACCCAACCCAATTCCGTTCTGCTAGCGTATGGACCGCCTTTATGTAGAGTAATGGTTTCGGAGAATAACCCCAAATGGCAATGATCTAAGCCTATCAAGAGTTTTGGCTTCACCTTTGCATAAGGCTTCGCCGGCAACGTTTTATATAACTCGGCATCGTAACAGCTGCTGTCGAAGCTCTGAACCGGCAAACTCAGGTTCGAGACGGCGTACACATTATTTAACTTGTGCCTTTTCTTGAGACCTGTGCCACTTACAAATAAGTCCACAACGGTTGAAGGTTCTCGAGCAGCCCGTCCTCCAAACCACTGTACATTTAAGGGGCACCGTCGGCCTTGAAGTCCCAATTCTTCCAGCACACTGTCGTCCAACATTGTAATCGTGGACCCTTCATCCAACAGCGCGTAAACATCAATGTGTGTATTTGGGCCATACAGTGTAACCGGTAGCACTCGTAGCAATGAATTGCTTTCTTCAGACTCGTTGGCTGCGCAGCTAAAAATGGCTCCCTCGGCATTGCCTATATTATTTTGAGGTGCGCATGGTGTCGGCTCATTTTGTTGTTGCTGTGACACGCTCGGCTTAGGTACGCTCGCCTCTGGTGGAAGTGCACGCGGCATAGGTGCTCTTCCTTGTTGTTGAGTTTGAGATGCACACGGCTGGGGTGCATTTCTGGTAGCTTGACGCCGCTGTTCGTGCAACAAGTGGTGGTGTCGACGCTGGCATCCATCTACAGAACATGGTTTCCTACGCCGGCAGCTTCGCATGGAGTGCACGTAGTGTAGGCATGCAAAATATAAGCGGTTTCGTTTCACTAACACCCATCTTTCGTTGACATCGCATTCCTCTAACTTCTGGCATTTAGCGACATCATGCTTGCCGTCGCAAATTGGGCAACTATTTTTATGTAGATACTGACCTTCAGCTGCATGCAAAACGACCCTTCGCTTCTGTTCCGACGTACAATTGTGCCCAATCCCTTGCACTGCGGATACCAAGCTATCTACTTCACTAAGCCAGCTGCTTAAATCGGATATTGTTGGATACGGTCGTATCGATGCAGCAAATCTTGCCCATTCCATTCGACTGCCCATTAGGAGCTTACCTATAAATTCGTCCAATAAAGTGGGATTGGACAGGTGCTGTTGCCCGTCCACTGATCGCAGAAATGCGGCCAGGTTCGCAACCTTGACGGCAAATGGAATTAGCTTATCGATCGCTGCCTCAGAAATGGACGGAATTTCTTTTATTTATCGTAACTGGCTGCGTATCAACTGTTCGGGGCGCCCGAACCGGAACTTCAACTGTTCCATCACTGTTTGAACATTTTCCGGGTGTATCAACAATGAACGCACACACTCTCTGGCCTCACCTTTGAGGCATTTCTGTAGACGTTGACTGTTTTCTAAAGCAGAGTACCCATATGCGGCTGTAGTTTGCGTGTATCCTGTTGAAAACATTGGCCAGTCCTCTGGCCGCAGTTAACAACGGCAACCCTCGCCTCTCCCAACCTCTTTGGCATGCGGTGAGATCTGCCACCGCTTTCTCTCGCTTCTGAGCAAAAGCGGCTCTTCTGCATCTCAGCAGAGGGGCAAGCAGCTCACCATGCCATGCTAATTTGGTCTCTCTCTCTCCCGCGGTTCGGTACCTGGTGAGTTCTGCCACCGTTTTCTCTCACTCTCGGAGAGAAAGCGGCTCTTCTGCATCTCAGCAGAAGGGCAAGCAGCTCATCATAGGTTTCCGGAAGCGGCGGAATTCATTCTTTTGTGAACAGTAGAAGCGAACACCCGCATTTCTCCCAGTGACATTATAAAGAAACAAGTGAAGTGAAAACCAAATCCAACATCATTCAATTGCACCGGCAACATTAAGCACCATCATCTACAAGATCATCGATCTCCACTGCGGCGCCGCACGAGCATCTTCATCACCACAACCCGGAATCCACAAGTTCAACGTTAATCATCACCAAATACGGAAGATATTCCGGTAAGCCCCACTCTTTCCCTAATTTATAGTCCCAACATTTTTGGTCCTTCGAGCCGGATCGCCCGCCCTCGGAGACCACCCCAACATTTTTGGTCCAATCGAACCGGATTCTCTACCGGAAAACCCCCCACAACCGGATCTCTACCGGAAACCCCCCCCCCACAACCGGATACTCTACCGGAAAACCCCCCCACAACCGGATCTCTACCGGAAAAACCCCCCCACAACCGGACTCTCTACCGGCAAAACCCCACGTTCCCACATTTCACATTCCAGTGAAATATAGTGCATAAGTATATGCACTCTCGTGCATATATAATTGTCACATCGGTTCGGCGTCGCGCGGCATTTGGAAAACCACGTGGGTCCTTAGTGTTCCTTCCCTGGAAACTCAGGCCGTGTGACCAAGTGCTAATCCCCCAAACGAATTCCATATTTTTTAGCGGATTTATGTGCATCCATCCCGTGGTGCACATCAAATCAGTGATTTCCCCATAAAATTATCTAAACATACACATATATATATTATATACCATATACTATACTATATATATATATATATATATATATATATATATATATATATATATATATATATATATATATATGTATATATATATATATATATATATATATATATATATATATATATATATATATATATATATATATATATATTATATACTATATTTTCATAAAATTATCTCACAACGGTTAAATTTCAAACGTTATTTGCAATTTACCGTTGATCGTTTGTAGTTCAGCAACTAGAATTTTAGCAGCAGTACAGTCTGCAGCAGCGTGGGATCCTCAACGAGAAAAAACCACCACCTTTCTACAGGCAAAAGCAAACTTTTCGTGTTTGCTTTCTGCTATATCCGCTGCCATCGTCGTCGACGTCGTACAAGCAGCGCACAAGCAGCAAGTGCCCGGTTGGGAAAACACAGTCGTGAAAGTGGTTCAACTGGTTAGATTTAATTAGTTGAACTAGTTCATTTTAAGTCACTTGTGAAAATTTGCGAAGTGACCCTAATACAGCCCCCCCGCTATACTCAATTCAAATAAATACGATTAAAATTTCAATCTTTGATCATCGTGTCTCTTAATAAATTCTCATAAAACTTAAAATAAAAAATAAAATATAATAACTTCCAAATCCCTTTGGTTGTTTTCTATTCTTTGCTACCTCTCTGATATCTAATTTTTGACAACGATGGACCCTCTTCAGAAATTCCTCAGTGTTGCCGAAACTTTAGAAGAATTCGAAGAAGAATACCTCGCCATCCCAGTGCGTGACCATTCGGAATTCTCCCTCGCCACTCATCTCGAGGAACTTAAGGCGGTCTGGTCCGACCTCAAGTCTTCATACAACTCTTGCGTAGAGTATCTCATCACCTCAAAGGATCCCATCAACGACGCTAACCTAGAGGCTCGTGGTGCTGATATAATCGTCGTCAAAACAAAGTACCAACGCTGTTATCAGATATATGTCCGCTTCTCAGCGAAAATTAACGAACAGCAAGATCTCGCTGCCTCATCTACATCTTCAGCTTCAGCGGCAGTAGCAATCCCCTCTCTCGCTTCCCATTTCTCGGGACATAACCTCAACTTACCACCGTGCGATACTGATGTCTTTAAAGGTGATTACCAATCATGGCCAACCTTTAGAGACATGTTCTCCGCGCTTTATATTAGAAATAATCGACTTTCTCCCGTCGAAAAATTGTTCCACCTAAACCAAAAAACCCAAGGTGAAGCAAAGGAGATCGTTCAAAAATCTCCCCTGATCGACAGTGGCTTCGCGTGGAACAATTTGATCGACCGCTTCGAAAACAAACGCATACTCATTAATACGCAACTCCGGACCCTATTTAACCTCACCCCAATCTCAAAAGAATCCGGAGTTGCAATTAAACGACTTCAGCGGGAAATTAATAACTGTCTGTCCGCTTTAACTTTATATGATGTAGATGTCGAGAGTTGAGATGCCATTATAGTTCACCTTTGTTCAACTCGTCTCCCCGAAAACACCCTCTCTCTGTGGGAACAATCCATTTTCCAAAATCGCGATATTCCGAAGTGGAAGGAAATGGATTCGTTTTTAACATCCCATTTCCAAACCCTGGAAACAGTCTTCGATATTCGCAAATCCGCTGATTCGGTTAAAAAGGCAACGACCAGCAATGGTCGCAATCTCCCCGTTTCAAAACCTGTGCACACTTTCCAGGCGAACATGCTCCCGGCTAGCTGCAAACTATGCACAGATCAAACTCACCCTCTCCGCCAATGTCCACGTTTTCTAGCTATGAGCTCAGAAACCCGTTGGTCAACAATTCAACGGTTGAAATTCTGTTCGAATTGTCTTGCGCATTCGCACCAAATGCGCGATTGTCAAAGTATTTACACGTGTATGTCATGTAATAAACGACATCATTCGCTACTACATCGCGAGGCGACCCCAATGCCCAATTCAAAGCTCCCTTCGAGCTCTACCACCGCAACCTCGCGCCCTCATACCTCCATTCAACGCGGCCCTACGCCAAATAATGCACAAAATAATGCGCAACAAATTATCCCCTCGCACTCCCGAGCGACCCCCTCCACCTCTTCAACTCAACATCAATTACAGTCCACTGAAGCCCCTCAAACACCCAATGAGCTGACTTGCTTCACCTCTCGACCAAAGCAAGTTTTACTCGCTACTGCAATGGTAAATATCTGTTACCGCGAGGAAACATATCTCGCTCGTGCGCTTATAGATCCCGGATCGGAAGCCACTTTTCTCTCCGAGCGCATTCAAAAGCGCTTACATCTACCTACGAAAACCATTCAAGCGCGGGTGGCAAGCGTCAACCAAGCTATCACAGCCCTTGTTAGCAAACTGTGTATGTTTAACATTGGCTCTCCTCGCAATTCCGGAACTCGTATAGAAACCAAGGCTCTCGTCCTCCCAAAATTAACCGGAAATCTTCCCGTCTGCTCCCTTGACCGGAACCTCTGTGAATCGCTCCCTAATATTCCTTTGGCTGATGACCATTTCTACCAAAGTGATCAGATCGATGTTTTGATTGGAGCTGACATTTACCCTCTAATCCTGCTGGATGGCATTAAACGAAATATTCTGGGTTCACTCGTAGCCCAAGAAACAATATTCGGCTGGATTCTAACGGGTCCACTTCCCCAGGACCTGCCAACCCCCTCAATTACCACGCGGGTCTCGTTTTTCAACGAGGTCTCCCTCGATCGTCAGGTTTCGCGCTTCTGGGAACTAGAGGAGATCCCAAAACAGCGTCCTCGCACTCCAATTGAAAAATACTGCAACGATTTGTATGAGAAAACAACACAAAGACGTCCCGATGGGCGTTACATCGTCTCGTTGCCGTTTAAAGAAGATTTCCCTTCGCAGTTACAACTTGGACGTTCAAGAGAAATAGCTCTTAAACAATTTCTCCGCAACGAAGCGCGGCACTTGAAAACCCCGAGTTTTAAAGAGCTTTATGATTCAGTGATTCAAGAATACTCCCAGTTGAATCACATGATCCCTGTTCACCACGAACAAACCTCGCTCTATTCTGACACTTACTACTTACCTCACCATGCAGTCATCAAGCCAGAAAGCAGCTCCACCAAGGTGCGAGTTGTTTTTAACGCTTCATGCCCCACAACCAACGGTCTCAGTCTCAATGACACCCTTTACCCCGGTCCGGCGTTACAAGCAGATCTAACCTTCCTAATTCTCAAATGGCGTCTTTACCAATATGTCTTCAACGGAGACATCGAGAAGATGTATCGCCAGGTTCTGGTGGATCCGAAGCATTCGCGCTATCAACGAATTCTTTTCAGAGATTCACCAGATGATGAAGTGCGCGAATTTGAACTTCAAACAGTCACCTTCGGTGTAAACTGTGCCCCTATCTTGCAATTCGCACGCTTCATCAGCTGGCCCAGGATGTCGAAACCGAATTCCCCCTGGCTGCTGCCATTTTGAGGACAGCCACGTATGTCGACGACGCGCTGTGCGGTGCTCATACTATCGACACGGCGCTCCGTGCGCGAAAGGAATTGACAGCAGCTCTTCGCTCTGCTGGATTTACCCTGCGAAAATGGACAGCTAACCATCAGGAAATTCTATCAGGAATACCTCCTGAAGACCTACTGAATAAGGATTTTCTAGAATTGGAAGACACCAGCACAGCAAAAACACTCGGTATCCGATGGAACGCAAAGGCTGATTACTTCACCATTGAATCCAAACCATTTGATATTTCCCCCTCTTACACCAAACGAGAAATGCTGTCACTCCTTGCAAAATTATTTGATCCTGCAGGCTGGATGGCTCCGGTCATTATTATCGCAAAAACCCTCATGCAACAAGTTTGGCTGGATGCCACCGGCTGGGATGACCCCTTGACCCCGTCAACCCTACAACTCTGGATAAAATTCGTCCAGTGCTATCACAAAATTAATCTCATAAAAATCCCTCGATGGATTCATTTCACTCCCACGAGTGGCATTGAAATCCATGCGTTTTGCGATGCTTCGGAAAAAGCATACGCAGGCGTGGTCTATGTACGCCTTCGTAACTCTCACGAAATCCGTACCTCTCTACTTTATGCAAAAACCAAAGTTGCCCCCATCAAAACCATCTCTGTACCTCGACTTGAATTGTGCGGTGCAGCCCTCTTAGCCGACATGTTAAATGCGGTTATCCCTCATCTTGAGTTTCCTCAGTATGAACTCTACTGTTGGACTGATTCGACCATCGTGCTCGCTTGGGTAAATCGACCGCCTTGCACCTGGACTACGTTCGTTGCTAACCGTGTGGCCAAAATTGTGGAAATCGTAGATCCCACTCGATGGTCTCATGTCCAATCCCAACACAATCCAGCGGACTTAGCCAGTCGTGGCATGTATCCGTTTGAGTTGCAACAAACCTCATTATGGTGGCAAGGCCCGGATTGGTTGCGCCAAGAGAAAAAGTACTGGCCTCACTCCCCTCACCCCGACATCTTTGAAACCGAACTGGAAGCAAAACCCATCAAATCGTATTTTGCATATTTTCCTCACTATGAAGACCTCTTGGAAAGATTTTCTTCTTTACCTCGAGCTCTCCGCGTACTCTCGTACATTTTCCGGTTCTTCCATCACTCACACCCCCAACATCGCCCCTCATTTAGACGACACGATAAAAGTATTGATTCAGATGAGATTCAATATGTTAAAACCCGACTAACTAATCTCATGCAGAAGGTTCATTTTGCCAATGAATATCACTGTCTGGAAATGAAGATGAATCTTGACAGAAAGAGTACCATTCTGTCTCTTAACCCATTCTTATCCCAAGATGAAGTCCTCCGCGCAAGAGGACGTTTAACCTCATGTCCGTCACTCTCCTATGACGAACGTCATCCGATTATAATCCCCTATAATTGTGTGTTTACCCGACTCTTAGTCCGGTTCATCCATGAGATCAGTTTGCATGGAGGAAACCAACTCATGCTACGCTTAATTCGCACTCAATATTGGATCCCTAAGGCGAAAAATCTCATTCGCACCACAACTCACCATTGCAAAAGCTGTGTTCTACAACGGAAACAAATCCAAACACAACTGATGGCTGCACTGCCGCCTGAACGCACCTCTCTCTCTCGCCCATTTGCTGCCACCGGTCTCGACTTCGCGGGACCGTTTGACATTAAAAATTATACCGGCAGGGCGTGCCTCATCACGAAAGGCTA
Source organism: Sicus ferrugineus (assembly GCA_922984085.1). NCBI lineage: Eukaryota > Metazoa > Arthropoda > Insecta > Diptera > Conopidae > Sicus > Sicus ferrugineus. Next base: position 52,384,520 of record OV277348.1, read on the forward strand.
CGTCTGCATATTCGTCTGCTTCGCGACCAAGGCTATTCATCTCGAAGCTACCAGCGATCTATCGACGCCCACTTTTCTCGCTGCGTTCAGCCGTTTTACCGCACGCAGAGGATGTCCCAAGGATCTATACTCAGACAATGGGAAAAATTTCGTTGGAGCATCTAAAGCCCTGCTGAACGACTGGAAAGCGTTCCTCCAGCAAAGTAAGGACGCCGTCCTCACTCAATTCTCCTACCAAAACTTGCAGTGGCACTTCATACCAGCCGCTGCGCCTCACATGGGTGGACTCTGGGAAGCCGGAGTCAAAAGCTTTAAGCTTCACTTCCGAAAATTTGTCGGAAACATGCATTTCACCTTTGAGGAATTTACGACCATTCTCTACAAAATTGAAGCATGTCTCAATTCGCGACCGCTGAATAGCATGTCCGAGGACCCCTCTGATTTGCAACCCCTTACCCCAGGCCACTTTCTCATCGGTGGTCCCATTTTAGCGCCTGCTGAACCCGAAATACTCAATTCCCCTCTCAAAATTGCCAATCGATGGCAAAAGGTTAAATCCATGTATCAGCACTTTTTCAGCCGCTGGAAAAATGAATATTTAGCTGAACTCCATAAAAGAACTAAATGGAAATACCCTCAGTTGAATTTAAAACCCAATGACCTCGTAGTCTTACGAGACGATAATCTTCCACCAACGAAGTGGAGACTCGGTCGTATAGCCCACACCTATCTCGGTTCTGATAGCAGAACGCGTGTCGCCGACGTCCGAACCGAAAAAGGAACCCTGACCCGTCCAATCTCGAAATTAGTCGTGTTGCCCCAGTAACTCGACACAAAATCGGAACCTCCCCCTTTATGTTTTCAGTATTTACTAATTTTCTCATTTTAGACATGAATCCCAAAATTCCATCTTTGGATGGGTGCTGTCTGGTCATATATGCACCTAAAGTGTGACAGCATTCACGTTGATGTCCCCTAATCAACGCTCTCTATTTGTCCGTAGTCCATCCTCGGTCCAACCAGCCGCTCCCCTCCCCGTTGGAGCTCCCGGCAATTACGTTGATCTGATCCGCATCTCTCGTCGTTCAGATCAACTCCCCATCCGTCCCATACGAACCCCCCTACTTCGTATGGTTGCAATAGGTGCTAAGGTTGCAGTACTGCAAGGCGGGCGGTATGTTTACGCCAAACTGCTGTTCGCCGCAGTTAACAACGGCAACCCTCGCCTCTCCCAACCTCTTTGGCATGCGGTGAGATCTGCCACCGCTTTCTCTCGCTTCTGAGCGAAAGCGGCTCTTCTGCATCTCAGCAGAAGGGCAAGCAGCTCACCATGCCATGCTAATTTGGTCTCTCTCTCCCGCGGTTCGGTACCTGGTGAGTTCTGCCACCGTTTTCTCTCACTCTCGGAGAGAAAGCGGCTCTTCTGCATCTCAGCAGAAGGGCAAGCAGCTCATCATAGGTTTCCGGAAGCGGCGGAATTCATTCTTTTGTGAACAGTAGAAGCGAACACCCGCATTTCTCCCAGTGACATTATAAAGAAACAAGTGAAGTGAAAACCAAATCCAACATCATTCAATTGCACCGGCAACATTAAGCACCATCATCTACAAGATCATCGATCTCCACTGCGGCGCCGCACGAGCATCTTCATCACCACAACCCGGAATCCACAAGTTCAACGTTAATCATCACCAAATACGGAAGATATTCCGGTAAGCCCCACTCTTTCCCTAATTTATAGTCCCAACATTTTTGGTCCTTCGAGCCAGATCGCCCGCCCTCGGAGACCACCCCAACATTTTTGGTCCAATCGAACCGGATTCTCTACCGGAAAACCCCCCACAACCGGATCTCTACCGGAAAACCCCCCCCCCCCCCCCTGGGATCCTCAACGAGAAAAAACCACCACCTTTCTACAGGCAAAAGCAAACTTTTCGTGTTTGCTTTCTGCTATATCCGCTGCCATCGTCGTCGACGTCGTACAAGCAGCGCACAAGCAGCAAGTGCCCGGTTGGGAAAACACAGTCGTGAAAGTGGTTCAACTGGTTAGATTTAATTAGTTGAACTAGTTCATTTTAAGTCACTTGTGAAAATTTGCGAAGTGACCCTAATACAGCCCCCCCGCTATACTCAATTCAAATAAATACGATTAAAATTTCAATCTTTGATCATCGTGTCTCTTAATAAATTCTCATAAAACTTAAAATAAAAAATAAAATATAATAACTTCCAAATCCCTTTGGTTGTTTTCTATTCTTTGCTACCTCTCTGATATCTAATTATTGACAACGATGGACCCTCTTCAGAAATTCCTCAGTGTTGCCGAAACTTTAGAAGAATTCGAAGAAGAATACCTCGCCATCCCAGTGCGTGACCATTCGGAATTCTCCCTCGCCACTCATCTCGAGGAACTTAAGGCGGTCTGGTCCGACCTCAAGTCTTCATACAACTCTTGCGTAGAGTATCTCATCACCTCAAAGGATCCCATCAACGACGCTAACCTAGAGGCTCGTGGTGCTGATATAATCGTCGTCAAAACAAAGTACCAACGCTGTTATCAGATATATGTCCGCTTCTCAGCGAAAATTAACGAACAGCAACATCTCGCTGCCTCATCTACATCTTCAGCGGCAGTAGCAATCCCCTCTCTCGCTTCCCATTTCTCGGGACATAACCTCAACTTACCACCGTGCGATACTGATGTCTTTAAAGGTGATTACCAATCATGGCCAACCTTTAGAGACATGTTCTCCGCGCTTTATATTAGAAATAATCGACTTTCTCCCGTCGAAAAATTGTTCCACCTAAACCAAAAAACCCAAGGTGAAGCAAAGGAGATCGTTCAAAAATCTCCCCTGATCGACAGTGGCTTCGAACAAGCGTGGAACAATTTGATCGACCGCTTCGAAAACAAACGCATACTCATTAATACGCAACTCCGGACCCTATTTAACCTCACCCCAATCTCAAAAGAATCCGGAGTTGCAATTAAACGACTTCAGCGGGAAATTAATAACTGTCTGTCCGCTTTAACTTTATATGATGTAGATGTCGAGAGTTGGGATGCCATTATAGTTCACCTTTGTTCAACTCGTCTCCCCGAAAACACCCTCTCTCTGTGGGAACAATCCATTTTCCAAAATCGCGATATTCCGAAGTGGAAGGAAATGGATTCGTTTTTAACATCCCATTTCCAAACCCTGGAAACAGTCTTCGATATTCGCAAATCCGCTGATTCGGTTAAAAAGGCAACGACCAGCAATGGTCGCAATCTCCCCGTTTCAAAACCTGTGCACACTTTCCAGGCGAACATGCTCCCGGCTAGCTGCAAACTATGCACAGATCAAACTCACCCTCTCCGCCAATGTCCACGTTTTCTAGCTATGAGCTCAGAAACCCGTTGGTCAACAATTCAACGGTTGAAATTCTGTTCGAATTGTCTTGCGCATTCGCACCAAATGCGCGATTGTCAAAGTATTTACACGTGTATGTCATGTAATAAACGACATCATTCGCTACTACATCGCGAGGCGACCCCAATGCCCAATTCAAAGCTCCCTTCGAGCTCTACCACCGCAACCTCGCGCCCTCATACCTCCATTCAACGCGGCCCTACGCCAAATAATGCACAAAATAATGCGCAACAAATTATCCCCTCGCACTCCCGAGCGACCCCCTCCACCTCTTCAACTCAACATCAATTACAGTCCACTGAAGCCCCTCAAACACCCAATGTGCTGACTTGCTTCACCTCTCGACCAAAGCAAGTTTTACTCGCTACTGCAATGGTAAATATCTGTTACCGCGAGGAAACATATCTCGCTCGTGCGCTTATAGATCCCGGATCGGAAGCCACTTTTCTCTCCGAGCGCATTTAAAAGCGCTTACATCTACCTACGAAAACCATTCAAGCGCGGGTGGCAAGCGTCAACCAAGCTATCACAGCCCTTGTTAGCAAACTGTGTATGTTTAACATTGGCTCTCCTCGCAATTCCGGAACTCGTATAGAAACCAAGGCTCTCGTCCTCCCAAAATTAACCGGAAATCTTCCCGTCTGCTCCCTTGACCCGAACCTCTGTGAATCGCTCCCTAATATTCCTTTGGTTGATGACCATTTCTACCAAAGTGGTCAGATCGATGTTTTGATTGGAGCTGACATTTACCCTCTAATCCTGCTGGATGGCATTAAACGAAATATTCTGGGTTCACTCGTAGCCCAAGAAACAATATTCGGCTGGATTCTAACGGGTCCACTTCCCCCGGACCTGCCAACCCCCTCAATTACCACGCGGGTCTCGTTTTTCAACGAGGTCTCCCTCGATCGTCAGGTTTCGCGCTTCTGGGAACTAGAGGAGATCCCAAAACAGCGTCCTCGCACTCCAATTGAAAAATACTGCAACGATTTGTATGAGAAAACAACACAAAGACGTCCCGATGGGCGTTACATCGTCTCGTTGCCGTTTAAAGAAGAATTCCCTTCGCAGTTACAACTTGGACGTTCAAGAGAAATAGCTCTTAAACAATTTCTCCGCAACGAAGCGCGGCTCTTGAAAACCCCGAGTTTTAAAGAACTTTATGATTCAGTGATTCAAGAATACTCCCAGTTGAATCACATGATCCCTGTTCACCACGAACAAACCTCGCTCCATTCTGACACTTACTACTTACCTCACCATGCAGTCATCAAGCCAGAAAGCAGCTCCACCAAGGTGCGAGTTGTTTTTAACGCTTCATGCCCCACAACCAACGGTCTCAGTCTCAATGACACCCTTTACCCCGGTCCGGCGTTACAAGCAGATCTAACCTTCCTAATTCTCAAATGGCGTCTTTACCAATATGTCTTCAACGGAGACATCGAGAAGATGTATCGCCAGGTTCTGGTGGATCCGAAGCATTCGCGCTATCAACGAATTCTTTTCAGAGATTCACCAGATGATGAAGTGCGCGAATTTGAACTTCAAACAGTCACCTTCGGTGTAAACTGTGCCCCCTATCTTGCAATTCGCACGCTTCATCAGCTGGCCCAGGATGTCGAAACCGAATTCCCCCTGGCTGCTGCCATTTTGAGGACAGCCATGTATGTCGACGACGCGCTGTGCGGTGCTCATACTATCGACACGGCGCTCCGTGCGCGAAAGGAATTGACAGCAGCTCTTCGCTCTGCTGGATTTACCCTGCGAAAATGGACAGCTAACCATCAGGAAATTCTATCAGGAATACCTCCTGAAGACCTACTGAATAAGGATTTTCTAGAATTGGAAGACACCAGCACAGCAAAAACACTCGGTATCCGATGGAACGCAAAGGCTGATTACTTCACCATTGAATCCAAACCATTTGATATTTCCCCCTCTTACACCAAACGAGAAATGCTGTCACTCCTTGCAAAATTATTTGATCCTGCAGGCTGGATGGCTCCGGTCATTATTATCGCAAAAACCCTCATGCAACAAGTTTGCCTGGATGCCACCGGCTGGGATGACCCCTTGACCCCGTCAACCCTACAACTCTGGATAAAATTCGTCCAGTGCTATCACAAAATTAATCTCATAAAAATCCCTCGATGGATTCATTTCACTCCCACGAGTGGCATTGAAATCCATGCGTTTTGCGATGCTTCGGAAAAAGCATACGCAGGCGTGGTCTATGTACGCCTTCGTAACTCTCACGAAATCCGTACCTCTCTACTTTATGCAAAAACCAAAGTTGCCCCCATCAAAACCATCTCTGTACCTCGACTTGAATTGTGCGGTGCAGCCCTCTTAGCCGACATGTTAAATGCGGTTATCCCTCATCTTGAGTTTCCTCAGTATGAACTCTACTGTTGGACTGATTCGACCATCGTGCTCGCTTGGGTAAATCGACCGCCTTGCACCTGGACTACGTTCGTTGCTAACCGTGTGGCCAAAATTGTGGAAATCGTAGATCCCACTCGATGGTCTCATGTCCAATCCCAACACAATCCAGCGGACTTAGCCAGTCGTGGCATGTATCCGTTTGAGTTGCAACAAACCTCATTATGGTGGCAAGGCCCGGATTGGTTGCGCCAAGAGAAAAAGTACTGGCCTCACTCCCCTCACCCCGACATCTTTGAAACCGAACTGGAAGCAAAACCCATCAAATCGTATTTTGCATATTTTCCTCACTATGAAGACCTCTTGGAAAGATTTTCTTCTTTACCACGAGCTCTCCGCGTACTCTCGTACATTTTCCGGTTCTTCCATCACTCACACCCCCAACATCGCCCCTCATTTAGACGACACGATAAAAGTATTGATTCAGATGAGATTCAATATGTTAAAACCCGACTAACTAATCTCATGCAGAAGGTTCATTTTGCCAATGAATATCACTGTCTGGAAATGAAGATGAATCTTGACAGAAAGAGTACCATTCTGTCTCTTAACCCATTCTTATCCCAAGATGAAGTCCTCCGCGCAAGAGGACGTTTAACCTCATGTCCGTCACTCTCCTATGACGAACGTCATCCGATTATAATCCCCTATAATTGTGTGTTTACCCGACTCTTAGTCCGGTTCATCCATGAGATCAGTTTGCATGGAGGAAACCAACTCATGCTACGCTTAATTCGCACTCAATATTGGATCCCTAAGGCGAAAAATCTCATTCGCACCACAACTCACCATTGCAAAAGCTGTGTTCTACAACGGAAACAAATCCAAACACAACTGATGGCTGCACTGCCGCCTGAACGCACCTCTCTCTCTCGCCCATTTGCTGCCACCGGTCTCGACTTCGCGGGACCGTTTGACATTAAAAATTATACCGGCAGGGCGTGCCTCATCACGAAAGGCTACGTCTGCATATTCGTCTGCTTCGCGACCAAGGCTATTCATCTCGAAGCTACCAGCGATCTATCGACGCCCACTTTTCTCGCTGCGTTCAGCCGTTTTACCGCACGCAGAGGATGTCCCAAGGATCTATACTCAGACAATGGGAAAAATTTCATTGGAGCATCTAAAGCCCTGCTGAACGACTGGAAAGCGTTCCTCCAGCAAAGTAAGGACGCCGTCCTCACTCAATTCTCCTACCAAAACTTGCAGTGGCACTTCATACCAGCCGCTGCGCCTCACATGGGTGGACTCTGGGAAGCCGGAGTCAAAAGCTTTAAGCTTCACTTCCGAAAATTTGTCGGAAACATGCATTTCACCTTTGAGGAATTTACGACCATTCTCTACAAAATTGAAGCATGTCTCAATTCGCGACCGCTGAATAGCATGTCCGAGGACCCCTCTGATTTGCAACCCCTTACCCCAGGCCACTTTCTCATCGGTGGTCCCATTTTAGCGCCTGCTGAACCCGAAATACTCAATTCCCCTCTCAAAATTGCCAATCGATGGCAAAAGGTTAAATCCATGTATCAGCACTTTTTCAGCCGCTGGAAAAATGAATATTTAGCTGAACTCCATAAAAGAACTAAATGGAAATACCCTCAGTTGAATTTAAAACCCAATGACCTCGTAGTCTTACGAGACGATAATCTTCCACCAACGAAGTGGAGACTCGGTCGTATAGCCCACACCTATCTCGGTTCTGATAGCAGAACGCGTGTCGCCGACGTCCGAACCGAAAAAGGAACCCTGACCCGTCCAATCTCGAAATTAGTCGTGTTGCCCCAGTAACTCGACACAAAATCGGAACCTCCCCCTTTATGTTTTCAGTATTTACTAATTTTCTCATTTTAGACATGAATCCCAAAATTCCATCTTTGGATGGGTGCTGTCTGGTCATATATGCACCTAAAGTGTGACAGCATTCACGTTGATGTCCCCTAATCAACGCTCTCTATTTGTCCGTAGTCCATCCTCGGTCCAACCAGCCGCTCCCCTCCCCGTTGGAGCTCCCGGCAATTACGTTGATCTGATCCGCATCTCTCGTCGTTCAGATCAACTCCCCATCCGTCCCATACGAACCCCCCTACTTCGTATGGTTGCAATAGGTGCTAAGGTTGCAGTACTGCAAGGCGGGCGGTATGTTTACGCCAAACTGCTGTTCGCCGCAGTTAACAACGGCAACCCTCGCCTCTCCCAACCTCTTTGGCATGCGGTGAGATCTGCCACCGCTTTCTCTCGCTTCTGAGCGAAAGCGGCTCTTCTGCATCTCAGCAGAAGGGCAAGCAGCTCACCATGCCATGCTAATTTGGTCTCTCTCTCCCGCGGTTCGGTACCTGGTGAGTTCTGCCACCGTTTTCTCTCACTCTCGGAGAGAAAGCGGCTCTTCTGCATCTCAGCAGAAGGGCAAGCAGCTCATCATAGGTTTCCGGAAGCGGCGGAATTCATTCTTTTGTGAACAGTAGAAGCGAACACCCGCATTTCTCCCAGTGACATTATAAAGAAACAAGTGAAGTGAAAACCAAATCCAACATCATTCAATTGCACCGGCAACATTAAGCACCATCATCTACAAGATCATCGATCTCCACTGCGGCGCCGCACGAGCATCTTCATCACCACAACCCGGAATCCACAAGTTCAACGTTAATCATCACCAAATACGGAAGATATTCCGGTAAGCCCCACTCTTTCCCTAATTTATAGTCCCAACATTTTTGGTCCTTCGAGCCAGATCGCCCGCCCTCGGAGACCACCCCAACATTTTTGGTCCAATCGAACCGGATTCTCTACCGGAAAACCCCCCACAACCGGATCTCTACCGGAAAACCCCCCCCCCCCTGGGATCCTCAACGAGAAAAAACCACCACCTTTCTACAGGCAAAAGCAAACTTTTCGTGTTTGCTTTCTGCTATATCCGCTGCCATCGTCGTCGACGTCGTACAAGCAGCGCACAAGCAGCAAGTGCCCGGTTGGGAAAACACAGTCGTGAAAGTGGTTCAACTGGTTAGATTTAATTAGTTGAACTAGTTCATTTTAAGTCACTTGTGAAAATTTGCGAAGTGACCCTAATACAGCCCCCCCGCTATACTCAATTCAAATAAATACGATTAAAATTTCAATCTTTGATCATCGTGTCTCTTAATAAATTCTCATAAAACTTAAAATAAAAAATAAAATATAATAACTTCCAAATCCCTTTGGTTGTTTTCTATTCTTTGCTACCTCTCTGATATCTAATTATTGACAACGATGGACCCTCTTCAGAAATTCCTCAGTGTTGCCGAAACTTTAGAAGAATTCGAAGAAGAATACCTCGCCATCCCAGTGCGTGACCATTCGGAATTCTCCCTCGCCACTCATCTCGAGGAACTTAAGGCGGTCTGGTCCGACCTCAAGTCTTCATACAACTCTTGCGTAGAGTATCTCATCACCTCAAAGGATCCCATCAACGACGCTAACCTAGAGGCTCGTGGTGCTGATATAATCGTCGTCAAAACAAAGTACCAACGCTGTTATCAGATATATGTCCGCTTCTCAGCGAAAATTAACGAACAGCAACATCTCGCTGCCTCATCTACATCTTCAGCGGCAGTAGCAATCCCCTCTCTCGCTTCCCATTTCTCGGGACATAACCTCAACTTACCACCGTGCGATACTGATGTCTTTAAAGGTGATTACCAATCATGGCCAACCTTTAGAGACATGTTCTCCGCGCTTTATATTAGAAATAATCGACTTTCTCCCGTCGAAAAATTGTTCCACCTAAACCAAAAAACCCAAGGTGAAGCAAAGGAGATCGTTCAAAAATCTCCCCTGATCGACAGTGGCTTCGAACAAGCGTGGAACAATTTGATCGACCGCTTCGAAAACAAACGCATACTCATTAATACGCAACTCCGGACCCTATTTAACCTCACCCCAATCTCAAAAGAATCCGGAGTTGCAATTAAACGACTTCAGCGGGAAATTAATAACTGTCTGTCCGCTTTAACTTTATATGATGTAGATGTCGAGAGTTGGGATGCCATTATAGTTCACCTTTGTTCAACTCGTCTCCCCGAAAACACCCTCTCTCTGTGGGAACAATCCATTTTCCAAAATCGCGATATTCCGAAGTGGAAGGAAATGGATTCGTTTTTAACATCCCATTTCCAAACCCTGGAAACAGTCTTCGATATTCGCAAATCCGCTGATTCGGTTAAAAAGGCAACGACCAGCAATGGTCGCAATCTCCCCGTTTCAAAACCTGTGCACACTTTCCAGGCGAACATGCTCCCGGCTAGCTGCAAACTATGCACAGATCAAACTCACCCTCTCCGCCAATGTCCACGTTTTCTAGCTATGAGCTCAGAAACCCGTTGGTCAACAATTCAACGGTTGAAATTCTGTTCGAATTGTCTTGCGCATTCGCACCAAATGCGCGATTGTCAAAGTATTTACACGTGTATGTCATGTAATAAACGACATCATTCGCTACTACATCGCGAGGCGACCCCAATGCCCAATTCAAAGCTCCCTTCGAGCTCTACCACCGCAACCTCGCGCCCTCATACCTCCATTCAACGCGGCCCTACGCCAAATAATGCACAAAATAATGCGCAACAAATTATCCCCTCGCACTCCCGAGCGACCCCCTCCACCTCTTCAACTCAACATCAATTACAGTCCACTGAAGCCCCTCAAACACCCAATGTGCTGACTTGCTTCACCTCTCGACCAAAGCAAGTTTTACTCGCTACTGCAATGGTAAATATCTGTTACCGCGAGGAAACATATCTCGCTCGTGCGCTTATAGATCCCGGATCGGAAGCCACTTTTCTCTCCGAGCGCATTTAAAAGCGCTTACATCTACCTACGAAAACCATTCAAGCGCGGGTGGCAAGCGTCAACCAAGCTATCACAGCCCTTGTTAGCAAACTGTGTATGTTTAACATTGGCTCTCCTCGCAATTCCGGAACTCGTATAGAAACCAAGGCTCTCGTCCTCCCAAAATTAACCGGAAATCTTCCCGTCTGCTCCCTTGACCCGAACCTCTGTGAATCGCTCCCTAATATTCCTTTGGTTGATGACCATTTCTACCAAAGTGGTCAGATCGATGTTTTGATTGGAGCTGACATTTACCCTCTAATCCTGCTGGATGGCATTAAACGAAATATTCTGGGTTCACTCGTAGCCCAAGAAACAATATTCGGCTGGATTCTAACGGGTCCACTTCCCCCGGACCTGCCAACCCCCTCAATTACCACGCGGGTCTCGTTTTTCAACGAGGTCTCCCTCGATCGTCAGGTTTCGCGCTTCTGGGAACTAGAGGAGATCCCAAAACAGCGTCCTCGCACTCCAATTGAAAAATACTGCAACGATTTGTATGAGAAAACAACACAAAGACGTCCCGATGGGCGTTACATCGTCTCGTTGCCGTTTAAAGAAGAATTCCCTTCGCAGTTACAACTTGGACGTTCAAGAGAAATAGCTCTTAAACAATTTCTCCGCAACGAAGCGCGGCTCTTGAAAACCCCGAGTTTTAAAGAACTTTATGATTCAGTGATTCAAGAATACTCCCAGTTGAATCACATGATCCCTGTTCACCACGAACAAACCTCGCTCCATTCTGACACTTACTACTTACCTCACCATGCAGTCATCAAGCCAGAAAGCAGCTCCACCAAGGTGCGAGTTGTTTTTAACGCTTCATGCCCCACAACCAACGGTCTCAGTCTCAATGACACCCTTTACCCCGGTCCGGCGTTACAAGCAGATCTAACCTTCCTAATTCTCAAATGGCGTCTTTACCAATATGTCTTCAACGGAGACATCGAGAAGATGTATCGCCAGGTTCTGGTGGATCCGAAGCATTCGCGCTATCAACGAATTCTTTTCAGAGATTCACCAGATGATGAAGTGCGCGAATTTGAACTTCAAACAGTCACCTTCGGTGTAAACTGTGCCCCCTATCTTGCAATTCGCACGCTTCATCAGCTGGCCCAGGATGTCGAAACCGAATTCCCCCTGGCTGCTGCCATTTTGAGGACAGCCATGTATGTCGACGACGCGCTGTGCGGTGCTCATACTATCGACACGGCGCTCCGTGCGCGAAAGGAATTGACAGCAGCTCTTCGCTCTGCTGGATTTACCCTGCGAAAATGGACAGCTAACCATCAGGAAATTCTATCAGGAATACCTCCTGAAGACCTACTGAATAAGGATTTTCTAGAATTGGAAGACACCAGCACAGCAAAAACACTCGGTATCCGATGGAACGCAAAGGCTGATTACTTCACCATTGAATCCAAACCATTTGATATTTCCCCCTCTTACACCAAACGAGAAATGCTGTCACTCCTTGCAAAATTATTTGATCCTGCAGGCTGGATGGCTCCGGTCATTATTATCGCAAAAACCCTCATGCAACAAGTTTGCCTGGATGCCACCGGCTGGGATGACCCCTTGACCCCGTCAACCCTACAACTCTGGATAAAATTCGTCCAGTGCTATCACAAAATTAATCTCATAAAAATCCCTCGATGGATTCATTTCACTCCCACGAGTGGCATTGAAATCCATGCGTTTTGCGATGCTTCGGAAAAAGCATACGCAGGCGTGGTCTATGTACGCCTTCGTAACTCTCACGAAATCCGTACCTCTCTACTTTATGCAAAAACCAAAGTTGCCCCCATCAAAACCATCTCTGTACCTCGACTTGAATTGTGCGGTGCAGCCCTCTTAGCCGACATGTTAAATGCGGTTATCCCTCATCTTGAGTTTCCTCAGTATGAACTCTACTGTTGGACTGATTCGACCATCGTGCTCGCTTGGGTAAATCGACCGCCTTGCACCTGGACTACGTTCGTTGCTAACCGTGTGGCCAAAATTGTGGAAATCGTAGATCCCACTCGATGGTCTCATGTCCAATCCCAACACAATCCAGCGGACTTAGCCAGTCGTGGCATGTATCCGTTTGAGTTGCAACAAACCTCATTATGGTGGCAAGGCCCGGATTGGTTGCGCCAAGAGAAAAAGTACTGGCCTCACTCCCCTCACCCCGACATCTTTGAAACCGAACTGGAAGCAAAACCCATCAAATCGTATTTTGCATATTTTCCTCACTATGAAGACCTCTTGGAAAGATTTTCTTCTTTACCACGAGCTCTCCGCGTACTCTCGTACATTTTCCGGTTCTTCCATCACTCACACCCCCAACATCGCCCCTCATTTAGACGACACGATAAAAGTATTGATTCAGATGAGATTCAATATGTTAAAACCCGACTAACTAATCTCATGCAGAAGGTTCATTTTGCCAATGAATATCACTGTCTGGAAATGAAGATGAATCTTGACAGAAAGAGTACCATTCTGTCTCTTAACCCATTCTTATCCCAAGATGAAGTCCTCCGCGCAAGAGGACGTTTAACCTCATGTCCGTCACTCTCCTATGACGAACGTCATCCGATTATAATCCCCTATAATTGTGTGTTTACCCGACTCTTAGTCCGGTTCATCCATGAGATCAGTTTGCATGGAGGAAACCAACTCATGCTACGCTTAATTCGCACTCAATATTGGATCCCTAAGGCGAAAAATCTCATTCGCACCACAACTCACCATTGCAAAAGCTGTGTTCTACAACGGAAACAAATCCAAACACAACTGATGGCTGCACTGCCGCCTGAACGCACCTCTCTCTCTCGCCCATTTGCTGCCACCGGTCTCGACTTCGCGGGACCGTTTGACATTAAAAATTATACCGGCAGGGCGTGCCTCATCACGAAAGGCTACGTCTGCATATTCGTCTGCTTCGCGACCAAGGCTATTCATCTCGAAGCTACCAGCGATCTATCGACGCCCACTTTTCTCGCTGCGTTCAGCCGTTTTACCGCACGCAGAGGATGTCCCAAGGATCTATACTCAGACAATGGGAAAAATTTCATTGGAGCATCTAAAGCCCTGCTGAACGACTGGAAAGCGTTCCTCCAGCAAAGTAAGGACGCCGTCCTCACTCAATTCTCCTACCAAAACTTGCAGTGGCACTTCATACCAGCCGCTGCGCCTCACATGGGTGGACTCTGGGAAGCCGGAGTCAAAAGCTTTAAGCTTCACTTCCGAAAATTTGTCGGAAACATGCATTTCACCTTTGAGGAATTTACGACCATTCTCTACAAAATTGAAGCATGTCTCAATTCGCGACCGCTGAATAGCATGTCCGAGGACCCCTCTGATTTGCAACCCCTTACCCCAGGCCACTTTCTCATCGGTGGTCCCATTTTAGCGCCTGCTGAACCCGAAATACTCAATTCCCCTCTCAAAATTGCCAATCGATGGCAAAAGGTTAAATCCATGTATCAGCACTTTTTCAGCCGCTGGAAAAATGAATATTTAGCTGAACTCCATAAAAGAACTAAATGGAAATACCCTCAGTTGAATTTAAAACCCAATGACCTCGTAGTCTTACGAGACGATAATCTTCCACCAACGAAGTGGAGACTCGGTCGTATAGCCCACACCTATCTCGGTTCTGATAGCAGAACGCGTGTCGCCGACGTCCGAACCGAAAAAGGAACCCTGACCCGTCCAATCTCGAAATTAGTCGTGTTGCCCCAGTAACTCGACACAAAATCGGAACCTCCCCCTTTATGTTTTCAGTATTTACTAATTTTCTCATTTTAGACATGAATCCCAAAATTCCATCTTTGGATGGGTGCTGTCTGGTCATATATGCACCTAAAGTGTGACAGCATTCACGTTGATGTCCCCTAATCAACGCTCTCTATTTGTCCGTAGTCCATCCTCGGTCCAACCAGCCGCTCCCCTCCCCGTTGGAGCTCCCGGCAATTACGTTGATCTGATCCGCATCTCTCGTCGTTCAGATCAACTCCCCATCCGTCCCATACGAACCCCCCTACTTCGTATGGTTGCAATAGGTGCTAAGGTTGCAGTACTGCAAGGCGGGCGGTATGTTTACGCCAAACTGCTGTTCGCCGCAGTTAACAACGGCAACCCTCGCCTCTCCCAACCTCTTTGGCATGCGGTGAGATCTGCCACCGCTTTCTCTCGCTTCTGAGCGAAAGCGGCTCTTCTGCATCTCAGCAGAAGGGCAAGCAGCTCACCATGCCATGCTAATTTGGTCTCTCTCTCTCCCGCGGTTCGGTACCTGGTGAGTTCTGCCACCGTTTTCTCTCACTCTCGGAGAGAAAGCGGCTCTTCTGCATCTCAGCAGAAGGGCAAGCAGCTCATCATAGGTTTCCGGAAGCGGCGGAATTCATTCTTTTGTGAACAGTAGAAGCGAACACCCGCATTTCTCCCAGTGACATTATAAAGAAACAAGTGAAGTGAAAACCAAATCCAACATCATTCAATTGCACCGGCAACATTAAGCACCATCATCTACAAGATCATTTTGCCAATGAATATCACTGTCTGGAAATGAAGATGAATCTTGACAGAAAGAGTACCATTCTGTCTCTTAACCCATTCTTATCCCAAGATGAAGTCCTCCGCGCAAGAGGACGTTTAACCTCATGTCCGTCACTCTCCTATGACGAACGTCATCCGATTATAATCCCCTATAATTGTGTGTTTACCCGACTCTTAGTCCGGTTCATCCATGAGATCAGTTTGCAACTCATGCTACGCTTAATTCGCACTCAATATTGGATCCCTAAGGCGAAAAATCTCATTCGCACCACAACTCACCATTGCAAAAGCTGTGTTCTACAACGGAAACAAATCCAAACACAACTGATGGCTGCACTGCCGCCTGAACGCACCTCTCTCTCTCGCCCATTTGCTGCCACCGGTCTCGACTTCGCGGGACCGTTTGACATTAAAAATTATACCGGCAGGGCGTGCCTCATCACGAAAGGCTACGTCTGCATATTCGTCTGCTTCGCGACCAAGGCTATTCATCTCGAAGCTACCAGCGATCTATCGACGCCCACTTTTCTCGCTGCGTTCAGCCGTTTTACCGCACGCAGAGGATGTCCCAAGGATCTATACTATATGGGAAAAATTTCGTTGGAGCATCTAAAGCCCTGCTGAACGACTGGAAAGCGTTCCTCCAGCAAAGTAAGGACGCCGTCCTCACTCAATTCTCCTACCAAAACTTGCAGTGGCACTTCATACCAGCCGCTGCGCCTCACATGGGTGGACTCTGGGAAGCCGGAGTCAAAAGCTTTAAGCTTCACTTCCGAAAATTTGTCAGAAACATGCATTTCACCTTTGAGGAATTTACGACCATTCTCTACAAAATTGAAGCATGTCTCAATTCGCGACCGCTGAATAGCATGTCCGAGGACCCCTCTGATTTGCAACCCCTTACCCCAGGCCACTTTCTCATCGGTGGTCCCATTTTAGCGCCTGCTGAACCCGAAATACTCAATTCCCCTCTCAAAATTGCCAATCGATGGCAAAAGGTTAAATCCATGTATCAGCACTTTTGCAGCCGCTGGAAAAATGAATATTTAGCTGAACTCCATAAAAGAACTAAATGGAAATACCCTCAGTTGAATTTAAAACCCAATGACCTCGTAGTCTTACGAGACGATAATCTTCCACCAACGAAGTGGAGACTCGGTCGTATAACCCACACCTATCTCGGTTCTGATAGCAGAACGCGTGTCGCCGACGTCCGAACCGAAAAAGGAACCCTGACCCGTCCAATCTCGAAATTAGTCGTGTTGCCCCAGTAACTCGACACAAAATCGGAACCTCCCCCTTTATGTTTTCAGTATTTACTAATTTTCTCATTTTAGACATGAATCCCAAAATTCCATCTTTGGATGGGTGCTGTCTGGTCATATATGCACCTAAAGTGTGACAGCATTCACGTTGATGTCCCCTAATCAACGCTCTCTATTTGTCCGTAGTCCATCCTCGGTCCAACCAGCCGCTACCCTCCCCGTTGGAGCTCCCGGCAATTACGTTGATCTGATCCGCATCTCTCGTCGTTCAGATCAACTCCCCATCCGTCCCATACGAACCCCCCTACTTCGTATGGTTGCAATAGGTGCTAAGGTTGCAGTACTGCAAGGCGGGCGGTATGTTTACGCCAAACTGCTGTTCGCCGCAGTTAACAACGGCAACCCTCGCCTCTCCCAACCTCTTTGGGATGCGGTGAGATCTGCCACCGCTTTCTCTCGCTTCTGAGCGAAAGCGGCTCTTCTGCATCTCAGCAGAAGGGCAAGCAGCTCACCATGCCATGCTAATTTGGTCTCTCTCTCTCCCGCGGTTCGGTACCTGGTGAGTTCTGCCACCGTTTTCTCTCACTCTCGGAGAGAAAGCGGCTCTTCTGCATCTCAGCAGAAGGGCAAGCAGCTCATCATAGGTTTCCGGAAGCGGCGGAATTCATTCTTTTGTGAACAGTAGAAGCGAACACCCGCATTTCTCCCAGTGACATTATAAAGAAACAAGTGAAGTGAAAACCAAATCCAACATCATTCAATTGCACCGGCAACATTAAGCACCATCATCTACAAGATCATCGATCTCCACTGCGGCGCCGCACGAGCATCTTCATCACCACAACCCGGAATCCACAAGTTCAACGTTAATCATCACCAAATACGGAAGATATACCGGTAAGCCCCACTCTTTCCCTAATTTATAGTCCCAACATTTTTGGTCCTTCGAGCCGGATCGCCCGCCCTCGGAGACCACCCCAACATGCACGAACCACTTGCAAACTGTCCTGTGCTTGTTTGTTGTCTTTGGTACACCGTTGTGACGTTGGGAACAGCTTGCGAGTTTAAAGTCGGCAAAAAGGGACTGGTGCATGAAGTTGCTAAATTCGGTGGATGGGCTAAAGGTGAGGACACGAACGTGGCGATGGCTAAAGGCGACGTAATTGCGAATGACGGGGTGAGCGAGGTAACGGCTAACGGTACTCTGTTCTCTGCTATCGAACTGATCGGCAAAGTCGACGCGGCTGTTGTGGCTGATAATGCTCGAACCTCCACCTCATGTTTCAATGCATTATACCGGAGCTCACTGTCCTGCAACTTCATTTTTGTCCTTCCCAACTCATTCTCCAAAGCAATCAGTTTTTCCTGTACTTGTTGCAGAATAGCGGTTTGGCTGTCTGTTGCGCTGGCAGAGACGCTGGCTGAAACCGGTTCGTTGAGCGCGGAGCACGTTATACTTACTGCGGCGACCGTTTTAGAAATTGACGATTCCTGGTTGCTGGCTGCAACTGTCGCATTTGACGTTCCACTATCCATGGCGTTGATGCGGGGGCTTCTTCTCGGCGGTGTGCGACTCAACATAATCCACACAGATTATCGGCTTTAATCGCTGGCTGCGACATTAGCCTCACACTCGAACCGTGCAAATGCGAACAAAGATGTTTGATACAAAGAGGATGCGTTTTTAATTATTGAAATAAACACAACAACATCAACATTTGTCTAGAAAATGGAAATTAATAAACTACAATTAATATGTTACCGAAGTGCCTTACCGCAGTTTGCTCCTCTCGGCGGTATCAAACGAAATGACCGAATGAATTGAGCTGAACAAATTTCGCACTGAACAAATTTCGCAAACCAACGAAATGACGATTAAAGAGCGAATGAGAGAAGGAGAGCAAACTGCGGCAGGGCTAAACACTTCACTAAAATTAAGATGGGCGTTCTTCTACAATATATATACATATAAATATCTAATATATATACCCTTCATTGCTCCGGAAAACTGTATAAGAATTTTTCGATTTCTGGTTAACAGTCCCCAAAAATAACGGCAGCACCAAAGTATATAAAAGCAAAATATAAAAGCTCTGGTTTTTGTTGCTGACCGTCTTCGCAAGCGTCACTTGTTGCGAATCTCATATCAAGCCTCGCGCTCTCACAAAGAAAGTGAAAAGAACAGACTTTAATACACTTTCGCTTTCTTGGTTTGCGCTCTCTTTGTCTCTGTAAAAGCGAGTTACTTGTACGTGCAAATCGAAAAACCACCACCTTTTGCTGGTTGGTATTCGCCGGCACATTTTTTCGCTCGCGCTCTTCTGCTTGCGCATCGGTACAGACGCAGCCGGCTTGACTTTTCGCTGCTTGTGTGCTCATACACACGCGCTGTCGGGTGCACACAGAGAGAAGAACCAGGTTTTTCTGTTTACAATCTCAGAAGTGTTAAAGCAGCGTGGGTTTGGGATTTCTGCAGTGACCCTGCAGTAAATACGCAAAGCTGTCTACCCAGTACGCAAACTAGTAGCGGTAACTAGTGAATTTTTAACTAGTTGCCAGTACTTTAGAGATAACGGGTACGCCAGTACTTTAGAGATGTTAAAATTCGGCAGCAAGCCCCTCGATACAGAAGCAACAGCGCAGCTAATATGATGTAAGTAATATTCTTGCTGCACTCGGCGCTACAAGGGATTGACACAGTGGGACGCCATAATTGTCTTTTTGTGTTCCAGCAAACTCCCGGAAGCAACGCTTTCCCTTTGGGAGCAATCCCTTATCAACAAAACCGAGATTCCAAAATGGGCACATCTGGGTACCTTTTTGTCTCATCTTTTCCAGACCCTTGAAACTGTTCGAGACATTAAATGCACCGTTGCCGCTAAATCCAAGCAAGCCCAACTCCAACTCACTCGTCACCAGCCTCTAAACGCGTCAACACTTTTCAATTGAAAGTGTCCAAAATAATTGCCCTCTCTGTCAGAAGCAACATAATTTGTGGTCTTGCTTTCAGTTTCTGAGCATGCCTCTTCCACAGCGGCGGAATTTCGTTCAGAATAATCGTCTGTGCAGCAACTGCATGGCCAGATCTCACTCCGTGAAAAACTGTACGAGCAGATTCAATTGCCTCAAATGCAACGGCAGGCACCATACCCTCTTTAATCGTGAGCATGCTTCATCCCCATCGAATGCTGCACCAGAATCGACCCCTCGCGTCTCACAGCAAGAGCGGCGGTATGATAACGCTCCGCGTACTCGTGCCCCTGCATATTCGAATTTTATACCAGGTTCACCCATCATGCTTCTCAGCAAGAAAGGCCGCATTCTTCGATGCGACCACGCTCGAATATACAGTCCACTTCTTCCCCCACACAGCAGCGAAATCAATCTGCTATGATAACAATACGTCACCAGGGTACATGTTATATCGCTCGCGCCTTAATTGACCCTGGATCCGAAGTATCGTTCATTTCCGAACGTATACAAAAGCTTTTAAAGCTCCCAGGGCTGCCAATTATGGCTATAGTTTCAGGTCTCAACGATACTGTTTCCGCAAAAATATCAAGATCGAGCGATTTTCTTCTCAAGACATCGAGCTCGCAGATGTCAAGTTCTCCAAAAGCGAGCAGGTCGACGTCCTCATCGGAGCCTATTTATACCCAGCAATCCTGCTGGACGGCATCCGCCGCCAAGTGCTGGGCTCAAGCATGGATCAGCAAACCCTGTTCGGTTGGATCCTAACCGGCCCGGTTCACACCATGCAATCTGCTACTGCACCCATAAAAGTGGCTTACTTCAACGAAGTCACCTTCGAACGTTTTTGGGAGGTGGAAGAACTTCTCAAACTTAGATTGCGAGATTATTGAAAAGTTTTGCGAAGAAAATTTCGTTAAAACAACGCGAAGACGCGATGACGGCCGCTACATTAGACGCGATGATGGCCGCTACATATCACTGCCTTTTAATGTGGGCTTTCCAGAGACGCTCCACTTATACTACGTTTACATCGACCTCGAATGAGAATATTGAATCAGTCATTCGCAAACCGTTTACATCGCCTTTCTCATTCGTTTTGGCAAAACTATCAGCTGTTCTGAAAAATCTATTGAAAACAATTTACAACATAGTCAAATAATTTATTGATTGCGAAAAATGGAAGAATTAACAAAAACAGCATTATTAATTTCAAGTATGCAAACAGAAAGTCTTGCAACAATTTGTAACGCCGATTTTATACATTTGTATCTATTTAAATTGGAACTCACTATTCATTATAGATAACGTTTCTTTTATGTTAATGTGGGTTGTCCCCACACTTGTAAAACGTGTAAAACAGCTGATTGCAATTATTTGCGTTCAATTTCCACTGTTTCTGTTTTGGGATTTTTTTGATCCCAGCTATAGGATGTTTGAAAATCTTTGTTTTGTTCTCATTCGATTCTCATTCAAAACGAATGAGATGGATTCGCATTTGTCAACTCGTATGGACATTATTCTCATTCGGCTTCTCATTCGCGAAATCTGACGCGAATGAGTCATTCGAGGTCGATGTAAAGGTAGTATTAGGGGCCTCGAGACACATTGCACTCAAACAATATACACGGCTGGAAGCACGATTAGGCAAGAATGAAAACTTCAAACACCAGTATGACACGGTGGCAAATGAGTATGTCGATGTAGGCCACATGAGAGTAGTCAGGCCCCCTGAGGCTCAAGCGCCTATAAATCACTACTATTTACCCCACCATGCTGTCATCAAACCCGAAAGCACCTCAACAAAGGTCAGAGTCGTCTTCAACGCGTCCAGTCCAACCACAAGTGGACTAAGTCTAAATGATGTAATTCACGCAGGCCCCGTGCTACTTTGTCCTCCTCCTTTTCTGATTTTAACTTCTTGTCTGATTAGTATGATTACTTTATATGATTGCAAGCGGTGATGTCAAAGAAATAATTGTTGTTTTGAAATTATCAATATTTTTCTGAAGGGCCGAGCTTCTTCGGCCTTATAAATATACTTTATGACCTTTCTGTATTTTTTGTGGTATTCTATGATTAGCTGTATGACGCGTGTATACGAAACAGAAGGTATAGATGCCTTTTCATAAATACTGATAATCTTTTTCGCTACCCTTTCAGCAATAACAGAAATAAAGGTTCTATGTTTCCGCCTGAATCGATACCCAAACTACGTCTTTTATGAGCACAGCATCTGATTACGTTCCCATAAGTGGGGAGTTGAGTGTGCTCTAAATATTTCGATTGCCAAAAAGGGGACAGATAAAAGTCTGGCGAAGAGAAAATTTCGATTGAGCCATACTTCTCACCGATTACATAATCGTAAATACTTCTGTGGTGACAAACAGTGGAAAGAGCTGACCGATGGAATACGTGAAAGTAGGAGGAGCACTCAACCCAAACAGTCACTGTAGTTGAATTTTTCCATATTTTAAAGTGCCAATAAGCCTATTCGTTTCGTTCCGTTGTCGTTACGAAACTAGCTATGAGTATTGCTCTACTTTATTACGTAACAAATATGGTCCTAGGTAAATGAAGGTAAAATCCACCAACGGAAGAAATTGAACTCTTGTGAGTTTTGCTATTAAAATTTCCAAAATATATATATATATATATGAGCTTTACTGGGTGCTCCTAATAAAAAGTGGTTGGGTGTTAGCGGCTCCTCTTGTTCCCGCGATATTGGAAAATGTCGTTATACAATACAATATACAATATAAATGTCGTTATATAATACAATATATATATATATATATATATATATATATATACATATATATATACATATATATATATATATATATATATATATATATATATATATATATATATATATATATATATATATATATATGGAAATTAATAAACTACAATTAATATGCTACCGAAGTGCCTTACCGCAGTTTGGTCCTCTCGGCGGTATCAAACGAAATGACCGAATGAATTGAGCTGAACAAATTTCGCACTGAACAAATTTCGCAAACCAACGAAATGACGATTAACGAGCGAATGAGAGGAGGAGAGCAAACTGCGGCAGGGCTGAACACTTCACTAAAATTAAGATGGGCGTTCTTCTACACCCCCGCCCCTGTGAATCGACTGGTTCGAATCACTATTATCCACGTCTAGAACGGCCAGCTTAGATGCAGGACGGCGTAGGATTCAATTTTTCGTCTGCACATCTGCACTCCTGACGACTGCATAGGCTCCAGGGTAGACTCGTAGTATTCTTCCGCGACTCCACTGAGTTCTCGGCATATTCTGGTCGCATATAAACACCATGTCGTCCTCCTTTAGCGGTGTGGTTGGCTTGCACCACTTGACGCGAAGCGTCAGCGTGGGTAAATATTCCACGATCCAGCGCCACCAAAATGCGGTCCTCAATTGACGAGCACTACGCCATTGCTTCCGCAGAACTCTCACTTCTTCTGCTTCACCCTTTCCTGGCGTCTGAGCTTTACTGGGTGCTCCTAATAAAAAGTGGTTGGGTGTTAGCGGCTCCTCTTGTTCCGGCGATATTGGAAAATGTCTGCTGACAACTCGGCGACTGTGAGGCAAGCGGTTTCCCTCTCGTTGTGCAGCTTTCGGCATCGGTTGACGAACCGTACGACCCATGCAATAGCTCGACGAAGCCTTCTAAACGACGAAAAACGGTCAAATCGTATCACATTACAACTTACGGCCAATAACGAAAAGTTGCTACGCAGCTCTTCTTCCTGCCCTTCACTGCATTCATTGACATCGACTATCTGAGACGGCCAGAACTCCTCGCCCTTTCGCATAAATTCGGCACCTTTTAGCCATCGTGATGAAGGTTCGAGTACCACACGCTGTTTCGCCCGGGTCGCCTCATCAGCAATATTCGCAGTGGTAGGTATCCATCTCCATTCGGACACCTCTGTCGTAGCAAGCATTTCCGCTATCCTATGAGTTACGAAAGGTTTATACCGCCGGTGCTTTGAAGCGATCCACTTAAGAACTGTCTTGGAGTCGCTCCAAAATATACGACGCGTAACTCTGAGGTTATGTTCTTCAAGCACCGATTGCATTAGGCGGACTCCTAGGACTGCAGCTTGCAACTCAAGGCGAGGCACTGTCATCATCTTCAAAGGCGCGCACCTTGTTTTTGCACACACGAATGCAACTTCTACGTTTCCGTCTTCATTTACGGATCTCCAATATGAGACTGCGGCGAACGCTTCTTCGCTAGCGTCTACGAACGTGTGCAATTGAAGTTCCTTCGGCGATCCTTTGCTGAAATAGTGTCGAGGAATCTGTAGGTTAACCGCCTTCTGCAAATCTTGACGCCATCTGTCCAAGGCAGCACATATATGGTCTGGGAGAGGCTGATCCCATCCTACGTCGTGTCTCCATGTTTCGGGCATAATCAACTTCGTGACAATCGTAAAGTTGCCTAAAAATCCTAAAGGGTCGAAAACCGACATCGCGATGCTCAGCAGTTGCCTCTTTGTCGGGCGTTTTTCCCCTGAAATTACGGCGGCGTCAGTGTTATGAAATTCCAACGTGTATCGAAAGGCATCACTGCAAGGCTGCCAAAACATCCCCAATATTCCCTCCGTCAACAAGCCATTTTCGTAAAGGTCTTCTAGTTGCGCAGGGCTGCCTTCTAAAACTTCGACGACCTCAGGCAAATTAGAGCGGAAGTTGCGCAACTCAAACCCTGCGTTGCTGTGTATTAAGCGCACTTGTCTGGCTATATCAACGGCGCGACCCACGGAATCAAAGCTATCGACGAAGTCGTCGACATAGTGGTGCTGCAATATGGCTTCGATGGCTCGTGGATCATACTCGCGATGTGCTTCTGCGTTTACTGTTTTGACGTGTTGGGCCACGCAGGGTGAGCAAGCAGCTCCAAAGGTCATCACATTCATCTCATACACATCTATTGGACGTGTTGAGTCGCCGTCCCGCCACAAAAACCTCTGGGAACATCGATCTTCCGGACGCACCAGCACTTGGTGGAACATTTCCTTTATATCGGCGCAGACAGCTACAGCGCCGACTCGAAAATTGAAAAGAACTGACGGCATCGATTGATATTTTGCTCGGTCCCTTCAGCAGGTGCGAATTCAAGGACACTCCATCAACTTTGGCAGCAGCATCGAAAACTAGCCGTAACTTTCCAGGCTTGTTGGCATTGACGACTCCAAAATGGGGCAGATACCACGTCCTTGGTGTTTGGACAGCAGCTTCGCTTGGTTGCAGCTTGCTCGCGTACCCTTTGTCTACATAAGCGCTCAAGATCGCTTTGTAAGCAGCCGCAAACTGCTCGTTTTTTTTCATCTTACGTTCGATGCCCAAAAGTCGGTTCTTTGCCATCGGGTAGCTATCCGGCAATTGTACTCTTTCCGACGCCCAAAGTAGTCCACACTGGTATATTGCGCCTATCTTCGTGGTTGTCTGTTGGAGTATTCTCCGAGCTCGCACATCTGCTTTGCTTTCGACGACTGGTGATGGCCTCACCCCGAAGCTCTCTGACTCAAAATATTCAGACACTAAATCATGTAGATTATACTCACTCTCGCTGCTCGCGGTTATCTTCAGGCACAAAGGTGACGAAGCAGCTCCCTTACTTGGACCGAACACAACCCAACCCAATTCCGTTCTGCTAGCGTATGGACCGCCTTTATGTAGAGTAATGGTTTCGGAGGATAACCCCAAATGGCAATGATCTAAGCCTATCAAGAGTTTTGGCTTCACCTTTGCATAAGGCTGCGCCGGCAACGTTTTATATAACTCGGCATCGTAACAGCTGCTGTCGAAGCTCTGAACCGGCAAACTCAGGTTCGAGACGGCGTACACATTATTTAACTTGTGCCTTTTCTTGAGACCTGTGCCACTTACAAATAAGTCCACAACGGTTGAAGGTTCTCGAACAGCCCGTCCTCCAATACACTGTACATTTAAAGGGCACCATCGGCTTTGAAGTCCCAATTCTTCCAGCACACTGTCGTCCAACATTGTAATCGTGGACCCTTCATCCAACAGCGCGTAAACATCAATGTGTGTATTTGGGCCATACAGTGTAACCGGTAGCACTCGTAGCAATGAATTGCTTTCTTCAGACCCGTTGGCTGCGCAGCTAAAAATGGCTCCCTCGGCATTGCCTATATTATTTTGAGGTGCGCATGGTGTCGGCTCATTTTGTTGTTGCTGTGACACGCTCGGCTTAGGTACGCTCGCCTCTGGTGGAAGTGCACGCGGCATAGGTGCTCTTCCTTGTTGTTGAGTTTGAGATGCACACGGCTGGGGTGCATTTCTGGTAGCTTGACGCCGCTGTTCGTGCAACAAGTGGTGGTGTCGACGCTGGCATCCATCTACAGAACATGGTTTCCTACGCCGGCAGCTTCGCATGGAGTGCACGTAGTGTAGGCATGCAAAATATAAGCGGTTTCGTTTCACTAACACCCATCTTTCGTTGACATCGCATTCCTCTAACTTCTGGCATTTAGCGACATCATGCTTGCCGTCGCAAATTGGGCAACTATTTTTATGTAGATACTGACCTTCAGCTGCATGCAAAACGACCCTTCGCTTCTGTTCCGACGTACAATTGTGCCCAATCCCTTGCACTGCGGATACCAAGCTATCTACTTCACTAAGCCAGCTGCTTAAATCGGATATTGTTGGATACGGTCGTATCGATGCAGCAAATCTTGCCCATTCCATTCGACTGCCCATTGGGAGCTTAGCTATCAATTCGTCCAATAAAGTGGGATTGGACAGGTGCTGTTGCCCGTCCACTGATCGCAGAAATGCGGCCAGGTTCGCAACCTTGGCGGCAAATGGAATTAGCTTATCGATCGCTGCCTCAGAAATGGACGGAATTTCTTTTATTTATCGTAACTGGCTGCGTATCAACTGTTCGGGGTGCCCGAACCGGAACTTCAACTGTTCCATCACTGTTTGAACATTTTCCGGGTGTATCAACAATGAACGCACACACTCTAGCCTTAAACACAATCACGGACGCAAGACGCAGATTCAAGTTAGGGACGCAAGAAATGGCTCGGATTTAAACCAAATAGCAGAGAAGCGTTTTCGGAAGCAGAAGTATGAAAGGTCAAAAATTTGACAGTAGAGATTCAATAAATACAATTCAATACAATACCAAATTCTCGAAGTTTATTCTGTCTTTAAATTCTCTTAGTTTAGCTGTTTACAGTAATTTAATAAAATATTAAATATTATTTAATTTTTTTATTTTTAATAATAATAAATAAATAATAATAATAATAAAAAAAGCAACAGAAAAATACAAAAAGAATGAAATGTCAACAAACACAAACAACGAAGAAGAACGAGAACGCTTTTGCATCCCTCAAAATTAGAATTAGCTCGGATGCGGGATGCAACGTGCGGCAGCAAAATAGGGCAGCAAAATAGGGAAGCAAAATGGAAAGCAAACTTTTTCTTGATCTCCATAAGAGCCCGTGTAATTTTGACAGTTAAAAAATGAATCTGCGTCCTGCGTCCGTGATTGTGTTTAAGGCATCTCTGGCCTCACCTTTGAGGCATTTCTGTAGACGTTGACTGTTTTCTAAAGCAGAGTACCCATATGCGGCTGTAGTTTGCGTGTATGCTGTTGAAAACATTGGCCAGTCCTCTGGCTGGCCAGAAAACTCCGGCAAATCCTGGAGTTTTCGTGGCGCCATTGCTGAAACCGGAACTGGCGCTGGACAGTTGTTGCCTGAACGACATGGCAAAAAATCTAATATTTGATTCGACATGCACGAACCACTTGCAAACTGTTCTGTGCTTGGTTGTTGTCTTTGGTACACCGTTGTGTCGTTGGGAACAGCTTGCGAGTTTAAAGTCGGCAAAAAGGGACTGGTGCATGAAGTTGCTAAATTCGGTGGCTGGGCTAAAGATGAGGACACGAACGTGGCGATGGCTAAAGGCGACGTAATTGCGAATGACGGGGTGAGCGAGGTAACGGCTAACGGTACTCTGTTCTCTGCTATCGAACTGATCGGCAAAGTCGACGCGGCTGTTGTGGCTGATAATGCTCGAACCTCCACCTCATGTTTCAATGCATTATACCGGAGCTCACTGTCCTGTAACTTCATTTTTGTCCTTCCCAACTCATTCTCCAAAGCAATCAGTTTTTTCTGTACTTGTTGCAGAATAGCGGTTTGGCTGTCTGTTGCGCTGGCAGAGACGCTGGCTGAAACCGGTTCGTTGAGCGCGGAGCACGTTATACTTACTGCGGCGACCGTTTTAGAAATTGACGATTCCTGGTTGCTGGCTGCAACTGTCGCATTTGACGTTCCACTATCCATGGCGTTGATGCGGGGGCTTCTTCTCGGCGGTGTGCGACTCAACATAATCCACACAGATTATCGGCTTTAATCGCTGGCTGCGACAAGAGAATTAGCCTCACACTCGAACCGTGCAAATGCGAACAAAGATGTTTGATACAAAGAGGATGCGTTTTTAATTATTGAAATAAACACAACAACATCAACATTTGTCTAGAAAATGGAAATTAATAAACTACAATTAATATGTTACCGAAGTGCCTTACCGCAGTTTGCTCCTCACGGCGGTATCAAACGAAATGACCGAATGAATTGAGCTGAACAAATTTCGCACTGAACAAATTTCGCAAACCAACGAAATGACGATTAAAGAGCGAATGAGAGGAGGAGAGCAAACTGCGGCAGGGCTGAACACTTCACTAAAATTAAGATGGGCGTTCTTCTACAATATATATACATATAAATATCTAATATATATACCCTTCATTGCTCCGGAAAACTGTATAAGAATTTTTCGATTTCTGGTTAACAGTCCCCAAAAATAACGGCAGCACCAAAGTATATAAAAGCAAAATATAAAAGCTCTGGTTTTTGTTGCTGACCGTCTTCGCAAGCGTCACTTGTTGCGAATCTCTCAAATTTTTGTCCAATTTTTACCGCTTGACTTCATATCAAGCCTCGCGCTCTCACAAAGAAAGTGAAAAGAACAGACTTTAATACACTTTCGCTTTCTTGGTTTGCGCTCTCTTTGTCTATGTAAAAGCGAGTTACTTGTACGTGCAAATCGAAAAACCACCACCTTTTGCTGGTTGGTATTCGCCGGCACATTTTTTCGCTCGCGCTCTTCTGCTTGCGCATCGGTACAGACGCAGCCGGCTTGACTTTTCGCTGCTTGTGTGCTCATACACACGCGCTGTCGGGTGCACACAGAGAGAAGAACCAGGTTTTTCTGTTTGCAATCTCAGAAGTGTTAAAGCAGCGTGGGTTTGGGATTTCTGCAGTGACCCTGCAGTAAATACGCAAAGCTGTCTACCCAGTACGCAAACTAGTAGCGGTAACTAGTGAATTTTTAACTAGTTGCCAGTACTTTCGAGATAACGGGTACGCCAGTACTTTAGAGATGTTAAAATTCGGCAGCAAGCCCCTCGATACAGAAGCAACAGCGCAGCTAATCTGATGTAAGTAATATTCTTGCTGCACTCGGCGCTACAAGGGATTGACACAGTGGGACGCCATAATTGTCTTTTTGTGTTCCAGCAAACTCCCGGAAACAACGCTTTCCCTTTGGGAGCAATCCCTTATCAACAAAACCGAGATTCCAAAATGGGCACATCTGGGTACCTTTTTGTCTCATCTTTTCCAGACCCTTGAAACTGTTCGAGACATTAAATGCACCGTTGCCGCTAAATCCAAGCAAGCCCAACTCCAACTCACTCGTCACCAGCCTCTAAACGCGTCAACACTTTTCAATTGAAAGTGTCCAAAATAATTGCCCTCTGCTCTGTCAGAAGCAACATAATTTGTGGTCTTGCTTTCAGTTTCTGAGCATGCCCCTTCCACAGCGGCTGAATTTCGTTCAGAATAATCGTCTGTGCAGCAACTGCATGGCCAGATCTCACTCCGTGAAAAACTGTACGAGCAGATTCAATTGCCTCAAATGCAACGGCAGGCACCATACCCTCTTTAATCGTGAGCATGCTTCATCCCCATCGAATGCTGCACCAGATTCGACCCCTCGCGTCTCACAGCAAGAGCGGCGATATGATAACGCTCCGCGTACTCGTGCCCCTGCATATTCGAATTTTATACCAGGTTCACCCATCATGCTTCTCAGCAAGAAAGGCCGCATTCTTCGATGCGACCACGCTCGAATATACAGTCCACTTCTTCCCCCACACAGCAGCGAAATCAATCTGCTATGATAACAATACGTCACCAGGGTACATGTTATATCGCTCGCGCCTTAATTGACCCTGGATCCGAAGTATCGTTCATTTCCGAACGTATACAAAAGCTTTTAAAGCTCCCAGGGCGGCCAATTATGGCTATAGTTTCAGGTCTCAACGATACTGTTTCCGCAAAAATATCAAGATCGAGCGATTTTCTTCTCAAGACATCGAGCTCGCAGATGTCAAGTTCTCCAAAAGCGAGCAGGTCGACGTCCTCATCGGAGCCTATTTATACCCAGCAATCCTGCTGGACGGCATCCGCCGCCAAGTGCTGGGCTCAAGCATGGATCAGCAAACCCTGTTCGGTTGGATCCTAACCGGCCCGGTTCACACCATGCAATCTGCTACTGCACCCATAAAAGTGGCTTACTTCAACGAAGTCACCTTCGAACGTTTTTGGGAGGTGGAAGAACTTCTCAAACTTAGATTGCGAGATTATTGAAAAGTTTTGCGAAGAAAATTTCGTTAAAACAACGCGAAGACGCGATGACGGCCGCTACATTAGACGCGATGATGGCCGCTACATATCACTGCCTTTTAATGTGGGCTTTCCAGAGACGCTCCACTTATACTACGTTTACATCGACCTCGAATGAGAATATTGAATCAGTCATTCGCAAACCGTTTACATCGCCTTTCTCATTCGTTTTGGCAAAACTATCAGCTGTTCTGAAAAATCTATTGAAAACAATTTACAACATAGTCAAATAATTTATTGATTGCGAAAAATGGAAGAATTAACAAAAACAGCATTATTAATTTCAAGTATGCAAACAGAAAGTCTTGCAACAATTTGTAACGCCGATTTTATACATTTGTATCTATTTAAATTGGAACTCACTATTCATTATAGATAACGTTTCTTTTATGTTAATGTGGGTTGTCCCCACACTTGTAAAACGTGTAAAACAGCTGATTGCAATTATTTGCGTTCAATTTCCACTGTTTCTGTTTTGGGATTTTTTTGATCCCAGCTATAGGATGTTTGAAAATCTTTGTTTTGTTCTCATTCGATTCTCATTCAAAACGAATGAGATGGATTCGCATTTGTCAACTCGTATGGACATTATTCTCATTCGGCTTCTCATTCGCGAAATCTGACGCGAATGAGTCATTCGAGGTCGATGTAAAGGTAGTATTAGGGGCCTCGAGACACATTGCACTCAAACAATATACACGGCTGGAAGCACGATTAGGCAAGAATGAAAACTTCAAACACCAGTATGACACGGTGGCAAATGAGTATGTCGATGTAGGCCACATGAGAGTAGTCAGGCCCCCTGAGGCTCAAGCGCCTATAAATCACTACTATTTACCCCACCATGCTGTCATCAAACCCGAAAGCACCTCAACAAAGGTCAGAGTCGTCTTCAACGCGTCCAGTCCAACCACAAGTGGACTAAGTCTAAATGATGTAATTCACGCAGGCCCCGTGCTACTTTGTCCTCCTCCTTTTCTGATTTTAACTTCTTGTCTGATTAGTATGATTACTTTATATGATTGCAAGCGGTGATGTCAAAGAAATAATTGTTGTTTTGAAATTATCAATATTTTTCTGAAGGGCCGAGCTTCTTCGGCCTTATAAATATACTTTATGACCTTTCTGTATTTTTTGTGGTATTCTATGATTAGCTGTATGACGCGTGTATACGAAACAGAAGGTATAGATGCCTTTTCATAAATACTGATAATCTTTTTCGCTACCCTTTCAGCAATAACAGAAAAAAAGGTTCTATGTTTCCGCCTGAATCGATACCCAAACTACGTCTTTTATGAGCACAGCATCTGATTACGTTCCCATAAGTGGGGAGTTGAGTGTGCTCTAAATATTTCGATTGCCAAAAAGGGGACAGATAAAAGTCTGGCGAAGAGAAAATTTCGATTGAGCCATACTTCTCACCGATTACATAATCGTAAATACTTCTGTGGTGACAAACAGTGGAAAGAGCTGACCGATGGAATACGTGAAAGTAGGAGGAGCACTCAACCCAAACAGTCACTGTAGTTGAACTTTTCCATATTTTAAAGTGCCAATAAGCCTATTCGTTTCGTTCCGTTGTCGTTACGAAACTAGCTATGAGTATTGCTCTACTTTATTACGTAACAAATATGGTCCTAGGTAAATGAAGGTAAAATCCACCAACGGAAGAAATTGAACTCTTGTGAGTTTTGCTATTAAAATTTCCAAAATATATATATATATATATGAGCTTTACTGGGTGCTCCTAATAAAAAGTGGTTGGGTGTTAGCGGCTCCTCTTGTTCCCGCGATATTGGAAAATGTCGTTATACAATACAATATACAATATAAATGTCGTTATATAATACAATATATATATATATATATATATACATATATATATACATATATATATATATACATATATATATACATATATATATATATATATATATATATATATATATATATATATATATATATATATATATATATATATATATATATATATATATATATATATATATATATATATATATATATATATATATATATATATATATATATATATATATATATATATATATATATATATATATATATATATATATATATATATATATATATATATATGGAAATTAATAAACTACAATTAATATGCTACCGAAGTGCCTTACCGCAGTTTGGTCCTCTCGGCGGTATCAAACGAAATGACCGAATGAATTGAGCTGAACAAATTTCGCACTGAACAAATTTCGCAAACCAACGAAATGACGATTAACGAGCGAATGAGAGGAGGAGAGCAAACTGCGGCAGGGCTGAACACTTCACTAAAATTAAGATGGGCGTTCTTCTACACCCCCGCCCCTGTGAATCGACTGGTTCGAATCACTATTATCCACGTCTAGAACGGCCAGCTTAGATGCAGGACGGCGTAGGATTCAATTTTTCGTCTGCACATCTGCACTCCTGACGACTGCATAGGCTCCAGGGTAGACTCGTAGTATTCTTCCGCGACTCCACTGAGTTCTCGGCATATTCTGGTCGCATATAAACACCATGTCGTCCTCCTTTAGCGGTGTGGTTGGCTTGCACCACTTGACGCGAAGCGTCAGCGTGGGTAAATATTCCACGACCCAGCGCCACCAAAATGCGGTCCTCAATTGACGAGCACTACGCCATTGCTTCCGCAGAACTCTCACTTCTTCTGCTTCACCCTTTCCTGGCGTCTGAGCTTTACTGGGTGCTCCTAATAAAAAGTGGTTGGGTGTTAGCGGCTCCTCTTGTTCCGGCGATATTGGAAAATGTCTGCTGACAACTCGGCGACTGTGAGGCAAGCGGTTTCCCTCTCGTTGTGCAGCTTTCGGCATCGGTTGACGAACCGTACGACCCATGCAATAGCTCGACGAAGCCTTCTAAACGACGAAAAACGGTCAAATCGTATCACATTACAACTTACGGCCAATAACGAAAAGTTGCTACGCAGCTCTTCTTCCTGCCCTTCACTGCATTCATTGACATCGACTATCTGAGACGGCCAGAACTCCTCGCCCTTTCGCATAAATTCGGCACCTTTTAGCCATCGTGATGAAGGTTCGAGTACCACACGCTGTTTCGCCCGGGTCGCCTCATCAGCAATATTCGCAGTGGTAGGTATCCATCTCCATTCGGACACCTCTGTCGTAGCAAGCATTTCCGCTATCCTATGAGTTACGAAAGGTTTATACCGCCGGTGCTTTGAAGCGATCCACTTAAGAACTGTCTTGGAGTCGCTCCAAAATATACGACGCGTAACTCTGAGGTTATGTTCTTCAAGCACCGATTGCATTAGGCGGACTCCTAGGACTGCAGCTTGCAACTCAAGGCGAGGCACTGTCATCATCTTCAAAGGCGCGCACCTTGTTTTTGCACACACGAATGCAACTTCTACGTTTCCGTCTTCATTTACGGATCTCCAATATGAGACTGCGGCGAACGCTTCTTCGCTAGCGTCTACGAACGTGTGCAATTGAAGTTCCTTCGGCGATCCTTTGCTGAAATAGTGTCGAGGAATCTGTAGGTTAACCACCCAGGCAGCACATATATGGTCTGGGAGAGGCTGATCCCATCCTACGTCGTGTCTCCATGTTTCGGGCATAATCAACTTCGTGACAATCGTAAAGTTGCCTAAAATCCTAAAGGGTCGAAAACCGACATCGCGATGCTCAGCAGTTGCCTCTTTGTCGGGCGTTTTTCCCCTGAAATTACGGCGGCGTCAGTGTTATGAAATTCCAACGTGTATCGAAAGGCATCACTGCAAGGCTGCCAAAACATCCCCAATATTCCCTCCGTCAACAAGCCATTTTCGTAAAGGTCTTCTAGTTGCGCAGGGCTGCCTTCTAAAACTTCGACGACCTCAGGCAAATTAGAGCGGAAGTTGCGCAACTCAAACCCTGCGTTGCTGTGTATTAAGCGCACTTGTCTGGCTATATCAACGGCGCGACCCACGGAATCAAAGCTATCGACGAAGTCGTCGACATAGTGGTGCTGCAATATGGCTTCGATGGCTCGTGGATCATACTCGCGATGTGCTTCTGCGTTTACTGTTTTGACGTGTTGGGCCACGCAGGGTGAGCAAGCAGCTCCAAAGGTCATCACATTCATCTCATACACATCTATTGGACGTGTTGAGTCGCCGTCCCGCCACAAAAACCTCTGGGAACATCGATCTTCCGGACGCACCAGCACTTGGTGGAACATTTCCTTTATATCGGCGCAGACAGCTACAGCGCCGACTCGAAAATTGAAAAGAACTGACGGCATCGATTGATATTTTGCTCGGTCCCTTCAGCAGGTGCGAATTCAAGGACACTCCATCAACTTTGGCAGCAGCATCGAAAACTAGCCGTAACTTTCCAGGCTTGTTGGCATTGACGACTCCAAAATGGGGCAGATACCACGTCCTTGGTGTTTGGACAGCAGCTTCGCTTGGTTGCAGCTTGCTCGCGTACCCTTTGTCTACATAAGCGCTCAAGATCGCTTTGTAAGCAGCCGCAAACTGCTCGTTTTTTTTCATCTTACGTTCGATGCCCAAAAGTCGGTTCTTTGCCATCGGGTAGCTATCCGGCAATTGTACTCTTTCCGACGCCCAAAGTAGTCCACACTGGTATATTGCGCCTATCTTCGTGGTTGTCTGTTGGAGTATTCTCCGAGCTCGCACATCTGCTTTGCTTTCGACGACTGGTGATGGCCTCACCCCGAAGCTCTCTGACTCAAAATATTCAGACACTAAATCATGTAGATTATACTCACTCTCGCTGCTCGCGGTTATCTTCAGGCACAAAGGTGACGAAGCAGCTCCCTTACTTGGACCGAACACAACCCAACCCAATTCCGTTCTGCTAGCGTATGGACCGCCTTTATGTAGAGTAATGGTTTCGGAGGATAACCCCAAATGGCAATGATCTAAGCCTATCAAGAGTTTTGGCTTCACCTTTGCATAAGGCTGCGCCGGCAACGTTTTATATAACTCGGCATCGTAACAGCTGCTGTCGAAGCTCTGAACCGGCAAACTCAGGTTCGAGACGGCGTACACATTATTTAACTTGTGCCTTTTCTTGAGACCTGTGCCACTTACAAATAAGTCCACAACGGTTGAAGGTTCTCGAACAGCCCGTCCTCCAATACACTGTACATTTAAAGGGCACCATCGGCCTTGAAGTCCCAATTCTTCCAGCACACTGTCGTCCAACATTGTAATCGTGGACCCTTCATCCAACAGCGCGTAAACATCAATGTGTGTATTTGGGCCATACAGTGTAACCGGTAGCACTCGTAGCAATGAATTGCTTTCTTCAGACCCGTTGGCTGCGCAGCTAAAAATGGCTCCCTCGGCATTGCCTATATTATTTTGAGGTGCGCATGGTGTCGGCTCATTTTGTTGTTGCTGTGACACGCTCGGCTTAGGTACGCTCGCCTCTGGTGGAAGTGCACGCGGCATAGGTGCTCTTCCTTGTTGTTGAGTTTGAGATGCACACGGCTGGGGTGCATTTCTGGTAGCTTGACGCCGCTGTTCGTGCAACAAGTGGTGGTGTCGACGCTGGCATCCATCTACAGAACATGGTTTCCTACGCCGGCAGCTTCGCATGGAGTGCACGTAGTGTAGGCATGCAAAATATAAGCGGTTTCGTTTCACTAACACCCATCTTTCGTTGACATCGCATTCCTCTAACTTCTGGCATTTAGCGACATCATGCTTGCCGTCGCAAATTGGGCAACTATTTTTATGTAGATACTGACCTTCAGCTGCATGCAAAACGACCCTTCGCTTCTGTTCCGACGTACAATTGTGCCCAATCCCTTGCACTGCGGATACCAAGCTATCTACTTCACTAAGCCAGCTGCTTAAATCGGATATTGTTGGATACGGTCGTATCGATGCAGCAAATCTTGCCCATTCCATTCGACTGCCCATTGGGAGCTTAGCTATCAATTCGTCCAATAAAGTGGGATTGGACAGGTGCTGTTGCCCGTCCACTGATCGCAGAAATGCGGCCAGGTTCGCAACCTTGGCGGCAAATGGAATTAGCTTATCGATCGCTGCCTCAGAAATGGACGGAATTTCTTTTATTTATCGTAACTGGCTGCGTATCAACTGTTCGGGGTGCCCGAACCGGAACTTCAACTGTTCCATCACTGTTTGAACATTTTCCGGGTGTATCAACAATGAACGCACACACTCTAGCCTTAAACACAATCACGGACGCAAGACGCAGATTCAAGTTAGGGACGCAAGAAATGGCTCGGATTTAAACCAAATAGCAGAGAAGCGTTTTCGGAAGCAGAAGTATGAAAGGTCAAAAATTTGACAGTAGAGATTCAATAAATACAATTCAATACAATACCAAATTCTCGAAGTTTATTCTGTCTTTAAATTCTCTTAGTTTAGCTGTTTACAGTAATTTAATAAAATATTAAATATTATTTAATTTTTTTATTTTTAATAATAATAAATAAATAATAATAATAATAAAAAAAGCAACAGAAAAATACAAAAAGAATGAAATGTCAACAAACACAAACAACGAAGAAGAACGAGAACGCTTTTGCATCCCTCAAAATTAGAATTAGCTCGGATGCGGGATGCAACGTGCGGCAGCAAAATAGGGCAGCAAAATAGGGAAGCAAAATGGAAAGCAAACTTTTTCTTGATCTCCATAAGAGCCCGTGTAATTTTGACAGTTAAAAAATGAATCTGCGTCCTGCGTCCGTGATTGTGTTTAAGGCATCTCTGGCCTCACCTTTGAGGCATTTCTGTAGACGTTGACTGTTTTCTAAAGCAGAGTACCCATATGCGGCTGTAGTTTGCGTGTATGCTGTTGAAAACATTGGCCAGTCCTCTGGCTGGCCAGAAAACTCCGGCAAATCCTGGAGTTTTCGTGGCGCCATTGCTGAAACCGGAACTGGCGCTGGACAGTTGTTGCCTGAACGACATGGCAAAAAATCTAATATTTGATTCGACATGCACGAACCACTTGCAAACTGTTCTGTGCTTGGTTGTTGTCTTTGGTACACCGTTGTGTCGTTGGGAACAGCTTGCGAGTTTAAAGTCGGCAAAAAGGGACTGGTGCATGAAGTTGCTAAATTCGGTGGCTGGGCTAAAGATGAGGACACGAACGTGGCGATGGCTAAAGGCGACGTAATTGCGAATGACGGGGTGAGCGAGGTAACGGCTAACGGTACTCTGTTCTCTGCTATCGAACTGATCGGCAAAGTCGACGCGGCTGTTGTGGCTGATAATGCTCGAACCTCCACCTCATGTTTCAATGCATTATACCGGAGCTCACTGTCCTGTAACTTCATTTTTGTCCTTCCCAACTCATTCTCCAAAGCAATCAGTTTTTTCTGTACTTGTTGCAGAATAGCGGTTTGGCTGTCTGTTGCGCTGGCAGAGACGCTGGCTGAAACCGGTTCGTTGAGCGCGGAGCACGTTATACTTACTGCGGCGACCGTTTTAGAAATTGACGATTCCTGGTTGCTGGCTGCAACTGTCGCATTTGACGTTCCACTATCCATGGCGTTGATGCGGGGGCTTCTTCTCGGCGGTGTGCGACTCAACATAATCCACACAGATTATCGGCTTTAATCGCTGGCTGCGACAAGAGAATTAGCCTCACACTCGAACCGTGCAAATGCGAACAAAGATGTTTGATACAAAGAGGATGCGTTTTTAATTATTGAAATAAACACAACAACATCAACATTTGTCTAGAAAATGGAAATTAATAAACTACAATTAATATGTTACCGAAGTGCCTTACCGCAGTTTGCTCCTCTCGGCGGTATCAAACGAAATGACCGAATGAATTGAGCTGAACAAATTTCGCACTGAACAAATTTCGCAAACCAACGAAATGACGATTAAAGAGCGAATGAGAGGAGGAGAGCAAACTGCGGCAGGGCTGAACACTTCACTAAAATTAAGATGGGCGTTCTTCTACAATATATATACATATAAATATCTAATATATATACCCTTCATTGCTCCGGAAAACTGTATAAGAATTTTTCGATTTCTGGTTAACAGTCCCCAAAAATAACGGCAGCACCAAAGTATATAAAAGCAAAATATAAAAGCTCTGGTTTTTGTTGCTGACCGTCTTCGCAAGCGTCACTTGTTGCGAATCTCTCAAATTTTTGTCCAATTTTTACCGCTTGACTTCATATCAAGCCTCGCGCTCTCACAAAGAAAGTGAAAAGAACAGACTTTAATACACTTTCGCTTTCTTGGTTTGCGCTCTCTTTGTCTATGTAAAAGCGAGTTACTTGTACGTGCAAATCGAAAAACCACCACCTTTTGCTGGTTGGTATTCGCCGGCACATTTTTTCGCTCGCGCTCTTCTGCTTGCGCATCGGTACAGACGCAGCCGGCTTGACTTTTCGCTGCTTGTGTGCTCATACACACGCGCTGTCGGGTGCACACAGAGAGAAGAACCAGGTTTTTCTGTTTGCAATCTCAGAAGTGTTAAAGCTGCGTGGGTTTGGGATTTCTGCAGTGACCCTGCAGTAAATACGCAAAGCTGTCTACCCAGTACGCAAACTAGTAGCGGTAACTAGTGAATTTTTAACTAGTTGCCAGTACTTTCGAGATAACGGGTACGCCAGTACTTTAGAGATGTTAAAATTCGGCAGCAAGCCCCTCGATACAGAAGCAACAGCGCAGCTAATCTGATGTAAGTAATATTCTTGCTGCACTCGGCGCTACAAGGGATTGACACAGTGGGACGCCATAATTGTCTTTTTGTGTTCCAGCAAACTCCCGGAAACAACGCTTTCCCTTTGGGAGCAATCCCTTATCAACAAAACCGAGATTCCAAAATGGGCACATCTGGGTACCTTTTTGTCTCATCTTTTCCAGACCCTTGAAACTGTTCGAGACATTAAATGCACCGTTGCCGCTAAATCCAAGCAAGCCCAACCCCCAACTCCAACTCACTCGTCACCAGCCTCTAAACGCGTCAACACTTTTCAATTGAAAGTGTCCAAAATAATTGCCCTCTGCTCTGTCAGAAGCAACATAATTTGTGGTCTTGCTTTCAGTTTCTGAGCATGCCCCTTCCACAGCGGCTGAATTTCGTTCAGAATAATCGTCTGTGCAGCAACTGCATGGCCAGATCTCACTCCGTGAAAAACTGTACGAGCAGATTCAATTGCCTCAAATGCAACGGCAGGCACCATACCCTCTTTAATCGTGAGCATGCTTCATCCCCATCGAATGCTGCACCAGATTCGACCCCTCGCGTCTCACAGCAAGAGCGGCGGTATGATAACGCTCCGCGTACTCGTGCCCCTGCATATTCGAATTTTATACCAGGTTCACCCATCATGCTTCTCAGCAAGAAAGGCCGCATTCTTCGATGCGACCACGCTCGAATATACAGTCCACTTCTTCCCCCACACAGCAGCGAAATCAATCTGCTATGATAACAATACGTCACCAGGGTACATGTTATATCGCTCGCGCCTTAATTGACCCTGGATCCGAAGTATCGTTCATTTCCGAACGTATACAAAAGCTTTTAAAGCTCCCAGGGCGGCCAATTATGGCCGCTGTTCGGGGTGCCCGAACCGGAACTTCAACTGTTCCA
This sequence comes from Sicus ferrugineus, assembly GCA_922984085.1. Lineage (NCBI taxonomy): Eukaryota > Metazoa > Arthropoda > Insecta > Diptera > Conopidae > Sicus > Sicus ferrugineus. The sequence continues at coordinate 52,424,380 of OV277348.1, forward strand.
TCACTGTTTGAACATTTTCCGGGTGTATCAACAATGAACGCACACACTCTAGCCTTAAACACAATCACGGACGCAAGACGCAGATTCAAGTTAGGGACGCAAGAAATGGCTCGGATTTAAACCAAATAGCAGAGAAGCGTTTTCGGAAGCAGAAGTATGAAAGGTCAAAAATTTGACAGTAGAGATTCAATAAATACAATTCAATACAATACCAAATTCTCGAAGTTTATTCTGTCTTTAAATTCTCTTAGTTTAGCTGTTTACAGTAATTTAATAAAATATTAAATATTATTTAATTTTTTTATTTTTAATAATAATAAATAAATAATAATAATAATAAAAAAAGCAACAGAAAAATACAAAAAGAATGAAATGTCAACAAACACAAACAACGAAGAAGAACGAGAACGCTTTTGCATCCCTCAAAATTAGAATTAGCTCGGATGCGGGATGCAACGTGCGGCAGCAAAATAGGGCAGCAAAATAGGGAAGCAAAATGGAAAGCAAACTTTTTCTTGATCTCCATAAGAGCCCGTGTAATTTTGACAGTTAAAAAATGAATCTGCGTCCTGCGTCCGTGATTGTGTTTAAGGCATCTCTGGCCTCACCTTTGAGGCATTTCTGTAGACGTTGACTGTTTTCTAAAGCAGAGTACCCATATGCGGCTGTAGTTTGCGTGTATGCTGTTGAAAACATTGGCCAGTCCTCTGGCTGGCCAGAAAACTCCGGCAAATCCTGGAGTTTTCGTGGCGCCATTGCTGAAACCGGAACTGGCGCTGGACAGTTGTTGCCTGAACGACATGGCAAAAAATCTAATATTTGATTCGACATGCACGAACCACTTGCAAACTGTTCTGTGCTTGGTTGTTGTCTTTGGTACACCGTTGTGTCGTTGGGAACAGCTTGCGAGTTTAAAGTCGGCAAAAAGGGACTGGTGCATGAAGTTGCTAAATTCGGTGGCTGGGCTAAAGATGAGGACACGAACGTGGCGATGGCTAAAGGCGACGTAATTGCGAATGACGGGGTGAGCGAGGTAACGGCTAACGGTACTCTGTTCTCTGCTATCGAACTGATCGGCAAAGTCGACGCGGCTGTTGTGGCTGATAATGCTCGAACCTCCACCTCATGTTTCAATGCATTATACCGGAGCTCACTGTCCTGTAACTTCATTTTTGTCCTTCCCAACTCATTCTCCAAAGCAATCAGTTTTTTCTGTACTTGTTGCAGAATAGCGGTTTGGCTGTCTGTTGCGCTGGCAGAGACGCTGGCTGAAACCGGTTCGTTGAGCGCGGAGCACGTTATACTTACTGCGGCGACCGTTTTAGAAATTGACGATTCCTGGTTGCTGGCTGCAACTGTCGCATTTGACGTTCCACTATCCATGGCGTTGATGCGGGGGCTTCTTCTCGGCGGTGTGCGACTCAACATAATCCACACAGATTATCGGCTTTAATCGCTGGCTGCGACAAGAGAATTAGCCTCACACTCGAACCGTGCAAATGCGAACAAAGATGTTTGATACAAAGAGGATGCGTTTTTAATTATTGAAATAAACACAACAACATCAACATTTGTCTAGAAAATGGAAATTAATAAACTACAATTAATATGTTACCGAAGTGCCTTACCGCAGTTTGCTCCTCTCGGCGGTATCAAACGAAATGACCGAATGAATTGAGCTGAACAAATTTCGCACTGAACAAATTTCGCAAACCAACGAAATGACGATTAAAGAGCGAATGAGAGGAGGAGAGCAAACTGCGGCAGGGCTGAACACTTCACTAAAATTAAGATGGGCGTTCTTCTACAATATATATACATATAAATATCTAATATATATACCCTTCATTGCTCCGGAAAACTGTATAAGAATTTTTCGATTTCTGGTTAACAGTCCCCAAAAATAACGGCAGCACCAAAGTATATAAAAGCAAAATATAAAAGCTCTGGTTTTTGTTGCTGACCGTCTTCGCAAGCGTCACTTGTTGCGAATCTCTCAAATTTTTGTCCAATTTTTACCGCTTGACTTCATATCAAGCCTCGCGCTCTCACAAAGAAAGTGAAAAGAACAGACTTTAATACACTTTCGCTTTCTTGGTTTGCGCTCTCTTTGTCTATGTAAAAGCGAGTTACTTGTACGTGCAAATCGAAAAACCACCACCTTTTGCTGGTTGGTATTCGCCGGCACATTTTTTCGCTCGCGCTCTTCTGCTTGCGCATCGGTACAGACGCAGCCGGCTTGACTTTTCGCTGCTTGTGTGCTCATACACACGCGCTGTCGGGTGCACACAGAGAGAAGAACCAGGTTTTTCTGTTTGCAATCTCAGAAGTGTTAAAGCAGCGTGGGTTTGGGATTTCTGCAGTGACCCTGCAGTAAATACGCAAAGCTGTCTACCCAGTATGCAAACTAGTAGCGGTAACTAGTGAATTTTTAACTAGTTGCCAGTACTTTCGAGATAACGGGTACGCCAGTACTTTAGAGATGTTAAAATTCGGCAGCAAGCCCCTCGATACAGAAGCAACAGCGCAGCTAATCTGATGTAAGTAATATTCTTGCTGCACTCGGCGCTACAAGGGATTGACACAGTGGGACGCCATAATTGTCTTTTTGTGTTCCAGCAAACTCCCGGAAACAACGCTTTCCCTTTGGGAGCAATCCCTTATCAACAAAACCGAGATTCCAAAATGGGCACATCTGGGTACCTTTTTGTCTCATCTTTTCCAGACCCTTGAAACTGTTCGAGACATTAAATGCACCGTTGCCGCTAAATCCAAGCAAGCCCAACCCCCAACTCCAACTCACTCGTCACCAGCCTCTAAACGCTCAACACTTTTCAATTGAAAGTGTCCAAAATAATTGCCCTCTGCTCTGTCAGAAGCAACATAATTTGTGGTCTTGCTTTCAGTTTCTGAGCATGCCCCTTCCACAGCGGCTGAATTTCGTTCAGAATAATCGTCTGTGCAGCAACTGCATGGCCAGATCTCACTCCGTGAAAAACTGTACGAGCAGATTCAATTGCCTCAAATGCAACGGCAGGCACCATACCCTCTTTAATCGTGAGCATGCTTCATCCCCATCGAATGCTGCACTAGATTCGACCCCTCGCGTCTCACAGCAAGAGCGGCGGTATGATAACGCTCCGCGTACTCGTGCCCCTGCATATTCGAATTTTATACCAGGTTCACCCATCATGCTTCTCAGCAAGAAAGGCCGCATTCTTCGATGCGACCACGCTCGAATATACAGTCCACTTCTTCCCCCACACAGCAGCGAAATCAATCTGCTATGATAACAATACGTCACCAGGGTACATGTTATATCGCTCGCGCCTTAATTGACCCTGGATCCGAAGTATCGTTCATTTCCGAACGTATACAAAAGCTTTTAAAGCTCCCAGGGCGGCCAATTATGGCCGCTGTTCGGGGTGCCCGAACCGGAACTTCAACTGTTCCATCACTGTTTGAACATTTTCCGGGTGTATCAACAATGAACGCACACACTCTAGCCTTAAACACAATCACGGACGCAAGACGCAGATTCAAGTTAGGGACGCAAGAAATGGCTCGGATTTAAACCAAATAGCAGAGAAGCGTTTTCGGAAGCAGAAGTATGAAAGGTCAAAAATTTGACAGTAGAGATTCAATAAATACAATTCAATACAATACCAAATTCTCGAAGTTTATTCTGTCTTTAAATTCTCTTAGTTTAGCTGTTTACAGTAATTTAATAAAATATTAAATATTATTTAATTTTTTTATTTTTAATAATAATAAATAAATAATAATAATAATAAAAAAAGCAACAGAAAAATACAAAAAGAATGAAATGTCAACAAACACAAACAACGAAGAAGAACGAGAACGCTTTTGCATCCCTCAAAATTAGAATTAGCTCGGATGCGGGATGCAACGTGCGGCAGCAAAATAGGGCAGCAAAATAGGGAAGCAAAATGGAAAGCAAACTTTTTCTTGATCTCCATAAGAGCCCGTGTAATTTTGACAGTTAAAAAATGAATCTGCGTCCTGCGTCCGTGATTGTGTTTAAGGCATCTCTGGCCTCACCTTTGAGGCATTTCTGTAGACGTTGACTGTTTTCTAAAGCAGAGTACCCATATGCGGCTGTAGTTTGCGTGTATGCTGTTGAAAACATTGGCCAGTCCTCTGGCTGGCCAGAAAACTCCGGCAAATCCTGGAGTTTTCGTGGCGCCATTGCTGAAACCGGAACTGGCGCTGGACAGTTGTTGCCTGAACGACATGGCAAAAAATCTAATATTTGATTCGACATGCACGAACCACTTGCAAACTGTTCTGTGCTTGGTTGTTGTCTTTGGTACACCGTTGTGTCGTTGGGAACAGCTTGCGAGTTTAAAGTCGGCAAAAAGGGACTGGTGCATGAAGTTGCTAAATTCGGTGGCTGGGCTAAAGATGAGGACACGAACGTGGCGATGGCTAAAGGCGACGTAATTGCGAATGACGGGGTGAGCGAGGTAACGGCTAACGGTACTCTGTTCTCTGCTATCGAACTGATCGGCAAAGTCGACGCGGCTGTTGTGGCTGATAATGCTCGAACCTCCACCTCATGTTTCAATGCATTATACCGGAGCTCACTGTCCTGTAACTTCATTTTTGTCCTTCCCAACTCATTCTCCAAAGCAATCAGTTTTTTCTGTACTTGTTGCAGAATAGCGGTTTGGCTGTCTGTTGCGCTGGCAGAGACGCTGGCTGAAACCGGTTCGTTGAGCGCGGAGCACGTTATACTTACTGCGGCGACCGTTTTAGAAATTGACGATTCCTGGTTGCTGGCTGCAACTGTCGCATTTGACGTTCCACTATCCATGGCGTTGATGCGGGGGCTTCTTCTCGGCGGTGTGCGACTCAACATAATCCACACAGATTATCGGCTTTAATCGCTGGCTGCGACAAGAGAATTAGCCTCACACTCGAACCGTGCAAATGCGAACAAAGATGTTTGATACAAAGAGGATGCGTTTTTAATTATTGAAATAAACACAACAACATCAACATTTGTCTAGAAAATGGAAATTAATAAACTACAATTAATATGTTACCGAAGTGCCTTACCGCAGTTTGCTCCTCTCGGCGGTATCAAACGAAATGACCGAATGAATTGAGCTGAACAAATTTCGCACTGAACAAATTTCGCAAACCAACGAAATGACGATTAAAGAGCGAATGAGAGGAGGAGAGCAAACTGCGGCAGGGCTGAACACTTCACTAAAATTAAGATGGGCGTTCTTCTACAATATATATACATATAAATATCTAATATATATACCCTTCATTGCTCCGGAAAACTGTATAAGAATTTTTCGATTTCTGGTTAACAGTCCCCAAAAATAACGGCAGCACCAAAGTATATAAAAGCAAAATATAAAAGCTCTGGTTTTTGTTGCTGACCGTCTTCGCAAGCGTCACTTGTTGCGAATCTCTCAAATTTTTGTCCAATTTTTACCGCTTGACTTCATATCAAGCCTCGCGCTCTCACAAAGAAAGTGAAAAGAACAGACTTTAATACACTTTCGCTTTCTTGGTTTGCGCTCTCTTTGTCTATGTAAAAGCGAGTTACTTGTACGTGCAAATCGAAAAACCACCACCTTTTGCTGGTTGGTATTCGCCGGCACATTTTTTCGCTCGCGCTCTTCTGCTTGCGCATCGGTACAGACGCAGCCGGCTTGACTTTTCGCTGCTTGTGTGCTCATACACACGCGCTGTCGGGTGCACACAGAGAGAAGAACCAGGTTTTTCTGTTTGCAATCTCAGAAGTGTTAAAGCAGCGTGGGTTTGGGATTTCTGCAGTGACCCTGCAGTAAATACGCAAAGCTGTCTACCCAGTATGCAAACTAGTAGCGGTAACTAGTGAATTTTTAACTAGTTGCCAGTACTTTCGAGATAACGGGTACGCCAGTACTTTAGAGATGTTAAAATTCGGCAGCAAGCCCCTCGATACAGAAGCAACAGCGCAGCTAATCTGATGTAAGTAATATTCTTGCTGCACTCGGCGCTACAAGGGATTGACACAGTGGGACGCCATAATTGTCTTTTTGTGTTCCAGCAAACTCCCGGAAACAACGCTTTCCCTTTGGGAGCAATCCCTTATCAACAAAACCGAGATTCCAAAATGGGCACATCTGGGTACCTTTTTGTCTCATCTTTTCCAGACCCTTGAAACTGTTCGAGACATTAAATGCACCGTTGCCGCTAAATCCAAGCAAGCCCAACCCCCAACTCCAACTCACTCGTCACCAGCCTCTAAACGCTCAACACTTTTCAATTGAAAGTGTCCAAAATAATTGCCCTCTGCTCTGTCAGAAGCAACATAATTTGTGGTCTTGCTTTCAGTTTCTGAGCATGCCCCTTCCACAGCGGCTGAATTTCGTTCAGAATAATCGTCTGTGCAGCAACTGCATGGCCAGATCTCACTCCGTGAAAAACTGTACGAGCAGATTCAATTGCCTCAAATGCAACGGCAGGCACCATACCCTCTTTAATCGTGAGCATGCTTCATCCCCATCGAATGCTGCACCAGATTCGACCCCTCGCGTCTCACAGCAAGAGCGGCGGTATGATAACGCTCCGCGTACTCGTGCCCCTGCATATTCGAATTTTATACCAGGTTCACCCATCATGCTTCTCAGCAAGAAAGGCCGCATTCTTCGATGCGACCACGCTCGAATATACAGTCCACTTCTTCCCCCACACAGCAGCGAAATCAATCTGCTATGATAACAATACGTCACCAGGGTACATGTTATATCGCTCGCGCCTTAATTGACCCTGGATCCGAAGTATCGTTCATTTCCGAACGTATACAAAAGCTTTTAAAGCTCCCAGGGCGGCCAATTATGGCCGCTGTTCGGGGTGCCCGAACCGGAACTTCAACTGTTCCATCACTGTTTGAACATTTTCCGGGTGTATCAACAATGAACGCACACACTCTAGCCTTAAACACAATCACGGACGCAAGACGCAGATTCAAGTTAGGGACGCAAGAAATGGCTCGGATTTAAACCAAATAGCAGAGAAGCGTTTTCGGAAGCAGAAGTATGAAAGGTCAAAAATTTGACAGTAGAGATTCAATAAATACAATTCAATACAATACCAAATTCTCGAAGTTTATTCTGTCTTTAAATTCTCTTAGTTTAGCTGTTTACAGTAATTTAATAAAATATTAAATATTATTTAATTTTTTTATTTTTAATAATAATAAATAAATAATAATAATAATAAAAAAAGCAACAGAAAAATACAAAAAGAATGAAATGTCAACAAACACAAACAACGAAGAAGAACGAGAACGCTTTTGCATCCCTCAAAATTAGAATTAGCTCGGATGCGGGATGCAACGTGCGGCAGCAAAATAGGGCAGCAAAATAGGGAAGCAAAATGGAAAGCAAACTTTTTCTTGATCTCCATAAGAGCCCGTGTAATTTTGACAGTTAAAAAATGAATCTGCGTCCTGCGTCCGTGATTGTGTTTAAGGCATCTCTGGCCTCACCTTTGAGGCATTTCTGTAGACGTTGACTGTTTTCTAAAGCAGAGTACCCATATGCGGCTGTAGTTTGCGTGTATGCTGTTGAAAACATTGGCCAGTCCTCTGGCTGGCCAGAAAACTCCGGCAAATCCTGGAGTTTTCGTGGCGCCATTGCTGAAACCGGAACTGGCGCTGGACAGTTGTTGCCTGAACGACATGGCAAAAAATCTAATATTTGATTCGACATGCACGAACCACTTGCAAACTGTTCTGTGCTTGGTTGTTGTCTTTGGTACACCGTTGTGTCGTTGGGAACAGCTTGCGAGTTTAAAGTCGGCAAAAAGGGACTGGTGCATGAAGTTGCTAAATTCGGTGGCTGGGCTAAAGATGAGGACACGAACGTGGCGATGGCTAAAGGCGACGTAATTGCGAATGACGGGGTGAGCGAGGTAACGGCTAACGGTACTCTGTTCTCTGCTATCGAACTGATCGGCAAAGTCGACGCGGCTGTTGTGGCTGATAATGCTCGAACCTCCACCTCATGTTTCAATGCATTATACCGGAGCTCACTGTCCTGTAACTTCATTTTTGTCCTTCCCAACTCATTCTCCAAAGCAATCAGTTTTTTCTGTACTTGTTGCAGAATAGCGGTTTGGCTGTCTGTTGCGCTGGCAGAGACGCTGGCTGAAACCGGTTCGTTGAGCGCGGAGCACGTTATACTTACTGCGGCGACCGTTTTAGAAATTGACGATTCCTGGTTGCTGGCTGCAACTGTCGCATTTGACGTTCCACTATCCATGGCGTTGATGCGGGGGCTTCTTCTCGGCGGTGTGCGACTCAACATAATCCACACAGATTATCGGCTTTAATCGCTGGCTGCGACAAGAGAATTAGCCTCACACTCGAACCGTGCAAATGCGAACAAAGATGTTTGATACAAAGAGGATGCGTTTTTAATTATTGAAATAAACACAACAACATCAACATTTGTCTAGAAAATGGAAATTAATAAACTACAATTAATATGTTACCGAAGTGCCTTACCGCAGTTTGCTCCTCTCGGCGGTATCAAACGAAATGACCGAATGAATTGAGCTGAACAAATTTCGCACTGAACAAATTTCGCAAACCAACGAAATGACGATTAACGAGCGAATGAGAGGAGGAGAGCAAACTGCGGCAGGGCTGAACACTTCACTAAAATTAAGATGGGCGTTCTTCTACACCCCCGCCCCTGTGAATCGACTGGTTCGAATCACTATTATCCACGTCTAGAACGGCCAGCTTAGATGCAGGACGGCGTAGGATTCAATTTTTCGTCTGCACATCTGCACTCCTGACGACTGCATAGGCTCCAGGGTAGACTCGTAGTATTCTTCCGCGACTCCACTGAGTTCTCGGCATATTCTGGTCGCATATAAACACCATGTCGTCCTCCTTTAGCGGTGTGGTTGGCTTGCACCACTTGACGCGAAGCGTCAGCGTGGGTAAATATTCCACGACCCAGCGCCACCAAAATGCGGTCCTCAATTGACGAGCACTACGCCATTGCTTCCGCAGAACTCTCACTTCTTCTGCTTCACCCTTTCCTGGCGTCTGAGCTTTACTGGGTGCTCCTAATAAAAAGTGGTTGGGTGTTAGCGGCTCCTCTTGTTCCGGCGATATTGGAAAATGTCTGCTGACAACTCGGCGACTGTGAGGCAAGCGGTTTCCCTCTCGTTGTGCAGCTTTCGGCATCGGTTGACGAACCGTACGACCCATGCAATAGCTCGACGAAGCCTTCTAAACGACGAAAAACGGTCAAATCGTATCACATTACAACTTACGGCCAATAACGAAAAGTTGCTACGCAGCTCTTCTTCCTGCCCTTCACTGCATTCATTGACATCGACTATCTGAGACGGCCAGAACTCCTCGCCCTTTCGCATAAATTCGGCACCTTTTAGCCATCGTGATGAAGGTTCGAGTACCACACGCTGTTTCGCCCGGGTCGCCTCATCAGCAATATTCGCAGTGGTAGGTATCCATCTCCATTCGGACACCTCTGTTGTAGCAAGCATTTCCGCTATCCTATGAGTTACGAAAGGTTTATACCGCCGGTGCTTTGAAGCGATTCACTTAAGAACTGTCTTGGAGTCGCTCCAAAATATACGACGCGTAACTCTGAGGTTATGTTCTTCAAGCACCGATTGCATTAGGCGGACTCCTAGGACTGCAGCTTGCAACTCAAGGCGAGGCACTGTCATCATCTTCAAAGGCGCGCACCTTGTTTTTGCACACACGAATGCAACTTCTACGTTTCCGTCTTCATTTACGGATCTCCAATATGAGACTGCGGCGAACGCTTCTTCGCTAGCGTCTACGAACGTGTGCAATTGAAGTTCCTTCGGCGATCCTTTGCTGAAATAGTGTCGAGGAATCTGTAGGTTAACCACCTTCTGCAAATCTTGACGCCATCTGTCCCAGGCAGCACATATATGGTCTGGGAGAGGCTGATCCCATCCTACGTCGTGTCTCCATGTTTCGCGCATAATCAACTTCGTGACAATCGTAAAGTTGCCTAAAAATCCTAAAGGGTCGAAAACCGACATCGCGATGCTCAGCAGTTGCCTCTTTGTCGGGCGTTTTTCCCCTGAAATTACGGCGGCGTCAGTGTTATGAAATTCCAACGTGTATCGAAAGGCATCACTGCAAGGCTGCCAAAACATCCCCAATATTCCCTCCGTCAACAAGCCATTTTCGTAAAGGTCTTCTAGTTGCGCAGGGCTGCCTTCTAAAACTTCGACGACCTCAGGCAAATTAGAGCGGAAGTTGCGCAACTCAAACCCTGCGTTGCTGTGTATTAAGCGCACTTGTCTGGCTATATCAACGGCGCGACCCACGGAATCAAAGCTATCGACGAAGTCGTCGACATAGTGGTGCTGCAATATGGCTTCGATGGCTCGTGGATCATACTCGCGCTGTGCTTCTGCGTTTACTGTTTTGACGTGTTGGGCCACGCAGGGTGAGCAAGCAGCTCCAAAGGTCATCACATTCATCTCATACACATCTATTGGACGTGTTGAGTCGCCGTCCCGCCACAAAAACCTCTGGGAACATCGATCTTCCGGACGCACCAGCACTTGGTGGAACATTTCCTTTATATCGGCGCAGACAGCTACAGCGCCGACTCGAAAATTGAAAAGAACTGACGGCATCGATTGATATTTTGCTCGGTCCCTTCAGCAGGTGCGAATTCAAGGACACTCCATCAACTTTGGCAGCAGCATCGAAAACTAGCCGTAACTTTCCAGGCTTGTTGGCATTGACGACTCCAAAATGGGGCAGATACCACGTCCTTGGTGTTTGGACAGCAGCTTCGCTTGGTTGCAGCTTGCTCGCGTACCCTTTGTCTACATAAGCGCTCAAGATCGCTTTGTAAGCAGCCGCAAACTGCTCGTTTTTTTTCATCTTACGTTCGATGCCCAAAAGTCGGTTCTTTGCCATCGGGTAGCTATCCGGCAATTGTACTCTTTCCGACGCCCAAAGTAGTCCACACTGGTATATTGCGCCTATCTTCGTGGTTGTCTGTTGGAGTATTCTCCGAGCTCGCACATCTGCTTTGCTTTCGACGACTGGTGATGGCCTCACCCCGAAGCTCTCTGACTCAAAATATTCAGACACTAAATCATGTAGATTATACTCACTCTCGCTGCTCGCGGTTATCTTCAGGCACAAAGGTGACGAAGCAGCTCCCTTACTTGGACCGAACACAACCCAACCCAATTCCGTTCTGCTAGCGTATGGACCTGCTAGCGTATGGATAACCCCAAATGGCAATGATCTAAGCCTATCAAGAGTTTTGGCTTCACCTTTGCATAAGGCTGCGCCGGCAACGTTTTATATAACTCGGCATCGTAACAGCTGCTGTCGAAGCTCTGAACCGGCAAACTCAGGTTCGAGACGGCGTACACATTATTTAACTTGTGCCTTTTCTTGAGACCTGTGCCACTTACAAATAAGTCCACAACGGTTGAAGGTTCTCGAACAGCCCGTCCTCCAATACACTGTACATTTAAAGGGCACCATCGGCCTTGAAGTCCCAATTCTTCCAGCACACTGTCGTCCAACATTGTAATCGTGGACCCTTCATCCAACAGCGCGTAAACATCAATGTGTGTATTTGGGCCATACAGTGTAACCGGTAGCACTCGTAGCAATGAATTGCTTTCTTCAGACCCGTTGGCTGCGCAGCTAAAAATGGCTCCCTCGGCATTGCCTATATTATTTTGAGGTGCGCATGGTGTCGGCTCATTTTGTTGTTGCTGTGACACGCTCGGCTTAGGTACGCTCGCCTCTGGTGGAAGTGCACGCGGCATAGGTGCTCTTCCTTGTTGTTGAGTTTGAGATGCACACGGCTGGGGTGCATTTCTGGTAGCTTGACGCCGCTGTTCGTGCAACAAGTGGTGGTGTCGACGCTGGCATCCATCTACAGAACATGGTTTCCTACGCCGGCAGCTTCGCATGGAGTGCACGTAGTGTAGGCATGCAAAATATAAGCGGTTTCGTTTCACTAACACCCATCTTTCGTTGACATCGCATTCCTCTAACTTCTGGCATTTAGCGACATCATGCTTGCCGTCGCAAATTGGGCAACTATTTTTATGTAGATACTGACCTTCAGCTGCATGCAAAACGACCCTTCGCTTCTGTTCCGACGTACAATTGTGCCCAATCCCTTGCACTGCGGATACCAAGCTATCTACTTCACTAAGCCAGCTGCTTAAATCGGATATTGTTGGATACGGTCGTATCGATGCAGCAAATCTTGCCCATTCCATTCGACTGCCCATTGGGAGCTTAGCTATCAATTCGTCCAATAAAGTGGGATTGGACAGGTGCTGTTGCCCGTCCACTGATCGCAGAAATGCGGCCAGGTTCGCAACCTTGGCGGCAAATGGAATTAGCTTATCGATCGCTGCCTCAGAAATGGACGGAATTTCTTTTATTTATCGTAACTGGCTGCGTATCAACTGTTCGGGGTGCCCGAACCGGAACTTCAACTGTTCCATCACTGTTTGAACATTTTCCGGGTGTATCAACAATGAACGCACACACTCTAGCCTTAAACACAATCACGGACGCAAGACGCAGATTCAAGTTAGGGACGCAAGAAATGGCTCGGATTTAAACCAAATAGCAGAGAAGCGTTTTCGGAAGCAGAAGTATGAAAGGTCAAAAATTTGACAGTAGAGATTCAATAAATACAATTCAATACAATACCAAATTCTCGAAGTTTATTCTGTCTTTAAATTCTCTTAGTTTAGCTGTTTACAGTAATTTAATAAAATATTAAATATTATTTAATTTTTTTATTTTTAATAATAATAAATAAATAATAATAATAATAAAAAAAGCAACAGAAAAATACAAAAAGAATGAAATGTCAACAAACACAAACAACGAAGAAGAACGAGAACGCTTTTGCATCCCTCAAAATTAGAATTAGCTCGGATGCGGGATGCAACGTGCGGCAGCAAAATAGGGCAGCAAAATAGGGAAGCAAAATGGAAAGCAAACTTTTTCTTGATCTCCATAAGAGCCCGTGTAATTTTGACAGTTAAAAAATGAATCTGCGTCCTGCGTCCGTGATTGTGTTTAAGGCATCTCTGGCCTCACCTTTGAGGCATTTCTGTAGACGTTGACTGTTTTCTAAAGCAGAGTACCCATATGCGGCTGTAGTTTGCGTGTATGCTGTTGAAAACATTGGCCAGTCCTCTGGCTGGCCAGAAAACTCCGGCAAATCCTGGAGTTTTCGTGGCACCATTGCTGAAACCGGAACTGGCGCTGGACAGTTGTTGCCTGAACGACATGGCAAAAAATCTAATATTTGATTCGACATGCACGAACCACTTGCAAACTGTTCTGTGCTTGGTTGTTGTCTTTGGTACACCGTTGTGTCGTTGGGAACAGCTTGCGAGTTTAAAGTCGGCAAAAAGGGACTGGTGCATGAAGTTGCTAAATTCGGTGGCTGGGCTAAAGATGAGGACACGAACGTGGCGATGGCTAAAGGCGACGTAATTGCGAATGACGGGGTGAGCGAGGTAACGGCTAACGGTACTCTGTTCTCTGCTATCGAACTGATTGGCAAAGTCGACGCGGCTGTTGTGGCTGATAATGCTCGAACCTCCACCTCATGTTTCAATGCATTATACCGGAGCTCACTGTCCTGTAACTTCATTTTTGTCCTTCCCAACTCATTCTCCAAAGCAATCAGTTTTTTCTGTACTTGTTGCAGAATAGCGGTTTGGCTGTCTGTTGCGCTGGCAGAGACGCTGGCTGAAACCGGTTCGTTGAGCGCGGAGCACGTTATACTTACTGCGGCGACCGTTTTAGAAATTGACGATTCCTGGTTGCTGGCTGCAACTGTCGCATTTGACGTTCCACTATCCATGGCGTTGATGCGGGGGCTTCTTCTCGGCGGTGTGCGACTCAACATAATCCACACAGATTATCGGCTTTAATCGCTGGCTGCGACAAGAGAATTAGCCTCACACTCGAACCGTGCAAATGCGAACAAAGATGTTTGATACAAAGAGGATGCGTTTTTAATTATTGAAATAAACACAACAACATCAACATTTGTCTAGAAAATGGAAATTAATAAACTACAATTAATATGTTACCGAAGTGCCTTACCGCAGTTTGCTCCTCTCGGCGGTATCAAACGAAATGACCGAATGAATTGAGCTGAACAAATTTCGCACTGAACAAATTTCGCAACGAAATGACGATTAAAGAGCGAATGAGAGGAGGAGAGCAAACTGCGGCAGGGCTGAACACTTCACTAAAATTAAGATGGGCGTTCTTCTACAATATATATACATATAAATATCTAATATATATACCCTTCATTGCTCCGGAAAACTGTATAAGAATTTTTCGATTTCTGGTTAACAGTCCCCAAAAATAACGGCAGCACCAAAGTATATAAAAGCAAAATATAAAAGCTCTGGTTTTTGTTGCTGACCGTCTTCGCAAGCGTCACTTGTTGCGAATCTCTCAAATTTTTGTCCAATTTTTACCGCTTGACTTCATATCAAGCCTCGCGCTCTCACAAAGAAAGTGAAAAGAACAGACTTTAATACACTTTCGCTTTCTTGGTTTGCGCTCTCTTTGTCTATGTAAAAGCGAGTTACTTGTACGTGCAAATCGAAAAACCACCACCTTTTGCTGGTTGGTATTCGCCGGCACATTTTTTCGCTCGCGCTCTTCTGCTTGCGCATCGGTACAGACGCAGCCGGCTTGACTTTTCGCTGCTTGTGTGCTCATACACACGCGCTGTCGGGTGCACACAGAGAGAAGAACCAGGTTTTTCTGTTTGCAATCTCAGAAGTGTTAAAGCAGCGTGGGTTTGGGATTTCTGCAGTGACCCTGCAGTAAATACGCAAAGCTGTCTACCCAGTACGCAAACTAGTAGCGGTAACTAGTGAATTTTTAACTAGTTGCCAGTACTTTCGAGATAACGGGTACGCCAGTACTTTAGAGATGTTAAAATTCGGCATCAAGCCCCTCGATACAGAAGCAACAGCGCAGCTAATCTGATGTAAGTAATATTCTTGCTGCACTCGGCGCTACAAGGGATTGACACAGTGGGACGCCATAATTGTCTTTTTGTGTTCCAGCAAACTCCCGGAAACAACGCTTTCCCTTTGGGAGCAATCCCTTATCAACAAAACCGAGATTCCAAAATGGGCACATCTGGGTACCTTTTTGTCTCATCTTTTCCAGACCCTTGAAACTGTTCGAGACATTAAATGCACCGTTGCCGCTAAATCCAAGCAAGCCCAACCCCCAACTCCAACTCACTCGTCACCAGCCTCTAAACGCGTCAACACTTTTCAATTGAAAGTGTCCAAAATAATTGCCCTCTGCTCTGTCAGAAGCAACATAATTTGTGGTCTTGCTTTCAGTTTCTGAGCATGCCCCTTCCACAGCGGCTGAATTTCGTTCAGAATAATCGTCTGTGCAGCAACTGCATGGCCAGATCTCACTCCGTGAAAAACTGTACGAGCAGATTCAATTGCCTCAAATGCAACGGCAGGCACCATACCCTCTTTAATCGTGAGCATGCTTCATCCCCATCGAATGCTGCACCAGATTCGACCCCTCGCGTCTCACAGCAAGAGCGGCGGTATGATAACGCTCCGCGTACTCGTGCCCCTGCATATTCGAATTTTATACCAGGTTCACCCATCATGCTTCTCAGCAAGAAAGGCCGCATTCTTCGATGCGACCACGCTCGAATATACAGTCCACTTCTTCCCCCACACAGCAGCGAAATCAATCTGCTATGATAACAATACGTCACCAGGGTACATGTTATATCGCTCGCGCCTTAATTGACCCTGGATCCGAAGTATCGTTCATTTCCGAACGTATACAAAAGCTTTTAAAGCTCCCAGGGCGGCCAATTATGGCCGCTGTTCGGGGTGCCCGAACCGGAACTTCAACTGTTCCATCACTGTTTGAACATTTTCCGGGTGTATCAACAATGAACGCACACACTCTAGCCTTAAACACAATCACGGACGCAAGACGCAGATTCAAGTTAGGGACGCAAGAAATGGCTCGGATTTAAACCAAATAGCAGAGAAGCGTTTTCGGAAGCAGAAGTATGAAAGGTCAAAAATTTGACAGTAGAGATTCAATAAATACAATTCAATACAATACCAAATTCTCGAAGTTTATTCTGTCTTTAAATTCTCTTAGTTTAGCTGTTTACAGTAATTTAATAAAATATTAAATATTATTTAATTTTTTTATTTTTAATAATAATAAATAAATAATAATAATAATAAAAAAAGCAACAGAAAAATACAAAAAGAATGAAATGTCAACAAACACAAACAACGAAGAAGAACGAGAACGCTTTTGCATCCCTCAAAATTAGAATTAGCTCGGATGCGGGATGCAACGTGCGGCAGCAAAATAGGGCAGCAAAATAGGGAAGCAAAATGGAAAGCAAACTTTTTCTTGATCTCCATAAGAGCCCGTGTAATTTTGACAGTTAAAAAATGAATCTGCGTCCTGCGTCCGTGATTGTGTTTAAGGCATCTCTGGCCTCACCTTTGAGGCATTTCTGTAGACGTTGACTGTTTTCTAAAGCAGAGTACCCATATGCGGCTGTAGTTTGCGTGTATGCTGTTGAAAACATTGGCCTGTCCTCTGGCTGGCCAGAAAACTCCGGCAAATCCTGGAGTTTTCGTGGCGCCATTGCTGAAACCGGAACTGGCGCTGGACAGTTGTTGCCTGAACGACATGACAAAAAATCTAATATTTGATTCGACATGCACGAACCACTTGCAAACTGTTCTGTGCTTGGTTGTTGTCTTTGGTACACCGTTGTGTCGTTGGGAACAGCTTGCGAGTTTAAAGTCGGCAAAAAGGGACTGGTGCATGAAGTTGCTAAATTCGGTGGCTGGGCTAAAGATGAGGACACGAACGTGGCGATGGCTAAAGGCGACGTAATTGCGAATGACGGGGTGAGCGAGGTAACGGCTAACGGTACTCTGTTCTCTGCTATCGAACTGATCGGCAAAGTCGACGCGGCTGTTGTGGCTGATAATGCTCGAACCTCCACCTCATGTTTCAATGCATTATACCGGAGCTCACTGTCCTGTAACTTCATTTTTGTCCTTCCCAACTCATTCTCCAAAGCAATCAGTTTTTTCTGTACTTGTTGCAGAATAGCGGTTTGGCTGTCTGTTGCGCTGGCAGAGACGCTGGCTGAAACCGGTTCGTTGAGCGCGGAGCACGTTATACTTACTGCGGCGACCGTTTTAGAAATTGACGATTCCTGGTTGCTGGCTGCAACTGTCGCATTTGACGTTCCACTATCCATGGCGTTGATGCGGGGGCTTCTTCTCGGCGGTGTGCGACTCAACATAATCCACACAGATTATCGGCTTTAATCGCTGGCTGCGACAAGAGAATTAGCCTCACACTCGAACCGTGCAAATGCGAACAAAGATGTTTGATACAAAGAGGATGCGTTTTTAATTATTGAAATAAACACAACAACATCAACATTTGTCTAGAAAATGGAAATTAATAAACTACAATTAATATGTTACCGAAGTGCCTTACCGCAGTTTGCTCCTCTCGGCGGTATCAAACGAAATGACCGAATGAATTGAGCTGAACAAATTTCGCACTGAACAAATTTCGCAAACCAACGAAATGACGATTAAAGAGCGAATGAGAGGAGGAGAGCAAACTGCGGCAGGGCTGAACACTTCACTAAAATTAAGATGGGCGTTCTTCTACAATATATATACATATAAATATCTAATATATATACCCTTCATTGCTCCGGAAAACTGTATAAGAATTTTTCGATTTCTAGTTAACAGTCCCCAAAAATAACGGCAGCACCAAAGTATATAAAAGCAAAATATAAAAGCTCTGGTTTTTGTTGCTGACCGTCTTCGCAAGCGTCACTTGTTGCGAATCTCTCAAATTTTTGTCTAATTTTTACCGCTTGACTTCATATCAAGCCTCGCGCTCTCACAAAGAAAGTGAAAAGAACAGACTTTAATACACTTTCGCTTTCTTGGTTTGCGCTCTCTTTGTCTATGTAAAAGCGAGTTACTTGTACGTGCAAATCGAAAAACCACCACCTTTTGCTGGTTGGTATTCGCCGGCACATTTTTTCGCTCGCGCTCTTCTGCTTGCGCATCGGTACAGACGCAGCCGGCTTGACTTTTCGCTGCTTGTGTGCTCATACACACGCGCTGTCGGGTGCACACAGAGAGAAGAACCAGGTTTTTCTGTTTGCAATCTCAGAAGTGTTAAAGCAGCGTGGGTTTGGGATTTCTGCAGTGACCCTGCAGTAAATACGCAAAGCTGTCTACCCAGTACGCAAACTAGTAGCGGTAACTAGTGAATTTTTAACTAGTTGCCAGTACTTTCGAGATAACGGGTACGCCAGTACTTTAGAGATGTTAAAATTCGGCAGCAAGCCCCTCGATACAGAAGCAACAGCGCAGCTAATCTGATGTAAGTAATATTCTTGCTGCACTCGGCGCTACAAGGGATTGACACAGTGGGACGCCATAATTGTCTTTTTGTGTTCCAGCAAACTCCCGGAAACAACGCTTTCCCTTTGGGAGCAATCCCTTATCAACAAAACCGAGATTCCAAAATGGGCACATCTGGGTACCTTTTTGTCTCATCTTTTCCAGACCCTTGAAACTGTTCGAGACATTAAATGCACCGTTGCCGCTAAATCCAAGCAAGCCCAACCCCCAACTCCAACTCACTCGTCACCAGCCTCTAAACGCGTCAACACTTTTCAATTGAAAGTGTCCAAAATAATTGCCCTCTGCTCTGTCAGAAGCAACATAATTTGTGGTCTTGCTTTCAGTTTCTGAGCATGCCCCTTCCACAGCGGCTGAATTTCGTTCAGAATAATCGTCTGTGCAGCAACTGCATGGCCAGATCTCACTCCGTGAAAAACTGTACGAGCAGATTCAATTGCCTCAAATGCAACGGCAGGCACCATACCCTCTTTAATCGTGAGCATGCTTCATCCCCATCGAATGCTGCACCAGATTCAACACCTCGCATCTCACAACAAGAGCAACGGTATGATAACGCTCCGCTTACTGGTGCCCCTGCCTATTCGCATTTTATACCAGGTTCGACCCATCATGCCTCTCAGCAAGAAAGGCCGCATTCTTCGATGCGACCACGCTCGAATATACAGTCCACTTCTTCCCCCACACAGCAGCGAAATCAATCTGCTATGATAACAATACGTCACCAGGGTACATGTTATATCGCTCGCGCCTTAATTGACCCTGGATCCGAAGTATCGTTCATTTCCGAACGTATACAAAAGCTTTTAAAGCTCCCAGGGCGGCCAATTATGGCTATAGTTTCAGGTCTCAACGATACTGTTTCCGCAAAAATATCAAGATCGAGCGATTTTCTTCTCAAGACATCGAGCTCGCAGATGTCAAGTTCTCCAAAAGCGAGCAGGTCGACGTCCTCATCGGAGCCTATTTATACCCAGCAATCCTGCTGGACGGCATCCGCCGCCAAGTGCTGGGCTCAAGCATGGATCAGCAAACCCTGTTCGGTTGGATCCTAACCGGCCCGGTTCACACCATGCAATCTGCTACTGCACCCATAAAAGTGGCTTACTTCAACGAAGTCACCTTCGAACGTTTTTGGGAGGTGGAAGAACTTCTCAAACTTAGATTGCGAGATTATTGAAAAGTTTTGCGAAGAAAATTTCGTTAAAACAACGCGAAGACGCGATGACGGCCGCTACATTAGACGCGATGATGGCCGCTACATATCACTGCCTTTTAATGTGGGCTTTCCAGAGACGTTCCACTTATACTACGTTTACATCGACCTCGAATGAGAATATTGAATCAGTCATTCGCAAACCGTTTACATCGCCTTTCTCATTCGTTTTGGCAAAACTATCAGCTGTTCTGAAAAATCGATTAAAAATAATTTACAACATAGTCAAATAATTTATTGATTGCGAAAAATGGAAAAATTAACAAAAACAGCATTATTAATTTCAAGTATGCAAACAGAAAGTCTTGCAACAATTTGTAACGCCGATTTTATACATTTGTATCTATTTAAATTGGAACTCACTATTCATTATAGATAACGTTTCTTTTATGTTAATGTGGGTTGTCCCCACACTTGTAAAACGTGTAAAACAGCTGATTGCAATTATTTGCGTTCAATTTCCACTGTTTCTGTTTTGGGATTTTTTTGATCCCAGCTATAGGATGTTTCAAAATCTTTATTTTGTTCTCATTCGATTCTCATTCAAAACGAATGAGATGGATTCGCATTTGTCAACTCGTATGGACATTATTCTCATTCGGCTTCTCATTCGCGAAATCTGACGCGAATGAGTCATTCGAGGTCGATGTAAACGTAGTATTAGGGGCCTCGAGACACATTGCACTCAAACAATATACACGGCTGGAAGCACGGTTAGGCAAGAATGAAAACTTCAAACACCAGTATGACACGGTGGCAAATGAGTATGTCGATGTAGGCCACATGAGAGTAGTCAGGCCCCCCGAGGCTCAAGCGCCTATAAATCACTACTATTTACCCCACCATGCTGTCATCAAACCCGAAAGCACCTCAACAAAGGTCAGAGTCGTCTTCAACGCGTCCAGTCCAACCACAAGTGGACTAAGTCTAAATGATGTAATTCACGCAGGCCCCGTGCTACTTTGTCCTCCTCCTTTTCTGATTTTAACTTCTTGTCTGATTTGTATGATTACTTTATATGATTGCAAGCGGTGATGTCAAAGAAATAATTGTTGTTTTGAAATTATCAATATTTTTCTGAAGGGCCGAGCTTCTTCGGCCTTATAAATATACTTTATGACCTTTCTGTATTTTTTGTGGTATTCTATGATTAGCTGTATGACGCGTGTATACGAAACAGAAGGTATAGATGCCTTTTCATAAATACTGATAATCTTTTTCGCTACCCTTTCAGCAATAACAGAAAAAAAGGTTCTATGTTTCCGCCTGAATCGATACCCAAACTACGTCTTTTATGAGCACAGCATCTGATTTCGTTCCCATAAGTGGGGAGTTGAGTGTGCCCTAAATATTTCAATTGCCAAAAAGGGGACAGATAAAAGTCTGGCGAAGAGAAAATTTCGATTGAGCCATACTTCTCACCGATTACATAATCGTAAATACTTCTGACAAACAGTGGAAAGAGCTGACCGATGGAATACGTGAAAGTAGGAGGAGCACTCAACCCAAACAGTCACTGTAGTTGAATTTTTCCATATTTTAAAGTGCCAATAAGCCTATTCGTTTCGTTCCGTTGTCGTTACGAAACTAGCTACGAGTATTGCTCTACTTTATTACGTAACAAATATGGTCCTAGGTAAATGAAGGTAAAATCCACCAACGGAAGAAATTGAACTCTTGTGAGTTTTGCTATTAAAATTTCCAAAATTAAGCCTCTTGGTGCACACAGAAGAATTTATCCGATCGAGTTGAAATTTTTTACACGTTTTACTGGGTCGAATAGGCAACTTTTACGCCCTCTTAGAATTTCATCATAGATAAAAATTTGTTTGGGCTAAATATAAGATAAACTTTAGATATTTAGAAAAACATTGTTTAAGTTCTTAGGTTTAGTCCTGAATAAGTATGTTTGAAACCAAAGTAAAAACAAAAAGAATACTTACAGCCTAGCCTTACTTATAAATCCATTTTAGAGGCTGCTTACCTTTAAACAACTCCTAAGCACAAAACCTTTTAATTAATAAAGAAATATTTACATTTATTTATTTAGTGATTACCAACTAAGCCTTTTATAGGTTTATATTTTTAAGACAATAATACAGATTAAACTATTATTTAAATTTTTTAATTGAGGCAGTAGTTAATTCTTAAGAAAAATTTCATCGTTTAAGTAAAAAATTAAGAATTTTTAATCTTGTTATGGTTCGAGTCAGAGAAGTTAATTATATTAATGACTTTACTTAACAGATATTGTTAAGTAATTGCCTCTCGCCAAAGGTGCTCCCTCATCGATCTGTAGGGTGTCAGAAGTGAGAACTGCAGTTTTCTCTCTCTCTCTCTCTCTCTCGTCAGCCTACCGGTCATGAGATGCGCCTCTCGCGAGAGAACAAGCTCGGCTGCAGGCTCTCCCCACGGCGACTGGCACTGTTTTCTGGCTTCCAGCGATCGCGGCTGGACCCGTTTACTTCACTTGCTTTTTGTTACGTGCGCTTGACGGAACACGCGTTTTTGGAAGTGCTGCTACCTTTGTGAATTGAAATAAACCTTTGTTAATGGAAATAAACCCTTGTTAATTTAAAAAACCTTTGTGAATTAAAATAAACATTTGTGATTTTGAATCAAACATTTTTGGTCCAGTTCGAGCCGGATTTGCCGCCGCCCAAAACCACCGTTATCGACGCCCATCCCGACAATTCTCCGACGACCCATCCACCCATCAAAGTGAAAGAAGTAAGGTTAGTATACAATTTTAGGCCTTCGCAACATATTCGCGTGTTTCATACTCGCGAGGTTTAAAAGTGCGCCTCGTGCACTGGTGATTGCTACCACGGTGCGCAATTTAAACCCCGTTTCCGTAATTTTCACATATATATATATATATATATATATATATATATATATATATATATATATATATATATATATATATGTTTGATACAAGGAGGATGCGTTTTTAATATAAACACAACATCAACATTTGTTCTAGAAAATGGAAATTAATAAACTACAATTAATATGCTACCGAAGTGCCTTACCGCAGTTTGCTCCTCTCGGCGGTATCAAACGAAATGACCGAATGAATTGAGCTGAACAAATTTCGCACTGAACAAATTTCGCAAACCAACGAAATGACGATTAACGAGCGAATGAGAGAAGGAGAGCAAACTGCGGCAGGGCTGAACACTTCACTAAAATTAAGATGGGCGTTCTTCTACACCCCCGCCCCTGTGAATCGACTGGTTCGAATCACTATTATCCACGTCTAGAACGGCCAGCTTAGATGCAGGACGGCGTAGGATTCAATTTTTCGTCTGCACATCTGCACTCCTGACGACTGCATAGGCTCCAGGGTAGACTCGTAGTATTCTTCCGCGACTCCACTGAGTTCTCGGCATATTCTGGTCGCATATAAACACCATGTCGTCCTCCTTTAGCGGTGTGGTTGGCTTGCACCACTTGCACTGCTTCCGCAGAACTCTCACTTCTTCTGCTTCACCCTTTCCTGGCGTCTGAGCTTTACTGGGTGCTCCTAATAAAAAGTGGTTGGGTGTTAGCGGCTCCTCTTGTTCCGGCGATATTGGAAAATGTCTGCTGACAACTCGGCGACTGTGAGGCAAGCGGTTTCCCTCTCGTTGTGCAGCTTTCGGCATCGGTTGACGAACCGTACGACCCATGCAATAGCTCGACGAAGCCTTCTAAACGACGAAAAACGGTCAAATCGTATCACATTACAACTTACGGCCAATAACGAAAAGTTGCTACGCAGCTCTTCTTCCTGCCCTTCACTGCATTCATTGACATCGACTATCTGAGACGGCCAGAACTCCTCGCCCTTTCGCATAAATTCGGCACCTTTTAGCCATCGTGATGAAGGTTCGAGTACCACACGCTGTTTCGCCCGGGTCGCCTCATCAGCAATATTCGCAGTGGTAGGTATCCATCTCCATTCGGACACCTCTGTCGTAGCAAGCATTTCCGCTATCCTATGAGTTACGAAAGGTTTATACCGCCGGTGCTTTGAAGCGATCCACTTAAGAACTGTCTTGGAGTCGCTCCAAAATATACGACGCGTAACTCTGAGGTTATGTTCTTCAAGCACCGATTGCATTAGGCGGACTCCTAGGACTGCAGCTTGCAACTCAAGGCGAGGCACTGTCATCATCTTCAAAGGCGCGCACCTTGTTTTTGCACACGAATGCAACTTCTACGTTTCCGTCTTCGTTTACGGATCTCCAATATGAAACTGCGGCGAACGCTTCTTCGCTAGCGTCTACGAACGTGTGCAATTGAAGTTCCTTCGGCGATCCTTTGCTGAAATAGTGTCGAGGAATCTGTAGGTTAACCACCTTCTGAAAATCTTGACGCCATCTGTCCCAGGCAGCACATATATGGTCTGGGAGAGGCTGATCCCATCCTACGTCGTGTCTCCATGTTTCGCGCATAATCAACTTCGTGACAATCGTAAAGTTGCCTAAAAATCCTAAAGGGTCGAAAACCGACATCGCGATGCTCAGCAGTTGCCTCCTTGTCGGGCGTTTTTCCCCTGAAATTACGGCGGCGTCAGTGTTATGAAATTCCAACTTGTATCGAAAGGCATCACTGCAAGGCTGCCAAAACATCCCCAATATGCAGTTCTCGGTGGCTCGGTGGTTTAGTGTGTGGCACACTAGCCATCGATTTTCCGGGGACGTGGGTTCGAGTCCCGCCGTGTGCATGGGTGTCAACTTTTCTTATCGTGACGTCTCAATTTCTAATGCGTACTTAAGGCCTCGCCTAGCGCTAGTTGTGAAATTAAGAACCATTCGTTGACTCCGGCAGTGTTTGCAATAATAAAGCAAAATAGCTGTTCTTAGAAAGCTTTGCTTCGCAACACTTGCCGGAGTCGAATTAGTAGAATGCGAAAAGTTCCCTTTCCCTTCCTCTCCCACTGTCCCCCATTCCCCTAACCGGAGAAATGGTCAAGGCCATTTGGAAGGCTATTCCGGACTATTTGAAGGCGATATATTCAAATTGCGTGCGTCGAGGCTACTTTCCGAATGAATGGAAAGTGGCAAAGGTAATTGTTCTTTTGAAGTCGCCTGATAAAATAAGGTCTGATCCTCGTTCTTATCGTGGTATCTGCCTCCTCCCAGTATTTGGAAAAATACTGGAAAGGATTATGGTAGAGCGTCTGCACGATTACATGAGTGAGGGTCTTTCTGAACTGCAGTATGGTTTCAGGAAAGGTATGTGTGTTGAGGATGCGTGGATGTATGTGAAAAGGTGCGTCTGCGAATCCTCGGCAAAATATGTCCTGGGAATCTTCATAGATTTCAAGGGAGCATTTGATCACCTTAGTTGGGATGCTGTCATCGCAAGGATTGAGTCCTTGGGATGCCAGGAAGCTGCCCTTTGGCGCAGCTATTTTTCCAGCAGAAAGGCCTGTATTGTGGGCAAATTCGATGTGGCTTGGAGAGAGGTCACTCGTGGCTGCCCGCAGGGATCCATATGTGGTCCATTCATATGGAATCTCATGATGGATTCACTGCTGCGGCGGCTTAGTGTAAGGACCAAATGCTGTGCTTATGCTGATGACCTCCTGCTTTTGGTAGAGGGTCGTTCGCGTGCACAATTGGAAGGTTTTGGCTCTGAGCTCCTCTCTATTGTTTGTCAGTGGGGAGCTGAAGTAGGAGTTAGCGTGGCCTTCAATAAAACGGTTCACATGCTCCTTAAGGGCAGGCTGGACAGGTCTCCTATTATTAGGTGTGAAGATAACAGAATTGGCTATGCCAAATCTGTTAAATACCTTGGAGTCACTGTTGGTGAAAGAATGTGCTTCTCCCAGCATATTGTGGTCTTACGGGACAAACTTGCCACTATGGTAAGTGTTATGCACCGTGTTTTAAAGGCCGACTGGGGTTTGAGCAAGCGTGCAATGCGCCTAATATACAGGGGCATGTTTGTTGCATGTGCGACATATGGTGCTCCTGTGTGGTGCGACGCTCTTGCAAATGCGGGTTCTGTGAAGAGGTTGCTGAGTTGCCAGCGAATCTTCCTGTTGGGCGCCCTGCAGGTTTGCCGCACAGTTTCTACTGATGCTCTGCAGGTGCTGCTTGGTGCGCCTCCACTAGACTTGGTTGTGAGGCGACAGGCAATCGCCTATAAGATTAGGAAGCGTTTGCCGCTGTCTTTAGAGGATTGGCTTGTGGAATCCGATATTTCTGGCCTGACTTCTAGTGAAGTCAGCCGGAGGTTGGATGAACAAGTGCTTCTGAAATGGCAAAACAGGTGGTCCAGCAGCGAGCTGGGTAGAACGACCTTTCGTTTTATCCCAGATGTGTCTTTTGCGGTTGGGAGACCGGATTTTGGCTTTGGCCTTAGTCTGGGCTTCCTGATCACTGGGCACGGCTCGCTCAATGAGTTCTTATTTAAGAGAGGTCTCAGTGAGACTTCTGAATGTGACTGTGGAGCAGATCCTGAAGATTGGATGCATATCCTTTGTGTGTGTCCTCTCTACAGTGATCTGAGGGATTTGTCAGCCCTTGGAATAAGGGTTTCGGGAGAAGGACCTGACTTCAGTCAGGCCCTTCTTAATGCTGATTCAATCAGAGCTCTGGATATTTTCTCCAGAGAGGTATTTTTAAGACCGAGGAGAAGGCATACTGCTCGGCCAAGTGTTGCCGATTCGGTGACCCCTGACCTGGTGCCTCCCTTGTCGTTGAGCAGGGTGAATGCTGATTTGGCTTCGGCCTCGGCTCCTGTCGTTTTTGCTTCGGCTGCGACACACACTGGGTCAGCTTCGACCTCGGCATCGACTAGTGCAGCCGAGAATGCGCTAGTTGCTACTTCGCCACCCAGTTAATTTAACTGGCTGGCAATAGGCCACCGGTCCTGAGTTTTAAGGGACTCAACTGGTAGTAGTCTCGGCTACGAGGCCTGACCAGAGGCTTTATTCTGGTACCACGGGTGATCAGGAGCCCCTGAGTGTGTTCGCTCACACCCAGCCTGATCAATGAGGTAGGCCCCCTTGTGGGAGTATCGTGGTGGCTGTTGGTTGACGCCCAAATCGCGGGCAGAGCGCAAGCTCGGTGTGGAGTTGCACTGCAACCGGGTGCCATGACCCATAGTTTGCAGAGGTGTTAGAAAGGCCTCGACCTTCACCGGAAGGGGAAGTCTATGGCCTTAACCATAACTTCAATCCGGTACTCATTATGAGGACGCTTGATCAGCGGATAAAATGATCCCGAGCATGATGGCATGCCGTGGGGTAAGGTCTTATAGGCAGGTACCCACGTATACAAAAGAGACACATCTGTCCCCCATTCCCCCAGTAGCCAATCATGAAAAAAGAGATTGATCTCTTAAGGGCTACTGCTAGAATCTGATATAAAAAAAAAAAAAAAAAAAAAAAAATATTTCCTCCGTCAACAAGCCATTTTCGTAAAGGTCTTTTAGTTGCGCAGGGCTGCCTTCTAAAACTTCGGCGACCTCAGGCAAATTAGAGCGGAAGTTGCGCAACTCAAACCCTGCGTCGCTGTGTATTAAGCGCACTTGTCTGGCTATATCAACGGCGCGACCCACGGAATCAAAGCTATCGACGAAGTCGTCGACATAGTGGTGCTGCAATATGGCTTCGATGGCTCGTGGATCATACTCGCGATGTGCTTCTGCGTTTACTGTTTTGACGTGTTGGGCCACGCAGGGTGAGCAAGCAGCTCCAAAGGTCATCACATTCATCTCATACACATCTATTGGACGTGTTGAGTCGCCGTCCCGCCACAAAAACCTCTGGGAACATCGATCTTCCGGACGCACCAGCACTTGGTGGAACATTTCCTTTATATCCCGTCCCTTCAGCAGGTGCGAATTCAAGGACACTCCATCAACTTTGGCAGCAGCATCGAAAACTAGCCGTAACTTTCCAGGCTTGTTGGCATTGACGACTCCAAAATGGGGCAGATACCACGTCCTTGGTGTTTGGACAGCAGCTTCGCTTGGTTGCAGCTTGCTCGCGTACCCTTTGTCTACATAAGCGCTCAAGATCGCTTTGTAAGCAGCCGCAAACTGCTCGTTTTTTTTCATCTTACGTTCGATGCCCAAAAGTCGGTTCTTTGCCATCGGGTAGCTATCCGGCAATTGTACTCTTTCCGACGCCCAAAGTAGTCCACACTAGTATCTTGCGCCTATCTTCGTGGTTGTCTGTTGGAGTATTCTCCGAGCTCGCACATCTGCTTTGCTTTCGACGACTGGTGATGGCCTCACCCCGAAGCTCTCTGACTCAAAATATTCAGACACTAAATCATGTAGATTATACTCACTCTCGCTGCTCGCGGTTATCTTCAGGCACAAAGGTGACGAAGCAGCTCCCTTACTTGGACCGAACACAACCCAACCCAATTCCGTTCTGCTAGCGTATGGACCACCTTTATGTAGAGTAATGGTTTCGGAGGATAACCCCAAATGGCAATGATCTAAGCCTATCAAGAGTTTTGGCTTCACCTTTGCATAAGGCTTCGCCGGCAACGTTTTATATAACTCGGCATCGTAACAGCTGCTGTTGAAGCTCTGAACCGGCAAACTCAGGTTCGAGACGGCGTACACATTATTTAACTTGTGCCTTTTCTTGAGACCTGTGCCACTTACAAATAAGTCCACAACGGTTGAAGGTTCTCCAACAGCCCGTCCTCCAAACCACTGTACATTTAAGGGGCACCATCGGCCTTGAAGTCCCAATTCTTCCAGCACACTGTCGTCCAACATTGTAATCGTGGACCCTTCATCCAACAGCGCGTAAACATCAATGTGTGTATTTGGGCCATACAGTGTAACCGGTAGCACTCGTAGCAATGAATTGCTTTCTTCAGACCCGTTGGCTGCGCAGCTAAAAATGGCTCCCTCGGCATTGCCTATATTATTTTGAGGTGCGCATGGTGTCGGCTCATTTTGTTGTTGCTGTGACACGCTCGGCTTAGGTACGCTCGCCTCTGGTGGAAGTGCACGCGGCATAGGTGCTCTTCCTTGTTGTTGAGTTTGAGATACACATGGCTGGGGTGCATTTCTGGTAGCTTGACGCCGCTGTTCGTGCAACAAGTGGTGGTGTCGACGCTGGCATCCATCTACAGAACATGGTTTCCTACGCCGGCAGCTTCGCATGGAGTGCACGTAGTGTAGGCATACAAAATATAAGCGGTTTCGTTTCACTAACACCCATCTTTCGTTGACATCGCATTCCTCTAACTTCTGGCATTTAGCGACATCATGCTTGCCGTCGAAAATTGGGCAACTATTTTTATGTAGATACTGACCTTCAGCTGCATGCAAAACAACCCTTCGCTTCTGTTCCGACGTACAATTGTGCCCAATCCCTTGCACTGCGGATACCAAGCTATCTACTTCACTAAGCCAGCTGCTTAAATCGGATATTGTTGGATACGGTCGTATCGATGCAGCAAATCTTGCCCATTCCATTCGACTGCCCACTGGGAGCTTAGCTATCAATTCGTCCAATAAAGTGGGATTGGACAGGTGCTGTTGCCCGTCCACTGATCGCAGAAATGCGGCCAGGTTCGCAACCTTGACGGAAAATGGAATTAGCTTATCGATCGCTGCCTCAGAAATGGACGGAATTTCTTTTATTTGTCGTAACTGGCTGCGTATCAACTGTTCGGGGCGCCCGAACCGGAACTTCAACTGTTCCATCACTGTTTGAACATTTTCCGGGTGTATCAACAATGAACGCACACACTCTCTGGCCTCACCTTTGAGGCATTTCTGTAGACGTTGACTGTTTTCTAAAGCAGAGTACCCATATGCGGCTGTAGTTTGCGTGTATGCTGTTGAAAACATTGGCCAGTCCTCTGGCTGGCCAGAAAACTCCGGCAAATCCTGGAGTTTTCGTGGCGCCATTGCTGAAACCGGAACTGGCGCTGGACAGTTGTTGCCTGAACGACATGGCAAAAAATCTAATATTTGATTCGACATGCACGAACCACTTGCAAACTGTTCTGTGCTTGGTTGTTGTCTTTGGTACACCGTTGTGACGTTGGGAACAGCTTGCGAGTTTAAAGTCGGCAAAAAGGGACTGGTGCATGAAGTTGCTAAATTCGGTGGCTGGGCTAAAGATGAGGACACGAACGTGGCGATGGCTAAAGGCGACGTAATTGCGAATGACGGGGTGAGCGAGGTAACGGCTAACGGTACTCTGTTCTCTGCTATCGAACTGATCGGCAAAGTCGACGCGGCTGTTGTGGCTGATAATGCTCGAACCTCCACCTCATGTTTCAATGCATTATACCGGAGCTCACTGTCCTGCAACTTCATTTTTGTCCTTCCCAACTCATTCTCCAAAGCAATCAGTTTTTCCTGTACTTGTTGCAGAATAGCGGTTTGGCTGTCTGTTGCGCTGGCAGAGACGCTGGCTGAAACCGGTTCGTTGAGCGCGGAGCACGTTATACTTACTGCGGCGACCGTTTTAGAAATTGACGATTCCTGGTTGCTGGCTGCAATTTGACGTTCCACTATCCATGGCGTTGATGCGGGGGCTTCTTCTCGGCGGTGTGCGACTCAACATAATCCACACACAGATTATCGGCTTTAATCGCTGGCTGCGACAAGAGAATTAGCCTCACACTCGAACCGTGCAAATGCGAACAAAGATGTTTGATACAAAGAGGATGCGTTTTCAATTATTGAAATAAACACAACAACATCAACATTTGTCTAGAAAATGGAAATTAATAAACTACAATTAATATGTTACCGAAGTGCCTTACCGCAGTTTGCTCCTCTCGGCGGTATCAAACGAAATGACCGAATGAATTGAGCTGAACAAATTTCGCACTGAACAAATTTCGCAAACCAACGAAATGACGATTAAAGAGCGAATGAGAGAAGGAGAGCAAACTGCGGCAGGGCTGAACACTTCACTAAAATTAAGATGGGCGTTCTTCTACAATATATATACATATAAATATCTAATATATACCCTTCATTGCTCCGGAAAACTGTATAAGAATTTTTCGATTTCTGGTTAACAGTCCCCAAAAATAACGGCAGCACCAAAGTATATAAAAGCAAAATATAAAAGCTCTGGTTTTTGTTGCTGACCGTCTTCGCAAGCGTCACTTGTTGCGAATCTCTCAAATTTTTGTCTAATTTTTACCGCTTGACTTCATATCAACAGGCTTATTCTGTAAACTCACATCCTGCGTTCAGTTCCTGCGTTCAAATTATCGCATGATCAAAAACGAGGTATTCTGTAAGCTTACAGAAACATGGGATGGGAACTCGTAAGAATTGACCGGGTTTTGCTTTTATCTGTCATTCTTCATGTGTTTGTATACTATTTTAATCGGCATAGTGTTACCATGTATAATGAATGCTAAGTATGAGAGCAATTGCATAAATGAGATCTCCAACATTTTTATACATGAAGAATTTATTTATTTGCTAAATTGTGTCATGGATTTTAAATGTTGAACATTTTCAAAATTTTCAACATAATCTCAATTAAAATTAAATAATTTTGTATGTAAATTACGCAATTTCTTATGTAAATTTAATGTGGCGTAACCTGGCAATAATGGTTAGCGTCATGGAAAATCATCAATTAAGTAGAGAAGGTGCATTGTGTGAAAATATTGAAGTTTTATTGTGAAAATATTGAAGTTTCAACTAGGAAAATTATTATAATAAAGCAAAAAAATTTAATATTAAATGTTAACTCAAAAAAATTTCACTGACAAAATGACCACAAACACCGACAGAGTAGAAACGACTGGTTTTCTTTTGCGAGCCAGATGACAGATGAACGCATGCAGTCGAATGTTACAAAATTCGTATGTTTTCGTAAACAGCTTTGAAAAGCATGTAAAACTACCAACAACATACGTCGCAAAAACATGGGATGTGATGCGTTAAATTTTATTTTTTTTCTGATAAGAGAACAGATGTTTTAAGAAGATAACAAAAGAGAATAGAGAATAAAATCGAACTGAACGCAGGATGTGAGTTTACAGAATAAGCCTGCAAGCCTCGCGCTCTCACAAAGAAAGTGAAAAGAACAGACTTTAATACACTTTCGCTTTCTTGGTTTGCACTCTCTTTGTCTCTGTAAAAGCGAGTTACTTGTACGTGCAAATCGAAAAACCACCACCTTTTGCTGGTTGGTATTCGCCGGCACATTTTTTCGCTCGCGCTCTTCTGCTTGCGCATCGGTACAGACGCAGCCGGCTTGACTTTTCGCTGCTTGTGTGCTCATACACACGCGCTGTCGGGTGCACACAGAGGGAAGAACCAGGTTTTTCTGTTTACAATCTCAGAAGTGTTAAAGCAGCGTGGGTTTGGGATTTCTGCAGTGACCCTGCAGTAAATACGCAAAGCTGTCTACCCAGTACGCAAACTAGTAGCGGTAACTAGTGAATTTTTAACTAGTTGCCAGTACTTTAGAGATAACGGGTACGCCAGTACTTTAGAGATGTTAAGATTCGGCAGCAAGCCCCTCGATACAGAAACAACAGCGCAGCTAATATGATGTAAGTAATATTCTTGCTGCACTCGGCGCTACAAGGGATTGACACAGTGGGACGCCATAATTGTCTTTTTGTGTTCCAGCAAACTCCCGGAAGCAACGCTTTCCCTTTGGGAGCAATCCCTTATCAACAAAACCGAGATTCCAAAATGGGCACATCTGGGTACCTTTTTGTCTCATCTTTTCCAGACCCTTGAAACTGTTCGAGACATTAAATGCACCGTTGCCGCTAAATCCAAGCAAGCCCAACTCCAACTCACTCGTCACCAGCCTCTAAACGCGTCAACACTTTTCAATTGAAAGTGTCCAAAATAATTGCCCTCTCTGTCAGAAGCAACATAATTTGTGGTCTTGCTTTCAGTTTCTGAGCATGCCTCTTCCACAGCGGCGGAATTTCGTTCAGAATAATCGTCTGTGCAGCAACTGCATTGGCCAGATCTCACTCCGTGAAAAACTGTACGAGCAGATTCAATTGCCTCAAATGCAACGGCAGGCACCATACCCTCTTTAATCGTGAGCATGCTTAATCCCCATCGAATGCTGCACCAGATTCCACTGAGCGACTCCACTGAGTTCTCGGCATATTCTGGTCGCATATAAACACCATGTCGCCCTCCTTTAGCGGTGTGGTTGGCTTGCACCACTTGACGCGAAGCGTCAGCGTGGGTAAATATTCCACGACCCAGCGCCTCCAAAATGCGGTCCTCAATTGACGAGCACTACGCCATTGCTTCCGCAGAACTCTCACTTCTGCTTCACCCTTTCCTGGCGTCTGAGCTGTACTGGGTGCTCCTAATAAAAAGTGGTTGGGTGTTAGCGGCTCCTCTTGTTCCGGCGATATTGGAAAATGTCGTTATAATGTCGTTATACAATACAATATACAATATAAATGTCGTTATATAATACGATATAGATTCAGCTGCTGACAACTCAGCGACTGTGAGGCAAGCGGTTTCCCTCTCGTTGTGCAGCTTTCGGCATCGGTTGACGAACCGTACGACCCATGCAATAGCTCGACGAAGCCTTCTAAACGACGAAAAACGGTCAAATCGTATCACATTACAACTTACGGCCAATAACGAAAAGTTGCTACGCAGCTCTTCTTCCTGCCCTTCACTGCATTCATTGACATCGACTATCTGAGACGGCCAGAACTCCTCGCCCTTTCGCATAAATTCGGCACCTTTTAGCCATCGTGATGAAGGTTCGAGTACCACACGCTGTTTCGCCCGGGTCGCCTCATCAGAAATATTCGCAGTGGTAGGTATCCATCTCCATTCGGACACCTCTGTCGTAGCAAGCATTTCCGCTATCCTATGAGCTACGAAAGGTTTATACCGCCGGTGCTTTGAAGCGATCCACTTAAGAACAGTCTTGGAGTCGCTCCAAAATATACGACGCGTAACTCTGAGGTTATGTTCTTCAAGCACCGATTGCATCAGGCGGACTCCTAGGAGTGCAGCTTGCAACTCAAGGCGAGGCACTGTCATCATCTTCAAAGGCGCGCACCTTGTTTTTGCACACGAATGCAACTTCTACGTTTCCGTCTTCGTTTACGGATCTCCAATATGAGACTGCGGCGAACGCTTCTTCGCTAGCGTCTACGAACGTGTGCAATTGAAGTTCCTTCGGCGATCCTTTGCTGAAATAGTGTCGAGGAATCTGTAGGTTAACCACCTTCTGAAAATCTTGACGCCATCTGTCCCAGGCAGCACATATATGGTCTGGGAGAGGCTGATCCCATCCTACGTCGTGTCTCCATGTTTCGCGCATAATCAACTTCGTGACAATCGTAAAGTTGCCTAAAAATCCTAAAGGGTCGAAAACCGACATCGCGATGCTCAGCAGTTGCCTCTTTGTCGGGCGTTTTTCCCCTGAAATTACGGCGGCGTCAGTGTTATGAAATTCCAACTTGTATTGAAAGGCATCACTGCAAGGCTGCCAAAACATCCCCAATATGCAGTTCTCGGTGGCTCGGTGGTTTAGTGTGTGGCACACTAGCCATCGATTTTCCGGGGACGTGGGTTCGAGTCCCGCCGTGTGCATGGGTGTCAACTTTTCTTATCGTGACGTCTCAATTTCTAATGCGTACTTAAGGCCTCGCCTAGCGCTAGTTGTGAAATTAAGAACCATTCGTTGACTCCGGCAGTGTTTGCAATAATAAAGCAAAATAGCTGTTCTTAGAAAGCTTTGCTTCGCAACACTTGCCGGAGTCGAATTAGTAGAATGCGAAAAGTTCCCTTTCCCTTCCTCTCCCACTGTCCCCCATTCCCCCAGTAGCCAATCATGAAAAAAGAGATTGATCTCTTAAGGGCTACTGCTAGAATCTGATATAAAAAAAAAAAAAAAAAAAAATATTTCCTCCGTCAACAAGCCATTTTCGTAAAGGTCTTTTAGTGGCGCAGGGCTGCCTTCTAAAACTTCGGCGACCTCAGGCAAATTAGAGCGGAAGTTGCGCAACTCAAACCCTGCGTCGCTGTGTATTAAGCGCACTTGTCTGGCTATATCAACGGCGCGACCCACGGAATCAAAGCTATCGACGAAGTCGTCGACATAGTGGTGCTGCAATATGGCTTCGATGGCTCGTGGATCATACTCGCGATGTGCTTCTGCGTTTACTGTTTTGACGTGTTGGGCCACGCAGGGTGAGCAAGCAGCTCCAAAGGTCATCACATTCATCTCATACACATCTATTGGACGTGTTGAGTCGCCGTCCCGCCACAAAAACCTCTGGGAACATCGATCTTCCGGACGCACCAGCACTTGGTGGAACATTTCCTTTATATCGGCGCAGACAGCTACAGCGCCGACTCGAAAATTGAAAAGAACTGACGGCATCGATTGATATTTTGCTCGATCCCTTCAGCAGGTGCGAATTCAAGGACACTCCATCAACTTTGGCAGCAGCATCGAAAACTAGCCGTAACTTTCCAGGCTTGTTGGCATTGACGACTCCAAAATGGGGCAGATACCACGTCCTTGGTGTTTGGACAGCAGCTTCGCTTGGTTGCAGCTTGCTCGCGTACCCTTTGTCTACATAAGCGCTCAAGATCGCTTTGTAAGCAGCCGCAAACTGCTCGTTTTTTTTCATCTTACGTTCGATGCCCAAAAGTCGGTTCTTTGCCATCGGGTAGCTATCCGGCAATTGTACTCTTTCCGACGCCCAAAGTAGTCCACACTAGTATCTTGCGCCTATCTTCGTGGTTGTCTGTTGGAGTATTCTCCGAGCTCGCACATCTGCTTTGCTTTCGACGACTGGTGATGGCCTCACCCCGAAGCTCTCTGACTCAAAATATTCAGACACTAAATCATGTAGATTATACTCACTCTCGCTGCTCGCGGTTATCTTCAGGCACAAAGGTGACGAAGCAGCTCCCTTACTTGGACCGAACACAACCCAACCCAATTCCGTTCTGCTAGCGTATGGACCACCTTTATGTAGAGTAATGGTTTCGGAGGATAACCCCAAATGGCAATGATCTAAGCCTATCAAGAGTTTTGGCTTCACCTTTGCATAAGGCTTCGCCGGCAACGTTTTATATAACTCGGCATCGTAACAGCTGCTGTTGAAGCTCTGAACCGGCAAACTCAGGTTCGAGACGGCGTACACATTATTTAACTTGTGCCTTTTCTTGAGACCTGTGCCACTTACAAATAAGTCCACAACGGTTGAAGGTTCTCCAACAGCCCGTCCTCCAAACCACTGTACATTTAAGGGGCACCGTCGGCCTTGAAGTCCCAATTCTTCCAGCACACTGTCGTCCAACATTGTAATCGTGGACCCTTCATCCAACAGCGCGTAAACATCAATGTGTGTATTTGGGCCATACAGTGTAACCGGTAGCACTCGTAGCAATGAATTGCTTTCTTCAGACCCGTTGGCTGCGCAGCTAAAAATGGCTCCCTCGGCATTGCCTATATTATTTTGAGGTGCGCATGGTGTCGGCTCATTTTGTTGTTGCTGTGACACGCTCGGCTTAGGTACGCTCGCCTCTGGTGGAAGTGCACGCGGCATAGGTGCTCTTCCTTGTTGTTGAGTTTGAGATACACATGGCTGGGGTGCATTTCTGGTAGCTTGACGCCGCTGTTCGTGCAACAAGTGGTGGTGTCGACGCTGGCATCCATCTACAGAACATGGTTTCCTACGCCGGCAGCTTCGCATGGAGTGCACGTAGTGTAGGCATACAAAATATAAGCGGTTTCGTTTCACTAACACCCATCTTTCGTTGACATCGCATTCCTCTAACTTCTGGCATTTAGCGACATCATGCTTGCCGTCGAAAATTGGGCAACTATTTTTATGTAGATACTGACCTTCAGCTGCATGCAAAACAACCCTTCGCTTCTGTTCCGACGTACAATTGTGCCCAATCCCTTGCACTGCGGATACCAAGCTATCTACTTCACTAAGCCAGCTGCTTAAATCGGATATTGTTGGATACGGTCGTATCGATGCAGCAAATCTTGCCCATTCCATTCGACTGCCCACTGGGAGCTTAGCTATCAATTCGTCCAATAAAGTGGGATTGGACAGGTGCTGTTGCCCGTCCACTGATCGCAGAAATGCGGCCAGGTTCGCAACCTTGACGGAAAATGGAATTAGCTTATCGATCGCTGCCTCAGAAATGGACGGAATTTCTTTTATTTGTCGTAACTGGCTGCGTATCAACTGTTCGGGGCGCCCGAACCGGAACTTCAACTGTTCCATCACTGTTTGAACATTTTCCGGGTGTATCAACAATGAACGCACACACTCTCTGGCCTCACCTTTGAGGCATTTCTGTAGACGTTGACTGTTTTCTAAAGCAGAGTACCCATATGCGGCTGTAGTTTGCGTGTATGCTGTTGAAAACATTGGCCAGTCCTCTGGCTGGCCAGAAAACTCCGGCAAATCCTGGAGTTTTCGTGGCGCCATTGCTGAAACCGGAACTGGCGCTGGACAGTTGTTGCCTGAACGACATGGCAAAAAATCTAATATTTGATTCGACATGCACGAACCACTTGCAAACTGTTCTGTGCTTGGTTGTTGTCTTTGGTACACCGTTGTGACGTTGGGAACAGCTTGCGAGTTTAAAGTCGGCAAAAAGGGACTGGTGCATGAAGTTGCTAAATTCGGTGGCTGGGCTAAAGATGAGGACACGAACGTGGCGATGGCTAAAGGCGACGTAATTGCGAATGACGGGGTGAGCGAGGTAACGGCTAACGGTACTCTGTTCTCTGCTATCGAACTGATCGGCAAAGTCGACGCGGCTGTTGTGGCTGATAATGCTCGAACCTCCACCTCATGTTTCAATGCATTATACCGGAGCTCACTGTCCTGCAACTTCATTTTTGTCCTTCCCAACTCATTCTCCAAAGCAATCAGTTTTTCCTGTACTTGTTGCAGAATAGCGGTTTGGCTGTCTGTTGCGCTGGCAGAGACGCTGGCTGAAACCGGTTCGTTGAGCGCGGAGCACGTTATACTTACTGCGGCGACCGTTTTAGAAATTGACGATTCCTGGTTGCTGGCTGCAATTTGACGTTCCACTATCCATGGCGTTGATGCGGGGGCTTCTTCTCGGCGGTGTGCGACTCAACATAATCCACACACAGATTATCGGCTTTAATCGCTGGCTGCGACAAGAGAATTAGCCTCACACTCGAACCGTGCAAATGCGAACAAAGATGTTTGATACAAAGAGGATGCGTTTTCAATTATTGAAATAAACACAACAACATCAACATTTGTCTAGAAAATGGAAATTAATAAACTACAATTAATATGTTACCGAAGTGCCTTACCGCAGTTTGCTCCTCTCGGCGGTATCAAACGAAATGACCGAATGAATTGAGCTGAACAAATTTCGCACTGAACAAATTTCGCAAACCAACGAAATGACGATTAAAGAGCGAATGAGAGAAGGAGAGCAAACTGCGGCAGGGCTGAACACTTCACTAAAATTAAGATGGGCGTTCTTCTACAATATATATACATATAAATATCTAATATATACCCTTCATTGCTCCGGAAAACTGTATAAGAATTTTTCGATTTCTGGTTAACAGTCCCCAAAAATAACGGCAGCACCAAAGTATATAAAAGCAAAATATAAAAGCTCTGGTTTTTGTTGCTGACCGTCTTCGCAAGCGTCACTTGTTGCGAATCTCTCAAATTTTTGTCTAATTTTTACCGCTTGACTTCATATCAACAGGCTTATTCTGTAAACTCACATCCTGCGTTCAGTTCCTGCGTTCAAATTATCGCATGATCAAAAACGAGGTATTCTGTAAGCTTACAGAAACATGGGATGGGAACTCGTAAGAATTGACCGGGTTTTGCTTTTATCTGTCATTCTTCATGTGTTTGTATACTATTTTAATCGGCATAGTGTTACCATGTATAATGAATGCTAAGTATGAGAGCAATTGCATAAATGAGATCTCCAACATTTTTATACATGAAGAATTTATTTATTTGCTAAATTGTGTCATGGATTTTAAATGTTGAACATTTTCAAAATTTTCAACATAATCTCAATTAAAATTAAATAATTTTGTATGTAAATTACGCAATTTCTTATGTAAATTTAATGTGGCGTAACCTGGCAATAATGGTTAGCGTCATGGAAAATCATCAATTAAGTAGAGAAGGTGCATTGTGTGAAAATATTGAAGTTTTATTGTGAAAATATTGAAGTTTCAACTAGGAAAATTATTATAATAAAGCAAAAAAATTTAATATTAAATGTTAACTCAAAAAAATTTCACTGACAAAATGACCACAAACACCGACAGAGTAGAAACGACTGGTTTTCTTTTGCGAGCCAGATGACAGATGAACGCATGCAGTCGAATGTTACAAAATTCGTATGTTTTCGTAAACAGCTTTGAAAAGCATGTAAAACTACCAACAACATACGTCGCAAAAACATGGGATGTGATGCGTTCAATTTTATTTTTTTTCTGATAAGAGAACAGATGTTTTAAGAAGATAACAAAAGAGAATAGAGAATAAAATCGAACTGAACGCAGGATGTGAGTTTACAGAATAAGCCTGCAAGCCTCGCGCTCTCACAAAGAAAGTGAAAAGAACAGACTTTAATACACTTTCGCTTTCTTGGTTTGCACTCTCTTTGTCTCTGTAAAAGCGAGTTACTTGTACGTGCAAATCGAAAAACCACCACCTTTTGCTGGTTGGTATTCGCCGGCACATTTTTTCGCTCGCGCTCTTCTGCTTGCGCATCGGTACAGACGCAGCCGGCTTGACTTTTCGCTGCTTGTGTGCTCATACACACGCGCTGTCGGGTGCACACAGAGGGAAGAACCAGGTTTTTCTGTTTACAATCTCAGAAGTGTTAAAGCAGCGTGGGTTTGGGATTTCTGCAGTGACCCTGCAGTAAATACGCAAAGCTGTCTACCCAGTACGCAAACTAGTAGCGGTAACTAGTGAATTTTTAACTAGTTGCCAGTACTTTAGAGATAACGGGTACGCCAGTACTTTAGAGATGTTAAGATTCGGCAGCAAGCCCCTCGATACAGAAACAACAGCGCAGCTAATATGATGTAAGTAATATTCTTGCTGCACTCGGCGCTACAAGGGATTGACACAGTGGGACGCCATAATTGTCTTTTTGTGTTCCAGCAAACTCCCGGAAGCAACGCTTTCCCTTTGGGAGCAATCCCTTATCAACAAAACCGAGATTCCAAAATGGGCACATCTGGGTACCTTTTTGTCTCATCTTTTCCAGACCCTTGAAACTGTTCGAGACATTAAATGCACCGTTGCCGCTAAATCCAAGCAAGCCCAACTCCAACTCACTCGTCACCAGCCTCTAAACGCGTCAACACTTTTCAATTGAAAGTGTCCAAAATAATTGCCCTCTCTGTCAGAAGCAACATAATTTGTGGTCTTGCTTTCAGTTTCTGAGCATGCCTCTTCCACAGCGGCGGAATTTCGTTCAGAATAATCGTCTGTGCAGCAACTGCATTGGCCAGATCTCACTCCGTGAAAAACTGTACGAGCAGATTCAATTGCCTCAAATGCAACGGCAGGCACCATACCCTCTTTAATCGTGAGCATGCTTAATCCCCATCGAATGCTGCACCAGATTCCACTGAGCGACTCCACTGAGTTCTCGGCATATTCTGGTCGCATATAAACACCATGTCGCCCTCCTTTAGCGGTGTGGTTGGCTTGCACCACTTGACGCGAAGCGTCAGCGTGGGTAAATATTCCACGACCCAGCGCCTCCAAAATGCGGTCCTCAATTGACGAGCACTACGCCATTGCTTCCGCAGAACTCTCACTTCTGCTTCACCCTTTCCTGGCGTCTGAGCTGTACTGGGTGCTCCTAATAAAAAGTGGTTGGGTGTTAGCGGCTCCTCTTGTTCCGGCGATATTGGAAAATGTCGTTATAATGTCGTTATACAATACAATATACAATATAAATGTCGTTATATAATACGATATAGATTCAGCTGCTGACAACTCAGCGACTGTGAGGCAAGCGGTTTCCCTCTCGTTGTGCAGCTTTCGGCATCGGTTGACGAACCGTACGACCCATGCAATAGCTCGACGAAGCCTTCTAAACGACGAAAAACGGTCAAATCGTATCACATTACAACTTACGGCCAATAACGAAAAGTTGCTACGCAGCTCTTCTTCCTGCCCTTCACTGCATTCATTGACATCGACTATCTGAGACGGCCAGAACTCCTCGCCCTTTCGCATAAATTCGGCACCTTTTAGCCATCGTGATGAAGGTTCGAGTACCACACGCTGTTTCGCCCGGGTCGCCTCATCAGAAATATTCGCAGTGGTAGGTATCCATCTCCATTCGGACACCTCTGTCGTAGCAAGCATTTCCGCTATCCTATGAGCTACGAAAGGTTTATACCGCCGGTGCTTTGAAGCGATCCACTTAAGAACTGTCTTGGAGTCGCTCCAAAATATACGACGCGTAACTCTGAGGTTATGTTCTTCAAGCACCGATTGCATCAGGCGGACTCCTAGGAGTGCAGCTTGCAACTCAAGGCGAGGCACTGTCATCATCTTCAAAGGCGCGCACCTTGTTTTTGCACACGAATGCAACTTCTACGTTTCCGTCTTCGTTTACGGATCTCCAATATGAGACTGCGGCGAACGCTTCTTCGCTAGCGTCTACGAACGTGTGCAATTGAAGTTCCTTCGGCGATCCTTTGCTGAAATAGTGTCGAGGAATCTGTAGGTTAACCACCTTCTGAAAATCTTGACGCCATCTGTCCCAGGCAGCACATATATGGTCTGGGAGAGGCTGATCCCATCCTACGTCGTGTCTCCATGTTTCGCGCATAATCAACTTCGTGACAATCGTAAAGTTGCCTAAAAATCCTAAAGGGTCGAAAACCGACATCGCGATGCTCAGCAGTTGCCTCTTTGTCGGGCGTTTTTCCCCTGAAATTACGGCGGCGTCAGTGTTATGAAATTCCAACTTGTATTGAAAGGCATCACTGCAAGGCTGCCAAAACATCCCCAATATGCAGTTCTCGGTGGCTCGGTGGTTTAGTGTGTGGCACACTAGCCATCGATTTTCCGGGGACGTGGGTTCGAGTCCCGCCGTGTGCATGGGTGTCAACTTTTCTTATCGTGACGTCTCAATTTCTAATGCGTACTTAAGGCCTCGCCTAGCGCTAGTTGTGAAATTAAGAACCATTCGTTGACTCCGGCAGTGTTTGCAATAATAAAGCAAAATAGCTGTTCTTAGAAAGCTTTGCTTCGCAACACTTGCCGGAGTCGAATTAGTAGAATGCGAAAAGTTCCCTTTCCCTTCCTCTCCCACTGTCCCCCATTCCCCCAGTAGCCAATCATGAAAAAAGAGATTGATCTCTTAAGGGCTACTGCTAGAATCTGATATAAAAAAAAAAAAAAAAAAAAATATTTCCTCCGTCAACAAGCCATTTTCGTAAAGGTCTTTTAGTGGCGCAGGGCTGCCTTCTAAAACTTCGGCGACCTCAGGCAAATTAGAGCGGAAGTTGCGCAACTCAAACCCTGCGTCGCTGTGTATTAAGCGCACTTGTCTGGCTATATCAACGGCGCGACCCACGGAATCAAAGCTATCGACGAAGTCGTCGACATAGTGGTGCTGCAATATGGCTTCGATGGCTCGTGGATCATACTCGCGATGTGCTTCTGCGTTTACTGTTTTGACGTGTTGGGCCACGCAGGGTGAGCAAGCAGCTCCAAAGGTCATCACATTCATCTCATACACATCTATTGGACGTGTTGAGTCGCCGTCCCGCCACAAAAACCTCTGGGAACATCGATCTTCCGGACGCACCAGCACTTGGTGGAACATTTCCTTTATATCGGCGCAGACAGCTACAGCGCCGACTCGAAAATTGAAAAGAACTGACGGCATCGATTGATATTTTGCTCGGTCCCTTCAGCAGGTGCGAATTCAAGGACACTCCATCAACTTTGGCAGCAGCATCGAAAACTAGCCGTAACTTTCCAGGCTTGTTGGCATTGACGACTCCAAAATGGGGCAGATACCACGTCCTTGGTGTTTGGACAGCAGCTTCGCTTGGTTGCAGCTTGCTCGCGTACCCTTTGTCTACATAAGCGCTCAAGATCGCTTTGTAAGCAGCCGCAAACTGCTCGTTTTTTTTCATCTTACGTTCGATGCCCAAAAGTCGGTTCTTTGCCATCGGGTAGCTATCCGGCAATTGTACTCTTTCCGACGCCCAAAGTAGTCCACACTAGTATCTTGCGCCTATCTTCGTGGTTGTCTGTTGGAGTATTCTCCGAGCTCGCACATCTGCTTTGCTTTCGACGACTGGTGATGGCCTCACCCCGAAGCTCTCTGACTCAAAATATTCAGACACTAAATCATGTAGATTATACTCACTCTCGCTGCTCGCGGTTATCTTCAGGCACAAAGGTGACGAAGCAGCTCCCTTACTTGGACCGAACACAACCCAACCCAATTCCGTTCTGCTAGCGTATGGACCACCTTTATGTAGAGTAATGGTTTCGGAGGATAACCCCAAATGGCAATGATCTAAGCCTATCAAGAGTTTTGGCTTCACCTTTGCATAAGGCTTCGCCGGCAACGTTTTATATAACTCGGCATCGTAACAGCTGCTGTTGAAGCTCTGAACCGGCAAACTCAGGTTCGAGACGGCGTACACATTATTTAACTTGTGCCTTTTCTTGAGACCTGTGCCACTTACAAATAAGTCCACAACGTTTGAAGGTTCTCCAACAGCCCGTCCTCCAAACCACTGTACATTTAAGGGGCACCGTCGGCCTTGAAGTCCCAATTCTTCCAGCACACTGTCGTCCAACATTGTAATCGTGGACCCTTCATCCAACAGCGCGTAAACATCAATGTGTGTATTTGGGCCATACAGTGTAACCGGTAGCACTCGTAGCAATGAATTGCTTTCTTCAGACCCGTTGGCTGCGCAGCTAAAAATGGCTCCCTCGGCATTGCCTATATTATTTTGAGGTGCGCATGGTGTCGGCTCATTTTGTTGTTGCTGTGACACGCTCGGCTTAGGTACGCTCGCCTCTGGTGGAAGTGCACGCGGCATAGGTGCTCTTCCTTGTTGTTGAGTTTGAGATACACACGGCTGGGGT
Organism: Sicus ferrugineus; assembly: GCA_922984085.1. Lineage (NCBI taxonomy): Eukaryota > Metazoa > Arthropoda > Insecta > Diptera > Conopidae > Sicus > Sicus ferrugineus. The sequence continues at coordinate 52,468,276 of OV277348.1, forward strand.
GCATTTCTGGTAGCTTGACGCCGCTGTTCGTGCAACAAGTGGTGGTGTCGACGCTGGCATCCATCTACAGAACATGGTTTCCTACGCCGGCAGCTTCGCATGGAGTGCACGTAGTGTAGGCATACAAAATATAAGCGGTTTCGTTTCACTAACACCCATCTTTCGTTGACATCGCATTCCTCTAACTTCTGGCATTTAGCGACATCATGCTTGCCGTCGCAAATTGGGCAACTATTTTTATGTAGATACTGACCTTCAGCTGCATGCAAAACAACCTTTCGCTTCTGTTCCGACGTACAATTGTGCCCAATCCCTTGCACTGCGGATACCAAGCTATCTACTTCACTAAGCCAGCTGCTTAAATCGGATATTGTTGGATACGGTCGTATCAATGCAGCAAATCTTGCCCATTCCATTCGACTGCCCACTGGGAGCTTAGCTATCAATTCGTCCAATAAAGTGGGATTGGACAGGTGCTGTTGCCCGTCCACTGATCGCAGAAATGCGGCCAGGTTCGCAACCTTGACGGCAAATGGAATTAGCTTATCGATCGCTGCCTCAGAAATGGACGGAATTTCTTTTATTTATCGTAACTGGCTGCGTATCAACTGTTCGGGGCGCCCGAACCGGAACTTCAACTGTTCCATCACTGTTTGAACATTTTCCGGGTGTATCAACAATGAACGCACACACTCTCTGGCCTCACCTTTGAGGCATTTTTGTAGACGTTGACTGTTTTCTAAAGCAGAGTACCCATATGCGGCTGTAGTTTGCGTGTTTGCTGTTGAAAACATTGGCCAGTCCTCTGGCTGGCCAGAAAACTCCGGCAAATCCTGGAGTTTTCGTGGCGCCATTGCTGAAACCGGAACTGGCGCTGGACAGTTGTTGCCTGAACGACATGGCAAAAAATCTAATATTTGATTCGACATGCACGAACCACTTACAAACTGTTCTGTGCTTGGTTGTTGTCTTTGGTACACCGTTGTGACGTTGGGAACAGCTTGCGAGTTTAAAGTCGGCAAAAAAGGACTGGTGCATGAAGTTGCTAAATTCGGTGGCTGGGCTAAAGATGAGGACACGAACGTGGCGATGGCTAAAGGCGACGTAATTGCGAATGACGGGGTGAGCGTGGTAACGGCTAACGGTACTCTGTTCTCTGCTATCGAACTGATCGGCAAAGTCGACGCGGCTGTTGTGGCTGATAATGCTCGAACCTCCACCTCATGTTTCAATGCATTATACCGGAGCTCACTGTCCTGCAACTTCATTTTTGTCCTTCCCAACTCATTCTCCAAAGCAATCAGTTTTTCCTGTACTTGTTGCAGAATAGCGGTTTGGCTGTCTGTTGCGCTGGCAGAGACGCTGGCTGAAACCGGTTCGTTGAGCGCGGAGCACGTTATACTTACTGCGGCGACCGTTTTAGAAATTGACGATTCCTGGTTGCTGGCTGCAACTGTCGCATTTGACGTTCCACTATCCATGGCGTTGATGCGGGGGCTTCTTCTCGGCGGTGTGCGACTCAACATAATCCACACAGATTATCGGCTTTAATCGCTGGCTGCGACAAGAGAATTAGCCTCACACTCGAACCGTGCAAATGCGAACAAAGATGTTTGATACAAAGAGGATGCGTTTTTAATTATTGAAATAAACACAACAACATCAACATTTGTCTAGAAAATGGAAATTAATAAACTACAATTAATATGTTACCGAAGTGCCTTACCGCAGTTTGCTCCTCTCGGCGGTATCAAACGAAATGACCGAATGAATTGAGCTGAACAAATTCCGCACTGAACAAATTTCGCAAACCAACGAAATGACGATTAACGAGCGAATGAGAGGAGGAGAGCAAACTGCGGCTGGGCTGAACATTTCACTAAAATTAAGATGGGCGTTCTTCTACAATATATATACATATAAATATCTAATATATATAATAAATATACGCGTGGCTGCTTGTACGGCTGACCTTACACTTCGCTACAGTGGGCGGCGATGACAAAATTCCGCATAGACTCCACTAATGTACGTGGCTTGAGGGCGAATTTCTTCGCGGTCTATGCGCATATTTGTACTCACCAACCGCATATAATGGCACTGGGTGAGACCCAGGTGTCTGAGGGTGCAGATCCACTGGACTTTCACATGCCGGGGTACCATCTACTGCCATTATTTTTACCTCACAGAGGCCTCGCCTTATACATTCGCAGTGATGTTGCGTACCAGTGTCAGCAACACCTTTGCACGTCGGATGCCGAATTTAGCTCCATGTGGGTTAAGTTCAAAATCCAGTCGCACATCCTGCACTTCTGCTTCGTTTATAGAAGCCCGGGTCTAGGGAGGCTGCCAACTTTTGATAAATTGGACAGTCTCTCTGATTCGATCTCTAAAATTCTGGAATCGTATCCGAACAGTGAAATTGTTGTTGCTGGTGATTTCAATGTTCATAATTCCAATTGGCTACGTCATTCGAGTCACACAACACCTGAGGGTTTGTATGTTGAGTTGTTTGCTGAGTCTAATAATTTGACTCAATTAGTGAAGGAACCAACGCACTTTCCCTGCGTTGATGGGCAAAACCAAAATATTCTGGACCTCTTTCTAACTTCACATCACAGCAAGTATGATGTGAATGTTCTTGCACCTCTTGGTAATTCGGACCACGCTACAATTTCTGCTACCTTCCCATATTCTAGTCTTCAATCCGCTCACCAGACAGCTCCGAAGCGGAATGTGTGGCTTTATGAGAAGGCTAATTGGGATGCGCTGAACTGCTTTTTCAGCCGTTTCAATTGGCAATTGTGTTTTAGAGATAGAAACATAAATGCTGCAGCAAAATTGGTAGAAAATATAATTTTATTTGGTATGAGGTCTTTCATACCTTATAAAAGAATTTCCATTAAACCAAAAGACCATTCCTGGTTTAATGCGACTTGCAGACAAGCAGTCAGGTCTAAAGAGGAAGCATTTAGGAATTGGCGTTTAAATAAAACTGCTGATACTAAACTGCTGCGCAATCAGGCCAGAAATAGGTGCAATGCCACTCTAAGGCGCGAAAAAGTTCTTTACGAGCAGCGCCTTAGACGCAGAGTTCTTGAATACCATAAGGGTAGCAAGAACTTTTGGTCGTTTGTGGGGAGGGTGAAAAATCAGACGAAATCGTCTATTCCAACTCTCCTTAAGGACGATCAGATCTTCACTCACTCGGTTGATAAAGCAAACTTATTAGCCAAAATGTTTGCTGAAAACTGCTCTCTTCCTGAGAGTAGTCAACCACTGCCCGCGGTTGATGGTGTATCTCATGCTATGCCTCAGATGCATTTTCGAACGCGAGCTGTTAAAAGAGTGCTTGCAGACCTCAATGTCAATAAGTCCTCGGGACCGGATGGCATTTCAGCCCATGTGTTGAGAAAGTGCGCCTCAACACTGGCTCGCCCATTGCGCAATCTCTTTAATTTATCTTTTACTTCAGGAGTTTTTCCCGCTTCCTGGAAGATTGCCAACGTGCAGCCAGTTCCCAAAAAAGGTGAGGCTACGAATCCTGCAAATTACCGGCCCATAGCAATCTGCTCAGTGCTCTCTAAAGTCATGGAGAGCATTGTGGATTTTAAATTGATGGGGTATCTAGAGAGCAACGAGTTGATCAGCGATCGCCAGTACGGCTTCCGTGCTCACCGTTCCACCGGCGACCTGATGGCGTTTCTCACTGAACGGTGGAGCAGTTGCATTCACCGGTTCGGTGAGAGCACGGTTGTTGCTCTGGATATCTCCAAGGCATTTGACCGGGTGTGGCATAAAGCACTCGTGTCTAAACTGGCTGCTTATGGTGTCGGTAATACTTTCACTCGATGGATATCGAGTTTCCTCAGTGGCCGTTCTATTCGAGTTGTGATAGACGGCTTTGCTTCCGAAGAGCACTCCATTAATGCTGGAGTTCCGCAGGGTTCGGTCCTGTCTCCGACACTTTTTCTTATTTTCATCAATGACCTTCTGTCATTGACATCAAACCCCGTCTACTCGTTTGCTGATGACAGCAGCATTTGTCATTCATATTCATTCTCCAGGCGTCCTTCTATTCTGGAGATCAATAGAAGGCGCAGAATTATGAATGACACACTCCAATCTGACCTCAACAAAATCCAGGAGTGGGGTCAAGCGAATCGGTTCGATTTTAATGCGCGGAAGACCCAATGCTGTTTGATGACCCACAAGCGTTTGGCGGGTGACAACTTCCTACCTCTAAAAATGGGTGGTGTGGATATTAATGAGTCGGAGGCTCTTGATGTTCTGGGCATGTCAATCCAATGCGATCTTCGCTGGAACGATCACATCTTTGACGTGTCGAAAGAAGCAGCCAAGTGCTTAGGCTTTCTTAAGCGGTGTAAGAAGTACTTCACTCCAACCGATCTTCGTTGTATCTACACCACTTATATCCGTCCGAAAATGGAGTACAATTCGCATATATGGTCGGGAGCTTCGCGGGCATATCTTCAGCTTCTCGACCGTGTCCAATGTCGTGCGTTAAATTTTTAGGGGACAGTAGGGTATCCAGCTCTATTGAAACCTTGGAGCGTCGTCGTGATGTGGGGTGTGTATCACTATTTTACCGCTACTTTCACGGTAAATGTTCTTCTGAAGTAGCCAGCCTGATTCCTCCGATTCAGGTATTTAGCAGAACTACTCGGCTTTCCAGAGCGGTGCACCCCTTTTATGTCGCGATTCCGTTCCAACGAACCACGCATTACCGTGAGAGTTCGTTTTTCGGTCGAGTCGTTAGATTGTGGAATAATCTCCCTGCGAATGTCTTCCCGCCCACTTACAGCGTCGAAACATTCAAGCGAAGTGTAAACCGTCACTACTCCCTCTTTCCCCCTTCCCACTAACCTGTCATCCCTTCGGAACCAACAAATGCTGTGCATGGATAGGGGGCATCCCCTGAGCTTGGTTTCATCTGTCATAAAAAAAAAAAAAAAAAAAAAAAATATATATACCCTTCATTGCTCCGGAAAACTGTATAAGAATTTTTCGATTTCTGGTTAACAGTCCCCAAAAATAACGGCAGCACCAAAGTATATAAAAGCAAAATATAAAAGCTCTGGTTTTTGTTGCTGGCCGTCTTCGCAAGCGTCACTTGTTGCGAATCTCTCAAATTTTTGTCTATTTTTTACCGCTTGACTTCATATCAAGCCTCGCGCTCTCACAAAGAAAGTGAAAAGAACAGACTTTAATACAATTTCGCTTTCTTGGTTTGCGCTCTCTTTGTCTCTGTAAAAGCGAGTTACTTGTACGTGCAAATCGAAAAACCACCACCTTTTGCTGGTTGGTATTCGCCGGCACATTTTTTCGCTCGCGCTCTTCTGCTTGCGCATCGGTACAGACGCAGCCGGCTTGACTTTTCGCTGCTTGTGCTCATACACACGCGCTGTCGGGTGCACACAGAACGAAGAACCAGGTTTTTCTGTTTGCAATCTCAGAAGTGTTAAAGCAGCGTGGGTTTGGGATTTCTGCAGTGACGCTGCAGTAAATACGCAAAGCTGCCTACCCAGTACGCAAACTAGTAGCGGTAACTAGTGAATTTTTAACTAGTTGCCAGTACTTTAGAGATAACGGGTACGCCAGTACTTTAGATAACTGGGCCAGTAGAGATAACGGGTTGTTAAAATTCGGCAGCAAGCCCCTCGATACAGAAGCAACAGCGCAGCTAATCTGATGTAAGTAATATTCATGCTGCACTCGACGCTACAAGGGATTGACACAGTGGGACGCCATAATTGTCTTTTTGTGTTCCACCAAACTCCCGGAAGCAACGCTTTCCCTTTGGGAGCAATCCCTTATCAACAAAACCGAGATTCCAAAATGGGCACATCTGGGTACCTTTTTGTCTCATCTTTTCCAGACCCTTGAAACTGTTCGAGACATTAAATGCACCGTTGCCGCTAAATCCAAGCAAGCCCAACTCCAACTCACTCGTCACCAGCCTCTAAACGCGTCAACACTTTTCAATTGAAAGTGTCCAAAATAATTGCCCTCTCTGTCAGAAGCAACATAATTTGTGGTCTTGCTTTCAGTTTCTGAGCATGCCTCTTCCACAGCGGCGGAATTTCGTTCAGAATAATCGTCTGTGCAGCAACTGCATGGCCAGATCTCACTCCGTGAAAAACTGTACGAGCTTGCCTCAAATTGCCAGAGCTTGCGATTCAATTGCCTCAAATGCAACGGCAGGCACCATACCCTCTTTAATCGTGAGCATGCTTCATCCCCATCGAATGCTGCACCAGAATCGACCCCTCGCGTCTCACAGCAAGAGCGGCGGTATGATAACGCTCCGCGTACTCGTGCCCCTGCATATTCGAATTTTATACCAGGTTCACCCATCATGCTTCTCAGCAAGAAAGGCCGCATTCTTCGATGCGACCACGCTCGAATATACAGTCCACTTCTTCCCCCACACAGCAACGAAATCAATCCGCTATGATAACAATACGTCACCAGGGAACATGTTATATCGCTCGCGCCTTAGTTGACCCTGGATCCGAAGTATCGTTCATTTCCGAACGTATACAAAAGCTTTTAAAGCTCCCAGGGCGGCCAATTATGGCTATAGTTTCAGGTCTCAGCGATACTGTTTCCGCAAAAATATCAAGATCGAGCGATTTTCTTCTGAATTCGCCACATGATTACAGGGCGCTTGCCCTCCCACTCATTAGACAGGTCACTTCTCAGTGGCCTCCCTCAAGACATCGAGCTCGCAGATGTCAACTTCTCCAAAAGCGAGCAGGTCGACGTCCTCATCGGAGCCTATTTATACCCAGCAATCCTGCTGGACGGCATCAGCCGCCAAGTTCTGGGCTCCCTCATGGCTCAGCAAACCGTGTGCGGTTGGATCCTAACCGGCCACTGCACGCATCAAAGCGGCTTACACAACGAAGTCACCTTCGAACAACAGTTCGAACGTTTTTGGGAGGTGGAGGAACTTCCCAAAACTAGATTGCTATCCCACTCCGAAAAGTTTCGCGAAGAAAATTTCGGTAAAACAACGCGAAGACGCGATGACGGCCGCTACATCGTGTCATTGCCTTTTAAAGTCGGCTTTCCAGACACGCTCCGCTCAGGGGCCTCGAGACATTCAAAATGTATCGCCAAATCTTAGTCGACCCAAAGCACACACCATATCAGCGCATTCTCTTCCGAGACCCGTACAAGTCCGAACTTACCGACTTCGAGCTTCAAACGGTAATGTTTGGAGTTAATTGCGCCCCTTTCCTTGCCATACGCACGATGTGAAGCTCAAGTTCCCGCTTGCGTCACAAATTCTACAGCATTTCATGTACGTGGATGATGTGTTAGCAGGCACGCATGACCTGGTGACAGCTACCCAGACCCGTGACCAACTCATAGCGGCTCTCGACTCAGCAGGGTTTGCCCTTCGCAAATGGACGGCCAACCACAAAGGCATTCTGGCAGACTTGTCGGCATCCCATCTACTCCACACCGATTTCCTGACGCTCTAAGATTCCAGCATTGCTAAAATGCTGGGAATTCGCTGGAACGCGACCCATGATGACTTCTACTTTGACGTCCAAGCTATCGTCATCAAAGCTGCGTACATAAAACGGGAAATGTTGTCTATGGTCGCCAATCTGTTCGATCCAGCCGGTTGGTTGGCTCCGATCATCGTTGGAGCCAAAATACTGATTCAACAAGTCTGGTTGGACAAAATCGATTGGGATGGCATGCTGCCTCAGGTAACTCACGCTAACTGGTTAAATTTTCTACAGAATTACCAGCACATCCGCTCTATTCGCATCCCGCGATAGGTGAGTTACACCGCCGACAGCGAAGTCGAATTCCATGCCTTTTATGATGTCCCACAAAAAGCCTACGCAGGAGCCATCTATGCCCGCATCAAGGTCGCGGTCTAAGTTTCCTTTTGTACTCCAAAACTCGTGTAGACCCGATTCAAACTTTGTCTCTCCTCAGGTTAGAATTGTGTGGAGCCACTTTAGTTGCTGAGACGATCGACACTCTCGTGCCTTCGCTGCAGCTGCCCCACTACACGATCTACTGTTAGAGCGACTCCACCATTGTTTTGGCCCGGCTGAAGAAATCCACATGCGTTTGGGCGACGTTCGTGGCAAACCGAGTTGCCAAAATCATCGAGAAAGTACCGCATTCGCAATGGTTTCATGTGGAATCCCAGGACAAATACGCGGATTTAGCCAGTCGCGGTGCCACGCCCAAGATCTCGCTGTGAGCTCTTTCTGGTGGAATGGATTGCTTGGCGTGCCCACGACAAGAATCGCTGGACCGAATTCCGCGCCTCCGACGTATATGTCACCACATGAACAGAAAACTGTCAAAACGCTGCACACCTATTGCGCTACCGATGAGGATCCTCTCAAACGATTGTCGTCACTCCCACGAGCCCTACGTGTATACTCATACGTATATCGATTTCTCCACAACGCTCATCCAGCTCAGCGTCACCTGCATTCGCACCCCAACCTGCATCTCCCACCGGGAGAAATAAAGGAAACTAAACGCTGCCTCGCGATATCATGCCAGAAGATTCATTTCGCAGAAGAGTACGCCGCGCTAAAAAACCACACGATGCTGCGATCTAAAAGCAGCTTACTTTCGTTGAACCCGTTCCTCCACACGGACAACACGATGCGCCTTGGCGGGCGGTTGTCCTCGTGTCCCAATTTGCCTTTCGACGAACGGCACCCGATTATTCTGCCATATGGCTGCCAATTCCCGCGATTGCTCATTCGTTTTGTACACGAAATATCTCTACACGGGACAACCAATTAGTTCTTCGTCTGGTCCGTACCCAATTCTGGATTCCCAAGGTTACAACCTTATCAAAACGACGACTCATACCAGCAAGCCTTGCATCCTACATCGGAAGAAGCAACGAACCCTGTACATGACAGCCCATTATTAACACATTTTCTCATTACAGATCCCACATGTATTTAATATGCCGGCAGTATGTGCGGTCCCGGAGAGGACGTCTGCGGGCGCCACCCGGGGCAGTGCCTCCCTGGTCCGCTCCAAGCGGTCCGCAATTCCTCACTGCCCACTGTTCTCGCGAGCCATCCCCACCGACCGATGTCCTCGTCCTTGACGTCTCTGACGAGGAAGCCCAGGCGATTGATACGGCACGCCGCCGCTCCCCGACTCCGCCCGCCCGGGCATTCCAAGGTGTTTTGACGCAACACGAGGGACCATTCTCCGATCAGGACCCAACTTCCAGGCCAACCAACAGGGGGCGCGAAGCCACCAGACTTCGCGTTCGGTCGGTGCCAGTCCCGAGGCACGTCATGCCACGCGCACCATCCTCCACTACTAGAGCCGGCCCCAAGACGCGCACTTCCACCATCAACAGTTCCGGACCCAAGACGCGCTCATGCCGTAGTTCCCGCCCGGAGACACGACTGGCGTCCACCTGCCCTAAGGTTTCCAACTGATGGACGAGAGCGAGAGTTGTGTTGCCCTCTGTGCGCAGGGCAGCATGTGCTGCGTCGCTGCCGTCGGTTCCTGCAGCAGACCATCGTGCAGCGAAATCTGACGGCGCGAGCACGGCACGTGTGCGTTTAGGCACGTTCGCACCGGCTGCCCGCTTGCCAGAGCCCCATGCGCTTCCGAGCGTGCGTAGAGGCGCACCACACCCTTCTACATTGAGCTCGAGCCGATGCGCGGCGCCAGTTGTCGAGGTTTAGGGGTTTGCAGTCCTGCAAGGCGGGCGGTATGTTAACGCCAACTGCCGCTCACCAGAGGTGCTCCCTCATCGATCGGTAGGGTGTCAGGAGTGAGAACTGCAGTTCTCTCTCTTGTCAGCCTGCCGGTCATGAGATGCGCCTCTCTCGAAAGAGTAAGCTCGGCTGCAGGCTCTCCCCGCGGCGACTTGCGTTGCTCTCGTGGGTTTCCGCGATCGCCGCTGGACCCACACCAGACACTTGCAGCTCAACAGTTGACGCGTATACAAGCTTGTAAATTATGAGATAAAAAACTATTGTACATTGTGGAATAAATAAAAATACTAAATTTCTGAACAATTAATAAACAAATAAACAAGCCCTCTGTATTTGGAATTTTAACACCTTATTTGGGTCTTCGGCATTGTATACCGGACTAAATTTTATTTTCAAATTTGTTGGCATCTCTATATCGAAACCGAATAAAGTGAGGAAAGGTGTTTGTTTCGTCGTAATATGGGTTGCGTGGTTATGAACGTACATAGCTGCAGTTAACCACCTATCCCAATTGGCCTCCTAACGGTGAACCGTGGAAATCTCTCATTACTGTTTCTATTTCCTTTGGGTCGGAAAGCAATGCCGCATTATCAGATTTTACCTTTTCCGCATCGCATGCGTACCCTTACTGTGAGTTTTGACATGAACTGTCTACCTCATCGTCTTCCTTTGCCTTCGCTTTCGAGCGAGTTTGTACGGCAACAATACCATTATTTTCCTGCGGAATCCTGCTTAATGCGTCTGCAATTAAATTCTTCTTACCGGGTTTAAATATAATTTCGAATTCGTACTCCGATAGTTTATGTCTAAACCTGGCTAGACGAGAAGTCTGATCCTTCAAATTCGCTACACCCTTCAAGGGTTGGTGGTCTGTCATTATCTTAAAAGACCTTCCCAGAATATACGCTCTGAAATTTCGTGTAGCCCAGACAATTCCCTTTCTATAGATGAGTATCTCTTCTCGGTGTCACTCAACGCTCTGCTAGCGAAAGCTATCAGTCTATCCTCGCCAATTTTCCGTTGCGACAACACGGCCCCTAGAGCTTCGCCACTAGCATCGGTGGTCAACAGAAATTCCCTGCTAAAATCCGGGTATGTCAATACCGGTGGTGAAGTCTTTGCTTGTTTTAACGTCTCGAAGGCCTTTTGGCAATCCTCGGACCATTTAAAAACTACGATCCAGCCGGTTGGTTGGCTCCGATCATCGTTGCAGCCAAAACACTGATTCAACAAGTCTGGTTGGACAAAATCGATTGGGATGGCATGCTGCCTCAAGTAACTTACGCTAACTGGTTAAATTTTCTACAGAATTACCAGCACATCCGCTCTATTCGCATCCCGCGATAGGTGAGTTACACCCCCGACAGCGAAGTCGAATTCCATGCCTTTTATGATGTCTCACAAAAAGCCTACGCAGGAGTCATCTATGCCCGCATCAAGGTCGCTCAGGAAGTCTAAGTTTCCTTTTGTACTCCAAAACTCGTGTAGCCCCGATTCAAACTTTGTCTCTCCTCAGGTTAGAATTGTGTGGAGCCAATTTAGCTGCTGAGACGATCGACACTCTCGTGCCTTCGCTGCAGCTGCCCCACTACACGATCTACTGTTGGAGCGACTCCACCATTGTTTTGGCCCGGCTGAAGAAATCCACATGCGTTTGGGCGACGTTCGTGGCAAACCGAGTTGCCAAAATCATCGAGAAAGTACAGCATTCGCAATGGTTTCATGTGGAATCCCAGGACAAATCCGCGGATTTAGCCAGTCGCGGTGCCACGCCCAAGATCTCGCTGTGAGCTCTTTCTGGTGGAATGGACTGCTTGGCGTGCCCACGACAAGAATCGCTGGACCGAATTCCGCGCCTCCGACGGATATGTCACCACACGAACAGAAAATTGTCAAAACGCTGCACACCTATTGCGCTACCGATGAGGATCCTCTCAAACGATTGTCGTCACTCCCACGAGCCCTACGTGTATACTCATACGTATATCGATTTCTCCACAACGCTCATCCAGCTCAGCGTCACCTGCATTCGCACCCCAACCTGCATCTCTCACCGGGAGAAATAAAGGAAACTAAACGCTGCCTCGCGATATCCTGCCAGAAGATTCATTTCGCGGACGAGTACGCCGCGCTAGAAAACCACACGATGCTGCGATCTAAAAGCAGCTTACTTTCGTTGAACCCGTTCCTCCACACGGACAACACGATGCGCCTTGGCGGGCGGTTGTCCTCGTGTCCTAATTTGCCTTTCGACGAACGGCACCCGATTATTCTGATTATGGCTGCCAATTCCCGCGATTGCTCATTCGTTTTGTACACGAAATATCTCTACACGGGGGCAACCAATTAGTTCTTCGTCTGGTCCGTACCCAATTCTGGATTCCCAAGGTTACAACCTTATCAAAACGACGACTCATACCAGCAAGCCTTGCATCCTACATCGGAAGAAGCAACGAACCCTGTACATGACAGCCCATTATTAACACATTTTCTCATTACAGATCCCACATGTATTTAATATGCCGGCAGTATGTGCGGTCCCGGAGAGGACGTCTGCGGGCGCCACCCGGGGCAGTGCCCCCCTGGTCCGCTCCAAGCGGTGCGCAATTCCTCACTGCCCACTGTTCTCGCGAGCCATCCCCACCGACCGATGTCCTCGTCCTTGACGTCTCTGACGAGGAAGCCCAGGCGATTGATACGGCACGCCGCTCCCCGACTCCGCCCGCCCGGGCATTCCAAGGTGTTTTGACGCGACACGAGGGACCATTCTCCGATCAGGACCCAACTTCCAGGCCAACCAACATGGGGCGCGAAGCCACCAGACTTCGCGTTCGGTCGGTGCCAGTCCCGAGGCACGTCATGCCACGCGCACCATCCTCCACCACTAGAGCCGGCCCCAAGACGCGCACTTCCACCATCAACAGTTCCGGACCCAAGACGCGCTCAGCCCGTAGTTCCCGCCCGGAGACACGACTGGCGTCCACCTGCCCTAAGGTTTCCAAATGATGGACGAGAGCGAGAGTTGTGTTGCCCTCTGTGCGCAGGGCAGCATGTGCTGCGTCGCTGCCGTCGGTTCCTGCAGCAGACCATCGTGCAGCGAAATCTGACGGCGCGAGCTCGGCACGTGTGCGTTTAGGCACGTTCGCACCGGCTGCCCGCTTGCCAGAGCCCCATGCGCTTCCGAACGTGCGTAGAGGCGCACCACACCCTTCTACATTGAGCTCGAGCCGATGCGCGGCGCCAGTTGTCGAGGTTTAGGGGTTTGCAGTCCTGCAAGGCGTGCGGTATGTTAACGCCAACTGCCGCTCACCAGAGGTGCTCCCTCATCGATCGGTAGGGTGTCAGGAGTGAGAACTGCAGTTCTCTCTTTTGTCAGCCTGCCGGTCATGAGATGCGCCTCTCTCGAAAGAGTAAGCTCGGCTGCAGGCTCTCCCCGCGGCGACTTGCGTTGCTCTCGTAGGTTTCCGCGATCGCCGCTGGACCCACACCAGACACTTGCAGCTCAACAGTTGACGCGTATACAAGCTTGTAAATTATGAGATAAAAAACTATTGTACATTGTGGAATAAATAAAAATACTAAATTTCTGAACAATTGGCAAATAAACAAGCCCTCTGTATTTGGAATTTTAACACCTTATTTGGGTCTTCGGCATTGTATACCAGACTAAATTTTATTTTCAAATTTGTTGGCATCTCTATATCGAAACCGAATAAAGTGAGGAAAGGTGTTTGTTTCGTCGTAATATGGGTTGCGTGGTTATGAACGTACATAGCTGCAGTTAACCACCTATCCCAATTGGCCTCCTAACGGTGAACCGTGGAAATCTCTCATTACTGTTTCTATTTCCTTTGGGTCGGAAAGCAATGCCGCATTATCAGATTTTACCTTTTCCGCATCGCATGCGTACCCTTACTGTGAGTTTTGACATAAACTGTCTACCTCATCGTCTTCCTTTGCCTTCGCTTTCGAGCCAGTTTGTACGGTAACAATACCATTATTTTCCTGCGGAATCCTGCTTAATGTGTCTGCAATCAAATTCTTCTTACCGGGTTTAAATATAATTTCGAATTCGTACTCCGATAGTTTATGTCTAAACCTGGCTAGACGAGAAGTCTGATCCTTCAAATTCGCTATAACCTTCAAGGGTTGGTGGTCTGTCATTATCTTCCCAGAATATACGCTCTGAAATTTCGTGTAGCCCAGACAATTCCCTTTCTATAGATGAGTATCTCTTATCGGTGTCACTCAACGCTCTGCTAGCGAAAGCTATCAGTCTATCCTCGCCAATTCTCGAAGGCCTTTTGGCAATCCTCGGACCATTTAAAAACTACAATCTTCCTTAATAGCTTATTAATAGGTAAAGCTATCCTCGCCATATTGTCTATGAATCTCCTATAATAATTTACTAAACCCAAAAATGCTTGTACTTCCTTCTTATTCCTAGCTGGCAAAATGTTCTTAACACATTCTACCCTCTGTGGGTCCGGCAGTGCACCATTTTTCGAGCACTTATGACCTAAATACACGACTTCGCGCCGCAAAAACTGGCATTTCTTAATATTTAATTTGAGAGTATTAATTCTTACAGCCTCTAACACTTTCGCTAATCTAACCTCATGCTGCTCTAAATTACTACCATAAACTACAATATATCTAAATATACAAAACAATGTATTCCTTGGAGACCTGTAAGGATGTGATTCATGATCCTCTGAAAAGTATCAGGCGCGCCCGTTAACCCAAACGGCATTCTCTTAAACTCAAAATGTCCCAATCCTGTGCTAAATGCAGTTTTTTCTCTATCCCTCTTATCCACTAACACCTGATGATACCCACTAGCTAAATATAAGATCGTGAAATATCTACTATTGCTTAATTGATCTAGAATCTCATCAATTCTCGGAATTGGAAAAACGTGTTTGATTGTAACTTCATTCAGTTTCCTGTAGTCTACTACTAGTCTCCACTTCTTTTCTCCGTTTTCACCACCTTTCGTGGGAACTATCAGCAGTTTTAATTTAAAGACGCAGGTTGAACCAACGTCTCTGTTGGTTGCTGGTGATTGATAAGAACAGCTGGCTCTTAAACCAGATGCACTGTACCAGACTTTGTAAACTTCCTTGTATCAGGCACTTTAACCAGATACAAAGTATTAATACAAAAGCTTCCTTGTATCAGGCACTTTAACCAGATACAAAGTAATAACACAAATATGGACGTTACGTGCGGCACTTGAACCGAACTCAGTTGTAATGACATTTATTGAATAATTTTGTCTTATTTATATACAAAAGAAGGAATATTTTACAATAATACATTTACAATAACAAAGGTGCATAATACATACAATTGGTGCAAAAAATTACCTTATTTTTAAACAATGTTCAAATTAAAAAATTCAACTCAGCATTTCGCTTTATTTTTATTTTTTAGTCAATGTTCAAATTCAAAAGGTTCAACTCAGCATTTGGCTATCGTGCAGTTCATTGCACAGGAAACAGTCGCCGCCTTGACCAAAGCGTCATGTTACCATGATGAGTGTCGGAAGCCTGAGGTTAATAAATGCTTAACTAGCAGCAAAAACAAGTGCAAATATTTGGCCAATAAACTTAACAAATTGATTGCAAGAAAACGGCAGCCGCATCGACTGATGGCATCATGTTACCATTTTCGGTGTGATGAGCCTTGAAAGCATGAAGTCAATGAACGCAATAAAATTGGCCAATATTAAGTGTTGAATTAAATTTATTTTTGATTTCTGAATTTGAACATTCTGCCCCCGTTGAGCTTGCTCAAGAATTCGATTAATATGATTTATTATATAATGATATAGTTATGATTAAGTGTTGATTATATATGTATGCTGAACTGGTCCGGCTGTTGACGTGGTGCTGGAAGAGGTTTGGACGTGATTTCGAAGGTTTGTGTTCTCTTCTTCTTCCTATGATGATTGATAGCTGCAGCAAGACCAAGCGAAATGATGAAGACCAGACATGCGTATCCTAGGGTGTAGTGATGGATATCATGGGAGCGCACATTTGGTAGCGTCAATCGAACATGAGAAATCTCATTTCTGAGTGATTCTATTTCCTTATAATGTGTATTGACTAATTTATGATCGATAATGGTCGTCGTTGTTGAAATGTCTTCAGTTGAAGATATCATGTTGCTCATATTAATTGCTGGCAAGAATGAGGCATACCGTTTAGTTTCCAAGGTTCGGTGTCCTTGAATTGTCAAGTAAGGAAGTTTGACAGCACATTCTTCTGCTATTTTTAAAAATCCTGATTTTCGTGCTGTGATATGTGTTACATTTGATTTGCAAACTGCGTTCAGACGAATTTCCCCATCGAGAGCGAATGGTTTGGGTCATGTAATTGGAATACGTTTGGGTCATGTAATTGAACCCAATGTGGTCCTGGGCCTGCGTTGGTAGCAAAGCATGAGGATGAATCTTCCTGTTGATTGAGTATATTAATCTCGCATACACCTATTTTAGATCCCTTCTTGTATAATGGGTGGTGTTGTCGACATAAATGATTTTGTAGTTCGACTTTGATGCAAGTTCTTAATTCTGCTTTTGTTAATGGATAATACAAATCTCGATGCAAATTCACTATCATGAAGGGCGACATCACCTTTATTATTTTGAAGCTGTTGTTTGTCTTCCAAGGAACTGCGGTGAGTTTGAACATTTCAAATTCTTGGGTGGAGATTAGTGGTATGTTTATTTTGAAAATTACATATTTGGCGGTGACTCTTCCATCTTTGGATGATGATTGACATGAAGGAGTAAAGTTTTAATAGGTCATTTAACGAAAATGGTAATCGGAGTGTTGCAGGAAGATTGATTTTTATTTTTAGTAATTCAAATTTTAGTTGAGCAGGTGAGATCAGCAAAGGATTTATGATTCCGTGATGAGTATCAGCTAATATATCAATTAGTGGGTCTTGAATGTTTTTAAGATTCATCATTGCTAATGTTGCTTGAATTGTAAGGTCGAGGAAGGTAAGTGATACCTTTTCTGCGTCGAGCTGCTGCTTTATATTTTCAAATTGGGTTTTTGTACGTTTGAGAGCAGTAGCTATTTTATCAAATTGCATTTCACCTTCCTTTTGGTTTCTTTTCATTAAGTAGAGTGTGCTATCTAGGAACGACGTCTGATTTTCTATAGCAGATAGCAAATAGTCATCATTTTGCTCTAGCTTTTCGATGGTTGCTGCTGCTTTTTCTGCATACTCTTCGTCAAGAACTCCAAATAGGGAGCGAGCGATTGATCCGTCCACATTTAAGGCGCCTCTCTTTACTCGCATGGTGGGATTAATTTCTAATAATTCGTTATTTGAGTTAATTCCGTCAGTAAGTTGATTGAATTGTGCTAGGATTATTGAGCATGTTCTAGTATTATGGATCCTTTCGCACAATGGCGTTAGTGTATTTTTGTATGAATTTAGTATATTCACCTCCTTCCAATATGGTTCCAAATTAAAATATGTTACTAGATTCCATTCGCTGCTAATGATCCCAGCCGAGCCCATATTTTCAAAGTATACTCCAGGGTTTGATTCAAAGAGATGAATTTCTACTGAAGCAGAGTAAATGATTGGTATGAGTAGGCAGGCTAATAGTAATGTTGTTAGTTTTGAAGCTCTTTGTCGTCTTTTTGGAAGTGGAGCTTCATTATCAGTATCAGAAGAAGATTGGGTGTCTCTTTTTGATGTCACAGGCATATCCTCATTGTCATCACGCAATAACTCCTGTGAACTACTGATGTCTATTGGTGATTTTATGGCTGATGATGAATTGTTGTCTACAGGAAGTGGTGCCAATCTGTTTATAGCTCGTTTGAAGATTCCATTCTTAGTTTTAACATCTACTACTCGGACTGCATTATCTGGTCCGTTATAAACTTTGATAATTCTTCCTAGATGCCATGAGAGGGGTGGTACGTCATCTTCCTTGAGGATGACCATTGTTCCTATTTGAATATTTGGTGATTGTTCTCTCCAAAGAATTAATTGTAGCACTTGATCGGCTGGATGAACTAAAATTTGTCTGTACATTTTTTCGATGTCTGTGGTGAATACAAATCGTGGCAAGCGATACCGTAGCAAAATGGAAAATAGCTCGCTTTGTACCCATGGGCCTGTGTACATAATGTCATTTAAGGCTACACCTGATGAAGTTTTGCATGATGCATCGAAGACTACCCTTAATTTGGTAGAGCTACTCTCTGGTTTGAGCACACAATGATGCGGTATGAAGTAATGTGATTGTGCGATGTCACTTGGCTTGATTTCTGTCATGTGTCCAAGATCGTTGTATTCTCTCATAAATTGGACATACCTTTCCTTTAAATCATTGTTCTTTGTGAGTTTCCTTTCGAGAGATGCGAACCTGTTGTAAGCTATTGCTCGAGATTCTCCTAAGGCGGTCGGGTTAGTGGATAAGGGAAGTTTCACCACAAACCTTCCATCTTGATTTCTAGTCGTGTTTTGGATGAAGTGAGTCTCACAAAGTGAATTTTCTGATGAAGATGAATGTCGCGATGATTCTGATACTTCCTCCAGTTGCCAAAATCTTTCTAGTGTGCTCTCCAGCGCTTCATCATCTGAGCTAGTGATTCCACAAGTCAATGTACTTGATTGTTCACATCCAGCCTTTCCGGGTTTCAATCCATCCAAATGCAGAATTTTGTAAGACGGGTAAATTATCTGCCAAGACAATCCTTCCAGTCGACAATAGTGCGTGATAGTATTCGGCTCCTATCAGTACATCTATTTTATTTGTACGGTAGAAGTGTGGGTCTGCTAGTGCTATGTTTTTGGGAATTGACCAGTTTGATGTATCCAGAGGTGCCGACGGTTGTGTGGAGATTATCTGCGGTAGCACCAATGCTTCAAATGGTATCGAATACTCGCCGGTTGTTGATTGCAAAGTAACATGAACGCGTTGAGTTGCTGATTTCGATGTTTTACCTATGCCTTCAATTCTGATTGACGTTGGCCTTGTGTTCAGGGACAATTTCCTGATAATCCTTTCGGTGATGAAATTAGCTTGAGAACCCGAGTCGAGAATTGCCCTGCATTCCGCAAATCTTCCATTTGCGGCAACAATTTTAATCCTGGCAGTACCAAGTAAAATATGCTGTTGTTTGTTGTTAGATGCAAAAGTAAGGCTGATTGAATTGGGGGCAGCGGATAACGCAGGTTGATAACGCTCTGTGCTCTTGATGTCGAAATGTAGCAAGGTATTGTGCCTCTTATCGCATTTAAGACAGCTTTTTGATGGGAAAAACTTAGTCTTATGCCCTGATTTGAGACAATTTATGCATAATTTGTATTGTTGAACATGATGCAGTCTATCCTTAGGTGATAGATTCAAAAATTTTTTACAGACGAATAATGGGTGATTGGATTCTTTGCACATGCTACATTTCAAATTGTCCTTTGGGTTCGTGACTACCAAGGATACTGCCTTAGCCAGAAAGGTCCTTTCTTTTCGTCCAACAGTTTCTAACGACTGAAACCGATGTTCCAAGAACTGTAGAAATGATTTTACAGGTTGTAATTCTCTTGGGTTTTTTAGTGACTGCTCGTAAAGAATGTGTGTTCCTCGATCTAACTTTTTGATTAATAAATGAATTATTAGTGGGTCCCAGTTGTCCACATCGACACCTAAATTTTGAATCGCCAACAGGCACTCTAAAGTGATATCATGAAGTGCCTTGATGGCTGCTGATGTTGCGTCTGGTTGAATATTTGGCTGATTGAGTAACTTCTGCAGTAACGTTGAAAGCAGGATTCTCTTGTTGTTGTAGCGATCCTGAAGCATGTTCCAGGCTGTCAAATAATTTTCTTCTGTTAATGGTAAATGTCGAATAAGTTGCTCAGCTTCACCCTTAACTGTGGTCTTGAGGTACCACATCTTTTGTATATTTGGCAGGGGTTGATCGTGAACCATTTTTGAAAACAGATCAAAATACTGTTTCCATTTTAAATAGTCACCGTCGAAGATTGGGATGCTGATCTTGGGCAGATGAATGTTTGGTGCTTGATTGACAATTGCTTGATTGTTTTGATTATTTATGGAGTTGGCGTTCTTTGATGATAAGAGACCTCGCACTTCCAGAACTCTTTCTTCTAATTCGATGTACGAGTTCATGTCATATCCCATAGTCTCTGGATTGTCGTATAATTTCCACAATAAGAAATTGGCCTTCTCTATGTCATCCCATAATTTGTTCATAGCAAGAAGGCATTGTTCTGGTGAGCTGTCTTTTGATTTACCATTTAGAAGCCTTTGTAATGATGCAATCATTGCTTTTTGCTCGCGAATGATTGGTTTTGCTTTGTCATCTATTATTGGAGCTGGAGTTGGTGGCTCGTTGTCTGTAGCCCGGCCTTGTGTGTTTGTTTGAGATCCTTTCTGCAACCTTTTCATTTCAGATTCAAATATTTCTGAATATTGCTCCACGACTGAACGAATTTGACCAAAGTAGTCTTTGACGAAATACTCATGGTCCATTGGTAGATTTCTGATAGATCGAATTTGGTAATCGACCTGCTCGAATTGTTTCCATGCTGATTGCAGTCGCTTTACACGCACTTGAAAGTAAGCAACTGATTGCTTTCTATCGACGGAGTCCTTCTTAAAATTCCTGATAATGTTCTGGATTTCGCTGCCAATAGTCTGCTGATCTGCTACAAACCTCTCAAAAACTTCTGTGGAGCCCTCCATTGTAGTTGCATAAATTAGTTGTAGACTGTTTGATGAAAAGTTTTGAACTGGTCTGATGAGGATCGTAATCACGATCACGTCGGGGTCACCAATGTTTTAATTTAAAGACGCAGGTTGAACCATCGTCTCTGTTGGTTGCTGGTGATTGATAAGAACAGCTGGCTCTTAAACCAGATGCACTGTACCAGACTTTGTAAACTTCCTTGTATCAGGCACTTTAACCAGATACAAAGTATTAATACAAAAGCTTCCTTGTATCAGGCACTTTAACCAGATACAAAGTAATAACACAAATATGGACGTTACGTGCGGCACTTGAACCGAACTCAGTTGTAATGACATTTATTGAATAATTTTGTCTTATTTATATACAAAAGAAGGAATATTTTACAATAATACATTTACAATAACAAAGGTGCATAATACATACAATTGGTGCAAAAAATTACCTTATTTTTAAACAATGTTCAAATTAAAAAATTCAACTCAGCATTTCGCTTTATTTTTATTTTTTAGTCAATGTTCAAATTCAAAAGGTTCAACTCAGCATTTGGCTATCGTGCAGTTCATTGCACAGGAAACAGTCGCCGCCTTGACCAAAGCGTCATGTTACCATGATGAGTGTCGGAAGCCTGAGGTTAATAAATGCTTAACTAGCAGCAAAAACAAGTGCAAATATTTGGCCAATAAACTTAACAAATTGATTGCAAGAAAACGGCAGCCGCATCGACTGATGGCATCATGTTACCATTTTCGGTGTGATGAGCCTTGAAAGCATGAAGTCAATGAACGCAATAAAATTGGCCAATATTAAGTGTTGAATTAAATTTATTTTTGATTTCTGAATTTGAACATTCTGCCCCCGTTGAGCTTGCTCAAGAATTCGATTAATATGATTTATTATATAATGATATAGTTATGATTAAGTGTTGATTATATATGTATGCTGAACTGGTCCGGCTGTTGACGTGGTGCTGGAAGAGGTTTGGACGTGATTTCGAAGGTTTGTGTTCTCTTCTTCTTCCTATGATGATTGATAGCTGCAGCAAGACCAAGCGAAATGATGAAGACCAGACATGCGTATCCTAGGGTGTAGTGATGGATATCATGGGAGCGCACATTTGGTAGCGTCAATCGAACATGAGAAATCTCATTTCTGAGTGATTCTATTTCCTTATAATGTGTATTGACTAATTTATGATCGATAATGGTCGTCGTTGTTGAAATGTCTTCAGTTGAAGATATCATGTTGCTCATATTAATTGCTGGCAAGAATGAGGCATACCGTTTAGTTTCCAAGGTTCGGTGTCCTTGAATTGTCAAGTAAGGAAGTTTGACAGCACATTCTTCTGCTATTTTTAAAAATCCTGATTTTCGTGCTGTGATATGTGTTACATTTGATTTGCAAACTGCGTTCAGACGAATTTCCCCATCGAGAGCGAATGGTTTGGGTCATGTAATTGGAATACGTTTGGGTCATGTAATTGAACCCAATGTGGTCCTGGGCCTGCGTTGGTAGCAAAGCATGAGGATGAATCTTCCTGTTGATTGAGTATATTAATCTCGCATACACCTATTTTAGATCCCTTCTTGTATAATGGGTGGTGTTGTCGACATAAATGATTTTGTAGTTCGACTTTGATGCAAGTTCTTAATTCTGCTTTTGTTAATGGATAATACAAATCTCGATGCAAATTGACTATCATGAAGGGCGACATCACCTTTATTATTTTGAAGCTGTTGTTTGTCTTCCAAGGAACTGCGGTGAGTTTGAACATTTCAAATTCTTGGGTGGAGATTAGTGGTATGTTTATTTTGAAAATTACATATTTGGCGGTGACTCTTCCATCTTTGGATGATGATTGACATGAAGGAGTAAAGTTTTAATAGGTCATATAACGAAAATGGTAATCGGAGTGTTGCAGGAAGATTGATTTTTATTTTTAGTAATTCGAATTTTAGTTGAGCAGGTGAGATCAGCAAAGGATTTATGATTCCGTGATGAGTATCAGCTAATATATCAATTAGTGGGTCTTGAATGTTTTTATGATTCATCATTGCTAATGTTGCTTGAATTGTAAGGTCGAGGAAGGTAAGTGATACCTTTTCTGCGTCGAGCTGCTGCTTTATATTTTCAAATTGGGTTTTTGTACGTTTGAGAGCAGTAGCTATTTTATCAAATTGCATTTCACCTTCCTTTTGGTTTCTTTTCATTAAGTAGAGTGTGCTATCTAGGAACGACGTCTGATTTTCTATAGCAGATAGCAAACAGTCATCATTTTGCTCTAGCTTTTGGATGGTTGCTGCTGCTTTTTCTGCATACTCTTCGTCAAGAACTCCAAATAGGGAGCGAGCGATTGATCCGACCACATTTAAGGCGCCTCTCTTTACTCGCATGGTGGGATTAATTTCTAATAATTCGTTATTTGAGTTAATTCCGTCAGTAAGTTGATTGAATTGTGCTAGGATTATTGAGCATGTTCTAGCATTATGGATCCTTTCGCACAATGGCGTTAGTGTATTTTTGTATGAATTTAGTAGATTCACCTCCTTCCAATATGGTTCCAAATTAAAATATGTTACTAGATTCCATTCGCTGCTAATGATCCCAGCCGAGCCCATATTTTCAAAGTATACTCCAGGGTTTGATTGAAAGAGATGAATTTCTACTGAAGCAGAGTAAATGATTGGTATGAATAGGCAGGCTAATAGTAATGTTGTTAGTTTTGAAGCTCTTTGTCGTCTTTTTGGAAGTGGAGCTTCATTATCAGTATCAGAAGAAGATTGGGTGTCTCTTTTTGATGTCACAGGCATATCCTCATTGTCATCACGCAATAACTCCTGTGAACTACTGATGTCTATTGGTGATTTTATGGCTGATGATGAATTGTTGTCTACAGGAAGTGGTGCCAATCTATTTATAGCTCGTTTGAAGATTCCATTCTTAGTTTTAACATCTACTACTCGGACTGCATTATCTGGTCCGTTATAAACTTTGATAATTCTTCCTAGATGCCATAAGAGGGGTGGTACGTCATCTTCCTTGAGGATGACCATTGTTCCTATTTGAATATTTGGTGATTGTTCTCTCCAAAGAATTAATTGTAGCACTTGATCGGCTGGATGAACTAAAATTTGTCTGTACATTTTTTCGATGTCTGTGGTGAATACAAATCGTGGCAAGCGATACCGTAGCAAAATGGAAAATAGCTCGCTTTGTACCCATGGGCCTGTGTACATAATGTCATTTAAGGCTACACCTGATGAAGTTTTGCATGATGCATCGAAGACTACCCTTAATTTGGTAGAGCTACTCTCTGGTTTGAGCACACAATGATGCGGTATGAAGTAATGTGATTGTGCGATGTCACTTGGCTTGATTTCTGTCATGTGTCCAAGATCGTTGTATTCTCTCATAAATTGGACATACCTTTCCTTTAAATCATTGTTCTTTGTGAGTTTCCTTTCGAGAGATGCGAACCTGTTGTAAGCTATTGCTCGAGATTCTCCTAAGGCGGTCGGGTTAGTGGATAAGGAAAGTTTCACCACAAACCTTCCATCTTGATTTCTAGTCGTGTTTTGGATGAAGTGAGTCTCACAAAGTGAATTTTCTGATGAAGATGAATGTCGCGATGATTCTGATACTTCCTCCAGTTGCCAAAATCTTTCTAGTGTACTCTCCAGCGCTTCATCATCTGAGCTAGTGATTCCACAAGTCAATGTACTTGATTGTTCACATCCAGCCTTTCCGGCTACAATCCATCCAAATGCAGAATTTTGTAAGACGGGTAGATTATCTGCCAAGACAATCCTTCCAGTCGACAATAGTGCGTGATAGTATTCG
This sequence comes from Sicus ferrugineus, assembly GCA_922984085.1. Classification (NCBI taxonomy): domain Eukaryota; kingdom Metazoa; phylum Arthropoda; class Insecta; order Diptera; family Conopidae; genus Sicus; species Sicus ferrugineus. Next base: position 52,492,625 of record OV277348.1, read on the forward strand.
GCTCCTATCAGTACATCTATTTTATTTGGACGGTAGAAGTGTGGGTCTGCTAGTGCTATGTTTTTGGGAATTGACCAGTTTGATGTATCCAGAGGTGCCGACGGTTGTGTGGAGATTATCTGCGGTAGCACCAATGCTTCAAATGGTATCGAATACTCGCCGGTTGTTGATTGCAAAGTAACATGAACGCGTTGAGTTGCTGATTTCGATGTTTTACCTATGCCTTCAATTCTGATGAAATCACTTCTTTCGGTGATGAAATTAGCTTGAGAACCCGAGTCGAGAATTGCCCTGCATTCCGCAAATCTTCCATTTGCGGCAACAATTTTAATCCTGGCAGTACCAAGTAAAATATGCTGTTGTTTGTTGTTAGATGCAAAAGTAAGGCTGATTGAATTGGGGGCAGCGGATAACGCAGGTTGATAACGCTCTGTGCTCTTGATGTCGAAATGTAGCAAGGTATTGTGCCTCTTATCGCATTTAAGACAGCTTTTTGATGGGAAAAACTTAGTCTTATGCCCTGATTTGAGACAATTTATGCATAATTTGTATTGTTGAACATGATGCAGTCTATCCTTAGGTGATAGATTCAAAAAATTTTTACAGACGAATAATGGGTGATTGGATTCTTTGCACATGCTACATTTCAAATTGTCCTTTGGGTTCGTGACTACCAAGGATACTGCCTTAGCCAGAAAGGTCCTTTCTTTTCGTCCAACAGTTTCTAACGACTGAAACCGATGTTCCAAGAACTGTAGAAATGATTTTACAGGTTGTAATTCTCTTGGGTTTTTTAGTGACTGCTCGTAAAGAATGTGTGTTCCCCGATCTAACTTTTTGATTAATAAATGAATTATTAGTGGGTCCCAGTTGTCCACATCAACACCTAAATTTTGAATCGCCAACAGGCACTCTAAAGTGATATCATGAAGTGCCTTGATGGCTGCTGATGTTGCGTCTGGTTGAATATTTGGCTGATTGAGTAACTTCTGCAGTAACGTTGAAAGCAGGATTCTCTTGTTGTTGTAGCGATCCTGAAGCATGTTCCAGGCTGTCACATAACTTTCTTCTGTTAATGGTAAATGTCGAATAAGTTGCTCAGCTTCACCCTTAACTGTGGTCTTGAGGTACCACATCTTTTGTATATTTGGCAGGGGTTGATCGTGAACCATTTTTGAAAACAGATCAAAATACTGTTTCCATTTTAAATAGTCACCGTCGAAGATTGGGATGCTGATCTTGGGCAGATGAATGTTTGGTGCTTGATTGACAATTGCTTGATTGTTTTGATTATTTATGGAGTTGGCGTTCTTTGATGATAAGAGACCTCGCACTTCCAGAACTCTTTCTTCTAATTCGATGTACGAGTTCATGTCATATCCCATAGTCTCTGGATTGTCGTATAATTTCCACAATAAGAAATTGGCCTTCTCTATGTCATCCCATAATTTGTTCATAGCAAGAAGGCATTGTTCTGGTGAGCTGTCTTTTGATTTACCATTTAGAAGCCTTTGTAATGATGCAATCATTGCTTTTTGCTCGCGAATGATTGGTTTTGCTTTGTCATCTATTATTGGAGCTGGAGTTGGTGGCTCGTTGTCTGTAGCCCGGCCTTGTGTGTTTGTTTGAGATCCTTTCTGCAACCTTTTCATTTCAGATTCAAATATTTCTGAATATTGCTCCACGACTGAACGAATTTGACCAAAGTAGTCTTTGACGAAATACTCATGGTCCATTGGTAGATTTCTGATAGATCGAATTTGGTAATCGACCTGCTCGAATTGTTTCCATACTGATTGCAGTCGCTTTACACGCACTTGAAAGTAAGCAACTGATTGCTTTCTATCGACGGAGTCCTTCTTAAAATTCCTGATAATGTTCTGGATTTCGCTGCCAATAGTCTGCTGATCTGCTACAAACCTCTCAAAAACTTCTGTGGAGCCCTCCATTGTAGTTGCATAAATTAGTTGTAGACTGTTTGATGAAAAGTTTTGAACTGGTCTGATGAGGATCGTAATCACGATCACGTCGGGGTCACCAATGTTTTAATTTAAAGACGCAGGTTGAACCAACGTCTCTGTTGGTTGCTGGTGATTGATAAGAACAGCTGGCTCTTAAACCAGATGCACTGTACCAGACTTTGTAAACTTCCTTGTATCAGGCACTTTAACCAGATACAAAGTATTAATACAAAAGCTTCCTTGTATCAGGCACTTTAACCAGATACAAAGTAATAACACAAATATGGACGTTACGTGCGGCACTTGAACCGAACTCAGTTGTAATGACATTTATTGAATAATTTTGTCTTATTTATATACAAAAGAAGGAATATTTTACAATAATACATTTACAATAACAAAGGTGCATAATACATACAATTGGTGCAAAAAATTACCTTATTTTTAAACAATGTTCAAATTAAAAAATTCAACTCAGCATTTCGCTTTATTTTTATTTTTTAGTCAATGTTCAAATTCAAAAGGTTCAACTCAGCATTTGGCTATCGTGCAGTTCATTGCACAGGAAACAGTCGCCGCCTTGACCAAAGCGTCATGTTACCATGATGAGTGTCGGAAGCCTGAGGTTAATAAATGCTTAACTAGCAGCAAAAACAAGTGCAAATATTTGGCCAGTAAACTTAACAAATTGATTGCAAGAAAACGGCAGCCGCATCGACTGATGGCATCATGTTACCATTTTCGGTGTGATGAGCCTTGAAAGCATGAAGTCAATGAACGCAATAAAATTGGCCAATATTAAGTGTTGAATTAAATTTATTTTTGATTTCTGAATTTGAACATTCTGCCCCCGTTGAGCTTGCTCAAGAATTCGATTAATATGATTTATTATATAATGATATAGTTATGATTAAGTGTTGATTATATATGTATGCTGAACTGGTCCGGCTGTTGACGTGGTGCTGGAAGAGGATTTCGAAGGTTTGTGTTCTCTTCTTCTTCCTATGATGATTGATAGCTGCAGCAAGACCAAGCGAAATGATGAAGACCAGACATGCGTATCCTAGGGTGTAGTGATGGATATAATGGGAGCGCACATTTGGTAGCGTCAATCGAACATGAGAAATCTCATTTCTGAGTGATTCTATTTCCTTATAATGTGTATTGACTAATTTATGATCGATAATGGTCGTCGTTGTTGAAATGTCTTCAGTTGAAGATATCATGTTGCTCATATTAATTGCTGGCAAGAATGAGGCATACCGTTTAGTTTCCAAGGTTCGGTGTCCTTGAATTGTCAAGTAAGGAAGTTTGACAGCACATTCTTCTGCTATTTTTAAAAATCCTGATTTTCGTGCTGTGATATGTGTTACATTTGATTTGCAAACTGCGTTCAGACGAATTTCCCCATCGAGAGCGAATGGTTTGGGTCATGTAATTGGAATACGTTTGGGTCATGTAATTGAACCCAATGTGGTCCTGGGCCTGCGTTGGTAGCAAAGCATGAGGATGAATCTTCCTGTTGATTGAGTATATTAATCTCGCATACACCTATTTTAGATCCCTTCTTGTATAATGGGTGGTGTTGTCGACATAAATGATTTTGTAGTTCGACTTTGATGCAAGTTCTTAATTCTGCTTTTGTTAATGGATAATACAAATCTCGATGCAAATTGACTATCATGAAGGGCGACATCACCTTTATTATTTTGAAGCTGTTGTTTGTCTTCCAAGGAACTGCGGTGAGTTTGAACATTTCAAATTCTTGGGTGGAGATTAGTGGTATGTTTATTTTGAAAATTACATATTTGGCGGTGACTCTTCCATCTTTGGATGATGATTGACATGAAGGAATAAAGTTTTAATAGGTCATTTAACGAAAATGGTAATCGGAGTGTTGCAGGAAGATTGATTTTTATTTTTAGTAATTCGAATTTTAGTTGAGCAGGTGAGATCAGCAAAGGATTTATGATTCCGTGATGAGTATCAGCTAATATATCAATTAGTGGGTCTTGAATGTTTTTAAGATTCATCATTGCTAATGTTGCTTGAATTGTAAGGTCGAGGAAGGTAAGTGATAACTTTTCTGCGTCGAGCTGCTGCTTTATATTTTCAAATTGGGTTTTTGTACGTTTGAGAGCAGTAGCTATTTTATCAAATTGCATTTCACCTTCCTTTTGGTTTCTTTTCATTAAGTAGAGTGTGCTATCTAGTAACGACGTCTGATTTTCTATAGCAGATAGCAAATAGTCATCATTTTGCTCTAGCTTTTCGATGGTTGCTGCTGCTTTTTCTGCATACTCTTCGTCAAGAACTCCAAATAGGGAGCGAGCGATTGATCCGACCACATTTAAGGCGCCTCTCTTTACTCGCATGGTGGGATTAATTTCTAATAATTCGTTATTTGAGTTAATTCCGTCAGTAAGTTGATTGAATTGTGCTAGGATTATTGAGCATGTTCTAGTATTATGGATCCTTTCGCACAATGGCGTTAGTGTATTTTTGTATGAATTTAGTAGATTCACCTCCTTCCAATATGGTTCCAAATTAAAATATGTTACTAGATTCCATTCGCTGCTAATGATCCCAGCCGAGCCCATATTTTCAAAGTATACTCCAGGGTTTGATTCAAAGAGATGAATTTCTACTGAAGCAGAGTAAACGATTGGTATGAATAGGCAGGCTAATAGTAATGTTGTTAGTTTTGAAGCTCTTTGTCGTCTTTTTGGAAGTGGAGCTTTATTATCAGTATCAGAAGAAGATTGGGTGTCTCTTTTTGATGTCACAGGCATATCCTCATTGTCATCACGCAATAACTCCTGTGAACTACTGATGTCTATTGGTGATTTTATGGCTGATGATGAATTGTTGTCTACAGGAAGTGGTGCCAATCTGTTTATAGCTCGTTTGAAGATTCCATTCTTAGTTTTAACATCTACTACTCGGATTGCATTATCTGGTCCGTTATAAACTTTGATAATTCTTCCTAGATGCCATGAGAGGGGTGGTACGTCATCTTCCTTGAGGATGACCATTGTTCCTATTTGAATATTTGGTGATTGTTCTCTCCAAAGAATTAATTGTAGCACTTGATCGGCTGGATGAACTAAAATTTGTCTGTACATTTTTTCGATGTCTGTGGTGAATACAAATCGTGGCAAGCGATACCGTAGCAAAATGGAAAATAGCTCGCTTTGTACCCATGGGCCTGTGTACATAATGTCATTTAAGGCTACACCTGATGAAGTTTTGCATGATGCATCGAAGACTACCCTTAATTTGGTAGAGCTACTCTCTGGTTTGAGCACACAATGATGCGGTATGAAGTAATGTGATTGTGCGATGTCACTTGGCTTGATTTCTGTCATGTGTCCAAGATCGTTGTATTCTCTCATAAATTGGACATACCTTTCCTTTAAATCATTGTTCTTTGTGAGTTTCCTTTCGAGAGATGCGAACCTGTTGTAAGCTATTGCTCGAGATTCTCCTAAGGCGGTCGGGTTAGTGGATAAGGAAAGTTTCACCACAAACCTTCCATCTTGATTTCTAGTCGTGTTTTGGATGAAGTGAGTCTCACAAAGTGAATTTTCTGATGAAGATGAATGTCGCGATGATTCTGATACTTCCTCCAGTTGCCAAAATCTTTCTAGTGTACTCTCCAGCGCTTCATCATCTGAGCTAGTGATTCCACAAGTCAATGTACTTGATTGTTCACATCCAGCCTTTCCGGCTACAATCCATCCAAATGCAGAATTTTGTAAGACGGGTAGATTATCTGCCAAGACAATCCTTCCAGTCGACAATAGTGCGTGATAGTATTCGGCTCCTATCAGTACATCTATTTTATTTGGACGGTAGAAGTGTGGGTCTGCTAGTGCTATGTTTTTGGGAATTGACCAGTTTGATGTATCCAGAGGTGCCGACGGTTGTGTGGAGATTATCTGCGGTAGCACCAATGCTTCAAATGGTATCGAATACTCGCCGGTTGTTGATTGCAAAGTAACATGAACGCGTTGAGTTGCTGATTTCGATGTTTTACCTATGCCTTCAATTCTGATTGACGTTGGCCTTGTGTTCAGGGACAATTTCCTGATAATCCTTTCGGTGATGAAATTAGCTTGAGAACCCGAGTCGAGAATTGCCCTGCATTCCGCAAATCTTCCATTTGCGGCAACAATTTTAATCCTGGCAGTACCAAGTAAAATATGCTGTTGTTTGTTGTTAGATGCAAAAGTAAGGCTGATTGAATTGGGGGCAGCGGATAACGCAGGTTGATAACGCTCTGTGCTCTTGATGTCGAAATGTAGCAAGGTATTGTGTCTCTTATCGCATTTAAGACAGCTTTTTGATGGGAAAAACTTAGTCTTATGCCCTGATTTGAGACAATTTATGCATAATTTGTATTGTTGAACATGATGCAGTCTATCCTTAGGTGATAGATTCAAAAATTTTTTACAGACGAATAATGGGTGATTGGATTCTTTGCACATGCTACATTTCAAATTGTCCTTTGGGTTCGTGACTACCAAGGATACTGCCTTAGCCAGAAAGGTCCTTTCTTTTCGTCCAACAGTTTCTAACGACTGAAACCGATGTTCCAAGAACTGTAGAAATGATTTTACAGGTTGTAATTCTCTTGGGTTTTTTAGTGACTGCTCGTAAAGAATGTGTGTTCCTCGATCTAACTTTTTGATTAATAAATGAATTATTAGTGGGTCCCAGTTGTCCACATCGACACCTAAATTTTGAATCGCCAACAGGCACTCTAAAGTGATATCATGAAGTGCCTTGATGGCTGCTGATGTTGCGTCTGGTTGAATATTTGGCTGATTGAGTAACTTCTGCAGTAACGTTGAAAGCAGGATTCTCTTGTTGTTGTAGCGATCCTGAAGCATGTTCCAGGCTGTCACATAATTTTCTTCTGTTAATGGTAAATGTCGAATAAGTTGCTCAGCTTCACCCTTAACTGTGGTCTTGAGGTACCACATCTTTTGTATATTTGGCAGGGGTTGATCGTGAACCATTTTTGAAAACAGATCAAAATACTGTTTCCATTTTAAATAGTCACCGTCGAAGATTGGGATGCTGATCTTGGGCAGATGAATGTTTGGTGCTTGATTGACAATTGCTTGATTGTTTTGATTATTTATGGAGTTGGCGTTCTTTGATGATAAGAGACCTCGCACTTCCAGAACTCTTTCTTCTAATTCGATGTACGAGTTCATGTCATATCCCATAGTCTCTGGATTGTCGTATAATTTCCACAATAAGAAATTGGCCTTCTCTATGTCATCCCATAATTTGTTCATAGCAAGAAGGCATTGTTCTGGTGAGCTGTCTTTTGATTTACCATTTAGAAGCCTTTGTAATGATGCAATCATTGCTTTTTGCTCGCGAATGATTGGTTTTGCTTTGTCATCTATTATTGGAGCTGGAGTTGGTGGCTCGTTGTCTGTAGCCCGGCCTTGTGTGTTTGTTTGAGATCCTTTCTGCAACCTTTTCATTTCAGATTCAAATATTTCTGAATATTGCTCCACGACTGAACGAATTTGACCAAAGTAGTCTTTGACGAAATACTCATGGTCCATTGGTAGATTTCTGATTGATCGAATTTGGTAATCGACCTGCTCGAATTGTTTCCATGCTGATTGCAGTCGCTTTACACGCACTTGAAAGTAAGCAACTGATTGCTTTCTATCGACGGAGTCCTTCTTAAAATTCCTGATAATGTTCTGGATTTCGCTGCCAATAGTCTGCTGATCTGCTACAAACCTCTCAAAAACTTCTGTGGAGCCCTCCATTGTAGTTGCATAAATTAGTTGTAGACTGTTTGATGAAAAGTTTTGAACTGGTCTGATGAGGATCGTAATCACGATCACGTCGGGGTCACCAATGTTTTAATTTAAAGACGCAGGTTGAACCATCGTCTCTGTTGGTTGCTGGTGATTGATAAGAACAGCTGGCTCTTAAACCAGATGCACTGTACCAGACTTTGTAAACTTCCTTGTATCAGGCACTTTAACCAGATACAAAGTATTAATACAAAAGCTTCCTTGTATCAGGCACTTTAACCAGATACAAAGTAATAACACAAATATGGACGTTACGTGCGGCACTTGAACCGAACTCAGTTGTAATGACATTTATTGAATAATTTTGTCTTATTTATATACAAAAGAAGGAATATTTTACAATAATACATTTACAATAACAAAGGTGCATAATACATACAATTGGTGCAAAAAATTACCTTATTTTTAAACAATGTTCAAATTAAAAAATTCAACTCAGCATTTCGCTTTATTTTTATTTTTTAGTCAATGTTCAAATTCAAAAGGTTCAACTCAGCATTTGGCTATCGTGCAGTTCATTGCACAGGAAACAGTCGCCGCCTTGACCAAAGCGTCATGTTACCATGATGAGTGTCGGAAGCCTGAGGTTAATAAATGCTTAACTAGCAGCAAAAACAAGTGCAAATATTTGGCCAATAAACTTAACAAACTGATTGCAAGAAAACGGCAGCCGCATCGACTGATGGCATCATGTTACCATTTTCGGTGTGATGAGCCTTGAAAGCATGAAGTCAATGAACGCAATAAAATTGGCCAATATTAAGTGTTGAATTAAATTTATTTTTGATTTCTGAATTTGAACATTCTGCCCCCGTTGAGCTTGCTCAAGAATTCGATTAATATGATTTATTATATAATGATATAGTTATGATTAAGTGTTGATTATATATGTATGCTGAACTGGTCCGGCTGTTGACGTGGTGCTGGAAGAGGTTTGGACGTGATTTCGAAGGTTTGTGTTCTCTTCTTCTTCCTATGATGATTGATAGCTGCAGCAAGACCAAGCGAAATGATGAAGACCAGACATGCGTATCCTAGGGTGTAGTGATGGATATCATGGGAGCGCACATTTGGTAGCGTCAATCGAACATGAGAAATCTCATTTCTGAGTGATTCTATTTCCTTATAATGTGTATTGACTAATTTATGATCGATAATGGTCGTCGTTGTTGAAATGTCTTCAGTTGAAGATATCATGTTGCTCATATTAATTGCTGGCAAGAATGAGGCATACCGTTTAGTTTCCAAGGTTCGGTGTCCTTGAATTGTCAAGTAAGGAAGTTTGACAGCACATTCTTCTGCTATTTTTAAAAATCCTGATTTTCGTGCTGTGATATGTGTTACATTTGATTTGCAAACTGCGTTCAGACGAATTTCCCCATCGAGAGCGAATGGTTTGGGTCATGTAATTGGAATACGTTTGGGTCATGTAATTGAACCCAATGTGGTCCTGGGCCTGCGTTGGTAGCAAAGCATGAGGATGAATCTTCCTGTTGATTGAGTATATTAATCTCGCATACACCTATTTTAGATCCCTTCTTGTATAATGGGTGGTGTTGTCGACATAAATGATTTTGTAGTTCGACTTTGATGCAAGTTCTTAATTCTGCTTTTGTTAATGGATAATACAAATCTCGATGCAAATTGACTATCATGAAGGGCGACATCACCTTTATTATTTTGAAGCTGTTGTTTGTCTTCCAAGGAACTGCGGTGAGTTTGAACATTTCAAATTCTTGGGTGGAGATTAGTGGTATGTTTATTTTGAAAATTACATATTTGGCGGTGACTCTTCCATCTTTGGATGATGATTGACATGAAGGAGTAAAGTTTTAATAGGTCATATAACGAAAATGGTAATCGGAGTGTTGCAGGAAGATTGATTTTTATTTTTAGTAATTCGAATTTTAGTTGAGCAGGTGAGATCAGCAAAGGATTTATGATTCCGTGATGAGTATCAGCTAATATATCAATTAGTGGGTCTTGAATGTTTTTATGATTCATCATTGCTAATGTTGCTTGAATTGTAAGGTCGAGGAAGGTAAGTGATACCTTTTCTGCGTCGAGCTGCTGCTTTATATTTTCAAATTGGGTTTTTGTACGTTTGAGAGCAGTAGCTATTTTATCAAATTGCATTTCACCTTCCTTTTGGTTTCTTTTCATTAAGTAGAGTGTGCTATCTAGGAACGACGTCTGATTTTCTATAGCAGATAGCAAACAGTCATCATTTTGCTCTAGCTTTTGGATGGTTGCTGCTGCTTTTTCTGCATACTCTTCGTCAAGAACTCCAAATAGGGAGCGAGCGATTGATCCGACCACATTTAAGGCGCCTCTCTTTACTCGCATGGTGGGATTAATTTCTAATAATTCGTTATTTGAGTTAATTCCGTCAGTAAGTTGATTGAATTGTGCTAGGATTATTGAGCATGTTCTAGTATTATGGATCCTTTCGCACAATGGCGTTAGTGTATTTTTGTATGAATTTAGTAGATTCACCTCCTTCCAATATGGTTCCAAATTAAAATATGTTACTAGATTCCATTCGCTGCTAATGATCCCAGCCGAGCCCATATTTTCAAAGTATACTCCAGGGTTTGATTCAAAGAGATGAATTTCTACTGAAGCAGAGTAAATGATTGGTATGAATAGGCAGGCTAATAGTAATGTTGTTAGTTTTGAAGCTCTTTGTCGTCTTTTTGGAAGTGGAGCTTCATTATCAGTATCAGAAGAAGATTGGGTGTCTCTTTTTGATGTCACAGGCATATCCTCATTGTCATCACGCAATAACTCCTGTGAACTACTGATGTCTATTGGTGATTTTATGGCTGATGATGAATTGTTGTCTACAGGAAGTGGTGCCAATCTGTTTATAGCTCGTTTGAAGATTCCATTCTTAGTTTTAACATCTACTACTCGGACTGCATTATCTGGTCCGTTATAAACTTTGATAATTCTTCCTAGATGCCATAAGAGGGGTGGTACGTCATCTTCCTTGAGGATGACCATTGTTCCTATTTGAATATTTGGTGATTGTTCTCTCCAAAGAATTAATTGTAGCACTTGATCGGCTGGATGAACTAAAATTTGTCTGTACATTTTTTCGATGTCTGTGGTGAATACAAATCGTGGCAAGCGATACCGTAGCAAAATGGAAAATAGCTCGCTTTGTACCCATGTGCCTGTGTACATAATGTCATTTAAGGCTACACCTGATGAAGTTTTGCATGATGCATCGAAGACTACCCTTAATTTGGTAGAGCTACTCTCTGGTTTGAGCACACAATGATGCGGTATGAAGTAATGTGATTGTGCGATGTCACTTGGCTTGATTTCTGTCATGTGTCCAAGATCGTTGTATTCTCTCATAAATTGGACATACCTTTCCTTTAAATCATTGTTCTTTGTGAGTTTCCTTTCGAGAGATGCGAACCTGTTGTAAGCTATTGCTCGAGATTCTCCTAAGGCGGTCGGGTTAGTGGATAAGGAAAGTTTCACCACAAACCTTCCATCTTGATTTCTAGTCGTGTTTTGGATGAAGTGAGTCTCACAAAGTGAATTTTCTGATGAAGATGAATGTCGCGATGATTCTGATACTTCCTCCAGTTGCCAAAATCTTTCTAGTGTACTCTCCAGCGCTTCATCATCTGAGCTAGTGATTCCACAAGTCAATGTACTTGATTGTTCACATCCAGCCTTTCCGGCTACAATCCATCCAAATGCAGAATTTTGTAAGACGGGTAGATTATCTGCCAAGACAATCCTTCCAGTCGACAATAGTGCGTGATAGTATTCGGCTCCTATCAGTACATCTATTTTATTTGGACGGTAGAAGTGTGGGTCTGCTAGTGCTATGTTTTTGGGAATTGACCAGTTTGATGTATCCAGAGGTGCCGACGGTTGTGTGGAGATTATCTGCGGTAGCACCAATGCTTCAAATGGTATCGAATACTCGCCGGTTGTTGATTGCAAAGTAACATGAACGCGTTGAGTTGCTGATTTCGATGTTTTACCTATGCCTTCAATTCTGATGAAATCACTTCTTTCGGTGATGAAATTAGCTTGAGAACCCGAGTCGAGAATTGCCCTGCATTCCGCAAATCTTCCATTTGCGGCAACAATTTTAATCCTGGCAGTACCAAGTAAAATATGCTGTTATTTGTTGTTAGATGCAAAAGTAAGGCTGATTGAATTGGGGGCAGCGGATAACGCAGGTTGATAACGCTCTGTGCTCTTGATGTCGAAATGTAGCAAGGTATTGTGCCTCTTATCGCATTTAAGACAGCTTTTTGATGGGAAAAACTTAGTCTTATGCCCTGATTTGAGACAATTTATGCATAATTTGTATTGTTGAACATGATGCAGTCTATCCTTAGGTGATAGATTCAAAAAATTTTTACAGACGAATAATGGGTGATTGGATTCTTTGCACATGCTACATTTCAAATTGTCCTTTGAGTTCGTGACTACCAAGGATACTGCCTTAGCCAGAAAGGTCCTTTCTTTTCGTCCAACAGTTTCTAACGACTGAAACCGATGTTCCAAGAACTGTAGAAATGATTTTACAGGTTGTAATTCTCTTGGGTTTTTTAGTGACTGCTCGTAAAGAATGTGTGTTCCCCGATCTAACTTTTTGATTAATAAATGAATTATTAGTGGGTCCCAGTTGTCCACATCAACACCTAAATTTTGAATCGCCAACAGGCACTCTAAAGTGATATCATGAAGTGCCTTGATGGCTGCTGATGTTGCGTCTGGTTGAATATTTGGCTGATTGAGTAACTTCTGCAGTAACGTTGAAAGCAGGATTCTCTTGTTGTTGTAGCGATCCTGAAGCATGTTCCAGGCTGTCACATAACTTTCTTCTGTTAATGATAAATGTCGAATAAGTTGCTCAGCTTCACCCTTAACTGTGGTCTTGAGGTACCACATCTTTTGTATATTTGGCAGGGGTTGATCGTGAACCATTTTTGAAAACAGATCAAAATACTGTTTCCATTTTAAATAGTCACCGTCGAAGATTGGGATGCTGATCTTGGGCAGATGAATGTTTGGTGCTTGATTGACAATTGCTTGATTGTTTTGATTATTTATGGAGTTGGCGTTCTTTGATGATAAGAGACCTCGCACTTCCAGAACTCTTTCTTCTAATTCGATGTACGAGTTCATGTCATATCCCATAGTCTCTGGATTGTCGTATAATTTCCACAATAAGAAATTGGCCTTCTCTATGTCATCCCATAATTTGTTCATAGCAAGAAGGCATTGTTGTGGTGAGCTGTCTTTTGATTTACCATTTAGAAGCCTTTGTAATGATGCAATCATTGCTTTTTGCTCGCGAATGATTGGTTTTGCTTTGTCATCTATTATTGGAGCTGGAGTTGGTGGCTCGTTGTCTGTAGCCCGGCCTTGTGTGTTTGTTTGAGATCCTTTCTGCAACCTTTTCATTTCAGATTCAAATATTTCTGAATATTGCTCCACGACTGAACGAATTTGACCAAAGTAGTCTTTGACGAAATACTCATGGTCCATTGGTAGATTTCTGATAGATCGAATTTGGTAATCGACCTGCTCGAATTGTTTCCATGCTGATTGCAGTCGCTTTACACGCACTTGAAAGTAAGCAACTGATTGCTTTCTATCGACGGAGTCCTTCTTAAAATTCCTGATAATGTTCTGGATTTCGCTGCCAATAGTCTGCTGATCTGCTACAAACCTCTCAAAAACTTCTGTGGAGCCCTCCATTTTAGTTGCATAAATTAGTTGTAGACTGTTTGATGAAAAGTTTTGAACTGGTCTGATGAGGATCGTAATCACGATCACGTCGGGGTCACCAATGTTTTAATTTAAAGACGCAGGTTGAACCAACGTCTCTGTTGGTTGCTGGTGATTGATAAGAACAGCTGGCTCTTAAACCAGATGCACTGTACCAGACTTTGTAAACTTCCTTGTATCAGGCACTTTAACCAGATACAAAGTATTAATACAAAAGCTTCCTTGTATCAGGCACTTTAACCAGATACAAAGTAATAACACAAATATGGACGTTACGTGCGGCACTTGAACCGAACTCAGTTGTAATGACATTTATTGAATAATTTTGTCTTATTTATATACAAAAGAAGGAATATTTTACAATAATACATTTACAATAACAAAGGTGCATAATACATACAATTGGTGCAAAAAATTACCTTATTTTTAAACAATGTTCAAATTAAAAAATTCAACTCAGCATTTCGCTTTATTTTTATTTTTTAGTCAATGTTCAAATTCAAAAGGTTCAACTCAGCATTTGGCTATCGTGCAGTTCATTGCACAGGAAACAGTCGCCGCCTTGACCAAAGCGTCATGTTACCATGATGAGTGTCGGAAGCCTGAGGTTAATAAATGCTTAACTAGCAGCAAAAACAAGTGCAAATATTTGGCCAGTAAACTTAACAAATTGATTGCAAGAAAACGGCAGCCGCATCGACTGATGGCATCATGTTACCATTTTCGGTGTGATGAGCCTTGAAAGCATGAAGTCAATGAACGCAATAAAATTGGCCAATATTAAGTGTTGAATTAAATTTATTTTTGATTTCTGAATTTGAACATTCTGCCCCCGTTGAGCTTGCTCAAGAATTCGATTAATATGATTTATTATATAATGATATAGTTATGATTAAGTGTTGATTATATATGTATGCTGAACTGGTCCGGCTGTTGACGTGGTGCTGGAAGAGGATTTCGAAGGTTTGTGTTCTCTTCTTCTTCCTATGATGATTGATAGCTGCAGCAAGACCAAGCGAAATGATGAAGACCAGACATGCGTATCCTAGGGTGTAGTGATGGATATAATGGGAGCGCACATTTGGTAGCGTCAATCGAACATGAGAAATCTCATTTCTGAGTGATTCTATTTCCTTATAATGTGTATTGACTAATTTATGATCGATAATGGTCGTCGTTGTTGAAATGTCTTCAGTTGAAGATATCATGTTGCTCATATTAATTGCTGGCAAGAATGAGGCATACCGTTTAGTTTCCAAGGTTCGGTGTCCTTGAATTGTCAAGTAAGGAAGTTTGACAGCACATTCTTCTGCTATTTTTAAAAATCCTGATTTTCGTGCTGTGATATGTGTTACATTTGATTTGCAAACTGCGTTCAGACGAATTTCCCCATCGAGAGCGAATGGTTTGGGTCATGTAATTGGAATACGTTTGGGTCATGTAATTGAACCCAATGTGGTCCTGGGCCTGCGTTGGTAGCAAAGCATGAGGATGAATCTTCCTGTTGATTGAGTATATTAATCTCGCATACACCTATTTTAGATCCCTTCTTGTATAATGGGTGGTGTTGTCGACATAAATGATTTTGTAGTTCGACTTTGATGCAAGTTCTTAATTCTGCTTTTGTTAATGGATAATACAAATCTCGATGCAAATTGACTATCATGAAGGGCGACATCACCTTTATTATTTTGAAGCTGTTGTTTGTCTTCCAAGGAACTGCGGTGAGTTTGAACATTTCAAATTCTTGGGTGGAGATTAGTGGTATGTTTATTTTGAAAATTACATATTTGGCGGTGACTCTTCCATCTTTGGATGATGATTGACATGAAGGAATCAAGTTTTAATAGGTCATTTAACGAAAATGGTAATCGGAGTGTTGCAGGAAGATTGATTTTTATTTTTAGTAATTCGAATTTTAGTTGAGCAGGTGAGATCAGCAAAGGATTTATGATTCCGTGATGAGTATCAGCTAATATATCAATTAGTGGGTCTTGAATGTTTTTAAGATTCATCATTGCTAATGTTGCTTGAATTGTAAGGTCGAGGAAGGTAAGTGATAACTTTTCTGCGTCGAGCTGCTGCTTTATATTTTCAAATTGGGTTTTTGTACGTTTGAGAGCAGTAGCTATTTTATCAAATTGCATTTCACCTTCCTTTTGGTTTCTTTTCATTAAGTAGAGTGTGCTATCTAGTAACGACGTCTGATTTTCTATAGCAGATAGCAAATAGTCATCATTTTGCTCTAGCTTTTCGATGGTTGCTGCTGCTTTTTCTGCATACTCTTCGTCAAGAACTCCAAATAGGGAGCGAGCGATTGATCCGACCACATTTAAGGCGCCTCTCTTTACTCGCATGGTGGGATTAATTTCTAATAATTCGTTATTTGAGTTAATTCCGTCAGTAAGTTGATTGAATTGTGCTAGGATTATTGAGCATGTTCTAGTATTATGGATCCTTTCGCACAATGGCGTTAGTGTATTTTTGTATGAATTTAGTAGATTCACCTCCTTCCAATATGGTTCCAAATTAAAATATGTTACTAGATTCCATTCGCTGCTAATGATCCCAGCCGAGCCCATATTTTCAAAGTATACTCCAGGGTTTGATTCAAAGAGATGAATTTCTACTGAAGCAGAGTAAACGATTGGTATGAATAGGCAGGCTAATAGTAATGTTGTTAGTTTTGAAGCTCTTTGTCGTCTTTTTGGAAGTGGAGCTTCATTATCAGTATCAGAAGAAGATTGGGTGTCTCTTTTTGATGTCACAGGCATATCCTCATTGTCATCACGCAATAACTCCTGTGAACTACTGATGTCTATTGGTGATTTTATGGCTGATGATGAATTGTTGTCTACAGGAAGTAGTGCCAATCTGTTTATAGCTCGTTTGAAGATTCCATTCTTAGTTTTAACATCTACTACTCGGACTGCATTATCTGGTCCGTTATAAACTTTGATAATTCTTCCTAGATGCCATGAGAGGGGTGGTACGTCATCTTCCTTGAGGATGACCATTGTTCCTATTTGAATATTTGGTGATTGTTCTCTCCAAAGAATTAATTGTAGCACTTGATCGGCTGGATGAACTAAAATTTGTCTGTACATTTTTTCGATGTCTGTGGTGAATACAAATCGTGGCAAGCGATACCGTAGCAAAATGGAAAATAGCTCGCTTTGTACCCATGGGCCTGTGTACATAATGTCATTTAAGGCTACACCTGATGAAGTTTTGCATGATGCATCGAAGACTACCCTTAATTTGGTAGAGCTACTCTCTGGTTTGAGCACACAATGATGCGGTATGAAGTAATGTGATTGTGCGATGTCACTTGGCTTGATTTCTGTCATGTGTCCAAGATCGTTGTATTCTCTCATAAATTGGACATACCTTTCCTTTAAATCATTGTTCTTTGTGAGTTTCCTTTCGAGAGATGCGAACCTGTTGTAAGCTATTGCTCGAGATTCTCCTAAGGCGGTCGGGTTAGTGGATAAGGAAAGTTTCACCACAAACCTTCCATCTTGATTTCTAGTCGTGTTTTGGATGAAGTGAGTCTCACAAAGTGAATTTTCTGATGAAGATGAATGTCGCGATGATTCTGATACTTCCTCCAGTTGCCAAAATCTTTCTAGTGTACTCTCCAGCGCTTCATCATCTGAGCTAGTGATTCCACAAGTCAATGTACTTGATTGTTCACATCCAGCCTTTCCGGCTACAATCCATCCAAATGCAGAATTTTGTAAGACGGGTAGATTATCTGCCAAGACAATCCTTCCAGTCGACAATAGTGCGTGATAGTATTCGGCTCCTATCAGTACATCTATTTTATTTGGACGGTAGAAGTGTGGGTCTGCTAGTGCTATGTTTTTGGGAATTGACCAGTTTGATGTATCCAGAGGTGCCGACGGTTGTGTGGAGATTATCTGCGGTAGCACCAATGCTTCAAATGGTATCGAATACTCGCCGGTTGTTGATTGCAAAGTAACATGAACGCGTTGAGTTGCTGATTTCGATGTTTTACCTATGCCTTCAATTCTGATTGACGTTGGCCTTGTGTTCAGGGACAATTTCCTGATAATCCTTTCGGTGATGAAATTAGCTTGAGAACCCGAGTCGAGAATTGCCCTGCATTCCGCAAATCTTCCATTTGCGGCAACAATTTTAATCCTGGCAGTACCAAGTAAAATATGCTGTTGTTTGTTGTTAGATGCAAAAGTAAGGCTGATTGAATTGGGGGCAGCGGATAACGCAGGTTGATAACGCTCTGTGCTCTTGATGTCGAAATGTAGCAAGGTATTGTGCCTCTTATCGCATTTAAGACAGCTTTTTGATGGGAAAAACTTAGTCTTATGCCCTGATTTGAGACAATTTATGCATAATTTGTATTGTTGAACATGATGCAGTCTATCCTTAGGTGATAGATTCAAAAATTTTTTACAGACGAATAATGGGTGATTGGATTCTTTGCACATGCTACATTTCAAATTGTCCTTTGGGTTCGTGACTACCAAGGATACTGCCTTAGCCAGAAAGGTCCTTTCTTTTCGTCCAACAGTTTCTAACGACTGAAACCGATGTTCCAAGAACTGTAGAAATGATTTTACAGGTTGTAATTCTCTTGGGTTTTTTAGTGACTGCTCGTAAAGAATGTGTGTTCCCCGATCTAACTTTTTGATTAATAAATGAATTATTAGTGGGTCCCAGTTGTCCACATCAACACCTAAATTTTGAATCGCCAACAGGCACTCTAAAGTGATATCATGAAGTGCCTTGATGGCTGCTAATGTTGCGTCTGGTTGAATATTTGGCTGATTGAGTAACTTCTGCAGTAACGTTGAAAGCAGGATTCTCTTGTTGTTGTAGCGATCCTGAAGCATGTTCCAGGCTGTCACATAATTTTCTTCTGTTAATGGTAAATGTCGAATAAGTTGCTCAGCTTCACCCTTAACTGTGGTCTTGAGGTACCACATCTTTTGTATATTTGGCAGGGGTTGATCGTGAACCATTTTTGAAAACAGATCAAAATACTGTTTCCATTTTAAATAGTCACCGTCGAAGATTGGGATGCTGATCTTGGGCAGATGAATGTTTGGTGCTTGATTGACAATTGCTTGATTGTTTTGATTATTTATGGAGTTGGCGTTCTTTGATGATAAGAGACCTCGCACTTCCAGAACTCTTTCTTCTAATTCGATGTACGAGTTCATGTCATATCCCATAGTCTCTGGATTGTCGTATAATTTCCACAATAAGAAATTGGCCTTCTCTATGTCATCCCATAATTTGTTCATAGCAAGAAGGCATTGTTCTGGTGAGCTGTCTTTTGATTTACCATTTAGAAGCCTTTGTAATGATGCAATCATTGCTTTTTGCTCGCGAATGATTGGTTTTGCTTTGTCATCTATTATTGGAGCTGGAGTTGGTGGCTCGTTGTCTGTAGCCCGGCCTTGTGTGTTTGTTTGAGATCCTTTCTGCAACCTTTTCATTTCAGATTCAAATATTTCTGAATATTGCTCCACGACTGAACGAATTTGACCAAAATAGTCTTTGACGAAATACTCATGGTCCATTGGTAGATTTCTGATAGATCGAATTTGGTAATCGACCTGCTCGAATTGTTTCCATGCTGATTGCAGTCGCTTTACACGCACTTGAAAGTAAGCAACTGATTGCTTTCTATCGACGGAGTCCTTCTTAAAATTCCTGATAATGTTCTGGATTTCGCTGCCAATAGTCTGCTGATCTGCTACAAACCTCTCAAAAACTTCTGTGGAGCCCTCCATTGTAGTTGCATAAATTAGTTGTAGACTGTTTGATGAAAAGTTTTGAACTGGTCTGATGAGGATCGTAATCACGATCACGTCGGGGTCACCAATGTTTTAATTTAAAGACGCAGGTTGAACCAACGTCTCTGTTGGTTGCTGGTGATTGATAAGAACAGCTGGCTCTTAAACCAGATGCACTGTACCAGACTTTGTAAACTTCCTTGTATCAGGCACTTCAACCAGATACAAAGTATTAATACAAAAGCTTCCTTGTATCAGGCACTTTAACCAGATACAAAGTAATAACACAAATATGGACGTTACGTGCGGCACTTGAACCGAACTCAGTTGTAATGACATTTATTGAATAATTTTGTCTTATTTATATACAAAAGAAGGAATATTTTACAATAATACATTTACAATAACAAAGGTGCATAATACATACAATTGGTGCAAAAAATTACCTTATTTTTAAACAATGTTCAAATTAAAAAATTCAACTCAGCATTTCGCTTTATTTTTATTTTTTAGTCAATGTTCAAATTCAAAAGGTTCAACTCAGCATTTGGCTATCGTGCAGTTCATTGCACAGGAAACAGTCGCCGCCTTGACCAAAGCGTCATGTTACCATGATGAGTGTCGGAAGCCTGAGGTTAATAAATGCTTAACTAGCAGCAAAAACAAGTGCAAATATTTGGCCAATAAACTTAACAAATTGATTGCAAGAAAACGGCAGCCGCATCGACTGATGGCATCATGTTACCATTTTCGTTGTGATGAGCCTTGAAAGCATGAATTCAATGAACGCAATAAAATTGGCCAATATTAAGTGTTGAATTAAATTTATTTTTGATTTCTGAATTTGAACATTCTGCCCCCGTTGAGCTTGCTCAAGAATTCGATTAATATGATTTATTATATAATGATATAGTTATGATTAAGTGTTGATTATATATGTATGCTGAACTGGTCCGGCTGTTGACGTGGTGCTGGAAGAGGTTTGGACGTGATTTCGAAGGTTTGTGTTCTCTTCTTCTTCCTATGATGATTGATAGCTGCAGCAAGACCAAGCGAAATGATGAAGACCAGACATGCGTATCCTAGGGTGTAGTGATGGATATCATGGGAGCGCACATTTGGTAGCGTCAATCGAACATGAGAAATCTCATTTCTGAGTGATTCTATTTCCTTATAATGTGTATTGACTAATTTATGATCGATAATGGTCGTCGTTGTTGAAATGTCTTCAGTTGAAGATATCATGTTGCTCATATTAATTGCTGGCAAGAATGAGGCATACCGTTTAGTTTCCAAGGTTCGGTGTCCTTGAATTGTCAAGTAAGGAAGTTTGACAGCACATTCTTCTGCTATTTTTAAAAATCCTGATTTTCGTGCTGTGATATGTGTTACATTTGATTTGCAAACTGCGTTCAGACGAATTTCCCCATCGAGAGCGAATGGTTTGGGTCATGTAATTGGAATACGTTTGGGTCATGTAATTGAACCCAATGTGGTCCTGGGCCTGCGTTGGTAGCAAAGCATGAGGATGAATCTTCCTGTTGATTGAGTATATTAATCTCGCATACACCTATTTTAGATCCCTTCTTGTATAATGGGTGGTGTTGTCGACATAAATGATTTTGTAGTTCGACTTTGATGCAAGTTCTTAATTCTGCTTTTGTTAATGGATAATACAAATCTCGATGCAAATTGACTATCATGAAGGGCGACATCACCTTTATTATTTTGAAGCTGTTGTTTGTCTTCCAAGGAACTGCGGTGAGTTTGAACATTTCAAATTCTTGGGTGGAGATTAGTGGTATGTTTATTTTGAAAATTACATATTTGGCGGTGACTCTTCCATCTTTGGATGATGATTGACATGAAGGAGTAAAGTTTTAATAGGTCATTTAACGAAAATGGTAATCGGAGTGTTGCAGGAAGATTGATTTTTATTTTTAGTAATTCGAATTTTAGTTGAGCAGGTGAGATCAGCAAAGGATTTATGATTCCGTGATGAGTATCAGCTAATATATCAATTAGTGGGTCTTGAATGTTTTTAAGATTCATCATTGCTAATGTTGCTTGAATTGTAAGGTCGAGGAAGGTAAGTGATAACTTTTCTGCGTCGAGCTGCTGCTTTATATTTTCAAATTGGGTTTTTGTACGTTTGAGAGCAGTAGCTATTTTATCAAATTGCATTTCACCTTCCTTTTGGTTTCTTTTCATTAAGTAGAGTGTGCTATCTAGTAACGACGTCTGATTTTCTATAGCAGATAGCAAATAGTCATCATTTTGCTCTAGCTTTTCGATGGTTGCTGCTGCTTTTTCTGCATACTCTTCGTCAAGAACTCCAAATAGGGAGCGAGCGATTGATCCGACCACATTTAAGGCGCCTCTCTTTACTCGCATGGTGGGATTAATTTCTAATAATTCGTTATTTGAGTTAATTCCGTCAGTAAGTTGATTGAATTGTGCCAGGATTATTGAGCATGTTCTAGTATTATGGATCCTTTCCCACAATGGCGTTAGTGTATTTTTGTATGAATTTAGTAGATTCACCTCCTTCCAATATGGTTCCAAATTAAAATATGTTACTAGATTCCATTCGCTGCTAATGATCCCAGCCGAGCCCATATTTTCAAAGTATACTCCAGGGTTTGATTCAAAGAGATGAATTTCTACTGAAGCAGAGTAAACGATTGGTATGAATAGGCAGGCTAATAGTAATGTTGTTAGTTTTGAAGCTCTTTGTCGTCTTTTTGGAAGTGGAGCTTCATTATCAGTATCAGAAGAAGATTGGGTGTCTCTTTTTGATGTCACAGGCATATCCTCATTGTCATCACGCAATAACTCCTGTGAACTACTGATGTCTATTGGTGATTTTATGGCTGATGATGAATTGTTGTCTACAGGAAGTGGTGCCAATCTGTTTATAGCTCGTTTGAAGATTCCATTCTTAGTTTTAACATCTACTACTCGGACTGCATTATCTGGTCCGTTATAAACTTTGATAATTCTTCCTAGATGCCATGAGAGGGGTGGTACGTCATCTTCCTTGAGGATGACCATTGTTCCTATTTGAATATTTGGTGATTGTTCTCTCCAAAGAATTAATTGTAGCACTTGATCGGCTGGATGAACTAAAATTTGTCTGTACATTTTTTCGATGTCTGTGGTGAATACAAATCGTGGCAAGCGATACCGTAGCAAAATGGAAAATAGCTCGCTTTGTACCCATGGGCCTGTGTACATAATGTCATTTAAGGCTACACCTGATGAAGTTTTGCATGATGCATCGAAGACTACCCTTAATTTGGTAGAGCTACTCTCTGGTTTGAGCACACAATGATGCGGTATGAAGTAATGTGATTGTGCGATGTCACTTGGCTTGATTTCTGTCATGTGTCCAAGATCGTTGTATTCTCTCATAAATTGGACATACCTTTCCTTTAAATCATTGTTCTTTGTGAGTTTCCTTTCGAGAGATGCGAACCTGTTGTAAGCTATTGCTCGAGATTCTCCTAAGGCGGTCGGGTTAGTGGATAAGGAAAGTTTCACCACAAACCTTCCATCTTGATTTCTAGTCGTGTTTTGGATGAAGTGAGTCTCACAAAGTGAATTTTCTGATGAAGATGAATGTCGCGATGATTCTGATACTTCCTCCAGTTGCCAAAATCTTTTTAGTGTACTCTCCAGCGCTTCATCATCTGAGCTAGTGATTCCACAAGTCAATGTACTTGATTGTTCACATCCAGCCTTTCCGGCTACAATCCATCCAAATGCAGAATTTTGTAAGACGGGTAGATTATCTGCCAAGACAATCCTTCCAGTCGACAATAGTGCGTGATAGTATTCGGCTCCTATCAGTACATCTATTTTATTTGGACGGTAGAAGTGTGAGTCTGCTAGTGCTATGTTTTTGGGAATTGACCAGTTTGATGTATCCAGAGGTGCCGACGGTTGTGTGGAGATTATCTGCGGTAGCACCAATGCTTCAAATGGTATCGAATACTCGCCGGTTGTTGATTGCAAAGTAACATGAACGCGTTGAGTTGCTGATTTCGATGTTTTACCTATGCCTTCAATTCTGATTGACGTTGGCCTTGTGTTCAGGGACAATTTGCTGATAATCCTTTCGGTGATGAAATTAGCTTGAGAACCCGAGTCGAGAATTGCCCTGCATTCCGCAAATCTTCCATTTGCGGCAGCAATTTTAATCCTGGCAGTACCAAGTAAAATATGCTGTTGTTTGTTGTTAGATGCAAAAGTAAGGCTGATTGAATTGGGGGCAGCGGATAACGCAGGTTGATAACGCTCTGTGCTCTTGATGTCGAAATGTAGCAAGGTATTGTGCCTCTTATCGCATTTAAGACAGCTTTTTGATGGGAAAAACTTAGTCTTATGCCCTGATTTGAGACAATTTATGCATAATTTGTATTGTTGAACATGATGCAGTCTATCCTTAGGTGATAGATTCAAAAATTTTTTACAGACGAATAATGGGTGATTGGATTCTTTGCACATGCTACATTTCAAATTGTCCTTTGGGTTCGTGACTACCAAGGATACTGCCTTAGCCAGAAAGGTCCTTTCTTTTCGTCCAACAGTTTCTAACGACTGAAACCGATGTTCCAAGAACTGTAGAAATGATTTTACAGGTTGTAATTCTCTTGGGTTTTTTAGTGACTGCTCGTAAAGAATGTGTGTTCCTCTATCTAACTTTTTGATTAATAAATGAATTATTAGTGGGTCCCAGTTGTCCACATCGACACCTAAATTTTGAATCGCCAACAGGCACTCTAAAGTGATATCATGAAGTGCCTTGATGGCTGCTGATGTTGCGTCTGGTTGAATATTTGGCTGATTGAGTAACTTCTGCAGTAACGTTGAAAGCAGGATTCTCTTGTTGTTGTAGCGATCCTGAAGCATGTTCCAGGCTGTCACATAACTTTCTTCTGTTAATGGTAAATGTCGAATAAGTTGCTCAGCTTCACCCTTAACTGTGGTCTTGAGGTACCACATCTTTTGTATATTTGGCAGGGGTTGATCGTGAACCATTTTTGAAAACAGATCAAAATACTGTTTCCATTTTAAATAGTCACCGTCGAAGATTGGGATGCTGATCTTGGGCAGATGAATGTTTGGTGCTTGATTGACAATTGCTTGATTGTTTTGATTATTTATGGAGTTGGCGTTCTTTGATGATAAGAGACCTCGCACTTCCAGAACTCTTTCTTCTAATTCGATGTACGAGTTCATGTCATATCCCATAGTCTCTGGATTGTCGTATAATTTCCACAATAAGAAATTGGCCTTCTCTATGTCATCCCATAATTTGTTCATAGCAAGAAGGCATTGTTCTGGTGAGCTGTCTTTTGATTTACCATTTAGAAGCCTTTGTAATGATGCAATCATTGTTTTTTGCTCGCGAATGATTGGTTTTGCTTTGTCATCTATTATTGGAGCTGGAGTTGGTGGCTCGTTGTCTGTAGCCCGGCCTTGTGTGTTTGTTTGAGATCCTTTCTGCAACCTTTTCATTTCAGATTCAAATATTTCTGAATATTGCTCCACGACTGAACGAATTTGACCAAAGTAGTCTTTGACGAAATACTCATGGTCCATTGGTAGATTTCTGATAGATCGAATTTGGTAATCGACCTGCTCGAATTGTTTCCATGCTGATTGCAGTCGCTTTACACGCACTTGAAAGTAAGCAACTGATTGCTTTCTATCGACGGAGTCCTTCTTAAAATTCCTGATAATGTTCTGGATTTCGCTGCCAATAGTCTGCTGATCTGCTACAAACCTCTCAAAAACTTCTGTGGAGCCCTCCATTGTAGTTGCATAAATTAGTTGTAGACTGTTTGATGAAAAGTTTTGAACTGGTCTGATGAGGATCGTAATCACGATCACGTCGGGGTCACCAATGTTTTGATTTAAAGACGCAGGTTGAACCAACGTCTCTGTTGGTTGCTGGTGATTGATAAGAACAGCTGGCTCTTAAACCAGATGCACTGTACCAGACTTTGTAAACTTCCTTGTATCAGGCACTTTAACCAGATACAAAGTATTAATACAAAAGCTTCCTTGTATCAGGCACTTTAACCAGATACAAAGTAATAACACAAATATGGACGTTACGTGCGGCACTTGAACCGAACTCAGTTGTAATGACATTTATTGAATAATTTTGTCTTATTTATATACAAAAGAAGGAATATTTTACAATAATACATTTACAATAACAAAGGTGCATAATACATACAATTGGTGCAAAAAATTACCTTATTTTTAAACAATGTTCAAATTAAAAAATTCAACTCAGCATTTCGCTTTATTTTTATTTTTTAGTCAATGTTCAAATTCAAAAGGTTCAACTCAGCATTTGGCTATCGTGCAGTTCATTGCACAGGAAACAGTCGCCGCCTTGACCAAAGCGTCATGTTACCATGATGAGTGTCGGAAGCCTGAGGTTAATAAATGCTTAACTAGCAGCAAAAACAAGTGCAAATATTTGGCCAGTAAACTTAACAAATTGATTGCAAGAAAACGGCAGCCGCATCGACTGATGGCATCATGTTACCATTTTCGGTGTGATGAGCCTTGAAAGCATGAAGTCAATGAACGCAATAAAATTGGCCAATATTAAGTGTTGAATTAAATTTATTTTTGATTTCTGAATTTGAACATTCTGCCCCCGTTGAGCTTGCTCAAGAATTCGATTAATATGATTTATTATATAATGATATAGTTATGATTAAGTGTTGATTATATATGTATGCTGAACTGGTCCGGCTGTTGACGTGGTGCTGGAAGAGGATTTCGAAGGTTTGTGTTCTCTTCTTCTTCCTATGATGATTGATAGCTGCAGCAAGACCAAGCGAAATGATGAAGACCAGACATGCGTATCCTAGGGTGTAGTGATGGATATAATGGGAGCGCACATTTGGTAGCGTCAATCGAACATGAGAAATCTCATTTCTGAGTGATTCTATTTCCTTATAATGTGTATTGACTAATTTATGATCGATAATGGTCGTCGTTGTTGAAATGTCTTCAGTTGAAGATATCATGTTGCTCATATTAATTGCTGGCAAGAATGAGGCATACCGTTTAGTTTCCAAGGTTCGGTGTCCTTGAATTGTCAAGTAAGGAAGTTTGACAGCACATTCTTCTGCTATTTTTAAAAATCCTGATTTTCGTGCTGTGATATTTGTTACATTTGATTTGCAAACTGCGTTCAGACGAATTTCCCCATCGAGAGCGAATGGTTTGGGTCATGTAATTGGAATACGTTTGGGTCATGTAATTGAACCCAATGTGGTCCTGGGCCTGCGTTGGTAGCAAAGCATGAGGATGAATCTTCCTGTTGATTGAGTATATTAATCTCGCATACACCTATTTTAGATCCCTTCTTGTATAATGGGTGGTGTTGTCGACATAAATGATTTTGTAGTTCGACTTTGATGCAAGTTCTTAATTCTGCTTTTGTTAATGGATAATACAAATCTCGATGCAAATTGACTATCATGAAGGGCGACATCACCTTTATTATTTTGAAGCTGTTGTTTGTCTTCCAAGGAACTGCGGTGAGTTTGAACATTTCAAATTCTTGGGTGGAGATTAGTGGTATGTTTATTTTGAAAATTACATATTTGGCGGTGACTCTTCCATCTTTGGATGATGATTGACATGAAGGAATAAAGTTTTAATAGGTCATTTAACGAAAATGGTAATCGGAGTGTTGCAGGAAGATTGATTTTTATTTTTAGTAATTCGAATTTTAGTTGAGCAGGTGAGATCAGCAAAGGATTTATGATTCCGTGATGAGTATCAGCTAATATATCAATTAGTGGGTCTTGAATGTTTTTAAGATTCATCATTGCTAATGTTGCTTGAATTGTAAGGTCGAGGAAGGTAAGTGATAACTTTTCTGCGTCGAGCTGCTGCTTTATATTTTCAAATTGGGTTTTTGTACGTTTGAGAGCAGTAGCTATTTTATCAAATTGCATTTCACCTTCCTTTTGGTTTCTTTTCATTAAGTAGAGTGTGCTATCTAGTAACGACGTCTGATTTTCTATAGCAGATAGCAAATAGTCATCATTTTGCTCTAGCTTTTCGATGGTTGCTGCTGCTTTTTCTGCATACTCTTCGTCAAGAACTCCAAATAGGGAGCGAGCGATTGATCCGACCACATTTAAGGCGCCTCTCTTTACTCGCATGGTGGGATTAATTTCTAATAATTCGTTATTTGAGTTAATTCCGTCAGTAAGTTGATTGAATTGTGCTAGGATTATTGAGCATGTTCTAGTATTATGGATCCTTTCGCACAATGGCGTTAGTGTATTTTTGTATGAATTTAGTAGATTCACCTCCTTCCAATATGGTTCCAAATTAAAATATGTTACTAGATTCCATTCGCTGCTAATGATCCCAGCCGAGCCCATATTTTCAAAGTATACTCCAGGGTTTGATTCAAAGAGATGAATTTCTACTGAAGCAGAGTAAACGATTGGTATGAATAGGCAGGCTAATAGTAATGTTGTTAGTTTTGAAGCTCTTTGTCGTCTTTTTGGAAGTGGAGCTTCATTATCAGTATCAGAAGAAGATTGGGTGTCTCTTTTTGATGTCACAGGCATATCCTCATTGTCATCACGCAATAACTCCTGTGAACTACTGATGTCTATTGGTGATTTTATGGCTGATGATGAATTGTTGTCTACAGGAAGTGGTGCCAATCTGTTTATAGCTCGTTTGAAGATTCCATTCTTAGTTTTAACATCTACTACTCGGACTGCATTATCTGGTCCGTTATAAACTTTGATAATTCTTCCTAGATGCCATGAGAGGGGTGGTACGTCATCTTCCTTGAGGATGACCATTTTTTTTTTTTTTTTTTTTTTTTTTTTTTTTTTATGGCAGATAGAACCAAGCTCAGGGGATGCCCCCTATCCATGCAAAGCATTCGTTGGTTTAGAAGGGTAAAGGTTAGTGGGAAGGGGAAAAGTGGGAGTAGTGTCGATTTACACCTCTTTTGAAAGCATCGACGTTATAAGTGGGTGGGAAAACATGCGCAGGGAGACTATTCCACAATTTAACTGCGCGACCGAAAAACGAATTCTCGCGGTAGTGGGTAGTGCGATGGAACGGGATCGAGACGTAATAGGGGTGCACCGCTCTGGAAAGCCGAGTAGATCTGTTGAATACCTGAACCGAGGGGATCAGGCTGGCTACTTCAGAGGAACAGTTACCATTAAAGTAACGGTAAAATAAGGTTACACACCCCACATCCCGACGACATCCCAAGGTTTCAATAGAGCTGGATACCCTACTGTCCCCTATAAGTTTTATCGCACGACCTTGTATACGGTCCAGAAGCTGAAGATATGCTTTCGAAGCTCCAGACCAAATATGCGAGTTGTACTCCATTTTCGGACGGATATAAGTGGTGTAGATACAACGAAGGTCGGTTGGAGTGAAGTATTTCTTGCACCGCTTTAAAAAGCCTAAGCACTTGGCTGCTTCTTTCGACACATCAAAAATGTGATCGTTCCAACGAAGATCGCATTGTATTGACATGCCCAGAACATCAAGAGCCTCCGACTCATTAATATCCACACCACCCATATTTAGAGGTGGGAAGTTGTCACCCGCCAAACGCTTGTGGGTTAACAAACAGCATTGGGTCTTCCGCGCATTAAAATCGACCCGATTCGCTTGACCCCACTCCTGGATTTTGTTGAGGTCAGATTGGAGTGTGTCATTCATAATTCTGCGTTTTCCATTGATCTCCAGAATAGAAGGACGCCTGGAGAATGAATATGAATGACAAATGCTGCTGTCATCGGCAAACGAGTAGACGGGGTTTGATGTCAATGACAGAAGGTCATTGATAAAAATGAGAAAAAGTGTTGGAGACAGGACCGAACCCTGCGGAACTCCAGCATTTATGGAGTGCTCTTCGGAAGCAAAGCCGTCAATCACAACCCGAATAGAACGGCCGCTGAGGAAACTCGATATCCATCGAGTGAATGTATCACCGACACCATAAGCAGCCAGTTTAGACACAAGTGCTTTATGCCACACTCGGTCAAATGCCTTGGAGATATCCAAAGCAACAACCTTACTCTCACCGAATTGGTGAACACAACTGTTCCACCGCTCAGTGAGGAACGCCATCAAATCGCCTGTGGAGCGGTGAGCACGGAAACCGTACTGGCGATCGCTGACCAATTGGTTGCTCTCTAGATACCTCATCAGGCTAAAATTTATAACGCTCTCCATAACTTTGGAGAGCATTGAACAGATTGCTATGGGCCGGTAATTGGCAGGATTCGTAGCCTCACCTTTTTTGGGAACTGGCTGCACATTGGCAATCTTCCAGGAACTAGGAAAAACTCCTGAAGTAAACGATAAGTTAAACAGATTGCGCAATGGGCGAGCCAATGTTGAGGCGCACTTTCTCAACACGTGGGCTGAAATGCCATCCGGTCCCGAGGATTTATTGACGTTGAGGTTTACAAGCACTCTTTTAACAGCCCGCGTTCGAAAGTGCATCTCAGGCATAATATGAGACACACCGTCGATCACGGGTAGTGGTTGGCTACTCTCAGAAAGAGAGCAGTTTTCAGCAAACATTTTGGCTAATAAGTTTGCCTTGTCAACCGAGTGAGTGAAGATCTGATCGTCCTTCAGGAGAGTTGGAATAGACGATCGCGTCTGATTCTTCACCCTCCCCACGAACGACCAAAAGTTCTTGCTACCCTTATGGTATTCAAGAACTCTGCGTCTAAGGCGCTGTTCGTAGAGAACTTTTTCGCGCTTTAGAGTGGCATTGCACGTATTTCTGGCCTGATTGCGCAGCAGTTTAGTATCAGCAGTTTTATTTAAACGCCAATTCCTAAATGCTTCCTCTTTAGACCTGACTGCTTGTCTGCAAGTCGCATTAAACCAGGAATGGTCTTTTGGTTTAATGGAAATTCTTTTATTAGGTATGAAAGACCTCATACCAAATAAAATTATATTTTCTACCAATTTTGCTGCAGCATTTATGTTTCTATCCCTGAAACACAATTGCCAATTGAAACGGCTGAAAAAGAAGTTCAGCGCATCCCAATTAGCCTTCTCATAAAGCCACACTGTCCGCTTCGGAGCTGGCTGATGAGCGGATTGAAGACTAGAATATGGGAAGGTAGCAGAAATTGTAGCGTGGTCCGAATTACCAAGAGGTGCAAGAACATTCACATCATACTTGCTGTGATGTGAAGTTAGAAAGAGGTCCAGAATATTTTGGTTTTGCCCATCAACGCAGGGAAAGTGCGTTGGTTCCTTCACTAATTGAGTCAAATTATTAGACTCAGCAAACAACTCAACATACAAACCCTCAGGTGTTGTGTGACTCGAATGACGTAGCCAATTGGAATTATGAACATTGAAATCACCAGCAACAACAATTTCACTGTTCGGATACGATTCCAGGATTTTAGAAATCGAATCAGAGAGACTGTCAAGTTTATCAAAAGTTGGCAGCCTCTCTAGACCCGGGCTTCTATAAATGAAGCAGAAGTGCAGGATGTGCGACTGGATTTTGAACTTAACCCACATGGAACTAAATTCGGCATCCGTCGTGCAAAGGTGTTGCTGACACTGGTACGCAACATCACTGCGAAGGCGAGGCCTCTGTGTGATGAAAATAATGGCAGTAAGTGGTACCCAGGCAAGTGAAAATCCAGTGGATCTGCACCCTCAGACACCTGGGTCTCACCCAGTGCCATTATATGCGGTTGGTGAGTACAGACATACGCATAGACCGCGAAGAAATTCGCCCTCAAGCCACGCACATTTGTGGTATCTATACGAAATTTTGTCATCGCCACCCACTGTAAAGAGGTATAAAGTCAGCTGCACAAACGGACAAGCCTACACCGCAGGCAAAGCAAAACGCGACAAGACAAGTGTTATGCCTTTATCTTGCCACGCTTCAGCCCACGGTGCACTCACAGCCGCCTGCACACCTAACGGGACCAGGAAGAAGGAGGAGGAGAAGAAAGAAACGAAATGCTGAGCTTTACTGCGGAGGGCATAAATAAGCCCTTCGCTTGGTTCTCCGCATTCCGTTTAATTGTCTATTTGTGATATTTGGTGTTATTGTTTTAGGGAATTTATTGATGTCTATTGTTATGTTTTAATCTGTAATCCAAATCAATGTTATTGCACTGTGACTTTGTTTGTTTGAAAATATTTCTTTATATTTGTTTCTTTGTTTCCGCGAGCACACTGAACACTGCACTGCGGTGGGTAGCTGCATCCACCCTCGTCCGTGGTCACGACACTACACTTGATTTGTTCCTATTTGAATATTTGGTGATTGTTCTCTCCAAAGAATTAATTGTAGCACTTGATCGGCTGGATGAACTTAAATTTGTCTGTACATTTTTTCGATGTCTGTGGTGAATACAAATCGTGGCAAGCGATACCGTAGCAAAATGGAAAATAGCTCGCTTTGTACCCATGGGCCTGTGTACATAATGTCATTTAAGGCTACACCTGATGAAGTTTTGCATGATGCATCGAAGACTACCCTTAATTTGGTAGAGCTACTCTCTGGTTTGAGCACACAATGATGCGGTATGAAGTAATGTGATTGTGCGATGTCACTTGGCTTGATTTCTGTCATGTGTCCAAGATCGTTGTATTCTCTCATAAATTGGACATACCTTTCCTTTAAATCATTGTTCTTTGTGAGTTTCCTTTCGAGGGATGCGAACCTGTTGTAAGCTATTGCTCGAGATTCTCCTAAGGCGGTCGGGTTAGTGGATAAGGAAAGTTTCACCACAAACCTTCCATCTTGATTTCTAGTCGTGTTTTGGATGAAGTGAGTCTCACAAAGTGAATTTTCTGATGAAGATGAATGTCGCGATGATTCTGATACTTCCTCCAGTTGCCAAAATCTTTTTAGTGTACTCTCCAGCGCTTCATCATCTGAGCTAGTGATTCCACAAGTCAATGTACTTGATTGTTCACATCCAGCCTTTCCGGCTACAATCCATCCAAATGCAGAATTTTGTAAGACGGGTAGATTATCTGCCAAGACAATCCTTCCAGTCGACAATAGTGCGTGATAGTATTCGGCTCCTATCAGTACATCTATTTTATTTGGACGGTAGAAGTGTGGGTCTGCTAGTGCTATGTTTTTGGGAATTGACCAGTTTGATGTATCCAGAGGTGCCGACGGTTGTGTGGAGATTATCTGCGGTAGCACCAATGCTTCAAATGGTATCGAATACTCGCCGGTTGTTGATTGCAAAGTAACATGAACGCGTTGAGTTGCTGATTTCGATGTTTTACCTATGCCTTCAATTCTGATTGACGTTGGCCTTGTGTTCAGGAACAATTTCCTGATAATCCTTTCGGTGATGAAATTAGCTTGAGAACCCGAGTCGAGAATTGCCCTGCATTCCGCAAATCTTCCATTTGCGGCAGCAATTTTAATCCTGGCAGTACCAAGTAAAATATGCTGTTGTTTGTTGTTAGATGCAAAAGTAAGGCTGATTGAATTGGGGGCAGCGGATAACGCAGGTTGATAACGCTCTGTGCTCTTGATGTCGAAATGTAGCAAGGTATTGTGCCTCTTATCGCATTTAAGACAGCTTTTTGATGGGAAAAACTTAGTCTTATGCCCTGATTTGAGACAATTTATGCATAATTTGTATTGTTGAACATGATGCAGTCTATCCTTAGGTGATAGATTCAAAAATTTTTTACAGACGAATAATGGGTGATTGGATTCTTTGCACATGCTACATTTCAAATTGTCCTTTGGGTTCGTGACTACCAAGGATACTGCCTTAGCCAGAAAGGTCCTTTCTTTTCGTCCAACAGTTTCTAACGACTGAAACCGATGTTCCAAGAACTGTAGAAATGATTTTACAGGTTGTAATTCTCTTGGGTTTTTTAGTGACTGCTCGTAAAGAATGTGTGTTCCTCTATCTAACTTTTTGATTAATAAATGAATTATTAGTGGGTCCCAGTTGTCCACATCGACACCTAAATTTTGAATCGCCAACAGGCACTCTAAAGTGATATCATGAAGTGCCTTGATGGCTGCTGATGTTGCGTCTGGTTGAATATTTGGCTGATTGAGTAACTTCTGCAGTAACGTTGAAAGCAGGATTCTCTTGTTGTTGTAGCGATCCTGAAGCATGTTCCAGGCTGTCACATAATTTTCTTCTGTTAATGGTAAATGTCGAATAAGTTGCTCAGCTTCACCCTTAACTGTGGTCTTGAGGTACCACATCTTTTGTATATTTGGCAGGGGTTGATCGTGAACCATTTTTGAAAACAGATCAAAATACTGTTTCCATTTTAAATAGTCACCGTCGAAGATTGGGATGCTGATCTTGGGCAGATGAATGTTTGGTGCTTGATTGACAATTGCTTGATTGTTTTGATTATTTATGGAGTTGGCGTTCTTTGATGATAAGAGACCTCGCACTTCCAGAACTCTTTCTTCTAATTCGATGTACGAGTTCATGTCATATCCCATAGTCTCTGGATTGTCGTATAATTTCCACAATAAGAAATTGGCCTTCTCTATGTCATCCCATAATTTGTTCATAGCAAGAAGGCATTGTTCTGGTGAGCTGTCTTTTGATTTACCATTTAGAAGCCTTTGTAATGATGCAATCATTGCTTTTTGCTCGCGAATGATTGGTTTTGCTTTGTCATCTATTATTGGAGCTGGAGTTGGTGGCTCGTTGTCTGTAGCCCGGTCTTGTGTGTTTGTTTGAGATCCTTTCTGCAACCTTTTCATTTCAGATTCAAATATTTCTGAATATTGCTCCACGACTGAACGAATTTGACCAAAGTAGTCTTTGACGAAATACTCATGGTCCATTGGTAGATTTCTGATAGATCGAATTTGGTAATCGACCTGCTCGAATTGTTTCCATGCTGATTGCAGTCGCTTTACACGCACTTGAAAGTAAGCAACTGATTGCTTTCTATCGACGGAGTCCTTCTTAAAATTCCTGATAATGTTCTGGATTTCGCTGCCAATAGTCTGCTGATCTGCTACAAACCTCTCAAAAACTTCTGTGGAGCCCTCCATTGTAGTTGCATAAATTAGTTGTAGACTGTTTGATGAAAAGTTTTGAACTGGTCTGATGAGGATCGTAATCACGATCACGTCGGGGTCACCAATGTTTTAATTTAAAGACGCAGGTTGAACCAACGTCTCTGTTGGTTGCTGGTGATTGATAAGAACAGCTGGCTCTTAAACCAGATGCACTGTACCAGACTTTGTAAACTTCCTTGTATCAGGCACTTTAACCAGATACAAAGTATTAATACAAAAGCTTCCTTGTATCAGGCACTTTAACCAGATACAAAGTAATAACACAAATATGGACGTTACGTGCGGCACTTGAACCGAACTCAGTTGTAATGACATTTATTGAATAATTCTGTCTTATTTATATACAAAAGAAGGAATATTTTACAATAATACATTTACAATAACAAAGGTGCATAATACATACAATTGGTGCAAAAAATTACCTTATTTTTAAACAATGTTCAAATTCAAAAATTCAACTCAGCATTTCGCTTTATTTTTATTTTTTAGTCAATGTTCAAATTCAAAAGGTTCAACTCAGCATTTGGCTATCGTGCAGTTCATTGCACAGGAAACAGTCGCCGCCTTGACCAAAGCGTCATGTTACCATGATGAGTGTCGGAAGCCTGAGGTTAATAAATGCTTAACTAGCAGCAAAAACAAGTGCAAATATTTGGCCAATAAACTTAACAAATTGATTGCAAGAAAACGGCAGCCGCATCGACTGATGGCATCATGTTACCATTTTCGGTGTGATGAGCCTTGAAAGCATGAAGTCAATGAACGCAATAAAATTGGCCAATATTAAGTGTTGAATTACATTTATTTTTGATTTCTGAATTTGAACAGGAGAGTTCCAGGGAGAAGTACTTGGTCTCACTATTCCGTCATGCAAAAGTTTAGCTACCTGTCTGTTCACTTCTTCCCGATGAGCCTGTGGGAGTCTATACTGCCTCTGAATTATTGGAGCCTGTTCTACACACGTTAAAATTGTGTGTTTCAACACTGTTGTGCACGTTAAATTATCACCTTCCAGCAAAAATACATCATGAAACGTGGAAATGATCCTTTCCATCGATTTCATTTCCTCCGGATTTAGGTTGGGGTCTAATACACCATACCTTCCTCAAGGTCTCTAACCTTTCCTCCACATTTATACCTTCTATCTCTCCCACTCTATTTATCATACTAGCACGGGGTGTTTGAAACTTACTGAAACTAGAAAACCCCCGCCTAAAATCACTGCCTAATTCTACATCCTTATCTGTTGAATTCAGTATTGGAACGTAAACTACGTCCCTATTTACCTTCGCTAATATTTCCCCCATATACACTCCTGGAACTATTTCCTGCGTATGAACTACTATCTCCGGAATATTCGCCGTGATCCTAACTGGAACTACTCTAATAGTTCTTGCCATTACTTTTAAATCTTTATTATGTAAAATTTCTAATTCCTAAGATCTAATTCCCCCTTTGACCGCATAACCAGGGTCTCAATGTGTTTCTTCTCCTCATCTATAAATGTTACTTGCTTAGTAAACGTGTTTATAATCGATCAATTCTACAAATTGTCCCTGCCAATTATGCCATCTGCTGGCACTCCCTGCTCTGAGGATACTATATGCAGCGTAAAATCGAGGTTTTTATTTTCAAAGTTTTTTTTTTTTTGTATAGCAGATAGAACCAAACTCAGGGGATGCCCCCTATCCATGCAAAGCATTCGTTGGTTTAGAAGGGAAAAGGTTAGTGGGAAGGGGAAAAGGTTAGTGGGAAGAGGAAATGTGGGAGAAGTGTCGATTTACACTTCTCTTAAAAGCATTGACTTTATAAGTACGTGGGAAAACATGCGCAGGGAGACTATTTCACAACTGAACTGCGCGACCGAAAAACGAATTCTCGCGGTAGTGGGTAGTGCGTTGGAACGGGATCGAGACGTAAAAGGGGTGCACCGCTCTGGAAAGCCGAGTAGATCTGTTGAATACCTGAACCGAAGGAATCAGGCTGGCTACTTCAGATGAACAATTACCATTAAAGTAACGGTAAAATAAGGTTACACACCCCACATCCCGACGACATCCCAAGGTTTCAATAGAGCTGGATACCCTACTGTCCCCTATAAGTTTTATCGCACGACCTTGTATACGGTCCAGAAGCTGAAGATACGTTTTCGCAGCTCCCGACCAAATATGCGAGTTGTACTCCATTTTCGGCCGGATATAAGTGGTGTAGACACAACGAAGGTCGGTTGGAGTGAGGTATTTCTTGCACCGCTTTAAAAAGCCTAAGCACTTGGCTGCTTCTTTCGACACATCAAAAATGTGATCGTTCCAACGAAGATCGCATTGTATTGACATGCCCAGAACATCAAGAGCCTCCGACTCATTAATATCTACACCACCCATATTTAAAGGTGGAAAGTTGTCGTCCGCCAGACGCTTGTGGGTCAACAAACAGCATTGGGTTTTCCGCGCATTAAAATCGAACCGATTCGCTCGACCCCACTTATGGATTTTGTTAAGGTCGGATTGGAGTTTGTCATTCATATTTCTGCGTTTTCTAGTGATCTCCAGAATAGAGGGACGCCTGGAGAATGAATATGAATGACAAATGCTGCTGTC
Organism: Sicus ferrugineus; assembly: GCA_922984085.1. Lineage (NCBI taxonomy): Eukaryota > Metazoa > Arthropoda > Insecta > Diptera > Conopidae > Sicus > Sicus ferrugineus. The sequence continues at coordinate 52,529,717 of OV277348.1, forward strand.
ATCAGCAAACGACGTAGACGGGGTTTGATGTCAATGACAGGTCATTGATAAAAATGAGAAAAAGTGTAGGAGACAGGACCGAACCCTACGGAACTCCAGCATTAATGGAGTGCTCTTCGGAAGCAAAGCCGTCTATCACAACCCGAATAGAACGGCCGCTGAGGAAACTCGATATCCATCGAGTGAATGTATTACCATAAGCAGCCAGTTTAGACGCAAGTGCTTTATGCCACACTCGGTCAAATGCCTTCGAGATATCTAAAGCAACAACCTTACTCTCACCGAATTGGTGAACACAACTGTTCCACCGCTCAGTGAGGAACGCTATCAAATCGCCTGTGGAGCGGTGAGCACGGAAACCGTACTGGCAATCGCTGACCAATTGGTTGCTCTCCAGATACCTCATCAGGTTAAAATTTATAACGCTCTCCATAACTTTGGAGAGCATTGAACAGATTGCTATGGGCCGGTAATTGGCAGGATTCGTACCCTCTACTTTTTTAGGAACTGTCCGCACATTGGCAATCTTCCAGGAAGTAAGAAAAACTCCTGAAGTGAACGATAAATTAAACAGATTGCGCAATGGGCGAGCCAGTGTTGAGGCGCACTTTCTCAACACGTGGGCTGAAATGCCATCCGGTCCCGAGGATTTATTTACGTTGAGGTTTACAAGCACTCTTTTAACAGCTCGCGTTCGAAAATGCATCTCAGGCATAGTATGAGATACACCATCGATCACGGGTAGTGGTTGGCTACTCTCAGGAAGAGAGCAGTTTTCAGCAAACATTTTAGCTAATAAGTTGGCCTTATCAACCGAGTGAGTGAAGATCTGATCATCCTTGAGGAGAGTTGAAATGGACGACCGCGTCTGATTCTTCACTCTCCCCACGAACGACCAAAAGTTCTTGCTACCCTTATGGTATTCAAGAACTCTGCGTCTAAGGCGCTGTTCGTAAAGAACTTTTTCGCGCTTTAGAGTGGCATTGCACCTATTTCTGGCCTGATTGCGCAGCAATTTAGTATCAGCAGTTTTGTTTAAACGCCAATTCCTAAATGCTTCCTCTTTAGACCTGACTGCTTGTCTGCAAGTCGCATTAAACCAGGAATGGTCTTTTGGTTTAATGGAAATTCCTTTATTGGGTATGAAGGACCTCATACCAAATAAAATTATATTTTCTATCAATTTTGCTGCAGCATTTATGTTTCTATCCCTGAAACACAATTGGCAATTGGAACGGCCGAAAAAGGAGTTCAGCGCATCCCAATTAGCCTTCTCATAAAGCCACACTGTGCGCTTCGGAGCTGGCTGTTGAGCGGATTGAAGACTAGAATATGGGAAGGTAGCAGAAATTGTAGCGTGGTCCGAATTACCAAGAGGTGCAAGAACATTCACATCATACTTGCTGTGATGTGAAGTTAGAAAAAGGACCAGAATATTTTCGTTTTGCCCATCAACGCAGAGAAAGTGCGTTGGTTCCTTCACTAATTGAGTCGAATTATTAAACTCAGCAAATAACTCAACATACAAACCCTCAGGTGTTGTGTAACTCGAATGACGTAGCCAATTGGAATTATGAACATTGAAAACACCAGCAACAATAACTTCACTGTTCGGATACGATTCCAGGATTTTAGAAATCGTATCAGAGAGAATGTCAAGTTTATCAAAAGTTGGCAGCCTCTCCAGACCCGGGCTTCTGTAAGTGAAGCAGAAGTGCAGGATGTGCGACTGGATTTTGAACTTAACCCACATGGAGCTAAATTCGGCATCCGTCGTGCAAAGGTGTTGCTGACACTGGTACGCAACATCACTGCGAATATATAAGGCGAGCCCTCTGTGTGATGAAAATAATGGCAGTAAGTGGTACCCAGGCAAGTGAAAATCCAGTGGATCTGCACCCTCAGACACCTGGGTCTCACCTAGTGCCATTATATGCGGATGGTGAGTACAAACATACGCATAGACCGCGAAGAAATTCGCCCTCAAGCCACGCACATTTCTGGAGTCTATACGAAATATTGTCATAGCCACCCACTGTAAAGAGGTATAAAGTCAGCTGCACAAGCAGTCAAGCCTACACTGCAGGCAAAGCAAAACGCGACAAGACAAGTGTTATGCCTTTATCTTGCCACGCTTCAGCCCACGGTGCACACACAGCCGCCTGCACACCTAACGGGACCAGGAAGAAGGAGGAGGAGAAGAAAGAAACGAAATGCTGAGCTTTACTGCGGAGAGCATAAAAAAGCCCTTCGCTTGCTTCTCTGCATTCCGTTTGATTATCTATTTATGTTATTTGGTTATGTTATTTTGTATTATTGTTTTTGTGAATTTCTTAATGTGTATTGTTATATTTTAATGCACTGTATTCAATCCAGTTCTATTGCACTTGTGACTTTTTATATTTTGGAAGATATTTGTTTATATCTGGTTGTGTTTTTTCCCGCGAGCACACTAAACACTGCACTGCGGTGGGTAGCAGCATCCACCCTCGACCGCGGTCACGACACTGACATGTTTAACTGTCAGTGACCCTTTAGTGGTCATGCATTCACCAAATGCTCCGCTTAAACTCTTTGTATCTTCGTGGTTTATAATTGTGCCATCTTTTAACGAAACTTCCTTTATTAGGCTTGTATCCGCTCCCGTATCCACCAGTAAAACGAGTTTTCCATTTATAGCCTCCGCGCAAAATAATTTAATGAACACGTCATTTGACTGGGTTTGTGTCCAGCCAGATACTCCTGTCTCAGTCTGTTTATCGCTATTGGATAAATTATAATTTAACAAAAAATTTTTGTTTCAAATCGTGGTTTTGCATTTTTGAATCTACTGCTTCTATAACCGTATGCTTCCTCTGTATTATGTTATTCTCTTCATCATTTGTACTGTTTGGCTTTATATTAATTCTAAAATCTCTTGAAGTTGGTAACGTATCCACAATCGTTTCCGATGGCGGACTTACAGTTACTCCTTCATTCGTTGAAATTTACCAATATCAACGAATGAAGGACGTATCCATAACCGTTTCCGACGTCGGACTTACAGTTACTCTTTCGCTTGGCCCTAAGTTCCTATTATTATTGGGTTCCCAGATTACTTGTCTGTTCTGGACCCTTGCCAGTTTCCCTGGCGATTGCCTTGAAACTTTTACCAATTCTTCTTAGCCTGGCAATCTGCCACCATGTGTCCTGGTCTGTTACACCAATGACACATCGTTCGGTTCGTTATGTCTGGTGTGTTCATCGTACCCTGATCCCTGATTCCGTTTGATGCATTCGATTTTGGGTTTTCGCACTTTCTCTGAGTCTCCTGCCAATTTTGTTGCATTGGACTTGGTTGCCAATTTTGCAAATTTTCCTTATTTCTGTTGTCGCGCTCTCCCTTCCGATTTACGTTGTTTAAAACGTTCTTCTAGGCTTCCTATTTCCTCCCATGCTCTGCGTGATGTTTCCCATGGAACTGTGTTAGTGGCCTCTCGTACCAGTGCCCTCAGGTATGCCAGGCGTTTCCTGTCCCGCGCTAGTTTACCGCCACGATGCTTCCTTGGTTGTGGTGTTGCTGTTGCCACTCGCTCTTTTTGCTCCAGCTGACGCCTACGATATTCCTCTATCGTTAATTTTGCTGCTTCCTGATTTCCGTGCGGATGTAATTTAGTGGTTGTGCCGTACTCTCCGCTACGTACTGTGGCACCTATTTAATGGAGTCTTTCCTGTCCTGGATATGTATCTGACTACGAATAACCACTTCTATATTTTTTTTTCAAAAACCATTTAAAATAAACAGTAGTCTCCTTGATTAAATCCCTTAATTGCGTCTCAAAATCGAAAGAAATATCCATAAAGAAAAAAATTCTGAACTAATGCAATTCCGTATGGGACACAACAAAAAACAAAAAGACAACGCTTGCGATTTTGCAAACACTTTCGGTTTGACGCGCAACCGAGTAAAACAATAAAAACCCACAGTAACGTTTTGCGCTGAAATTCGACATCAAGCAAGCGTAAACGCCACCGCCACTGTTGAGTTTGCCGTCACGTTTTAATCTTCACGCAGCTTTCGCAAAACTGCTAAGTCTACTGCTATCAGAAACTCTTCCGTCATACAATTCCCCAACAATTTATAATTTGCACAAAAATTTATTGCTAGTAACTATACTATATTAATCCTCCTATAACCAGACTCAGCCACAGGATTACGGGTAAAGGAATTCGGTTTTATTTTTGCTAAATTCACTTTGCTTTCCACTTTAAAATATAGTTTTCAAGCACTCTTTTTGTCGAAATTTTGTGTATCTTCGCAGAATATTTATTTTGTCAAAATCTTACACAAATTTTACTCTCAATACCGTTTTAAGTTAATTTAAAACTATTTAACAACCTTCTAAATAACTTCCCAGAGTTAAAGGGTCGACCTCAGCAAAGGTTTTGTCCGGCGTGGAACCCCATTGGACAGACAAGGCTGCCGAGCTTTACGTGCACTACTTTTAATTATTTCTCAATGGCCACCAGGCCTAACAAATTCACTTATTTACCTTTAATTCCCTTCCAACGCTCTTCGGCTCGAAAATCCGGCTGCGACAAAATGTTGTGGGTTCCAAAACCCGCAGCGTTGTCCTTGAAATAAAAGTTGTGAGGGTTTTCTCGAAAATTATTTGGCTTAGAAACTATATTCAAAAAGATGATGCATTGGTTTGTGAAGACATTTTGATGCTCTACGCCCAAAGGGATAAGCACATATTAACCTTGTTCTTCCGTTTGTAATGCATTAAAAGAATTATGGTATATATAGAAAAGTATATATTAAAAGAATTATGGTATATATAGAAAAGTATATATTTCAGCTCAGAACCGCCTCCTGTCGAGTTAGCCATCCGTCTGTGGAAATCACGATTACAGGGAAACGAATAGAGGTATAGTCATGAAATTTCACCATATATAGCTGCGTATATTCACTGTCATCATAGGTTTTTTGGGATTGAAAATGGGAACAATCGGATATGTGTCACTCCTAGGTTTTATTGTAAATATAAATTCATTCGTTTTTAGAGTTCAATATCTAAAATTATAGTGTACATCTGAAGCTGCAATTTTATTTCCGAGTTCATCATCTTAGTTAGATTACAGGAGGACGAGTAGGAGTATCACCATGAAATTCGCTACCAACATTCTCCTTCATTAATCGCGCATTGGAATCGAAAATGAGGAAAATTGGACCAGTGCCACGCCTACTTTTTTATTAAACATAAATGCTTCCGATCTTAGAATTGATTTTTTCAACTAGTAGTCCAGATATAGTTTTCATGCTTCTAAAAATATTTAAATCTGAAGCGCTATTTAATGCAAGTTCCTTAAAATGGCTGAAAGGCTCTTACAAACTGCTTTTTCCCAATCCAAATGGAAAAAAAATTAAATTTAGTTACAACTATTACAAATCATTTGCTGTATGGTAACTACAGCAATCGTAACTAAAGACAAGACTGCAAACTCTTCTTATTTCGTGAGCGAGCTAAAAAACAAGACCGTCCGCGCACTCCCGTACAGCGTATGTGAATTTTTTGGTGAAAATCTCATTGTTATTAAACATGACTTGTATGGATTACTAAGTAAGTATTAATAGAAAAACTTCATTGCATTTAAGAGCTGTCACGGTTTTGATGATTTCATAACTATTTTGGAATATTAAAATTATTAATATTACAGGGAAACTTTTTTGATTTTGTAATTTTTTGTTTTTCTTTTAAATAGTTGTTTACACAATGATTTTTACGTTACTGTTAAAGCCAACTGCCGCTCGCCAGAGGTGCTCCCTCATCGATCGGTAGGGTGTCAGGAGTGAGCACTCCAGTCTCTCTCCTGTCAGCCTGCCGATCGGGAGGGGCGCCTCTCTCGTGAGCGTAAACCCGGCTGCGGGCTCTCTCCGCGGCAACTGGCGCGGTTTGACCGCCTTCCAGCGATCGTCGCTGGACCCACACGCGGCACTCTTGATTCAACAGTGGACGTGGAAAGACCAACAATATTATACAGTTTATATTATATATATATAAAGTGGAATATAAACAGATAATTTGTAGTAGACAACCTTGTGAATTTTAAAATATAAATTGTGCTTTCGAGAACAAAACATTTTGGTCCAAACGAGCCGGATTGCCGCCGCCCAGGAACTATGGTCACCGACGCCCATACCATCGTCACCGACGCCCAAATCATCGTCACCGACGCCTAATCAACCAAGCCGTGTAAGAAACGGTAAGTTCACTGCATTTAATTTAATTTGGCCATCGCTTTTGTGCGAGCTTGTACGCAAGTCTACTTGCGAGTTTGAAAGTGCGTCTCGTGCACTAGCTAGTGAACACGGCGCACTTTAAAGCCGTGCCCGTCACTCTAGCCCCGTAGAGCCCTTCCGGCCATATACATTTTATATTTACATATATATATACCCTTCATTTGACCGTCAAACCTTACGAGACTTGTCAATTCGTGGGTAACGGTCCCCAAAAATAACGGCAGCACCAAAGTTGAAAATTTTGTTGCTGACCGTCTTCGCAAGCATTGCTTGCTGCGAAGCCCATAATTTTTGCGCACAAAATTTACCGCTTGGCGCATAAGCAAGCCTCGTGCTCCCGCACAGAAAATCTTTAGAGCAGCCTTCTGCTGAGCTCTCCCGAGAGATTGCTTATGGTTTCGCGCTCTCACGTTTGTATCAACTTACTTGGGTGCTCCGTGACCGCGCTCAGTGCAAAGCGAAAAACCACCACCTTTTGCTGGTCAGTATACGCGTGCACATTTTGCTTCTGCTCGCGCTCTTCTGCTTGCGCTCTTCTGCTTGCGCTGCCCATACATACATACAGAGTGCACACAGAACAAAAGACCGGTTTTCGTGTCGTTTTGCACTCTCAGAAGTGTGAAAGCAGCGTGGGTTTGAGAATTTAACAGTGACCCTGCAGTGAATAAGCAAAGCTGCATACCCAGTAGGCAGAAGTGTTCGCAGCAACTAGTCTCTTTGTAACTAGTTGCCAACTTTAGAGACAACGCGTGGTTGATTTTTAGAAGCAAGCTCCTCGAGCCCCAACGCAATCAGCTAGCGACGCGCAAATATTCACTGACTGTTTTCCTCTAAAATAAAATACAATTTTTTCCGAAATAGTTTTTCGGTGCGTTTTCTTTTGGGTTTTCGACTTTCTTCGTCGCACCTAAGCGAACCCTAAAAATATAATGGCGTCACTCGACAAATTTATACGCGCCTCCGACGCGATCGTCGAATTCGAGGCCGACTTCGTGACCATCCCTGAGCAGGAGCACTCGGACTTTTCATTAGATGCTCATCTGGAAGAGCTCAAGACGATGTGGAGGGCGACCAAGGAAGTCTACTACACGTGCCTAGACCAGTTGATGGCCTCCGAAGAATCCGCACCCGCTGACGTAGAAGTGATTAAGACGAAGCAACGCAACTGCTACCGAACTTATATTCGCTGCGCCACGAAAATCGGCGCATGCCGAAAAACTCGTCTCACTTCTTCCGCACCCAATACAGCAGCAGCTGAAATGCCAGCATCTGGCTACAACATCAGCTTACCCCCTTGCGACACCCAAGCCTTCCACGGCGATTACCTCTCGTGGCCCTCTTTCAGGGATATGTTTACGGCCCTTTATATCAAGAACACCAGAATTGCGCCGGTTGAGAAGCTTTTCCACCTGAACCAAAAAACTACCGGCGAAGCTAAAGAAATCGTGCAGAAATCCCCTCTCACGAATGAAGGTTTTGCCCAAGCGTGGAAAAATCTGTCCGACAGGTACGAGAACGGGCGCGTCCTCACCAACGCCCATTTGAAGAAGCTCTTCAGCCTGTCCCCCATCACGAAGGAAACCGGTGGCGCTATTAAAGACTTGCAGCGCGAAATCAATAATATTCGCGCCGCACTCGCGCTACAAGGTGTCGATACCTCGCATTGGGACGCGATAATCGTCTTTTTGTGTTCCAGCAAGCTCCCAGAAGCAAGGCTTTCCCTTTGGGAACAATCTCTCACGAACAAAACGGAGATCCCAAAATGGACAGATCTGGATGCGTTTCTCACGCATCGCTTCCAGACTCTTGAAACGGTGCAAGATATTAAGTGCACACCCGCATCGAAGTCAACACAGCTCCCAGCTCCGACTCACTCAGCTCCAGCCTCTAAACGCGTCAACACCTTCCAGTTGAAGGTGTCCCAAGAAAGCTGCCCTCTTTGCCAAAAGCAGCACAGGCTGAGATCCTGCGCTCAGTTTCTCAGCTTGCCCGTTCCACAGCGGCTGAATACCGTTCAGAAAAACCACTTGTGCAGCAACTGCTTGGCCAGATCTCACTCCGTGAAAAACTGTCCAAGCAGATTTAATTGCATCAAATGTAATGGCAGGCATCACACTCTCTTGCATCGTGAGAACGCTCCATCCTCATCGAATGCTGTACCAGATTCGACCCCACGTGCCTCACATCAAGAGCGGCGGTTTGAAAACGCTCCGCGTACTCAAGCCCCTGCCTATTCGAACTTCATTCCAAGTTCGACTCATCATGCTTTTCAGCAAGAAAGGCCGCATTCTTCGATGCGACCTCCCACGCATATACAGTCCACTCCTCCACCCACACAGCAACGAACTCAAGAGCAACGGTATGATAACGCTCCGCGTACTCAAGCCCCTGCCTATTCGAACTTCATTCCAGGTTCGACTCAACATGCTTCCCAGCAAGAAAGGCCGCGTTCTTCGATGCGACCTCCCACGCATATACAGTCCACTTCTCCCCCCGCGCAACAGCGAAATCCACAGGACACGCATCACGTGTGCTTCGCGAAAGCACCAAAACAGGTACTGTTAGGGACTGCCATGGTAACAATACGCCATCACGGTACATGTTACATCGCGCGCGCCTTGATTGATCCTGGATCCGAAGTGTCGTTCATCTCTGAACGCATACAAAAGCTCTTAAAGCTCCCAGCGCGGCCAACTACCGCCGAAGTCTCCGGTCTCAACGAGACCGTGTCCGCAAAAATATCAAGATCGTGCGATTTTCTCATGAATTCGCCACTTGATCCCAAATGTCAAATCAACGTGACGGCGCTCGTGCTCCCAAAAATCACAGGGCGGTTGCCCTCCCACTCGTTAGACAGGTCACTTCTCAGTGGCCTCCCTCAAGACATCGAGCTCGCAGATGTCAACTTCTCCAAAAGCGAGCAGGTCGACGTCCTCATCGGAGCCGATTTATACCCAGCAATCCTGCTGGACGGCATCTGCCGCCAAGTGCTGGGCTCCCTCATGGCTCAGCAAACCGTGTTCGGTTGGATCCTAACCGGCCCGGTTCCCCCATGCAATCTGCCACGGCACCCCTAAAAGTGGCTTACACAACGAAGTCACCTTCGAACAACAGTTCGAACGTTTTTTGGAGGTGGAGGAACTTCCCAAAACTAGATTGCTATCCCACTCCGAAAAGTTTTGCGAAGAAACATACGCGAAGACGCGATGACGGCCGCTACATCGCGCCATTGCCTTTAAAGTCGGCTTTCCAGACACGCTCCGCTCAGAGGCTTCGAGACATTCAAAATGTATCGCCAAATATTGGTCGACCCAAAGCACACACCATATCAGCGCATTCTCTTCCGAGACTCGTACAAGTCCGAACTTATCGACTTCGAGCTTCAAACCGTAACGTTTGGAGTTAATTGCGTCCCGTGCCTGGCAATACGCACCCTTCTTCAATTGGCAGACGACGTGAAGCCCCAGTTCCCGCTTGCAGCACACATTCTACAGCATTCCATGTACGTGGATGATGTGTTAGCAGGCACGCATTACCTGGTGACAGCTACCCAGACCCGTGACCAACTCATAGCGGCTCTCGACTCAGCAGGTTTTTCACTTCGCAAGTGGACTGCCAACCATAAAGGCATTCTGGCAGACTTACCGGCATCCCATCTGCTCCATTCGGATTTTCTGACGCTAGAAGATTCCAGCACCGCCAAAATGCTTGGAATTCGCTGGAACGCGACCCATGATGACTTCTACTTCGATGTGCAAGCTATCGTCATCAAAGCTGCGTACACAAAACGGGAAATGTTGTCTCTTGTCGCCAAGCTGCTCGATCCAGCCTGGGATGACACTCTGCCTCAGGTAACTCACGCTAACTGGTTAAGTTTTCTCCAGAATTACCAGCACATCCGCGCCATCCGCATCCCGCGATGGGTGAGTTACGCCCCAGAAAGCCGCACTCCATGCCTTATGTCTTTTGCAATGCCTAAGAAAGGGCCTACGCACGAGTCATCTATGCCCGCATCACGGTCGCTCAGGAAGTCCAAGTTTTCCTTTTGTACTTCCAAATTAGTGTAGCCCCAATTAAAACTTTGTCTCTCACCAGGTTAGAATTGTGCGGAGCCACTTTAGTAGCTGAGATGATCGACACTCTCGTGCCCACGCTGCAGCTGCCCCATTACACGATCTACTGTTGGAGCGACTCCACCATTGTTTTGGCCTGGCTGAAGAAATCCCCCTGCGTTTGGGCGACGTTCGTGGCAAATCGAGTTGCCAATGATGATTCGAGAAGGTACCACAGTCGCAATGGTTTCATGTGGATTCCCAGGACAGCCCCGCGGATTTAGCCAGTCGCGGTGTCACGCCCCAAGATCTCGCTGAGAGCACCCTCTGGTGGAATGGACCTGCTTGGCTCGCCCACGACAAGAATCGCTGGCCCGAATTCCGCGCCTACGACGAATATGTCACCAAACGAGCAGAAAACTGTCAAAACGCTGCACACGCATTGCGCTACCGATGAGGATCCTCTCGAACGATTTTCGTCGCTGCCACGAGCCCTACGTGTACACTCATACGTATATCGATTTCTGCACAACGCTCATCCAGCTCAGCGTCACCTGCACTCGCACCCCAACCTGCACCTCCCACCGGGAGAAATAAAGGAAGCTAAACGCTGCCTCGCCATCTCCTGCCAGAAGATTCATTTTGCGGACGAGCATCGCTCGAAAACTACACGATGCTGCGATCTAAAAGCAGCTTACTTTCGTTGAACCCCTTTTCTCCTCAACGATAACACGATGCGCGTTGGCGGGCGGTTGTCCTCGTGTCCCAATTTGCCTTTCGACGAACGGCACCCGATTATTCTGCCATACGGCTGCCAATTCTCGCGATTGCTCATTCATTTTATACACGAAAATTAGTTCTTCGTCTGGTCCGTACCCAATTCTGGATCCCAAGGTTACAACCTTACCAAAACGACGACTCATACCTGCAAGCCTTGCATCCTACATCGGAACAAGCAACGAACCCTGTACATGACAGCCCATTATTAACACATTTTCTCATTACAGAGCCCACATGTATTTAATCCGCTGGCAATATGCGCGGACCCGAAGAGGGCGTCTGCTGGCACCACCCGGGGCGGTGCCCATCTGCGCCGCCGCGCCGTCTATTGCTGCCCACCGTCCTCGGGAGCTGTCCCAAACGGCTGACGCCCTGGTGCTCGACGTCTCGGCCGACGAGGCACAAGCGCTTGCCACGACACGACGCTCGCCCACACCGCCACCCCGAGCTTTCCGGAGTTCTCTCGTCCGGCCTGAGGAAGCCTCCATAGGTCCGGCCCCAGAACAGATGCCCATCTATCACGAAGACCTCCGAGATCGCGGAAGTCTGCGAGTTCGCACGCTGTCGGTGCGGTATCCGCCGCACCACGAGCAACGTCCACTACCAGAGCTGGCCCCGAGACGTGCGCTCTCACCATCACACCGGCCCCGAGACGTCTGCTGACTTACCACCAGCACCGCCGGCTCCGTCAGCACCGCCGGCTCCGTCAGCACCGTCGGCCCCAAGGCCCGCGCCTCCAGGTCGTCCGGCCCCACGACGCGCGCCAGTGATGCCGGCCAGGCAACACGCCTGGTGCCCGCCAGCCCAGCGGCTTCCTACGGAGGGCCGCGAGCGAGAGCTGTGCTGTCCCCTGTGTACGGGGCGGCATGTGCTGAGCCGTTGTCGGCTGTTTCTGCAACAGACACCAGCGCAGCGGAACTTGACGGCACACGCGCGGCACATATGCCACAACTGTTTGGCGCGGTCGCACAGATTGGCTGGGTGCAGGAGCCCCATGCGCTGCGCAAGTGCGGGGAGGCGCACCACACGCTCCTCCCCTAGACCGGAGAAGAGGCACGGCGCCAGTTGTCGGGGTTTGGGGATTTGCAGTCTTGCAAGGCGGGCGGTATGTTAACGCCAACTGCCGCTCGCCAGAGGTGCTCCCTCATCGATCGGTAGGGTGTCAGGAGTGAGCACTCCAGTCTCTCTCCTGTCAGCCTGCCGGTCATGAGATGCGCCTCTCTCGTGAGAGTAAGCTCGGCTGCGGGCTCTCTCCGCGGCAACTGGCGCTAATTGACCGGCTTCCAGCGATCGTCGCTGGACCCACACGAGTCACTTCTTTCTTCAACTGCAAAGCATTTACACATAAATTGCAAATTTTGCTCCTAGTACTAAAAAAAATCTGCACACACCATACATTATTGGAAAGCTAAGAACAAGAGCTTTTAGAAAATTCTGTATATTAAATACCTTAATAAGACGTCTAAAAGAAACATTTTGTTAACACTATGCTGAATTTATAAAAAAGTTTAAAAATCTATAAATCTTTCTAATATGAAAGACTTTGCAGAAACCCGTTATCTTTATTACTTCTGAAATATCGCATTTCAAATTAATGTAGAATTATCTAAGGGCCAGGTTCTCGATAAACGATTCGACTGAGGACGGACTGACTGTTTGTGAACAAGTCGGTCGTTGAAAGCGATTCCTAAACTCTTACGGAACGAGTTACGCGAGCGACCGTAAGCAGTTTAGCGGCTCAGATACATAAGCACGCAAGGGTGGGAAGTTCTCTCGGATTTATCTTTTCTTTGCATTGCTTCCTACCTACACAATTTTAAAATGTGAGTTCTCATACGTTTTAAGATTTCTTATTTCTTCGCAATGATTTTGTTTCTATAATTTTGCTGTGATTTCTCATATCGTAATGCCATTGTTGGAGTGGGCTCAGACGACGATCATTTGTTCAACGATAATCAAACATTTTACTTTCTTTTTTCGCTGAAAGCAACAACAAATTTGATTTTCGTTGTTCAAATGATCGTCGTGTGAACTCACCCTTGTTGACAAATATTCAAGTGCTGAAAGTAGTGAAGGTTCTAAAAATAATGAGGTAGAGGCGAAAAATTTGGAATTTATTAATTCAAATAATTAACTACAAATGAAAACACAAAGAAAACATCCTAAAAAAGATTTTCTCAGCAGTGGAATATTTTCTCCAAGAACATATCCTAAATCTTGAAAATATTGAAAAGTATTTGTGTTCAAGAGGATTAAAATCGATATTTTTTAAATACTATTAGGATATGTAAATAAAATAAATATAATATAATAAATAATAACCTCACAGTAATATGCAACGACTGCTTTTGAGCAGTCGTTCATTATGAGCCGTCAAAACGGTGTTTCATCGACCGACCGAGGATTCAGAATACCACTTATGTACCGTTAAGACATAAGTATGGAAATTGTTGTTGCGATTTTACCGAACGACCGACTGGTTTATTGAGAATACAAAAACATCTGTTCAGCGAAAATAAGAAAGCAGAATACACTAGAACCGACTCGTTAATTTATTGAGAATCTAGCCCTAAATTAGGACCGCTATAACTTCTACACCAGAGGCGTTACGATAAGTGCGTTAACATGTATATACTCGTGAGGGAGGTAACTATAACTGAAAGTAAAAAAAAACGAACGACAAAAATCGAGGCTCACTTATTCCGTCCCTTTATTTTAAACATAATTTTGGGATATTAAGTCATATACCTGCGATCCGGTAAAACAACCTTCTTGCTTGCTCTAGAAGCTGGTGAACACTTGGACTTCTCCATTGCCATTAAATAACTGACATCAGCCAGGACGGCTTCCAAATCTGCCATTGATATCAGATCCTGGATTGCAATCTACTCGTAATTTTAGAGTACAATGCCAATAAGAGGTGTACACATGCTTGACAGCAACATACGTAAACAGATACGAAACTAGAGATGGGCGATATATTTGTACCTGTGACTTTATCTATGGTATTTTAAAGTCAATGAAGCGACTCATAAATATTTACCTCGGTGACAACAACAGTTACCGGCGCTTTCGTTCCTCGACATTTATTCGTTGCTGTCACTAGTTTGTTCTTGTCGGCGTTTGCAATTTTTTGATTTCTGCAAATTGGAATATTTTACTCTCTCAACAATTTTATTTGCTGGTATGATACATTGAAATCACTTTGACAGCAATCTGTCAAAAATAGTATTAGAACTATGCGTAGTATTTTATACCTATTTGCGATTTTTGCTGGCATTACAAATACCAAAAGTGATAAACAATGCAAACAATTAGACTTAGAAATTCTACTTAAATTATTAACAAACGCTAAACGTTTTGTTCAAAGCACCAACAGCTGTGTTTCGTTGCCGCTCCAATTGACCACTATTCTGGTTTTGAGGTCTGCGTCAGTTGTCGGTGTTGCTCTGGACGGGGTCGTGGTGGCGGTTCTTTTGCCTTTTCTCTCCCGATGTCCTCGAAATCCTCGGCGAGAGCGATTAATTCTTCCAAGTTCGCGAAGTCCTTGCGTCGGATATAGAGCTGGTATTCGCTGCAACAATTCCGATAAATTCGTTGCAACTGTTCGCTTTGAAGGTCGGCTTGCCTCATAAGGGTCTGTATCCCCAGCACGTAGTCCTTGAAAGTCTCCCGGGGGCGTTGAACGCGACGGCGTATGCTGTCGTCGAGGTCTTCGAAGTACCGAGCGGGCAGGAAAAATTTCCGAAAGTCGCGTTGGAAAGCCTGCCAGTTGTCCCAGTTGCGATTGTTGTTGCGATACCATGCCAATGCTCGGTCTTTCAGCAACTCCGGCATGGTGTGGGTCATAGTGTCGAGGTTAATGCCGTACGACTTTGCCAATTCTTCAAGCCGTTCCAAAAATGCGAGTGGCTCTTGGCCGCCATCATACCGCGTCGCCCATCTGCGGACTGTGTCAATAACTGACCCATGCGAGGTGTGAGCGTCCGTTTGGGCTGCCAGATGTGTACCGGTATATAGCCTTGGTAGTGGCGTCGCGCTGGTTGTCGTTGTCGTCGTCGTAAGGCTGACTCGTTGTTGCCCACTGGGCCCCGGTGAGGAAGAGCGCTTGTACTTTTGTTCGAGTTCTCTCAGGCGTGACTCCTCTGCGTCGCTTAAATCTGTTCTGGTGGCGTAACCGTAAAATCGTCGTCGTAACTCCTCTACCGTCCACGTTGCCTCGAGCCTAAGGTCCTCCATAACTTTCTGGAACTCCTCCTTCTGTACGTTGTACACCCATCCAGTTTTTATGGGTTTAGCGGTGCTGACATTCATTGTTGTAGTTAATAATTTTGTCTATTAATTTTTTTACTTGACTTATTGAGATTTCAGTTAAATTTTATTTATTAATTATTTTCTTGCGGGATGTTATGGGCAGCCCCACTGCCACGTGATTTTTCTGGTTTGCGGCTCTGTTGAAATCGTCTTGGTGAGTTTTCTTGCGGTGCGTGTCTTGGCTTGCGTGCTGTGTGTGACTTGGCTTGCGTGCGGTGTTTATCTTGGCTTCCGTGCGGTCTGTGTCTTGGCTTGCGATGAGGTCTCCGCTAGGAAATCTTCGCTAACGATCTTGCTGGTGTGTTTCTCTGATGTTTACCTGCTTGGTCTGTTTCTTCACTGACCTCTGTGCGGTGTGTCTTGGCTGCTTGCTCGCTGGGTGCGCTGCTTGGCTTTTGTAACTCGAGCTTTCCCGGTGCTGCTTCTGCTTATTTCTCGAACTTCCGGTCCTCGAAGCGTGGGATTTCTGCTGCTATTGTCGTCGCTGAATTTCGACCCCAAGAGTCCCTGTTCGGGCGCCAATTGTGACGAATCTTCTTCGGGCGGCGTGTCGTAGCTGCTGCGCGTCCCATACGGGTTAATTAGAGGAAAGAAAATAGCGAGCGTAGAAGAGCTATACAGTACCTTAAAGCTGTCCTACCTGAAGTGTAGATCTTTAGATATAATAATCTCGGAAATACAGACAGTGTCCCAACTCCCAGAAGAAGAAATAGTGTCCCAACTCCCAGAAGATATTACGAAATCCCAGTATACTGAGGCCCCGGATCATGGACTGCGACTTGAGATTAACAAATCATTAGCAAGGACATTTGTGTTGGGGTTAAGAGACCCAACGATAAGGATGAGATTGTTGGGCACCAACGTGATCGACATGGAAAGGCTGATCGCCAACCAAACCTTATGGCGAGCATGAATCCCGTTTGGACGATAGGAATGGACCAAAAGACTGTAAGCCATACACCCATGGATGCCCCAGGGAAGCTAAATACACAGCATGGCCATAACTTCATGCAAAACCCGAGTATCACGCGGGACGGCAAAAGGATGGAACGTCCACAAGGTGGGGAAGCCAGTGCCAAAGCGCTAAAAGTATGTAGTTTCTGTGGAAGGAAAGGCCATACCAGGGACGAGTGTCTCGTAAGGAAAAATAGTCCATTCTGTGAGAAATGCATGATGTATGAGCATTTTGGTTGTTCAAAAAGAATGGGTGTTCAAAAGAAAAAGAATCTAGAGGAACTCACCACTCTAGCTGAAGATTACGAATGCCTTAAAAAACAGGGAACTGAGTCTTCTACTACTACACTACGCCAAAATCCGCAGAGTAGACACCGCGTCGTACAACTAGTAGACGGGAAAATAGACCCACATCAAGCATGCCGCCGCTGTGGACAACACGGACACGTGCGCCGAGACTGCAGAAATCCCGAACTCGTTTTCTGTTGGTCTTGCCGACAAAAGGGAGTGAGGACGATTCATTGCTGCAAACATGGAAGCGCCGTGTGTTCCCGTACAAATCGAGGCGAAACGAGACCACAACAGAGCACGCCTCAATCACAGCCCCCCACCCCCGCGGAAACTCACTAATGAGACTTAAGGATAAACGTCTAAGTCTAATTGCCTGCATTGACGACGTTTGGGTGGAAGCCACAGTTGATACTGGAGCCACTCGCAACTTCATTAGCGAAAAATTTGCCGACGACATTTGGGCTCCCGACATAAGCATGCCAGTGTCTTTGTCATTACGTTTAGCGAATGATACAGAAGTAACGATAAGGCAGACTCTCGTGTTACCTATCGAATTTGGAAATACGAAGTGCTCGTCTCAAGTCTTGGTTCTCCCCAAAGCCATTGATGTCGAAATTCTAGAGAAAAAGAAGACAGAGGTACTCCGTTGTCCGTAGAAATATCTTGACTACACGATAATAGCAGACCAACTTTACCATTAAATTCCACAACAGGTTGGGAAGGAAAGCGATACGCCCTGGAAACTCTGTGTGCCGCCGAAGGAAATTAGTCCTGAAGGAGAATCACGACGCTGAACAACAGCTGGCCATCCAGGGGTCTACAAAACCATCCCTCGCCTCGCGCAACGTTACTACTGGTCAGGGATGTGCAGGAATGCCAACACATACGTCAGGAGCTGCATTTAATGCCAAAAGTGTAAACCCGAGCAGAAAAGGCCTGCCGGTGAAATGCTTACCCACATTGCAAAGGAACCCTTTGCCTCCGTTTGCGTCGACTTCGTACGACCGCTCCCGAGGTCCAAACATGGGAACGCTTACCTACTTGTGTTCATAGACAAGTTTTCAAAGTGGGCAGAGGTACTTCCAGTACGCACCACCACAACCGAAGTAGCATAAAGAGGCTTCAGAGAACGCATTTTGTCCCGTTCCGGAGTTACCAAGGTACTAATCTCCGACAATGGCACACCGTTCTTCAGTCAGGCTTTCCAGAAATACTTAACCCAGGTTGGAGTAAAACAACAGTACACGGCTCCCTACAGCCCACAAGCGAACGCCGCTGACCGAGCGAACCGCACCATCAGGATTATGGTGGCACAATTGTCGAACTAAGATCAACAAGTTCATGGGATGAAAACCTTCCAGAGATTAGCCTAGCAATCATCACGTGTGTGTCCCAGACGACAGAATATAGACCGGTATTTCTAATCCAAGGCCACGAACTCAGACTTCCAGCTACCTTATACGACGAAAAAATCATAGGCACAGCGAACCTCCATGAAGACGCCAAAGACAAACATGGAAAGAAAATATAACGATAAAGGAAACAAAGATAGAAACATGGAAAAGGCGACAACAAGCAAAATACTACAATATGCGACGACGTGTCTGGCAGCTAACTATCGGAGACCAAGTATTAATAAAACAGCACCCACTATCCAAGGCTGTTGAGGGATTGGCTGCTAAATTGTCACCCAAATATGACGGACCGAACCGCGCCATAAATTTCTTATCGTAAGGCCAGCCCCGTTAGGCGCGGAGACGACCGCATGAGCCCCCGTAGGAGAAATTATCAGTTGCCAGGTACCAATACAGTGATCAGGCGAGTGGACCTTTAGTTGTTGTGTATCCTTCACAGCGAACAGACTTGATGTGAGCAAACTCCTACAAGGAAGGCATTCAAGGGAGAAATTTGGAAAAACAAAGTAAATGAAAAATATGAGCCACCTACAACAAAGTGCCGCGGCAATGCGACGTAAATATCAGGAGCTAAAAGACAAGCAGCGACGCCTCATCCCGCTGTACAGCCATTGGATTGAAGAACTCGGACCATGGTGACGCCTACGTGTCAGTTCCGACCAATCCAAACCGCAACCGTCCAGACCCTGCAGAGGAAGTTGTCCTAGTGTACGCTAACCCCCGTCGCAAGGTCCAACTAACCGAAACATCACTCCCGAGCGAAGAGGAAGCCATAGTACCCGTCGCTCCTGGAGAGGTACCGATATTCATAGCCGATTATCGGCGCCTGGGAGCCGGCGAAAAGCTGAACGACGCCCTAATAAAATACGACATTCTTATCTCGTGCTTTCAGCCCTCTTAGGTGGGCTGAGTTGTCCTGTTTTTCTTTGGCGACGTAGTTCCAATTGCGTCGGTTCATGTATCAGATCTATTATTGGCCTAGTTAACATTTGGGATGTGGCACATTTATCTTTCGGTTGTGCTTTGCTCTTAATGCACATCATTATTACTACTATTACCAACACTATCAATACAATTGTTGTTGTTAACCCTGCCACTTCTACTATGTGCTGTTTTTGTTGGATGTTTCGAGTGATCTCCGCTTGTTTAATTCCTGCTTTCAGATCTTCGATATCCCTCTCCCCTGCTTCTAGTGTTTGCGTGAAACTCTTATAATCTGGTAATGTTATTGGTCTTAAATTTGTCATTTTTTCGGGGTTGCTACCAAATCTGTTAAGCTCCCTTTCAGGAATTTTATGAATTGTGTGTGGTCAACTTTGGCGTATATCTTGTTAATCGTAGTTGTTTGATGTTCTTGGAATTCTATTGTGCTTTCTTGGTTATGTATCTTACAATTTTATGTCATTGTTAATATCCCTAACCCCTTTAGAGATATTGTGGTCGATCCTGTGGCGCATGTTGTAATATTGTATTTTGTCTGAAATTATAAAGCCATCTGTTTGGTGTTTCTAGTTATCATCATCCCCTCGCTTGCCGGGATTACCGTAGAAACGCACAAATCTTTCATATTTACATTATGTTGTTGTAGCGCTATTTCGCACTTTGGGTGCCTTCCGCTTAGTTTTTTGCCTCGACTTTTACATATTAGTATATTTTCCTGTTTATTAAGTCCGTTCATTTTTATCGGGCTGGCTACGCCTTGTCAGTTTTCCATATCCTCTCTTTGTAAACCACTAAATTTCCATTCTTCCTTCGATTCTGCTAAATACTCAAACGTTGGCTTAACTGTGAGCATACTTTGTATATGCTAATGGTAATCTGGTAATGGTATCGTTATTTTTATACCCTACAACCGAAGGCAGTAGGGTATATTCACTTTGTTCTTCCTTTTGTAACGCAGAGAAGGAGACGAAATAGATATAGAAAAATAGACATATTATATTTTTTCTTGCTCAGCGTCACCTCCTGAATCGATTGAGCCCTGTCCGTCCGTCTTTTGAAATCACGATTACGAGAGAACGAAGCGCGATGAAATTTGGCACAAATATTCTTTGTTATGTAGGGCAACAAAGTACGACATAGTTGGCAATATCTCATGACCGGTATAAGATATTGAGATGTTATTTTATCAGAATATATAGGGAAGCGTTACCAATAAGCTTGCAAAAAATGGGAGTGCCACGCCCACTCATACAAAAGTTGTCAATATCTTGTAAACGGTATAAGATATTAACACGAGATATTATATCACGAGGTATATACACGTATTACCAATTCGTATACAAAAACTGGGCGTGGTCCACCCACTTATACAAAAGTTGTCAATATCCAATAAACGGTTCAAAATATTAATACTTCGTAATTCTCTCTAGCAGTATCTAGAGACATTACAAAAACATTTTCACGAAATAGGCGTGGTCCACCCAGTTATACAAAAGTTGTCAATATCCCATAAACGGTTCAAAATATTAATACGCTCGTAATTCTATCTAGCAGTATATAGAGACATTACAAAAACATTTTCCCGAAATAGGCGTGGTCCGTCTACTTATACAAAAGTTGTTAAGTGGCGAAATTATAATTTTTTCAGTTACTCGGGTGTAGGGTATTTAGATTTCGGCCAGGCCGAGACAACACTTTTACTTGTTATTAATATTTTTTAATTAGTCGTTAGTTTATTCACCGTAGCCAATTGGTGTATTTTAAACAAATCGCTTAACAACTATTTCACTTTGTTTTGCAACCTTAATTTTCAACAGTTCTCTACTGACGTTCAAAGTGTAGCGCTATTATGTCAGTGCCTTTTAATCTAATTGTTCTAAATGCTTTCAATGCATTCCTAATTATCTTGCCGCGTATGCAAGTCAAAATTCCATAAACTTTGTGGTAAAATTGATGATTTGCAATTTAAAGTTATTGCGGACAATCGAAATTTTGTTTTTCTTTGTGATTGCTGCCTAAATCCTCATCTGAATTGTTATCTCTGCTACGTACATTAAATAGTGAAGTAAATGAACTCAAACCGATTTTCAACAAATTTTATGCAATAAAATTACTGTAAACACGAAAAATGATGTTGTTGCTGTGTCGCCTAACTCCAATAATTCCAATAAGCAAATTTCTGAACTGCCAAAGCCAAACAGGAAAAAAGGAATAACTATTAAAAATAGCCAGAATTTTGGCAGACTTGCTATTGCTCATCCTGAGGTTCTAGAGGTTTCTTCTTTAGTTGATCCTAATCCCAGTGGATCTTTGGATGAAGGAAGTGGCCCTACTCAAGTTTCAACTGATTGTACAACAATGAAGGACACGGTTAGTGGCTTGATACCTGCCCTTGATTGGATCACTGTAAGGAAAAAGAAAACTGCTAAAAACCTAAAAGCCACCAGCCATTCACACAACTTTAGCTTTCCCACCAGCCATTACGAGCTTTCTCCGTTGTGCACAATATGAAGTTTATTCATATTTCAAGGTTTGACGTGAAAACTGAACCTGTGGATATTTTAAACTATGTTTCGGTAAAATTGAGTGTTGATCTCACAACTATCACATGCGTTAAACTTATCAAGAAGGATGCTAACATTTCTAAACTCTGCTTCATAAATTTTAAACTTGGTATACCATCACCTTTGTATAGCAAAGTTTTCAGCAAGAAATTATGGCCACTTTCTGTAAAAGCAAAACCTTTCATAAATAAGCCCAAAAACATATTTGGCGGAGCATTGAACCCATCTTCTCCTCCGCCACCAATAAACTCGGCTTCTTTGAATCCATCAACAGCGGACAATCAGCGCTCAGTCCCGCAACAACTGAATATCAATCTGCCAGTTAATCAACAAGCTTGAATCCTGCATCCACATCTAATTTCACATCTCATCAGATTGCCTCTTCATCGCGGTATTCATACCCGGCACCCGTTTCAAATTTAGTATGCTTGTCATCTGATATTATGCCAGCGTCAACTATTCCACAAGAGCCAACGCAACTCCTTAGCAGCATCGAGCAACGAGATGAATCTACTATATCGTCATATTCGATTTACTACCAAAATATGGGTGGTATCAGGACGAAGACTTCTGAATTTTTACTCGCTATGTCTCTTCATGAATATGATTTCGTGGCTATCACAGAGACCTGACTACATAGTGATATCTCCTCCAGGGAACTTTTTGATAGCTCCTGTAATGTCTATCGTCATGATCGGTGTCCTTCTGCTTCGGGCCGAAGTAGAGGTGGTGGAGTGCTGCTTGCAGTTAAAAATATATTTCACAGTAAACTAATCAAGTTTCCTTTTATTTATAATAGTATTGAACAAATTTGTGTAGAAATTAGCATATCTAACGTTAACTTAATTTACATTTTCGTATCATACATCCCTCCTAACAGTTCTTATGAAGTGACTTTAATTTAAGCAGTA
Organism: Sicus ferrugineus; assembly: GCA_922984085.1. Classification (NCBI taxonomy): domain Eukaryota; kingdom Metazoa; phylum Arthropoda; class Insecta; order Diptera; family Conopidae; genus Sicus; species Sicus ferrugineus. Next base: position 52,552,223 of record OV277348.1, read on the forward strand.
TATCTCGGTCCTATATAGATAAATGTCTACTTCCTTTCAATCTCTCATCTGATATTGATAACACTGTTATGAGCTATTTTTTATCTAATGATAAATAAATGACACCAAAAATGGTTTAAATAGAACCCTGGATCTAATTTTTGTTACTAGCGACCTAAAAGCAAATTGTCATAAAAGCCTTTCACCCATCATCAAAAATAGTATACATCATAATGCCTTAATCATTGAATTTGATTTTTATAAATGCGGCCCATTGCCAGTTGCTTCATCAAGTCAGCTTGCTTTTGCCAAAGGGAACGTCCTTGCGATTATTGAATTCCTATAAAATGTTGACTAGAATCCATCAATTAATTGTGCCGGCCCTTCTAGAATGTACGAGTTGTTGTGTTGTGCTCCCTCACTTGCGGCAGCGCATGGGGCTCCGGCACGCAGCCAACCGGTGCGACCGCGCCAAACAGTTGCGGCACATGTGCCGCGCGTGTGCCGTTAAATTCCGCTGCGCGCTGGTCTGCAGCAGAAAGCGACTACAGCGGCTCAGCACATGCCGCCCCGCGCACAGGGGACAGCAAAGCTCGCGCTCGTGGCCCTCCGTCGGAAGCCGCTGGGCTGGCGGGCACCAGGCGTGCCGCTTGGCCGGACTGGCGCGCGTCGTGGGGCCGGACGACCTGGAGGCGCGTGCCTTGGGGCCGGTGGTGCTGATGGAGCCGGCGGTGCTGGTGGTACACGTCGCGGTGCGGTATTGGTGGGGCGGGCCGCAGACGTCTCGGGGCCGGCGTAGGTGGTGAGACCGCACGTCTCTGGGCCGGCTCTGGTGGTGAGAGCGCACGTCTCGGGGCCAGCTTTGGTAGTGAACGTGGCGCGTGGCGCGGCGGATACCGCACCGACATCGTGCGAGCTCGCTGACTTTCGCGAATTCGGAGGTCGTCACTATAGCGGTGCATCGGTGCTGGGGCCAGATCGTAGGAGGCTTTCTCGGCCCGGACGAAGAAGCTCCGGAAAGCTTGGGTCGGCGGGGTGTGCGAGCGTCGCGCCGTGGCGATCGCTTGTGCCTCCTCGGCCGAGCCGTCGAGCACCAGGACGTCGGCTATTGGGGACGGCTCCCGGTGGGCAGCAATGGGCGGCGCGGCGGTGAAGGCGGCGCAGATGGGCCTAGCCCCGGGTGGTGCCAGCAGTCGCCCTCTTCGGGTCCACGCATATTGCCGGCGGATCAGATACATGATGGGGCTGTAATGAGAAAAGAAGGGGTTACTAATAGGCTGTCATGCACAGGGTAAGGGCACTAATTTCGTAATGGGACGCGTGACGTGACCCTGTCGGTTAAGAGGTCAGTCACGCGTACGCGATTGTCTTACCCGCGATAGACAGCTGTGACCCGGCCTAAGCGCCACGCGTTCGACGGCAAGTTGTCGTCGCGAATGACCACGAGATCATCGAGTTGGAAATCGCGCTATGGAGTCTTCCACTTTGTCCAGCGGGAAAGCTCGCGCAGATATTCTGTCTTCCATCTTTGACAGAGATGTTGAGCGAGGCTTGCACGCGTCGCCATCGATTGAGAATGGAGAGCGGATTATTATGCCGTTCGAGTCCTGCAGAAGCGAGTAAGGGCCCACCAATTAGAAAATGGCCGGGCGTGATGGCTTCCATCACGGTTGGGTCTTCGGAGGACGCGGTGAGAGGGCGTGAATGAAGGCACGATTCTATCTTACTCAGAAGAGTGGAAAATTCTTCAAATGTGAATTTTATGACTGGGGCCACTTTTCTGAGATGGGTTTTGAAGCTCTTGAACCCCGCCTTCCAAAGGCCTCCCATGTGCGGGGCTCCTGGCGGCAAAAAATGCCAGGAGACGTTTTGGTGTGAATACCGGGTTTCGATCAACTCCTTTGTACGAGACATGAAGTCCTGGAAGTCGCGCCTGAGCTCTTTAGAGGCGCCTACAAAATTGGTGCCGTTAGCAGAGTAGATGTTGGCAGGGCAGCCAACATGCGTGCGACGAACCGGGAAAAGGCGGCAAGGAAGGTAGCGGTTGAGAGGTCGCTAGTGGGTTCCAAATGAATGGCCTTCGTTGCGAAACAGACAAAGACACAAACATAGCCTTTGGTAATTAAGCACGCGCGTCCCGTTTAATTTTTAATATCGAAAGGGCTGGCAAAATCAACGCCGGTATTAGTAAATGGGCGGGAGAACGTGACGCGTTCTGGTGGCAATGCTTCTACCGATGTAGAATGCACGGCTTACACGTATGAGTCGTCGTTTTGATAAGGTTTTTCACCTTGGGGATCTAGAATTGGGTGCGGACCAGACGAAGAACTAATTGGTTGCCCCCGTGTAGAGATATTTCGTGTATAAACCGAATGAGCAATCGCGAAAATTGACAGCCGTATGGCAAAATAATCGGGTGCTGTTCGTCGAAAGGCAAATTGGGACACGAGGACAACCGCCCTCCAACGCGCATCGTGTTGTCCGCGTAGAGGAACGGGTTCAACGAGAGTAGGCTGCTTTTAGATCGCAGCATCGTGTGGTTTTCTAGAGCGGTGTACTCGTCCGCAAAGTGAATCTTCTGGCAGGCTATCGCGAGGCAGCGTTTCGTTTCCTTTATTTCTGCCGGTGGGAGGTGCAGACTGGGGTGCGAGTGCAGGTGACGCTTAGCTGGATGAGCGTTGTGGAGAAATCGATATACGTATGAGTATACGCGTAAGGCGCGTGGCAGCGACGAAAATCGTTCGAGCCGATCCACCTTGGGATCGCAATGGGTGTGCAGCGTTTTGACCGTCTTCTGCTCCAGTGTGGTGACATATTCGTCGTAGGCGCAGAATTCGGGCAAGCGATCCTTGTCGTGGACGAGCCCAGCGGGTCCATTCCACCAGAGGAGGCTCTCAGCGAGATCTTGGGGCGTGGCACCGCGACTGGCTAAATCCGCGGGGTTGTCCTGGGAATCCACATGGAACCATTGCGACTGTGGTACCTTCTCGATGATTTTGGCAACTCGGTTTGCCACGAACGTCGCCCAAACGCAGGGGGATTTCTTCAGCCAGGCCAGAACAATGGTGGAGTCGCTCCAACAATAGATAGTGTAATGGGGCAGCTGCAACGTGGGCATGAGAGTGTCGATCATCTCAGCAACTAAAGTGGCTCCGTACAATTCTAACCTGGGGAGAGACAAAGTTTTAATTGGGGCTACACGCGCTTTGGAGTACAACTTGGAAAACTTGGACTTCCTGAGCGACCGTGATGCGGGCATAGATGACTCCTGCGTAGGCTTTCTGTGAGGCATCGCAAAAGGCATGGAGTTCGACTTGGCTTTCGGGGGTGTAACTCACCCATCGCGGGATGCGGATGGCGCGGATGTGCTGGTAATTCTGGAGAAAACTTAACCAGTTAGCGTGAGTTACCTGAGGCAGAGTGTCATCCCAGTCGATTTTGTCCAACCAGACTTGCTGGGTCAGAATCTTCGCTGCAACGATGATCGGAGCCAGCCACCCGGCTGGATCGAACAGCTTGGCGAACAGAGACAACATTTCTCGCTTCGTGTAAGCAGCTTTGATGACGATGGCCTGGACATCGAAGTAGAACTCATCATGGGTCGCGTTCCAGCGAATTCCAAGCATTTTTGCAGTGCTGGAATCTTCTAGCGTCAGGAAATTGGAATGGAGCAGATGGGATGCCGGCAAGTCTGCCAGAATTCCTTTATGGTTGGCAGTCCATTTGCGAAGGGCAAACCCTGCTGAGTCGAGAGCCGCTATGAGTTGGTCGCGGGTCTGAGCAGCTGTCACCAGGTCATGAGTGCCTGCTAACACATCATCCACGTACATGGAATGCTGTAAAATGTGTGATGCAAGCGGAAACTGGTGCTTTACGTCGTCTGCCAATTGAAGAAGGGTGCGTATAGCAAGAAAAGGGGGCGCAATTAACTCCAAACGTTACCGTTTGAAGCTCGAAGTCAGTAAGTTCGGACTTGTACGGGTCTCGGAAGAGAATGCGCTGATATGGTGTGTGCTTTGGGTCGACCAATATTTGGCGATACATTTTGAATGTCTCGAGACCCCTGAGCGGAGCGTGTCTGGAAAGCCGAATTTAAAGGCAATGACACGATGTAGCGGCCGTCATCGTGTCTTCGCGTATTTTTCTTCGCGAAACTTTTCGGAGTGGGATAGCAATCTAGTTTTGGGAAGTTCCTCCACCTCCCAAAAACGTTCGAACTGTTGTTCGAAGTTGACTTCCTTGTGTAAGCCGCTTTGATGGGTGCAGTGGCAGAGTTGCTGAGCCATGAGGGAGCCCAGATGAGGACATCGACCTGCTCGCTTTTGGAGAAGTTGACATCTGCGAGCTCGATGTCTTGAGGGAGGCCACTGAGAAGTGACTTGTCTAACGAGTGGGAGGGCAACCGCCCTGTAATTTGTGGGAGCACGAGCGCCGTCACGTTGATTTGAAAGTTGGGATCAAGTGGCGAATTCAGCAGAAAATCGCTCGATGTTGATATTTTTGCAGCAACAGTCTCGTTGAGACCTGAAACTACAGCTATAGTTGGCTGCACTGGGAGCTTTAAGAGCTTTTGTATGCGTTCAGAGATGAACGACACTTCGGATCCAGGATCAATCAAAGCGCGAGCGATGTAACATGTACCGTGGTGGCGTATTGTTACCATAGCAGTTCCTAAAAGAACCTGTTTGGGAGATTTCGCGAAACACACTTGATGAGTGTCCTGTGGATTTCGTTGTTGCGTGGGGGGAGGAGTGGACTGTATGTTGGAGGGAGGTCGCATTTAAAAATGCGGCCTTTCTTGCTGAGAAGCATGATGCGTCGAACCAGGAATAAAATTCGAATAGACGAATAGAAATTTGAGCACGCGGAGCGTTGTCAAACCGCCGCTCTTGGTGTGAGGCACGTGGGGTCGAATCTGATGCAGCATTCGATGAGGATGGAGCGTGCACACGATGCAAGAGGGTGTGATGCCTGCCATTGCATTTGAGGCAATTGAATCTGCTTGGACAGTTTTTCACGGAATGAGATCTGGCCAAGCAGTTGTTGCACAAGCGGTTTTTCTGAACGGTATTAAGCCGCTGTGGAACGGGCAAGCTGAGAACCTGAGAACAGGATCTCAACTTGTGCTGCTTCTGGCAAAGAGGGCAGCTATCTTGGGACACCTTCAATTGAAAGGTGTTGACGCGTTTAGAGGCTGGAGTCGAGTGAGTCGGAGTTGGGGGCTGTGTTGATTTCGCGGCGGGTGTGCACTTAATATCTTGCACCGTTTCAATGGTCTTGAAGCGATGAGTGAGAAACGCATCCAGATTTGTCCATTTTGGGATCTCCGTTTTGTTAGTAGGAGATTGCTCCCAGAGGGAAAGCGTTGCTTCAGGAACACAAAAATATTATTATCGCGTCCCAATGGGAGGTATTAACACCTTGTAGCGCGAGTGCGGCGAGAATATTGTTGACTTCGCGCTGCAGGTTAATAATTGATAGCGCCACCGATTTCCTTCCTGATCGGGGACAGGCCGAAGAGCTTCTTTAGATGGGCGTTCGTGAGGACGCGTCTGTTCTCGTACCTTTCGGACAGATTTTTCCACGCTTGGGCAAAACCTTCGTTCGTGGGAGGGGATTTCTGCACGATTTCTTTCGCTTCGCCCGTAGTTTTCTGGTTCAGGTGGAAAAGTTTCTCCACCGGCGCAATTCGGGTATTCTGGATGTAAAGGGCGGTGAACATATCCCTAAAAGAGGGCCACGAAAGGTAATCGCCATGGAAGGTTTGGGTGTCGCAAGGGTGTAGGCTAAGGTTGTAGCCAGACTGGGCATCTCAGCTTGCACCGGCGGAGAGGTCGCTGAAACCGGAGGGGACGCTGCGGCTTCGGTCAGTTGATCAATTTTTCCCGCGCAGCGCAGATATACCGCATAGCATCAGTAGTGTCGTGACCGCGGTCGAGGGTGGATGCTGCTACCCACCACAGTGCAGTGTTTAGTGTGCTCGCGGGAAAAAACACAACCAGATATAAACAAATATCTTCCAAAACATAAAGAGTCACAAGTGCAATAGAACTGGATTGAATACAGTGCATTAAAATATAACAATAAACATTAATAAATTCACAAAAACAATAATACAAAATAACATAACCAAATAATATAAATAGATAATCAAACGGAAAGCAGAGAACCAAGCGAAGGGCTTTTTTATGCTCTCCGCAGTAAAGCTCAGCATTTCGTTTCTTTCTTCTCCTCCTCCTTCTTCCTGGTCCCGTTAGGTGTGCAGGCGGCTGTGAGTGCACCGTGGGCTGAAGGGTGGCAAGATAAAGGCATAACACTTGTCTTGTCGCGTTTTGGTTTGCCTGCGGTGTAGGCTTGACTGCTTGTGCAGCTGGCTTTATACCTCTTTACAGTGGGTGGCGATGACAATATTTCGTATAGACTCCACAAATGTGCGTGGCTTGAGGGCGAATTTCTTCGCGGTTTATGCGTATGCTTCTACTCACCATCCGCATATAATGGCACTAGGTGAGACCCAGGTGTCTGAGGGTGCAGATCCACTGGATTTTCACTTGCCTGGATACCACTTACTGCCATAATTTTCATCACACAGAGGGCTCGCCTTATATATTCGCAACACCTTTTCACGACGGATGCCGAATTTAGCTCCATGTGGGTTAAGTTCAAAATCCAGTCGCACATCCTGCACTTCTGCTTCATTTATAGAAGCCCGGGTCTAGAGAGGCTGCCAACTTTTGATAAACTTGACAGTCTCTCTGATTCGATTTCTAAAATCCTGGAATCGTATCCGAACAGTGAAATTGTTGTTGCTGGTGATTGCAATGTTCATAATTCCAATTGGCTACGTCATTCGAATCACACAACACCTGAGTATGTTGAGTTATTTGCTGAGTCTAATAATTTGACTCAATTAGTGAAGGAACCAACGCACTTTCCCTGCGTTGATGGGCAAAACCAAAATATTCTGGACCTTTTTCTAACTTCACATCACAGCAAGTATGATGTGAATGTTCTTGCACCTCTTGGTAATTCGGACCATGCTACAATTTCTGCTACCTTCCCATATTCTAGTCTTCAATCCGCTCAACAGCCAGCTCCGAAGCGGACAGTGTGGCTTTATGAGAAGGCTAATTGGGATGCGCTGAACTCCTTTTTCGGCCGTTCCAATTGGCAATTGTGTTTCAGGGATAGAAACATAAATGCTGCAACAAAATTGGTATAAAATATAATTTTATTTGGTATGAGGTCTTGCATACCCAACAAAAGAATTTCCATTAAACCAAAAGACCATACCTGGTTTAATGCGACTTGCAGACAAGCAGTCAGGTCTAAAGAGGAAGCATTTAGGAATTGGCGTTTAAACAAAACTGCTGATACTAAATTGCTGCGCAATCAGGCCAGAAATAGGTGCAAAAGCGCGAAAAAGTTCTTTACGAACAGCGCCTTAGACGCAGAGTTCTTGAATACCATAAGGGTAGCAAGAACTTTTGGTCGTTCGTGGGGAGAGTGAAGAATCAGACGCGGTCGTCCATTTCAACTCTCCTCAAGGATGATCAGATCTTCACTCACTCGGTTGATAAGGCAAACTTATTAGCTAAAATGTTTGCTGAAAACTGCTCTCTTCCTGAGAGTAGCCAACCACTACCCGTGATCGATGGTGTGTCTCATATTATGAGTGAGATGTACTTTCGAACGCGGGTTGTTAAAAGAGTGCTTGTAAACCTCAACGTCAATAAATCCTCGGGACCGGATGGCATTTCTGCCCACGGGTTGAGAAAGTGCGCCTCAACACTGGCTCGCCCATTGCGCAATCTCTTTAATTTATCGTTCACTTCAGGAGTTTTTCCTACTTCCTGGAAGGTTGCCAATGTGCAGCCAGTTCCTAAAAAAGGCGAGGCTACGAATCCTGCCAATTACCGGCCCATAGCAATCTGTTCAATGCTCTCCAAAGTTATGGAGAGCGTTATAAATTTTAACCTGATGAGGTATCTGGAGAGCAACCAATTGGTCTGCGATCGCCAGTACGGTTTCCGTGCTCACCGCTCCACTGGCGATTTGATGGCGTTTCTCACTGAGCGGTGGAACAGTTGTGTTCACCAATTCGGTGAGAGTAAGGTTGTTGCTTTGGATATCTCCAAGGCATTTGACTGGGTGTGGCATAAAGCACTCGTGTCTAAACTGGCTGCTTATGGTGTCGGTAATACATTCACTCGATGGATATCGAGTTTCCTCAGCGGCCGTTCTATTCGGGTTGTGATAGACGGCTTTGCTTCCGAAGAGCACTCCATAAATGCTGGAGTTCCGCAGGGTTCGGTCCTGTCTCCTACACTTTTTCTCATTTTTATCAATGACCTTCTGTCATTGACATCAAACCCCGTCTACTCGTTTGCTGATGACAGCAGCATTTGTCATTCATATTCATTCTCCAGGCGTCCCTCTATTCTGGAGATCACTAGAAAACGCAGAAATATGAATGACACACTCCAATCCGACCTTAACAAAATCCATGAGTGGGGTCGAGCGAATCGGGTCGATTTTAATGCGCGGAAGACCCAATGCTGTTTGTTGACCCACAAGCGTCTGGCGGACGACAACTTTCCAACTTTAAGTATGGGTGGTGTAGATATTAATGAGTCGGAGGCTCTTGATGTTCTGGGCATGTCAATACAATGCGATCTTCGTTGGAACGATCACATTTTTGATGTGTCGAAAGAAGCAGCCAAGTGCTTGCGCTTTTTAAAGCGGTGCAAGAAATACTTCACTCCAACCGACCTTCGTTGTGTCTACACCACTTATATCCGGCCGAAAATGGAGTACAACTCGCATATTTGGTCGGGAGCTGCGAAAACGTATCTTCAGCTTCTGGACCGTATACAAGGTCGTGCGATAAAACTTATAGGGGACAGTAGGGTATCCAGCTCAATTGAAACCTTCGGATGTCGTCGGGATGTGGGGTGTGTAACCTTATTTTACCGTTACTTTAATGGTAATTGTTCATCTGAAGTAGCCAGCCTGATTCCTTCGGTTCAGGTATTCAACAGATCTACTCGGCTTTCCAGAGCGGTGCACCCCTTTTACGTCTCGATCCCGTTCCAACGCACTACCCACTACCGCGAGAATTCGTTTTTCGGTCGCGCAGTTAAGTTGTGGAATAATCTCCCTGCGCATGTTTTCCTACCCACTTATAACGTCAATGCTTTTAAAAGAGGTGTAAATCGACACTACTCCCACTTTTCTCCTTCCCACTAACCTTTTCCCTTCTAAACCAACGTGGTCCGTGGTGGGTGTCTGGTCGAACTCCACCTCGAACTCGATCAGCGCATCGGCTATCCGATTAAATGATGCGAGCGCAGCCATTATATGTCACGGTTTCGGATAGGGGCGGCGAAGGAAGTCGCAAAATCGAAATAAAACGCACCGAAACTCATTTCGGAAACAAAAAAAAACCTTTTTATTTTATTTGAAAAAATCGCAGAAATGTTTTCGGGTCGCTATGCGGTGGCGTTGGGGCTCGAAAAGCTTGCTGCCGAAAATTAACCACGCGTTGTCTCTAAAGTTGGCAACTAGTTACAAAGAGACTAGTTGCTGCGAACAATTCTGCCTACTGGGTGTTTCGCTTTTTCGATTTCGCGTTGGGTCATCGTTGAATAGTGAATTTCACGCTGCTATCACTTGGGAGAGTGCAGACAGAAAAAACAGGTTTTTGGGTTCACTCTGTGTGCACTCTGTGTGTCTGATCAACGCAAGCAGAAGAGCGCGAGCAGCAGAAAAAGTACCCGCAAAAACCAACCAGCAAAAGGTGGTGGTTTCTCGACTTGCGCTGAGCGCACAAGTAACTCGCTCTTATAGAAGCAAGAAGAGCGCAAAACAAGAAAGCGAAAGTGTTTGATCTTTTCACTTTCTGTGTGAGAGCGCGGAGTTTGGTATGCAATCTCTCGGGTGAGCTCAGCAGAAGGCTGCTCTAAAGATTTCTTGTTCGGGAGCACGGGGCTTGCTTATGCGCCAAGCGGTAAATTTTTTGCAAAAAATGTGGGCTTCGCAGCAAGCAATGCTTGCGAAGACGGTCAGCAACAAAACTTTCAGCCTTGGTGCTGCCGCTATTTTTGGGGACCGTTACCCACGAATCGAAGATTCTTGTAAGGTTTGACGGTCATGCCAAGGGTATATTTATAGAGCACAGTTCCTTATATATATATATGTGTGTGTGTGTGTATTGCTTAATAAAAAAAATTCAAAAAGGCCCGCTGTTGAGGGCTGCTTGGCTCATCCGGCCGTGCTCAGGGAAAGTGGGGGGTTCTTTAACCCCAACAGCGGATTGGATACCCCGGTTACAAACAAACCGACATAGAAGTCAAGGCTTACCAAGGCGATACAGCCTCTGGATGAAGGTGAGCACAAATGCCTAATCATACCCTGACGGCGGACAGAGATGAATTATGGAGTGGAAGGAAAAAGAGAGAGGGGAGGAGTAGGTGTTGTTTTTCCTCCCCCTGTCTTTACCCACCCAACCTGGCTGGTGCGGTTGTTGCTGTGCACTAGCCCCTTTTGTGCAGGTCGCTTAGCCCGGGGATTCGCTTCCTCACCTGTCAACTTAGTAATACATAATGATACTCAAAAGTTGTATCTTAATGAGTAATTTTATTAATCATAAAATTATTTCGGTAAATTAAACCTAAGAAAAACTTACAAAATGATTTCATTGTTCTTGTATAGAAACAGCGAAAACAAATGGAACTTCATTCATTATTAAGAATTTAATTGATATCTCCTTAATTTAAAATTAAGAAAAGGAAAGGGAAAAAATCATGAGTTTCTTACACGTGGTATTCTATCGGAATTATCCACCACTCTATCTTATACATGGCAAAATATGTAAAATTCAAAATTTCTTGAAATTAATACCGATTTCAATTTACACAAAAATTCTTATTAGAATACATAACAGGATTATACAAGTTTTAATGGGTACTCGTTAGTAAATGCTACCAGAGATTATTCAAAAGGTTAACATTGTTAGAAATGGTGTTTCTCCGTGTCAAAATGTAACTTGTGCATGATTTAAAATTATTTAATTTAATTTCAGCTTTTTAATATAAAAAAGAATTTACTATATAGTAATGACCAAATTGTTTTCGGTTTTGAAAACTGGTTGCAAATGTGTTTTCATGAATGAATTCACTTTTAGTTTAACGAATTTAAGTACACGTATTTTTTTTCTGTTCACAACCGAACCATTCGAAATATAATACAATAAAATCAACACTCACCTGACTCCGGACAGTTACCTTGTGGCGCCACAGCAACGTGCAGAATCGGTGCATAACTTGTAAACTGAAATTATAGTTAAAATAATTCGATATCTTACAGTGACTAATCTCCTTACATATTGTGTCTATCTAAATCGCTTATCTAAATATTCCTGTTTCCAATTCATAGATTTTTTTTAAAGATTCCCATACAAACTAAATTAAAATTGAACCTAATATAAAAATTGAAGGACAAAAAAAACTCTACAATAATTTGGTACAAAATTCACTTAAATGTATTCGATACACTATAATTAATTTTAATACTTAAAAAAATGCCAATGTATTCCGTTGCAGTAGTAGAAATGTTCATCCAGACAGTGGACAGAAAACTCTGCAGACAAATATACTACAAACACCAGCTATTCGAACTGCAGCTCCAACACGACTCTTATAAATCAGATTCCAAACTCGACTACGTGGCTTCATTGGGACAGCCAACTCCGCTCCATCCCTGCTCCGATGTTTTATGCGCTTTTATATAATCAATATATGGAAGTTTGTTGGCGATGATTAAGAATCCCAAGTCACAAATACTTTTATTTCTTTTTAATTTGCAGTCTTATGGTTTTATACCAAATCGAATTTTAATTTAATGCATTAGCAAATAACTTTAGCGGAATCTTTACACATTTTCAACAAACTATTCGTTTTTCACTTGCGCACTCAATAGCACGCGACCGTCTTCACTTCGATCCTCTACTCAACTCTGCTCAGTATAATTTTTCTGTGGCTTCGCCACCGACAATGCAGGCATCGCTGTCTCCCTCCCTCCCATCATGTTCTGCACTCTCATCAGGTCCCGTAGTATGGCGTGATGCGAAGTTCATGTAAAAAAAAACCTTCTAGAACATTCGATCCCGCTACACTACGGTATCCGCTCTCTCAGCCACATGGTTGGGAGAGACACCGACGGTGGTGGTGGGCAGACACCGATATCTGCATTGCGGCACGGCGAAATGGAACGCGTGCGAATGCAGATCACAGGGTGACCTCAAAACGTCTCAAACATAAACACAGGGCTGCCTCACAAAACAGGTGGTGTTCATCACTTTGAGCCGGAACAACAGCTGGAAAAGGCCACCAACCAGGTTCTACTTCAGGCACTACCACATATCTTTGGCGTGAAAAACCGCCATCGGGGTGCCCTTCAAGGTTCCTAACCAATAACAAGAGTTCCCCAACACATCGACCACTCTAGCCGGCACACCTGTTGGTGCTAACTTAGCGCAGAAGTGGGTTGCCTGATTACTAAGTGGAAAATTTCGGCCACCTTTTGACCAACCTGGAAGGACCGAACCCTCGACCTGAGGTTATATGTTCGGGTGTTTTTCGTAAGAGCGTCCTGTATCCGTTTTCTCACCGACTCGTGAATTATCTCTCGCTCATCGGAGCGATTCCTCCTGAGTCGTTTAATTTTCTCAAGTTCCCCAATACATCGAACTCTTTACCGTGAGTAATCATGTGTTGTCCGAAAAGCACAAAGTATAGCAAATTGATTGGTGGAAACTGTTTCTTAGCGCACAGTTGATGCCACTGAGATATTCGTCCCATAGCCTCTGGTCTGATCTCACATAAGAGCGGAGAGCTTCGTTAATCGATCGATTAACCCTCTCTGAGGCGTTAGCCTGAGGGGAATACACGGCAGTAAGAACGTGTTTAACTCCAAAATTATCAAAAAACTTGGCCATGTCTTTACTTATGAACTGACGTCCATTGTCAGTCATAATGATCTGTCGTACGCCGAAGCAGTAAAAGATGTGGTCCTGGAGAAATTCCAGGATGGGAGTGGTAGTAAACTTACGCAGCGGCTTCAGGAAAGTAAACTTGGAAAAGTGATCCATTACAATAAGAATACCAATGTTGCCGCACTTTGTTCGAGGAAATGGACCTATGAGATCCATATACAAGCGTTGGAACGGGCGTTCGGTAACTTCCAACGCTCCCATGGGAGGGCGCAATATTCGAGTGGGCACTTTTGAGGTGCGGCATAACTCGCAATTTGCAATATACTTGCACACTTGCGCTCTAAGGCCAGGCCAATACAGATGACGACGGATCTTCTCCAACGTTTTAGCCATTCCGGCATGGGCGGACGTAGGGATATCGTGAGCTGCTCGGATTACTATATCTCTAAGCTCCAACGGAACATACAACTTCCACCCTAGATCATCAGCATTGTCATCCCCAGTGGAGAATTCGGTGCGGTGGTAAAGGTAGCCATCCACCACTTGAAAGTCGGGATATCGTTCGCCAGCGAACTGCTCCTTCACTTTATTGTACTCAACCGAGTTGAAGGCCGGAGACGCCAGATCGATCGCCGGCTCGGAGACCGTATAGTTGCGCTGGGCTTTATTCAATTTTTGCGACATATACGCGATAGATCGTTCGTGTCCGTCTTTGTCGCATTGCGCCAATACAGCTCCAATCCCCAGTTGACTGGCGTCACACTGTACAATGAATGGTTTGGAGTAATCAGGGTGGATCAGGAACGGAGCTTCTGTAAGAAGCTGTTTGATGGTGTCAAAGGCCTGTTGAGCCAGAGGTCCCCACACGAAATTTTTGCTCTTCGTCAGCAACTCGGTCAGATGGAACGTGACCGTCGAGAAATTTGCAATGAACTTGCGGCACCATCCCACCATACCTAGAAATCGGCGCACTTGTGTGGTGGTTTTCGGAGCAGGATATTCCCTGATTGCTTTGACCTTATCAGGGTCAGTACGTAACGTGCCGTTACCAACTACATAACCTAACTTCAGACAAACAAAATACACTTTTCGACACGTTAATGGTCAGACGGGCTTTGCGTAAACACCTCGCCACTTCTGCCAGATGAACCAAATGCTCGTCAAACGAGCTTGACAGAATCAGCAGGTCGTCAAGATACACGAATACTCTGAATTTCAACGTATAGGGAATCACGCGATCCATGAGCCTACACATGGTCTGGGGTGCGTTGCACAACCCGAAAGGCATTCGTGTAAATTGATAGTGAGGTCGGTTGGGTACCGTAAAGGCGGTCTTCTCCTTGGAGGTCTTTTCAATGCAAATCTGCCAAAATGCGTCCTTCAAATCCACTTTCGAAATGAAGTTCACCGGAGGTAGTCTACTCAAGATGCCATCTGTATTTGGCAGTGGATAGGCATCCTTAACAGTGACCTCATTAAGCTTGCGGGAATCCAGACAAAAACGCACTTTGACTATCAAAACCCCTGGCGACGACCAAGCTGATCCGCTTGCTTCCTCTATCACAGCATTCGATCCAACTCTTCACAGAGCAGTTTTTCCCGAGCGGGCGAAATCGGATAGTACCGTTGTTTTATGGGTGTGGTGACTCCCGTGTCAATCACGTGCTCGACCAAAGTGGTTTTTCCCAGTCCCTCCCGTTCCGAGGACGGGAACGACTGGACGAGACTATTCAACCGTTTGTTCTGAGCATCCGTCAATGCCACCATTATCGGAACATCTCTTTCGAGAGACGCGATCTCAGGTGCTCTTAAACCTGTAATTTGTAGGTCAAATTCTTCCCAAAAGTCGATCCCACAAATCACATCGGACTTAGTGGACGGAATAATTAAAAAGTTAAAAGTCTTTGCGCAGTCATTAAAATGCACTAACGCAGAAAAGTAACCTGCCACGAATTGTACTTGTCCATCAGCTGTTTTTATCTTCCCGGTAAACTTCTCAAACGAACTAGACTCCTTTAGAACCGCTTCAGCTAAGGAACTTCCTATTACGCTCACATTCGCACCACTGTCTAACAACGCTAAATATATGTTGCCATTTAACGACAAATTAATATAGGGCCGTGAATCGTGAGGTTTGGATACTAACGAGGAAATCACCATTTTCCGAAAACGCTTCACTTGGTTCCAAAAGCTACGAAGGCGTAAGGTTTTACGTTTACGTCGTAATTTCGTGGAGAAAATTTCAGCTCGCCTACGCTGATATTTGGCGAGTCGAATGTGATACGGCACAAGCTCGTGACTGGGAGGAGACCCGGTCAATGGACAAGGCGAACCAGGACGTTGTGAGTTAGGCGGTCGTTGAGCAATCGGAGTTACTGAGGTTAATGTTGGTGGTGCGGACGACGGTGATGCGGGAAGGCTCCGGTCGTCCTTGCTTGAGCTCCCGATCTCGAGTTTTCCGATCGAGAAAGACAGGTTGGGCAATTGGGTCTATAAATGTTTAGCGCCCACAGCCATAGCAAAAGATTCTACGAGGTAATACTTCGCAATCTTGGAATTGGTGGCCCTCTGCATCACAGTTCCAACACTTCGAGTTTTGCCGGTCTGTCATCGCGCACAGGTCTTGTGGCGCGTTATGCACAGCCAAACCATCCTCCCTGCCGTCCGATTCCACTACGGCCAACTGTCGCCTACCTGGGCCAAGTCGTGACTGGGTCGAATAACCTTCCCTCATAAAGTTTTCGTGCCTATGGCACTCGCGCCTTAAATCTAAACGGAATCAAATATCCGGACATGTAACAACTCATGTCGCAACACTGGGGTCAGGTTATGCGTCAGGATTTCCAACAGTGCAGGGTCGCTCAACGGCGCTCCCAATCGGTCATTCATCGAAACCACGTCATCTAGAAAATCGTCAAACTTCTCACCCGAACTTTGTTTCCGTCTACGGATGTTTTCGCTCAATTCGTAATCTGTCAAGTAATTTCGGAACTTGATGCGAAGTTGGTCGCATAAGGCAGGCCAAGCCAATCGGCTTATTTGGCGATGATGTCGCCAGAACCAGTCTTCTGCCTTTCCTCCGAAGAGCAAATGAGCATGTTGACAGAGAGAGGAGAAATCGTTATTCAAACATTGAGACGTCAGGGCATTTACGCGATAAATTAACTCATCGACGTTCATTCCTCCAGCGTCTCCGTTAATTTTAATCGCCACCCAGAGATGAGCGAGGAAAGTCTGTCTGAGTTTCAGACAGACCTACTGGAAGGGGGAGTACGGATGTCGTTCACGGCTGCCGTGTCTGCACTACCACGCGCGGGGCCGTCTACGCCGGTGGATTGATGTACCCGTTGGGTTATCATCCGCCTCGTAGTGGTTCCCCTCGTCTGCGAGACGTTTCGTCCGCGGCTAATTGGACTATCCTGGGTTGACAACCCGAAAATCCTAGTATTCAAATCGGACAGGTGGGGTAAGATTGATGCCATACCTCTAGACACGGCTTATGAAACTCGTGTTGACAAACGGTTCTGGATAATTGTACCCCAGAGAAAAGTTCGCGCCGACAAATACCGCATTCCGGTGCAACCCGCCCCGTATTATTGACTCCTGCTTCCATAGCAAAAAAAAAATAAATAAAATAGAAATTTGTCGTTAATCAAGTAGCTGGAAACCAAAACTCCAGGTGGTTAGCCAAAACTCAAAGCAAAAAAAAATTTATGAGATATGAAGATAAACTTTAGTTATATCATATGGACTAATACATCTTAAAAAAAATTAAATAATTCGTTAAAAGTTATTACAACAAAAGATGCGTATAGGTGATTCAGCAAGCACACCAAATTGGAAATTTAGGAATTAAGTTACAGAGCAGCGATCCCCTCATCCAAGCGACCCGCATGCTTCCACCCGCTCCATCAAGGCGACAAAGCCCGTAGCCACGCCCATCATCATCCATGTCTTCCGTCAGGGTCCTGAGTAGCGACCACTAGAGAAAACATAAGAATTCAGGGGCTAAACTAAAAAAAAATTATAATTGGGCGTCATCCAACGAGTCACTAACGATTATTAACCATTAAGGGAAATCTCCAATTGGACAAGGCCTCAATATTAACAAAATTCACAACAATATATGGTTGGTCAAGCGAGCATCTTTGGCGAGTTGCGCAACCGAGAAAACTCCCACTTGGCAAGGTCTCGAGCCAAGAAAATACTCAATTTAAAGTGAGTTATATACAAAAATTCTCATGCATAACAGGATTATACAAGTTTTAATGGGTACTCGTTAGTAAATGCTACCAGAGATTAGTCAAAAGGTTACCATTGTTAGAAATGGTGTTTCTCCGTGTCCAAAATGTAACTTGTGCATGATGTAAATTTATTTCAGTTAATTTCAGCTTTCTAATATAAAAAAATTTAATATATTGACCAAATTGTTCTCGGTTTTGAAAACCGGTTGCAAATGTGTTTTCATGAATGAATTCAACTTTAATTTAACGAATTTAAGTACACGTATTTTTTCTTTTTTTCTATTCACAACCGAACCATTCGAAATATACTATAATACAATAAAATCAACACTCACCTGACTCCGGACAGTTACCTTGTGGCGCCACAGCAACGTGCAGAATTGGTGCATAACTTGTAAACTGAAATTATAGTTAAAATAATTCGATATCTTACAGTGACTAATCTCCTTACATATTGTGCCTATCTAAATCGCTTATCTAAATATTCCTGTTTCCAATTCATAGATTTTTTTTTAAAGAGTCCCATACAAACTAAATTAAAATTGAACCTGATATAAAAATTAAAGAACAAAAAAAACTCTACAATAATTTGGTACAAAATTCACTTAAATGTATTTGATACACTTTTCTAGATTAGAGATTCTAGATCAATTAAGCAATAGTAGATATTTCACGACCTTAGATTTAGCTAGTGGGTATCATCAGGTGTTAGTGGATAAGAGGGATAGAGAAAAAACTGAATTTAGCACAGGATTGGGACATTTTGAGTTTAAGAGAATGCCGTTTGGGTTAACGGGCGCGCATCCTCACAGGTCTCCAAGGAATAGATTGTTTTGTATATTTAGATATATTGTAGTTTATGGTAGTAATTTAGACCAGCATGAGGTTAGATTAGCGAAAGTGTTAGAAGCTGTAAGAATTAATAATCTCAAATTAAATATTAAGAAATGCCAGTTTTTGCGGCGCGAAGTCGTGTATTTAGGTCATAAGTGCTCGAAAAATGGTGCACTGCACCTTTTGCATTGGACCCACAGAGGGTAGAATGTGTTAAGAAAATTTTTGGGTTTAGTAAATTATTATAGGAAATTCATAGACAATATGGCGAGGATAGCTTTACCTATTAATAAGCTATTGAGGAAGAATGTAGTTTCTAAATGGTCCGAGGATTGCCAAAAGGCCTTCGAGACGTTAAAACAAGCAAAGACTTCACCACCGGTATTGACATACCCGGATTTTAGCAGGGAATTTCTGTTGACCACCGATGCTAGCGGCGAAGCTCTAGGGGCCGTGTTGTCGCAACGGAAAATTGGCGAGGATAGACTGATAGCTTTCGCTAGCAGAGCGTTGAGTGACACCGAGAAGAGATACTCATCTATAGAAAGGGAATTGTCTGGGCTACACGAAATTTCAGAGCGTATATTCTGGGAAGGCCTTTTAAGATAATGACAGACCACCAACCCTTGAAGGGTATAGCGAATTTGAAGGATCAGACTTCTCGTCTAGCCAGGTTTAGACATAAACTATCGGAGTACGAATTCGAAATTATATTTAAACCCGGTAAGAAGAATTTGATTGCAGACGCATTAAGCAGGATTCCGCAGGAAAGTAATGGTATTGTTGCCGTACAAACTCACTCGAAAGCGAAGGCAAAGGAAGACGATGGGGTAGACAGTTCATGTCAAAACTCACAGCAAGGGTACGCAACAACATGCGATGCGGAAAAGGTAAAATCTGATAATGCGGCATTGCTTTCCGACCCAAAGGAAATAGAAACAGTAATGAGGGATTTCCACGGTTCACCGTTAGGAGGCCATCAGGGGGCAGTGAAGACCTATTTACGCATTAGACAAGAATACAGGGATGCATGTAAAAACAGATAAAAGAATATGTTAAAACATGTCCCAAATGTCAAGTCAAGAAAAGTTCAAAATTGACGAAAATGCCCCTAGTATTAACAGACAAGCCAGCGCGGCCCTTTGATAAGGTTTACATGGACATTGTGGGTATTTTACCAGAAAATGTGTCCGGTAATAAGTCCATCCTAAGATTTCAAGATGACTTTTCAAAATGTATGACATGCACAGCTATTCCTGACGCTGAAGCAAGCACCTTAACTAGAGCTTTCTATGACGACGTAATAACGCGATACGGAATTCCACGAATTCTGATAACGGATAACGGTAATAATTTCATTTCAAAATTATTTACCGATACTTGTAAACTATTAGGAATTAAGAAATTACACATAACACCGTACCATCCACGGGCCAATGGCTCATTGGAGAGAAGCCATAGACCCCTGGCGGAATATTTACGGAGTTTTGCGAAAGAAGACGTTTCGAATTGGGATAGGTGGTTTACTGCAGCTATGTACGTTCATAACCACGCACCCCATATTACGACGAAACAAACACCTTTCCTCACTTTATTCGGTTTCGATATAGAGATGCCAACAAATGTAAGGTTTTAAGTTGCTTCTAAATTATGTGTTTTCCTGAAACCCATTTATTTATTTTAAACAGCTGACAGGGTATCAGCTAATTTGTCTGGCGTTCAAAGGAACTGCCGAAAAGTAAAAATGCGAGGTTCTCTGATTTGGTATTCTGAATTGAATCCCTTTATTTTTAAAATCAACCGCTTATAAAGCATTTATTGAAGAGCTTTTAGTGCTCAAGAATATAAAATTTAAAACTAAAGCTTAAACAAAAACTAGAGCAAAGCTCAAGGGAGGCTTGCAGCGAATACACACACTCACCTACACACCGCAGCTGTGATCTAGTTCTCACTAACGCTGGTTCATGCCGGTGCTTACTCATAGTGTTTCATTTCCTACGTCGTCAGCAAATCTGTCTTGCAATTCATATTGTAAACAATTGCAATGCTCACAATATGACCCGATTGTTGATCGAAAATATTCGATCGCTGACATGGTGACATAAATTTGAGATCGCAAAACGTAGCGCTGTAAAATTAAACTAGACATTGTAACACTGTCGATTCACTGGCAAAATGTGTGTCAATGAAATGCATGCTCACTACACAAATTTGAAAATAAAATTTAGTCAGGTATACAATGCCGAAGACCCAAATAAAGTGTTAAAATTCCAAATACAGAGGGCTTGTTTATTCGCCAATTGTTCAGAAATTTAGTATTTTTATTTATTCCACAATGTACAATAATTTTTTATCTCATAATTTACAAGCTTGTATATGCGTCAACTGTTGAGCTGCAAGTGTCTGGTGTGGGTCCAGCGGCGATCGCGGAAACCCACGAGAGCAACGCAAGTCGCCGCGGGGAGAGCCTGCAGCCGAGATTACTCTTTCGAGAGAGGCGCATCTCATGACCGGCTGGCTGACAAGAGAGAGAACTGCAGTTCTCACTCCTGACACCCTACCGATCGATAAGGGAGCAGCTCTGGCGAGCGGCAGTTGGCGTTAACATACCGCCCGCCTTGCAGGACTGCAAACCCCTAAACCTCGACAACTGGCGCCGCGCATCGGCTCGAGCTCAATGTAGATGGGTGTGGTGCGCCTCTACGCACGTTAGGCAGCGCATGGGGCTCTGGCAAGCGGGCAGCCGGTGCGAACGTGCCTAAACGCATACGTGCCGTGCTCGCGCCGTCAGATTTCGCTGCACGATGGTCTGCTGCAGGAACCGACGGCAGCGACGCAGCACTTGCTGCCCTGCGCACAGAGGGCAACACAACTCTCGCTCACGTCCATCAGATGGAAACCTTAGGCCAGGGGGACGCCAGCCGTGATGGAAGTGCGCGTCTTCGGGCCGGCTCTAGTAGTGGAGGAGGCGCACGTCTTGGGACCGGCTCTAGTAGCGGTGAAGGCGCACGTCTTGGGGCCGGCTCTTATGGTGCGCGTGGCATGACGTGCCTCGGGACTGGCACCGACCGAACGCGAAGTCTGGTGGCTTCACGTCCCATGTAGGTTGGCTTGGAAGTTGGGTCCTGATCGGAGAATGGTCCCTCGTGCTGCGTCAAAACACCTTGGAATGCCCAGGCGGGCGGAGTCAGGGAGCGGCGTGCCGTATCAATCGCCTGGGCTTCCTCGGCAGAGACGTCAAGGACGAGGACATCGGTCGGTGGGGATGGCTCACGAGAACAGTGGGCAGTGAGGAATTGCGCAGCGCTTGGAGCGGACCAGGGCGGCACTGCCCCGGGTGGCGCCCGCAGACGTCCTCTCCGGGACCGCACATACTGCCGGCATATTAAATACATGTGGGATCTGTAATGAGAAAATGTGTTAATAATGGGCTGTCATGTACAGGGTTCGTTGCTTCTTCCGATGTAGGATGCAAGGCTTGCAGGTATAAGTCGTCGTTTTGATAAGGTTGTAACCTTGGGGATCCAGAATTGGGTACGGACCAGACGAAGAACTAATTGGTTGCCCCCGTGTAGAGATATTTCGTGTATAAAACGAATGAGCAATCGCGGGAATTGGCAGCCGTATGGCAGAATAATCGGGTGCCGTTCGTCGAAAGGCAAATTGGGACACGAGGACAACCGCCCGCCACGGCGCATCGTGTTGTCCGTGTGGAGGAACGGGTTTAACGAAAGTAAGCTGCTTTTAGATCGCAGCATCGTGTGGTTTTCTAGCGCGGCGTACCCGTCCGCGAAATGAATCTTCTGGCAGGATATCGCGAGGCAGCGTTTAGTTTCCTTTATTTCTCCCGGTGGGAGATGCAGGTTGGGGTGCGAATGCAGGTGACGCTGAGCTGGATGAGCGTTGTGGAGAAATCGATATACGCATGAGTATACACGTAGGGCTCGTGGCAGTGACGACAATCGTTTGAGAGGATCCTCATCGGTAGCGTAATAGGTGTGCAACGTTTTGACAGTTTTCTGTTCGTGTGGTGACATATGCGTCGGAGGCGCGGAATTCGGTCCAGCGATTCTTGTCGTGGGCACGCCAAGCAGTACATTCCACCAGAAAGAGCTCACAGCGAGATCTTGGGCGTGGCACCGCGACTGGCTAAATCCGCGGATTTGTCCTGGGATTCCACATGAAACCATTGCGAATGCGGTACTTTCTCGATGATTTTGGCAACTCGGTTTGCCACGAACGTCGCCCAAACGCATGTGGATTTCTTCAGCCGGGTCAAAACAATGGTGGAGTCGCTCTAACAGTAGATCGTGTAGTGGGGCAGCTGCAGCGAAGGCACGAGAGTGTCGATCGTCTCAGCAACTAAAGTGGCTCCACACAATTCTAACCTGGGGAGGGACAAAGTTTGAATCGGGGCCACACGAGTTTTGGAGTACAAAAATTTAACCAGTTAGCGTATTTTGGCTGCAACGATGATCGGAGCCAACCAACCGGCTGGATCGTAGTTTTTAAATGGTCCGAGGATTGCCAAAAGGCCTTCGAGACGTTAAAACAAGCAAAGACTTCACCACCGTTATTGACATACCCGGATTTTAGCAGGGAATTTCTGTTGACCACCGATGCTAGCGGCGAAGCTCTAGGGGCCGTGTTGTCGCAACGGAAAATTGGCGAGGATAGACTGATAGCTTTCGCTAGCAGAGCGTTGAGTGACACCGAGAAGAGATACTCATCTATAGAAAGGGAATTGTCTGGGCTACACGAAATTTCAGAGCGTATATTCTGGGAAGGTCTTTTAAGATAATGACAGACCACCAACTCTTGAAGGGTGTAGCGAATTTGAAGGATCAGACTTCTCGTCTAGCCAGGTTTAGACATAAACTATCGGAGTACGAATTCGAAATTATATTTAAACCCGGTAAGAAGAATTTAATTGCAGACGCATTAAGCAGGATTCCGCAGGAAAGTAATGGTATTGTTGCCGTACAAACTCGCTCGAAAGCGAAGGCAAAGGAAGACGATGAGGTAGACAGTTCATGTCAAAACTCACAGCAAGGGTACGCATGCGATGCGGAAAAGGTAAAATCTGATAATGCGGCATTGCTTTCCGACCCAAAGGAAATAGAAACAGTAATGAGAGATTTCCACGGTTCACCGTTAGGAGGCCAATTGGGATAGGTGGTTAACTGCAGCTATGTACGTTCATAGCCACGCAACCCATATTACGACGAAACAAACACCTTTCCTCACTTTATTCGGTTTCGATATAGAGATGCCAACAAATTTGAAAATAAAATTTAGTCCGGTATACAATGCCGAAGACCCAAATAAAGTGTTAAAATTCCAAATACAGAGGGCTTGTTTATTTGCCAATTGTTCACAAATTTAGTATTTTTATTTATTCCACAATGTACAATAGTTTTTTATCTCATAATTTACAAGCTTGTATACGCGTCAACTGTTGAGCTGCAAGTGTCTGGTGTGGGTCCAGCGGCGATCGCGGAAACCCACGAGAGCAACGCAAGTCGCCGCGGGGAGAGCCTGCAGCCGAGCTTACTCTTTCGAGAGAGGCGTATCTCATGACCGGCAGGCTGACAAGAGAGAGAACTGCAGTTCTCACTCCTGACACCCTACCGATCGATGAGGGAGCACCTCTGGCGAGCGGCAGTTGGCGTTAACATACCGCCCGCCTTGCAGGACTGCAAACCCCTAAACCTCGACAACTGGCGCCGCGCATCGGCTCGAGCTCAATGTAGATGGGTGTGGTGCGCCTCTACGCACGTTAGGCAGCGCATGGGGCTCTGGCAAGCGGGCAGCCGGTGCGAACGTGCCTAAACGCACACGTGCCGAGCTCGCGCCGTCAGATTTTGCTGCACGATGGTCTGCTGCAGGAACCGACGGCAGCGACGCAGCACATGCTGCCCTACGCACAGAGGGCAACACAACTCTCGCTCTCGTCCATCAGTTGGAAACCTTAGGGCAGGTGGACTCCAGTCGTGTCTCCGGGCGGGAACTACGGCATGAGCGCGTCTTGGGTCCGGAACTGTTGATGGTGGAAGTGCGCGTCTTGGGGCCGGCTCTAGTAGTGGAGGATGGTGCGCGTGGCATGACGTGCCTCGGGACTGGCACCGACCGAACGCGAAGTCTGGTGGCTTCGCGCCCCATGTTGGTTGGCCTGGAAGTTGGGTCCTGATCGGAGAATGGTCCCTCGTGCTGCGTCAAAACACCTTGGAATGCCCGGGCGGGCGGAGTCGGGGAGCGGCGTGCCGTATCAATCGCC
Source organism: Sicus ferrugineus (assembly GCA_922984085.1). Taxonomy (NCBI): domain Eukaryota; kingdom Metazoa; phylum Arthropoda; class Insecta; order Diptera; family Conopidae; genus Sicus; species Sicus ferrugineus. The sequence goes on from OV277348.1 coordinate 52,576,551, forward strand.
TGGGCTTCCTCGTCAGAGACGTCAAGGACGAGGACATCGGTCGGTGGGGATGGCTCGCGAGAACAGTGGGCAGTGAGGAATTGCGCACCGCTTGGAGCGGACCAGGGAGGCACTGCCCCGGGTGGCGCCCGCAGACGTCCTCTCCGGGACCGCACATACTGCCGGCATATTAAATACATGTGGGATCTGTAATGAGAAAATGTGTAAATAATGGGCTGTCATGTACAGGGTTCGTTGCTTCTTCCGATGTAGGATGCAAGGCTTGCTGGTATGAGTCGTCGTTTTGATAAGGTTGTAACCTTGGGAATCCAGAATTGAGTACGGACCAGACGAAGAACTAATTGGTTGCCCCCATGTAGAGATATTTCGTGTACAAAACGAATGAGCAATCGCGGGAATTGGCAGCCATATGGCAGAATAATCGGGTGCCGTTCATCGAAAGGCAAATTAGGACACGAGAACAACCGCCCGCCAAGGCGCATCGTGTTGTCCGTGTGGAGGAACGGGTTCAACGAAAGTAAGCTGCTTTTAGATCGCAGCATCGTGTGGTTTTCTAGCGCGGCGTACCCGTCCGCGAAATGAATCTTCTGGCAGGATATCGCGAGGCAGCGTTTAGTTTCCTTTATTTCTCCCGGTGGGAGATGCAGGTTGGGGTGCGAATGCAGGTGACGCTGAGCTGGATGAGCGTTGTGGAGAAATCGATATACGTATGAGTATACACGTAGGGCTCGTAGCAGTGACGACAATCGTTTGAGAGGATCCTCATCGGTAGCGTAATAGGTGTGCAGCGTATTGACAGTTTTCTGTTCGTGTGGTGACATATTCGTCGGAGGCGCGGAATTCGGTCCAGCGATTCTTGTCGTGGGCACGCCAAGCAGTCCATTCCACCAGAAAGTGCTCTCAGCGAGATCTTGGGGCGTGGCACCGCGACTGGCTAAATCCGCGGATTTGTCCTGGGATTCCACATGAAACCAACCATCGGGGCTACACGAGTTTTAGAGTACAAAAGGACACTTGGACTTCCTGAGCGACCTTGATGCGGGCATAGATGACTTCTGCGTAGGCTTTTTGTGAGACATCATAAAAGGCATGGAATTCGACTTCGCTGTCGGGGGTGTAACTCACCTATCGCGGGATGCGAATAGAGCGGATGTGCTGGTAATTCTGTAGAAAATTTAACCAGTTAGCGTGAGTTACCTGAGGCAGCATGCCATCCCAATCGATTTTGGGAGGTGGGAACGTTTTTGGGAGGTGGAGGAACTTCCCAATACTAGATTGCTATCCCACTCCGAAAAGTTGCGCGAAGAAAATTTCGGTAAAACAACGCGAAGACGCGATGACGGCCGCTACATCGTGTCACTGCCTTTTAAAGTCGGCTTTCCAGACACGCTCCGCTCAGGGGCCTCGAGACATTCAAAATGTATCGCCAAATCTTAGTCGACCCAAAGCACACACCCTATCAACGCATTCTCTTCCGAGACCCTCATAAGTCCGAACTTACCGACGTCGAGCTTCAAACGGTAACGGTTGGAGTTAATTGCGCCCCTTTCCTTGCCATACGCACCCTTCTTCAATTGGCAGACGATGTGAAGAGTTAAATTACCAAAAGGTTTTAAATAATAACACTATACTTTGTTTCCTTTTAATTTTTCATTTCTTTATTAGTCACTTTTTCAATATAATATTTTAGAACTGAACTTCACTAAATCAAAATATTTGGAACTGAAAGTGAAGTGTTGCAACATAAAGTTAAAATGTTGCAATCTGGAGGCAATGACTTGAAGTTTACAGAATTTAAGTGGATTGAAATTTTATAGTTAAAGACAAGAAAACAAGGGTGGTATTTTAGATTTATAATGTATTCAAGTTTACGATGCAACACTTAGATTTACAATGTAGCGTAAATCTAAGTTGTAAATACATGTTGGGACTGTGATACAGGGTGTACTGTAACTCCCCCACCGTTAGATTGAGGCACCGACGAAATGTACATTTTTTTGTTTCTATAATTTATAAAAAGAATAACTACAATACAAATAATTGATATGAATATTATTACATTTGTGCTTATATATATCATATTGGTATTTTTTTTTCTCGTAAATAATGTCATCTATCGTAGTTTTGTGTTTGATCTGATTTTCATATAATTTTTCTAATTTTAAATTAGGAAGTGTATAATTCTCTTTTATTTTTGTGATGAAATTGGGTAATATAAATTCTTCATGTATTTTAATGTTTGAATTTTCGTATATTGTGTTATCGATTTCTATTTTACAATTTTCAAATTTGACTAAAAATGTACCTTCTATTTCAGGTATTAAATTATTACAGTCAGATTTTAAAGATTTATTATAAAAATTTTTAAATATAATTAGTCCTGGTAATATTTCTTTAATTTCTTCTTGTTCACATAGTATCATTTTACAACTTGCTTCTTTAAATTGTATTATGTTTTGTATACAATCATTTTTAATCTTTTTTAGGTTTCGTTTAAGTCTGTTTTTTACAGAAATGTCGAATAAGTTATTGTTTTGATCAACTAATATTTCATTATTTTCTAGATATATTGATTTATTTTCTGAATTTGGGATTGGTTCAAAGGATATTTTTGAAAGGGTGGCGTTCGAAAACTGTGGGACCAAAAGGGTTAGGATTATAATTTTTTCTTGAAAACTAACAGTTATTTTTGTGTCCGTATAAGTGTCGAAGTCTTTTATTATGTCAAGTTCTGTGGAAGATAGTATGTCTGAAGGTATAATACCTAATTTGCTGGTAAATATAACCTGAGCTATGTCATCTATGTGATTCCGTAGTAGTGTAATATCATTGTCAATTTGATATATGTTTTGTAAAAATGTGATTTCGTCCTCTAAGCCTACTATTTTATTGCCTATATATCCTGTAAATTTGTTGATAAAATTTTCGATGTTCGACTGTTGTGTGTTTATGTGTTCAGTGATGTCGTTAATTTGGGTGGATAGTGTGTTACTGAGGAATGTGAGTTCATTGATTTTATTGGTTGTTAACTGTCCTTGTTCTTTGAGTGATTCTAAAGCTTTATTAATTTCGTATTCGTCGTCATTGTCCATTGTTCCTGTTATTAATTTTAGTCCTTTACCTAGGGCATTTATTAGTCCTCTTTTTTGTTTGTAGTGTGGAGTCATATTTTCTAGTTTAGTTTTTAAAAGTATGAAGTTATTATGTATTGTCTCTAGTAAGGGTTTATTGTTTAAGTTTACTGTTGATATTGATTGTATATTGTTATTTATTATATTAATTGTTTCATCATATTTGGTCATGTTAATAAAATGTAATATTTTTATATAATTGTCTACAACTTTAACTTCTTCTAATTTAATTGGTATATATCCATTATTGTTTGTTAAGACACGATAGTCCATTATTTGTGATTTTATTATTGTCAGTATAGTAAGAAACACAATCATGTTTATTATCTTCATCCTGAAATGGGAATGTTAATTTAAATTATTTTATTATCTTTTATAGATTCTTTTTGATTATTTGTTTGTTGTGTTTAATTGTGGGGTTTTCATTATCTTGATATTTCTTTTGTTTTTTAATGTGTGATTTGTGATATTTATGTCCTTTTTCTGTGATAATATGTTCGGAATCTAGTTTTCGTGCAGTTACTTTCCTAAATTTGGCATGATTTTTACCTCCTCGTATTTCTTTGATAAATTGTGTACCTGTGTGTAGGTCTGCTTCAATTCGGTTTTGATTTAATTTATTTATTACGTGTTCTTTATATCTATGTATTTTGTCTCTGATTGATGGGAATTCATTTTGATTAATTATTCCATTATAAAAGTCTATTGGTTTCCTACCTGTAGTGGAATGAATAGTGTTGTTATAGAATTTAATAATTTTGTAAATTTTTTCCTCTACTGTAACAATATTAACGTTACTGTCATGTCTAAGTAGTCTTAGATGTTCGTTAATTGTATTATGAAGTCGTTCTATGTCAGAGTTAGATGTGTGGTTATTACTGGATGTGAAATGTATTTCTATATTTTCCTGTTTTAAGAATTCCTGCATTGGTAATGCTTTAAAACCCAATTCATTATCTACAATCAGTTTTTTGATACTTCCAACGGTACTTAAATATTGAACAATGGCTTTTTTAAATTCGGTCCAGGTGCGGCCTATGATTTTAATTACCTGTGCATATTTTGAAAATTTGTCAATTATTGTGAGAAACAATGTTTTATTGAGGCTATAATATACATCTACATGTATTACCTCTCTTGGGCCATTCGGTGTTTCTGTTAATTTAAACTGTTGTTTGATAGGTTTCCTGTCATATTTTTCTAGATTGCAAATTTCGCAGTTGTTAATAAAAGCAGTTATTCTTTCTTTTAATTTCGGGTGGTAAATTTGGTCTTTTAATTCAAGGAAATTTTCATTTATTCCTCGATGATTATTTTTTAAGTGTTCTTTCTCTATTATTTTGGCTAATTCATTTTCGTCAGTAATATCTGTGAGTAGTTTTGTACATCTTATTATTTTAAATTTATTTTTATTAGTAAATCTTTTATTTACTGTAGTTTTGAAAATATTAAAATAATCTTCATCTTCTATGTTTATTGCATTGGTTTTATCCATTTGGAAATGGTTTTTTATTATTGTGATAATTGTAAATTCATCCAGGGTTTTTGCATAAATTATTTTTCTAGAATTTCCGAATATATTTAAGTTTTTAATTTTTAGTGAGCCTGAATTAGCTTTCTTTATTATAATTTGTCTTTTATATATGTTTATTGGACAGGTTGTTTCTAATATTATTTCTTTTTTATTATTATTTTCTGTATTTAAAGTTTGTTGTATGTGATTGGTTTCTTCTTTGATTGATTCATTCAATTCATGGTATTCTTTGTTTTTATCAATAATTCGTGAAAGTGCATCCACGTTTGAGTTTTTGATACCCTTTTTATATTTTATTTCATAATCATATTCAGCAAGTTTCAATCGCCAACGAACTAATTTTGAATTTGGTTCTTTAATGGAAAAAAGCCAAATTAGTGGCCTATGGTCAGTTTCTATAAAAAATTTCTTACCAAAAAGGTAAGGTCTGAAGTAACGAGTTGCCCAAACGATGGCAAGTAATTCTTTTTCTATTGTACTATAATTGAGCTCATGTTCATTTAAGGTTCTACTAGCATAGGAAATTGGATGCCCCTCCTGGGATAGAATCGCACCTAATGCATAGTTACTTGCATCAGTACTAAGAATGAAAGGTTTATTTAGATCAGGGTAATGCAAAATTGGTTCATTGATTAAATGTTTTTTCAGTGTTTCGAAGCTTTCCAAATATTGTGGGTCATTTACATTAATTTTTGCTCCTTTCTTTAGGTATTTTGTCATTGGTTTCGCTATAAGCGAGTAGTCTTTTAAAAATTTCCTGTAATATCCAGTCAGTCCAAGGAATTGCTTAATTGCTTTTGGTGTTTCCGGAAGTGGAAATTCTTTCACGCACTGGATTTTTTCAGGATTTGGTTTAATGCCATCCCTAGTCACTATGTGGCCAAGGAAATTGGTCTCTCGTTTCATGAATTCACACTTATCTAGTTGTACCTTCAAATTCACACTCTCAAGTCTTTTGAATATTTTAGTGATTGAATCGATATGCTCTTGCAACGATGTTGAGAAAATGATAATATCATCGAGGTACACGATACAAATTTTATTAATGAATTCTGCCAAAACGTTGTTCATTAAACGTTGAAATGTGGCAGGGGCTGTTTTCAGTCCAAAAGGCATACGAAGGAATTCGTAGTGTCCTCCTTCTACACTGAATGCGGTTTTTTCAATATCTTCTTCAGCAATCTCGATTTGGTGGAGTCCTTTCGCCAAGTCGAGTGTGGAGAAATATTGGCATCTTCCAAGTTTCTCTAATATTTCATCAATTTAGGAATTGGATATTTGTCATCTATAGTAACTTCATTGAGTTTCCTATAGTCAATGACGATGCGCCATTTGGGTTTACCGCTAGCATCCATTTTTTTTGGAACAATCCATACTGGAGCTGAGTATGGAGAGTGACTATGCCTAATGATTCCTTTCTCTAACATTTCTTTTATTTGTTCCTCTACTTCACTCTTGTGAATATAGGGATATCTATAGGACTTTACGTGAATGGGTGCATGTTCGATCGTTCGAATTCTATGTTTTATTGCGTTTGTAAAAGTCAAGTCAGATTTTCCTTCATCATCATAGAATAAATTTTTAAATCTTTTTACAATATTTTGTAATTGATACCTTTCCTCTTGGTTAAGGTGATCAGTACGTAATTGTTCGAGGAGCGGTTTTTTATGTGATCTCTCTTGAGATACATAAAAATTTTCGCTAGTGACTGGGGTAATTTGTTTTAATTTAAATTGAACTTGTCGTGGTACATTTTGTAAAACTGTAACGTTTATTTTTGTATTAAAATTTTCAGCGTTATAAATTCCCTCTTCTATTTTTATTATATTATCTGATGATATTTTCTCAGGGGAATAAAAAAGTCCTTTTTCATAGTCTATAGGAATCTCGATTTTATATAAACCTTTTTGTGAGAAAAAGAAAAACCGTTTATCTATGAAATTAAAATTAATAGGCAAACTCTTGTTTCCTGCATATAATTTATTTTTTCCGTAGTCAATAACTGCTTCTATTTCTCGCAAAATATTATTTCCAATTAAACCATCGTATTGGTCATGGAATTTACAGATATACATATTCACCTTTTTGTTTGTATCTCCTAATTCTTCAAACAGTGGTATGACTACCTTTTCTTTAATTTCTACCTCTGCTTGCAAAGTTTTAAGAGTGATTTTTTCGGTAGGAACTTTCCATTTGGGGTTGCATATGTTGGGATTTATAATCGAATGTGTTGCCCCAGTGTCTATTATAAATTTTAAAGGTCTCGTTTTAGATTTAATTACTATATAGGGTAAGTTTCGGTTGAGGCTGTTAAGCGAAAATTTTCATGTTCAGTAATAGAAGAAGTGTTTATGTCCATAGGTTCTGGGGGTGGTTGATTAGTTCTATCAATGCTGCCATTATAATTTCTAGCTGGTGGTGATGGATTATGATTATTTCGTTCTCTTTGATAATTACTATTTCTATTTATTGGTTGATAATTATTGTTTTCGTGATTATTGTAATTTTGATTATTATGGTTATTACTTCTGTTTGTTGATTGATATCGGTTATAATTATTTTGACTTTGGTTAATATAATTTCTATTTATTAATTGATTTCGATTATTATTATGATTATTTTGATTTTCGCTATTATAAGTTCTATTTGTTTGAGGTTGCTGTCCTTTATTAGTGTAATGATTTTTTGTATTATTATATCTGGAGGGGTTACTGGATGGATTTATATATGCTTGTCCGGCTGCGTATAAAATATCCATTGCAGATTCTAAATTACTGGGATTTCTACAATATAAAATTGTACGCATGGGCTCAGGTATTTTTTGCTTAAAAACATTTAGTGCAGTTTTCTTATTGTTTACAGCGCACACATTAGCTGCAGTTGTATTCCCCAGTAGCACTGTATATTTATTATTGAGTCTTCGTAGTTTGTCTGTTATTTCATTATAAAAGTCTATTGCATTTGTTTTAAAAACGACACCACGCATTTCGTCAAAAAGTTCTTCACAACTAAGTCGATCACCGAAATTCTTATAAAGTACTTCTTTTATTTCATCCCAAGTGGAAGCCTGTCTATTTATTTCTATAACCTCCCTAGCTTTTCCTTTTAGTTTACTTTTAATTATGTCGGAAAAAAGTAATTGTGAACTGTCGTCGAAAGTGTTCAAAAATGGATTTACTCTGTCTACTAACTCAATGAAAGTTTGTATGTCCTTATTATTGCCGTTAAAGTCTGGCAGGGTACTGAGGTATTTAATAGGATCTAAAGTTACTGTTTGTTTGGTTGGTTTTGGATCAGTCATTTTGTTAAAAGGGGAAAAAAATTTCACCAAAAAATGTCAAAATTTTAGAATTTTTCACGATTATATAAATATTTCACAGGTTATATTTAAATTCTATTAAATATATATAACAGTGTTTTTAGCTTACGTGACCTTTGATTTCAACTTATTTTTACTTGGCTGTCCTTCCTGTCCTTGGGGAATTTCCCTCTTGTTTCCTTTTTTTTCCTCGTGCTGACAGCACATCCGCTCTATCCGCATCCCGCGATAGGTGAGTTACACCCCCCACAGCAAAGTCGAATTCCATGCCTTTTATGATGTCTCACAAAAAGCCTACGCAGGAGTCATCTATGCCCGCATCAAGGTCGCTCAGGAAGTCCAAGTTTCCTTTTGTACTCCAAAACTCGTGTAGCCCCGATTAAAACTTTGTTTCTCCCCAGATTAGAATTGTGTGAAGCCACTTTAGTTGCTGAGACGATCGACACTCTCGTGCCTTCGCTGCAGCTGCCCCATTACACGATCTACTGTTGGAGCGACTCCACCATTGTTTTGGTCCGGCTGAAGGAATCCACATGCGTTTGGGCGACGTTCGTGGCAAACCGAGTTGCCAAAATCATCGAGAAAGTACCGCATTCGCAATGGTTTCATGTGGAATCCCAGGACAAATCCGCGGATTTAGCCAGTCGCGGTGCCACGCCCAAGATCTCGCTGTGAGCTCTTTCTGGTGGAATGTACTGCTTGGCGTGCCCACGACAAGAATCGCTGGACCGAATTCCGCGCCTCCGACGAATATGTCACCACACGAACAGAAAACTGTCAAAACGCTGCACACCTATTACGCTACCGATGAGGATCCTCTCAAACGATTGTCGTCACTTCCACGAGCCCTACGTGTATACTCATATGTATATCGATTTCTCCACAACGCTCATCCAGCTCAGCGTCGCCAGCATTCGCACCCCAACCTGCATCTCCCACCGGGAGAAATAAAGGAAACTAAACGCTGCCTCGCGATATCCTGCCAGAAGATTCATTTCGCGGACGGGTACGCCGCGCTAGAAAACCACACGATGCTGCGATCTAAAAGCAGCTTACTTTCGTTAAACCCGTTCCTCCACACGGACAACACGATGCGCCGTGGCGGGCGGTTGTCCTCGTGTCCCACACATTTTCTCATTACAGATCCCACATGTACTTGATATCAGTATGTGCGGTCCCGGAGAGGACGTCTGCGGGCGCCACCCGGGGCAGTGCCCCCTGGTCCGCTCCAAGCGCTGCGCAATTCCTCACTGCCCACTGTTCTCGTGAGCCATCCCCACCGACCTATGTCCTCGTCCTTGACGTCTCTGCCGAGGAAGCCCAGGCGATTGATACGGCACGCCGCTCCCTGACTCCGCCCAGGCGATTGATACGGCACGCCGCTCCCCGACTCCGCCCGCCCGGGCATGCCAAGGTGTTTTGACGCAGCACGAGGGACCATTCTCCGATCAAGACCCAACTTCCAGGCCAACCTACATGGGACGTGAAGCCACCAGACTTCGCGTTCGGTCGGTGCCAGTCCCGAGGCACGTCATGCCACGCGCACCATCAGAGTCGGCCTCAAGACGTGCGCCTTCACCGCTACTAGAGCCGGCCCCAAGACGTGCGCCTCCTCCACTACTAGAGCCGGCCCCAAGACGCGCACTTCCATCACGACTGGCGTCCACCTGCCCTAAGGTTTCCAACTGATGGACGGGAGCGAGAGTTGTGTTTCCCTCTGTGCGCAGGGCAGCAAGTGCTGCGTCGCTGCCGTCGGTTCCTGCAGCAGACCATCGTGCAGCGAAATCTGACGGCGCGAGCACGGCACGTGTGCGTTTAGGCACGTTCGCACCGGCTGCCCGCTTGCCAGAGCCCCATGCGCTGCCTAACGTGCGTAGAGGCGCACCACACCCATCTACATTGAGCTCGAGCCGATGCGCGGCGCCAGTTGTCGAGGTTTAGGGGTTTGCAGTCCTGCAAGGCGGGCGGTATGTTAACGCCAACTGCCGCTCGCCAGAGGTGCTCCCTCATCGATCGGTAGGGTGTCAGGAGTGAGAACTGCAGTTCTCTCTCTTGTCAGCTGGCGGTCATGCGATGCGCCTCTCTTGAAAGAGTAAGCACGGCTGCAGGCTCTCGGCGACTTGCGTTGCTCTCGTGGGTTTCCGCGATCGCCGCTGGACCCACACCAGACACTTGCAGCTCAACAGTTGACACGTATACAAGCTTGTAAATTATGAGATAAAAAACTATTGTACAATGTGGAATAAATAAAAATACTAAATTTCTGAACAATTGGCAAATAAACAAGCCCTCTGTATTTGAAATTTTAACACCTTATTTGGGTCTTCGGCATTGTATACCGGACTAAATTTTATTTTCAAATTTGTTGGCATCTCTATATCGAAACCGAGTAAAGTGAGGAAGGTGTTTGTTTCGTCGTAATATGGGGTGCGTGGTTATGAACGTACATAGCTGCAGTTAACCACCTATCCTAATTCGAAACGTCTTCTTTCGCAAAACTCCGTAAATATTCCGCCAGGGGTCTATGGCTTCTCTCCAATGAGCCATTGGCCTGTGGGTGGTATGGTGTTATGTGTAATTTTTTAATTCCTAATAGTTTACAAGTATCGGTGAATAATTTTGAAATGAAATTATTACCGTTATCCGTTATCAGAATTCGTGGAATTCCGTATCGCGTTATTACGTCGTCATAGAAATCTCTAGCTAGGGTGCTTGCTTCAGCGTCAGGAATAGCTGTGCATGTCATAAATTTTAAAAAGTTATCTTGAAATCTTAGGATGTACTTATTACCGGACACATTTTCTGGTAAAATACCCACAATGTCCATGTAAACCTTATCAAACGGCCGCGCTGGCGTGTCTGTTAATACTAGGGGCATTTTCGTCAAGTTTGAACTTTCGTTGACTTGACATTTGGGACATGTTTTAACATATTCTTTTATCTGTTTTTGCATAGGTCTTCACTGCCCCCTGATGGCCTCCTAACGGTGAACCGTGGAAAACTCTCATTACTGTTTCTATTTTCTTTGGGTCGGAAAGCAATGCCGCATTATCAGATTTTACCTTTTCCGCATCGCATGTTGTTGCGTACCCTTGCTGTGTGTTTTGACATGAACTGTCTACCTCATCGTCTTCCTTTGCCTTCGCTTTCGAGCGAGTTTGTACGGCAACAATACCATTATTTTCCTGCGGAATCCTGCTTAATGCGTCTGCAATCAAATTCTTCTTACCGGGTTTAAATATAATTTCGAATTCGTACTCCGATAGTTTATGTCTATACCTGTCTAGACGAGAAGTCTGATCCTTCAAATTCGCTATACCCTTCAAGGGTTGGTGGTCTGTCATTATCTTAAAAGGCCTTCCCAGAATATACGCTCTCAAATTTCGTGTAGCCCAGACAATTCCCTTTCTATAGATGAGTATCTCTTCTCGGTGTCACTCAACGCTCTGCTAGCGAAAGCTACCAGTTTATCCTCGCCAATTTTCCGTTGCGACAACACGGCCCCTAGAGCTTCGCCGCTAGCATCGGTGGTCAACAGAAATTCCCTGCTAAAATCTGGGTATGTCAATACCGGTGGTGAAGTTATTGCTTGTTTTAAATTAATTCTTACAGCTTCTAACACTTTCGCTAATCTAATCTTATGCAAAATATACAAAACAATCTATTCCTTGGAGACCTGTAAGGATGTGATTCATGATCCTCTGAAAAGTAGCAGGCGCACCCGTTAACCCAAACGGCATTCTCTTAAACTCAAAATGTCCCAATCCTGTGCTAAATGCAGTTTTTTCTCTATCCCTCTTATCCACTAACACCTGATGATACCCACTAGCAAAATCTAAGATCGTGAAATATCTACTATTTCTTAATTGATCTAGAATCTCATCAATTCTCGGAATTGGAAAAACGTGTTTGATTGTAACTTCATTCAGTTTCCTGTAGTCTACTACTAGTCTCCACTTCTTTTCTCCGTTTTCACCACCTTTCGTGGGAACTATCAGCAGTTTTAATTTAAAGACGCAGGTTGAACCAACGTCTCTGTTGGTTGCTGGTGATTGATAAGAACAGGTGGCTCTTAAACCAGATGCACTGTACCAGACTTTGTAAACTTCCTTGTATCAGGCACTTTAACCAGATACAAAGTATTAATACAAAAGCTTCCTTGTATCAGGCACTTTAACCATATACAAAGCAATAACACAAATATGGACGTTACGTGCGGCACTTGAACCGAACTCAGTTGTAATGACATTTATTGAATAATTTTGTCTTATTTATATACAAAAGAAGGAATATTTTACAATAATACATTTACAATAACAAAGGTGCATAATACATACAATGTTCAAATTCAAAAATTCAACTCAGCATTTGGCTTTATTTTTATTTTTTAGTCAATGTTCAAATTCAAAAGGTTCAACTCAGCATTTGGCTATCGTGCAGTTCATTGCACAGGAAACAGTCGCCGCCTTGACCAAAGCGTCATGTTACCATGATGAGTGTCGGAAGCCTGAGGTTAATAAATGCTTAACTAGCAGCAAAAACAAGTGCAAATATTTGGCCAATGAACTTAACAAACTGATTGCAAGAAAACGGCAGCCGCATCGACTGATGGCATCATGTTACCATTTTCGGTGTGATGAGCCTTGAAAGCATGAAGTCAATGAACGCAATAAAATTGGCCAATATTAAGTGTTGAATTAAATTTATTTTTGATTTCTGAATTTGAACTTTCTGCCCCCGTTAAGCTTGCTCAATAATTCGATTAATATGATTTATTATATAATGATATAGTTATGATTAAGTGTTGATTATATATGTATGCTGAACTGGTCCGGCTGTTGACGTGGTGCTGGAAGAGGTTTGGGCGTTATTTCGAAGGTTTGTGTTCTCTTCTTCTTCCTATGATGATTGATAGCTGCAGCAAGACCAAGCGAAATGATGAAGACCAGACATGCGTATCCTAGGGTGTAGTGATGGATATCATGGGAGCGCACATTTGGTAGCGTCAATCGAACATGAGAAATCTCATTTCTGAGTGATTCTATTTCCTTATAATGTGTATTGACTAATTTATGATCGATAATGGTCGTCGTTGTTGAAATGTCTTCAGTTGAAGATATCATGTTGCTCATATTAATTGCTGGCAAGAATGAGGCATACCGTTTAGTTTCCAAGGTTCGGTGTCCTTGAATTGTCAAGTAAGGAAGTTTGACAGCACATTCTTCTCCTATTTTTAAAAATCCTGATTTTCGTGCTGTGATGTGTGTTACATTTGATTTGCAAACTGCGTTCAGACGAATTTCCCCATCGAGAGCGAATATCCATACGTTTGGGTCATGTAATTGAACCCAATGTGGTCCTGGGCCTGCGTTGGTAGCAAAGCATGAGGATGAATCTTCCTGTTGATTGAGTATATTAATCTCGCATACACCTATTTTAGATCCCTTCTTGTATAATGGGTGGTGTTGTCGACATAAATGATTTCGTAGTTCGACTTTGATGCAAGTTCTTAATTCTGCTTTTGTTAATGGATAATACAAATCTCGATGCAAATTGACTATCATGAAGGGCGACATCACCTTTATTATTTTGAAGCTGTTGTTTGTCTTCCAAGGAACTGCGGTGAGTTTGAACATTTCAAATTCTTGGGTGGAGATTAGTGGTATGTTTATTTTGAAAATTACATATTTGGCGGTGACTCTTCCATCTTTGGATGATGATTGACATGAAGGAGTAAAGTTTTAATAGGTCATTTAACGAAAATGGTAATCGGAGTGTTGCAGGAAGATTGATTTTTATTTTTATTGCATACTCTTCGTCAAGAACTCCAAATAGGGAGCGAGCGATTGATCCGACCACATTTAAGGCGCCTCTCTTTACTCGCATGGTGGGATTAATTTCTAATAATTCGTTATTTGAGTTAATTCCGTCAGTAAGTTGATTGAATTGTGCTAGGATTATTGAGCATGTTCTAGTATTATGGATCCTTTCGCACAATGGCGTTAGTGTATTTTTGTATGAATTTAGTAGATTCACCTCCTTCCAATATGGTTCCAAATTAAAATATGTTACTAGATTCCATTCGCTGCTAATGATCCCAGCCGAGCCCATATTTTCAAAGTATACTCCAGGGTTTGATTCAAAGAGATGAATTTCTACTGAAGCAGAGTAAACGATTGGTATGAATAGGCAGGCTAATAGTAATGTTGTTAGTTTTGAAGCTCTTTGTCGTCTTTTTGGAAGTGGAGCTTCATTATCAGTATCAGAAGAAGATTGGGTGTCTCTTTTTGGTGTCACAGGCATATCCTCATTGTCATCACGCAATAACTCCTGTGAACTACTGATGTCTATTGGTGATTTTATGGCTGATGATGAATTGTTGTCTACAGGAAGTGGTGCCAATCTGTTTATAGCTCGTTTGAAGATTCCATTCTTAGTTTTAACATCTACTACTCGGACTGCATTATCTGGTCCGTTATAAACTTTGATAATTCTTCCTAGATGCCATGAGAGGGGTGGTACGTCATCTTCCTTGAGGATGACCATTGTTCCTATTTGAATATTTGGTGATTGTTCTCTCCAAAGAATTAATTGTAGCACTTGATCGGCTGGATGAACTAAAATTTGTCTGTACATTTTTTCGATGTCTGTGGTGAATACAAATCGTGGCAAGCGATACCGTAGCAAAATGGAAAATAGCTCGCTTTGTACCCATGGGCCTGTGTACATAATGTCATTTAAGGCTACACCTGATGAAGTTTTGCATGATGCATCGAAGACTACCCTTACCCTTTGGTAGAGCTACTCTCTGGTTTGAGCACACAATGATGCGGTATGAAGTAATGTGATTGTGCGATGTCACTTGGCTTGATTTCTGTCATGTGTCCAAGATCGTTGTATTCTCTCATAAATTGGACATAGCTTTCCTTTAAATCATTGTTCTTTGTGAGTTTCCTTTCGAGAGATGCGAACCTGTTGTAAGCTATTGCTCGAGATTCTCCTAAGGCGGTCGGGTTAGTGGATAAGGAAAGTTTCACCACAAACCTTCCATCTTGATTTCTAGTCGTGTTTTGGATGAAGTGAGTCTCACAAAGTGAATTTTCTAATGAAGATGAATGTCGCGATGATTCTGATACTTCCTCCAGTTGCCAAAATCTTTCTAGTGTACTCTCCAGCGCTTCATCATCTGAGCTAGTGATTCCACAAGTCAATGTACTTGATTGTTCACATCCAGCCTTTCCGGCTACAATCCATCCAAATGCAGAATTTTGTAAGACGGGTAGATTATCTGCCAAGACAATCCTTCCAGTCGACAATAGTGCGTGATAGTATTCGGCTCCTATCAGTACATCTATTTTATTTGGACGGTAGAAGTGTGGGTCTGCTAGTGCTATGTTTTTGGGAATTGACCAGTTTGATGTATCCAGAGGTGCCGACGGTTGTGTGGAGATTATCTGCGGTAGCACCAATGCTTCAAATGGTATCGAATACTCGCCGGTTGTTGATTGCAAAGTAACATGAACGCGTTGAGTTGCTGATTTCGATGTTTTACCTATGCCTTCAATTCTGATTGACGTTGGCCTTGTGTTCAGGGACAATTTCCTGATAATCCTTTCGGTGATGAAATTAGCTTGAGAACCCGAGTCGAAAATTGCCCTGCAAGTAAAATATGCTGTTGTTTGTTGTTAGATGCAAAAGTAAGGCTGATTGAATTGGGGGCAGCGGATAACGCAGGTTGATAACGCTCTGTGCTCTTGATGTCGAAATGTAGCAAGGTATTGTGCCTCTTATCGCATTTAAGACAGCTTTTTGATGGGAAAAACTTAGTCTTATGCCCTGATTTGAGACAATTTATGCATAATTTGTATTGTTGAACATGATGCAGTCTATCCTTAGGTGATAGATTCAAAAATTTTTTACAGACGAATAATGGGTGATTGGATTCTTTGCACATGCTACATTTCAAATTGTCCTTTGGGTTCGTGACTACCAAGGATACTGCCTTAGCCAGAAAGGTCCTTTCTTTTCGTCCAACAGTTTCTAACGACTGAAACCGATGTTCCAAGAACTGTAGAAATGATTTTACAGGTTGTAATTCTCTTGGGTTTTTTAGTGACTGCTCGTAAAGAATGTGTGTTCCTCTATCTAACTTTTTGATTAATAAATGAATTATTAGTGGGTCCCAGTTGTCCACATCGACACCTAAATTTTGAATCGCCAACAGGCACTCTAAAGTGATATCATGAAGTGCCTTGATGGCTGCTGATGTTGCGTCTGGTTGAATATTTGGCTGATTGAGTAACTTCTGCAGTAACGTTGAAAGCAGGATTCTCTTGTTGTTGTAGCGATCCTGAAGCATGTTCCAGGCTGTCACATAATTTTCTTCTGTTAATGGTAAATGTCGAATAAGTTGCTCAGCTTCACCCTTAACTGTGGTCTTGAGGTACCACATCTTTTGTATATTTGGCAGGGGTTGATCGTGAACCATTTTTGAAAACAGATCAAAATACTGTTTCCATTTTAAATAGTCACCGTCGAAGATTGGGATGCTGATCTTGGGCAGATGAATGTTTGGTGCTTGATTGACAACTGCTTGATTGTTTTGATTATTTATGGAGTTGGCGTTCTTTGATGATAAGAGACCTCGCACTTCCAGAACTCTTTCTTCTAATTCGATGTACGAGTTCATGTCATATCCCATAGTCTCTGGATTGTCGTATAATTTCCACAATAAGAAATTGGCCTTCTCTATGTCATCCCATAATTTGTTCATAGCAAGAAGGCATTGTTCTGGTGAGCTGTCTTTTGATTTACCATTTAGAAGCCTTTGTAATGATGCAATCATTGCTTTTTGCTCGCGAATGATTGGTTGTGCTTTGTCATCTATTATTGGAGCTGGAGTTGGTGGCTCGTTGTCTGTAACCCGGCCTTGTGTGTTTGTTTGAGATCCTTTCTGCAACCTTTTCATTTCAGATTCAAATATTTCTGAATATTGCTCCACGACTGAACGAATTTGACCAAAGTAGTCTTTGACGAAATACTCATGGTCCATTGGTAGATTTCTGATAGATCGAATTTGGTAATCGACCTGCTCGAATTGTTTCCATGCTGATTGCAGTCGCTTTACACGCTCTTGAAAGTAAGCAACTGATTGCTTTCTATCGACGAAGTCCTTCTTAAAATTCCTGATAATGTTCTGGATTTCGCTGCCAATAGTCTGCTGATCTGCTACAAACCTCTCAAAAACTTCTGTGGAGCCCTCCATTGTAGTTGCAGACTGTTTGATGAAAAGTTTTGAACTGGTCTGATGAGGATCGTAATCACGATCACGTCGGGGTCACCAATGTTTTAATTTAAAGACGCAGGTTGAACCAACGTCTCTGTTGGTTGCTGGTGATTGATAAGAACAGCTGGCTCTTAAACCAGATGCACTGTACCAGACTTTGTAAACTTCCTTGTATCAGGCACTTTAACCAGATACAAAGTATTAATACAAAAGCTTCCTTGTATCAGGCACTTTAACCAGATACAAAGTAATAACACAAATATGGACGTTACGTGCGGCACTTGAACCGAACTCAGTTGTAATGACATTTATTGAATAATTTTGTCTTATTTATATACAAAAGAAGGAATATTTTACAATAATACATTTACAATAACAAAGGTGCATAATACATACAATGTTCAAATTCAAAAATTCAACTCAGCATTTGGCTTTATTTTTATTTTTTAGTCAATGTTCAAATTCAAAAGGTTCAACTCAGCATTTGGCTATCGTGCAGTTCATTGCACAGGAAACAGTCGCCGCCTTGACCAAAGCGTCATGTTACCATGATGAGTGTCGGAAGCCTGAGGTTAATAAATGCTTAACTAGCAGCAAAAACAAGTGCAAATATTTGGCCAATGAACTTAACAAATTGATTGCAAGAAAACGGCAGCCGCATCGATTGATGGCATCATGTTACCATTTTCGGTGTGATGAGCCTTGAAAGCATGAAGTCAATGAACGCAATAAAATTGGCCAATATTAAGTGTTGAATTACATTTATTTTTGATTTCTGAATTTGAACAGGAGAGTTCCAGGGAGAAGTACTTGGTCTCACTATTCCGTCAGGCAAAAGTTTAGCTACCTGTCTGTTCACTTCTTCCCGATGAGCCTGTGGGAGTCTATACTGCCTCTGAATTATTGGAGCCTGTTCTACACCTGTTGAAATTGTGTGTTTCAACACCGTTGTGCACGTTAAATTATCACCTTCCAGCAAAAATACATCATGAAACGTGGAAATGATCCTTTCCATCGATTTCATTTCCTCCGGATTTAGGTTGGGGTCTAATACACCATACCTTCCTCAAGGTCTCTAACCTTTCCTCCACATTTATACCTTCTATCTCTCCCACTCTATTTATCATACTAGCACGGGGTGTTTGAAACTTACTGAAACTAGAAAACCCCCGCCTAAAATCACTGCCTAATTCTACATCCTTATCTGTTGAATTCAGTATTGGAACGTAAACTACGTCCCTATTTACCTTCGCTAATATTTCCCCCATATACACTCTGGAACTATTTCCTGCTTATGAACTACCATCTCCGGAATAATCGTCCTGATCCTAACTGGAACTACTCTAATAGTTCTTGCCATTACTTTTAAATCTTTATTATGTAAAATTTGATCTAATTCCCCCTTTGACCGCATAACCAGGGTCTCAATGTGTTCCTTCTCCTCATCTATAAATGTTACTTGCTTAGTAAACGTGTTTATAATCGATCAATTCTACAAATTGTCCCTGCCAATTATGCCATCTGCTGGCACTCCCTGCTCTGAGGATACTATATGCAGCATAAAATCGAGGTTTTTATTTTCATTATGTTTTACTGTCAGTGACCCTTTAGTGGTCATGCATTCACCAAATGCTCCGCTTAAACTCTTTGTATCTTCGTGGTTTATAATTGTGCCATCTTTTAACGAAACTTCCTTTATTAGGCTTGTATCCGCTCCCGTATCCACCAGTAAAACGAGTTTTCCATTTGTAGCCTCCGCGCAAGATAATTTAATGAACACGTCATTTGACTGGGTTTGTGTCCAGCCAGATACTCCTGTCTGTTTATCGCCAGTCTGTTTATTGCTATTGGATAAATTATAATTTAATAAAAAATTTTTGTTTCAAATCGTGGTTTTGCATTTTTGAATCTACTGCTTCTATAACCGTATGCTTCTTCTGTATTATGTTATTCTCTTCATCATTTGTACTGTTTGGCTTTATATTAAATCTAAAATCTCTTGAAGTTGGTAACGTATCCACAATCGTTTCCGATGTCGGACTTACAGTTACTCCTTCATTCGTCGAAATTGGTAACGTATCCACAACCGTTTCCGACGTCGGACTTACAGTTATTCTTTCGCTTGGCCCTAAGTTCCTATTATTATTGGGTTCCCAGATTACTTGTCTGTTCTGGACCCTTGCCAGTTTCCCTGGCGATTGCCTTGAAACTTTTACCAATTCTTCTTAGCCTGGCAATCTGCCACCATGTGTCCTGGTCTGTTACACCAATGACACATCGTTCGGTTCGTTATGTCTGGTGTGTTCATCGTACCCTGATCCCTGATTCCGTTTGATGCATTCGATTTTGGGTTTTCGCACTTTCTCTGAGTCTCCTGCCAATTTTGTTGCATTGGACTTGGTTGCCAATTTTGCAAATTTTCCTTATTTCTGTTGTCGCGCTCTCCCTTCCGATTTACGTTGTTTAAAACGTTCTTCTAGGCTTCCTATTTCCTCCCATGCTCTGCGTAATGTTTCCCATGGAACTGTGTTAGTGGCCTCTCGTACCAGTGCCCTCAGGTATGCCAGGCGTTTCCTGTCCCGCGCTAGTTTACCGCCACGATGCTTCCTTGGTTGTGGTGTTGCTGTTGCCACTCGCTCTTTTTGCTCCAGCTGACGCCTACGATATTCCTCTATCGTTAATTTTGCTGCTTCCTGATTTCCGTGCGGATGTAATTTAGTGGTTGTGCCGTACTCTCCGCTACGTACTGTGGCACCTATTTAATGGAGTCTTTCCTGTCCTGGATATGTATCTGACTACGAATAACCACTTCTATATTTTTTTTTCAAAAACCATTTAAAATAAACAGTAGTCTCCTTAAATAAATTCCTTAATTGCGCCTCAAAATCGAACGAAATATCCATAAAGTACAAATATTCTCAACTAATGCAATTCCGTATGGGACACAACAAAAAACAAAAAGACAACGCTTGCGATTTTGCAAACACTTTCGGTTTGACGCGCAACCGAGTAAAACAATAAAAGCCCACAGTAACGTTTTGCTCTGAAATTCGACATCAAGCAAGCGTAAACGCCACCGCCACTGTTGAGTTTTCCGTCACGTTTTAATCTTCACGCAGCTTTCGCAAAACTGCTAAGTCTACTGCTATCAGAAACTCTTCCGTCATACAATTCCCCAACAATTTATAATTTGCACAAAAATTTATTGCTAGTAACTATATTAATCCTCCTATAACCAGACTCAGCCACAGGATTACGGGTAAAGGAATTCGGTTTTGTTTTTGCTAAATTCAAAATTTGGTTCTTATTTTTATTACCCTTTTGAATTCTGTACCATTTATTTCCTTTGCTTTCCACTTTAAAATATAGTTTTCAAGCACTCTTTTTGTCGAAATTTTGTGTATCTTCCCAGAAAATGTATTTATTTTGTCAAAATCTTACACTAATTTTACTCTCAATACAGTCAGACGACGATCATTTGTTCAACGATAATCAAACATTTTACTTTCTTTTTTCGCTGAAAGCAACAACAAATTTGATTTTCGTTGTTCAAATGATCGTCGTGTGAACTTACCCTTGTTGACAAATATTCAAATGCTGAAAGTAGTGAAGTTTATAAAAATAATGAAGTAGAGACGAAAAATTTGGAATTTATTAATTAAAATAATTAACTACAAATGAAAACACAAAGAAAACATCCTAAAAAAGATTTTTTCAGCAATGGAATATTTTCTCCAAGAACATATCCTAAATCTTGGAATTTATTGAAAAGGATTTGTGTCCAAGTGGATTAAAATCGATCTTTTTTTAATACTAATAGGAAACCTACTGGTGGACGGCTGAAATTGCCGATCTCAGGAGGAAACGAGGATGTAATAAAATGATATTGAGGATGTAATAAAAATTGCAGAAAAAGTGCAGAGAGGGAATCATCACTCGAGAAAAATCACTCTTCTTGTGACCCTGGACGTTAAAAATGCGTTCAACTCAGCAAGATGGTGCGACATGCTAGAAGCGCTCAGGTGCGACATGCTAGAAGATGGTGCGACATGCTAGAAGCGACATGCTGCGCAACGATCTATCCTTGGCCCGAGCCTCTGGAACGTACAGTGTGATAGTATGCTACAGATGGAAATGCCGGATGATACCTCCTTAATTTGCTATGCTGACGACGCCGCGTTGATTGTAGTAGCACGTGACCTTAGGACGGCTCAACTAAAATTAAACCAGGCCATGAGACGCATCAAATTGTGGATGAGAGAACACGGATTAACTTTAGCTGACAATAAGACTGAAATTGTGCTATTGACACGCAAACGGATGGACTATAATATAAGCTGGCAAGTAGGGAATGCGGAAATAAAATCATCAAAAAGCCTGAAATACCTCGGAGTGACGCTGGATAATAAATTAACTTTCTGGAATCATATCCAAAAAGCCGCGGATAAGGCAGCGAAGATATCGGCCGCGCTGAGTAGGATGATGGCAAATACGAGCGGACCGAAGCCTAGTAGGAGGAGACTGCTTATATCAGTGGTACAGGCAACATTGCTGTATGGAGCCGAAATATGGGCATCTTCTCTAAATACGGAGAAATATTGTAAGCGCATAGCAGATGTCCAACGAAGAGGTTCACTCAGAATTGCGTGCGCGTACCGCACAGTGTCCGAACCCGCAGTGCTTGTGGTTGCCTCTACAGCGCCAATAGACTTGCTGGCTGCTGAACGACAGGAACAATGCCTTACGATAAACCTGCTTGGCAAATCCCGGGATAGAGAAGAGGAAAAGCGCAACATGATGGGCAGATGGCAGCCAAGGTGGGAAACTGAGTCTAGCGGAAGGTGGACTGCGAGGCTGATACCACACTTGACGAAATGGATTGAGAGAGATCATGGTGAGGTCAACTTTTTTTCTGTCGCAGTTTTTGACTGGACATGGGTACTTTAGAAAATACCTGATTACAATGGGGAAAGTGTCAAGCTCAAAATGTTTATACTACGAGAATGTTGATGACGTTGAGCACACTTTTTTCGAGTGCGCGCGTTGGATCTCGTACAGAAGGGCCTTAGAAGTAGAAGTTGACCCTATAGAACCGGAAGATATAGTTTCGAAAATGCTATCAAATCAGCAGTCATGGAATGCGGTTGCAGTGTTTGTAGAAAGAATTCTTCGGAGAAAAAAAGTGGACGGAGATTCATTTGATCGATCTCTTTGAATTGCTGCATTGGAAAAGCGGGGCCTGGACGCAGGCACAACGAGGGAGGTCCGGTAGGATCTAATGGGAACCCCACCCTGAAGTAATGCGAAAGCGGTTCCAGGGTGGAGTCAGGTTCCGTCAAGAGGGGTATGTTTTAGTGCTTGAAAGCGGCACATACAGGGGTTTGTGACGACAGCCCTGAGATGCGGTACGCATTTTTACCTCCTCTCCCGCAAAAAAAACAAAAAAAAAATTATTATTATTATTGTTATTATTATTATTATTATTATTATTATTATTATTATTATTATTATTATTATTATTATTATTATTATTATTATTATTATTATTATTATTATTATTATTATTATTATTATTATTATTATTATTATTATTATTATTATTATTATTATTATTATTATTATTATAGGCCTCAAGAACGGAAGTGACGCAGAAACTCCCACATCGTCCAGAGCGAAGAGAGTTGCATCAAGTCCTGTGAAAGCAGCGGCAGAGAAAAAACTCCGGAGCAAAGAGCCCGAGAAGTGGGAGACAATTATCAACAAAAAAAGCTCCCGAGCTCAAAGAGAGAGTAATACAAAAACAACGAACAAAGACGCAACGTCAAAAGAAAAAACAGAGAACCTAGACAACTTTCGACCCAAAAACAGAGGAGAGAATAGGGAGAAGTTGAAGAGCCGGGCACCAAAAGCGAAAGCAGACGCGGTTATTATTAAACCAGCTGAGGGCTGCACTTATGCAGAAGTTCTAAAAAGCCTGCGAAACAACGCTCAGCTAGAAGCTTCAGCAAATGTGCGATGTATTCGCAAAACAAAAACAGGAGCCTTACTAATGGAACTCGACAAGGGAGAGGAGGTCAGGCCCGAGCTTTACGAGAAGCTAAAGGAAACGCTGAAAGAGTCTGCTGAAGTTATCAGCGTTAAGCCTACAGTTACAGTAGAGATTCGGGATCTTGATGCACTCACCGTCGACAGGGAGGTTATTAAGGCAGTCAAGGAACTTCTTCCAAACGAAGAAGAACAACTGACGGTTTCCATCACTAAACCAAATAGTAGAGAACAGGTACGGGCTTACGTAACTCTGTCGCAAAAAAGTTCGGAAATACTCCTAAAAGCCGGAAATATAAAAATAGGCTGGATAAGAGCCAAAATGCGAGTACACATCAGAGCCAAGAGATGCTACAGGTGCTTTGGAATCGGACATCAGCAATGGGATTGCAAAGGGCCAGACAGGAAAGGGAAAGGCCTCTGCATTCGATGCGGGGAACCCGGGCATAAAATGAAGAACTGCATCAAGACTCCGAGTTGCTGCCTATGCACCGAGGCAGGGTACAGCCCGGTGGATCACCTCCCGGGATCTGGCAAATGCGCGACAGCTAAAAACGTTGCTGACAGAAGGAAATGAAAATTCTCCAAGCAAACATGCACAGGAGCAAAACAGCGGACTCACTAATGGCTCAACTCGTTATGGAGAAAGAAGCTGACGCCGTAATAATAAGCGAGCAGTACAGGAAAATAGACAACGGTACCTGGGTGGAAGACGAGACCGGCACGGCGGCAATTTGGCTACCCCCATCCAGACTTCCTTTTACAACGAGCCAAGGATCTGGAAACAGTTATGCTTGGGTTAAGGGTCATCACTTTACACTAATGAGCTGTTACTTGACGCCTAGTGACAACATAGAAGAATTTCAAAAAAAGTTAAATACGATTGAAGACAAAGCTTCGGAAATCGGAAGAGCTCTGATAATTGCGGGGGACTTCAACGCCAGAGCTTCAGAATGGGGTATGCCCGTAACCGATTCACGCGGTAGAAGAATACTGGACATGGCAGCTAGACTTGGGCTTGCGATAGCCAACATAGGAGCCACTCCAACTTTCAGAAGGCCTGGATGCGAAGGCACCATCCCAGATATAACTCTGGTATCGGACAGTATAGCTGGATCACTTACAAACTGGAGCGTGATTGAGGACTACACTGGTAGCGACCATCAGTACATATGGTACAGAGTCGAACGGACAACTAGACACTCTCCAGAAAGCACACGACAAAGTACCCGCAAATGGAATGTGTCAAGGCTAGACACCACTCTGCTACTTGTCACCCTAGACCACGCAAACAATTGTAGAAATTATGGAGGTAACGCTAACTGCCAAAACGAAAGCGAACAGGTTATGCACGACATCAGGAAGGCATGTGATGCAGCTATGCCAAAACTAGGAAGAAACCCAAAAAGGAAAGCCGTATATTGGTGGACCCGAGAAATAGCAGAGCTCAGAAGAAATTGTCTACAGAAAAGACGCAAATTTACCAGAACTAGAAGCAGAGGGCCAGCCACAAACGAAGAAGTCGAATACAAAGCTGCTAAGAAAGAGCTTAAGTCTGCTATTGCACGCAGCAAAAAGAGGAAATGGGAAGAGCTTCGAAGCGACGTAAACACCAACCCATGGGGCATGGGGTATAAGATTGTGATGAAGAAGTTAGGGGCAAGACCAGCGCCGCCCTCTCTTGACAGCGAAAAAATGGAAGAGATAGTGAACACACTCTTTCCGACACAAGAGACGCCCTTGTACAGAGAGGAGTCACATAGAGGAGAAACACCCCAACTTTTCACCGAGGAAGAGCTTAGAAGAGCCGCAAACACTTTGAAGAAGAATAAAGCTCCAGGGCCAGATGGGATCCCGTCCGAAGTACTCAAAGTCATGGCGAACGAACGCCCCCAAACTCTGCTAAGAATGTATAACGCCTGCCTGGTAGAAGGCACATTTCCAACACCATGGAAACGGCAACAACTGATATTGATTGACAAAGGCAAAGGAAACCGACAGAGCGCGGAAGCATACCGCCCATTGTGTTTACTAGATACGGCTGGAAAGCTGCTGGAAAGACTGATCAAACCAAGACTAACTGCCGCGATTGACGAGGCTGGCGGCCTGTCGACCAGACAATACGGTTTCAGACCAGGCAGATCTACATTGGGAGCCATACAAGATGTCATAGACAGTGTTGAGGCCACGCGTAGAGAAAACCCGTACTCCAGACACCTGGTTTTACTAGTAACGCTAGATGTGAGAAATGCATTCAACAGTGTCAATTGGACTGACATCATAAATACCTTAAAAAATAGATTCAAGATACCCCAGTACTTGATGAGAATGGTCCGGAGTTATTTCCAGGACCGCGTGCTCCTATATGACACCACTGACGGACCAAGAAGGAAACAAATAACTTCAGGCGCGGCGCAAGGGTCAATACTAGGACCTGACTTGTGGAACGTCAATTATAACGGAATCCTCGAGATCGGCATGCCCGATGACACCCACCTGGTGGCATATGCTGACGACATTGCAGCAGTTATAACCGCCCGCAATACGGAAGATCTACAGCGCAAGTTAAACCAGGTTATGAGGCGGACGAAGTCGTGGCTAGACGTGCATGGGCTGAAGCTAGCTACAGACAAAACAGAAATACTCCTTCTAACAAGGCGTCATATCCCCCTCGAGATCGAGATGCAAGTTTTTGGGACACCGATCATCACACAGAGAGTAGTGAAGTATCTAGGAATGAGACTGGACTCCAAGCTGAACTACTGGGAGCAAATAAAGCACGCGATGAAGAAAGCCGGACAAGCAACAGCCTCCCTCAGTAGATTGATGGCAAATGTAGGCGGCCCAAAACAAAGTAAGAGAAACCTCCTAATGGCAACCACGAACACAATTTTGCTACACGGTTGTGAGCTATGGGCAGACGCACTAAATGCGGGATGCCGTAGAAAGTTGCTGTCTTCAGTACAAAGGACAGCATCACTTAGGGTAACCTCAGCGTATCGAACAGTCTCCGAGGCAGCAGTATCCGTTATTAGCGGAAATATTCCTATCGATCTCCTAGCAGAAGAGCGAAAGGAACGATGGCACGCAAGTGGGAAAGTAATCAAAAAGAACTTAGAAAACAGACATATCAGAAATGGCAACACAGGTGGAATGCCGAGTATCGAGGCAGATGGACTAGAAAGCTGATTCCACAGATCGAAGCATACACGAATAGAAGCTTTGGGGAAGTGAACTATTATCTCACCCAAATGCTATCAGGGCACGGGTATTTCAGCAGATACCTCTATGTAATCGGCAAGTCGGCGGAGCCCCACTGTATTTACGGAGATGCAGACGAAGATGATGCAGAACACACCATGTTTAAGTGCACAAGATGGCATGCAGAACGTGCTAGAATCGAACAAAGCATCGGCTCCATATCACCGGAGAACATTGTGGAAAAAATGCTAAGAAGCGAAGAAACTTGGCAAGTCATAGCTAGATATGCGGAAGAGATCCTCAGAAAGAAAAAAAGGGACCTCGAAGAAAGAGAAACAGCAAATGTCGAGGAGACATGCAACAAGGAGTAACTATTGCATATGCAATGACAAAATTGACGGACGTGGACGCAGGAGAGTAGAATAGTCCTATAGGGCCTCTAGGGTCTCTACCTTGACGTAATGCAAAAGCGGTTCCGGGGTAGAGAGAGATCCCAAGTGACGAGGTGGGTCTTTTAGTGGCTACACCACATACGTAACGGCGACGGTCGTTACATGATACGAAGGTATTTTTCCCAACCTCGCCCGTCAAAAAAAAAAAATATTATTATTATTATTATTATTATTATTATTATTATTATTTTTTTTTTTTTTTTTTTTTTTTTTTTCGCAGGAGATGAGGTAAAAATGCGTACCGCATCTCAGGGCTGTCGTCACAAACCTTTCTATGTGCTTTCAGGCACTAAAACATCCCCCTCTTTGACGGAACCTGACTCCAACCCGGAACCGCTTTCGCATTACTTCGGGGTGGGGCTCCCATCAGATCCCACCGGACCTCCCTCGTAGTTCCTGCGTCCAGGCCCCGCTTTTCACAGCTTCGAAGCTGTGCCATCTTCGCCGCAGTGGACGCAGCACGGGTCAAGCGTGCCTACTGGAGGCACCCCATACTACGCTTGCGGCGGAGTATAACTTCGACGTACTTCGCCACCAGGTCCCAGTCGTGCTCTGACCGTAACATCACGGCTATGATGTTTTCCGCAGTGATGTTTGCCGTGTAACCGATACCCACTGAGTTCTCAGTCAGCCTCCGCTCTTCGGCAAAAAACTCGCAGGCGAAGAAGGTATGCCAGACATCGTCCTCCTCGCAGTCACACAGCACGCAGCACGGTGAGCCCACCTTTCCCATCCTGTGCAGATACTTACGGAAGTATCCATGTCCAGTCAGGAACTGTGTCAGATAAAAACTCACCTCACCATGTCGTCGCCCATACCACTCGCGCACATCGCGTATGATTCTCCGAGTCCACTGTCCCCTAGTACTAGCGTCCCATCTTCGTTGCCAAGAAACAAGTGCGCCCTCACGCGCTTGCTCCGCGGCGGCCGCCCGTCCTATTGTAGAGCTTTGCAGATAGATTTCTTTCCGCTCCTGAGCAAGCAGCTCTATTGGAATACAGCCGGCCACAACAAGTGCTGCATCTGCGGACACAGTACGGTACGCCGAGCTAACCCGCAATGCCCCGCGACGCTGGACGGCGGCCATCCTTGTCTTATATTTTTTAACTCGAAGGGCGTCCGACCATATTTCCGCACCATAGAGTAGGGCTGACTGTACGGAGACGAGCAGGAGCCTCCTCGTATGCTGCCTCGCCCCACCTACAATCGCCATTAACCGGCTCAGCGCCGCCGTCTTCTGGGCAACCCCGTCACAGACCCCGCGAATATGGTCCCAGTATGTGAGTCGGTTGTCCAACTTTACTCCTAAATATCCAGCGAACCTGCTTGTTTTCACCGGTTGGGCTCCAACCATCATAGTCAACGAAGTGGGGACTCGCCTCTTCGTAAGACTCACGATCTCCGTTTTGGCTACAGCCAACTAGTGGTTTCTGCCGCAAATGCCCGAGAACAGCGCATGGCAGTCGTTGAGTTAGAGCACAAACATGCGGGCAAACTCCTCAATGTAGGGAGGATACGAGTGGGCTGGATAAGATGTCGCATCAGGCAACGCATTGATGTACAGAGGTGCTTCAGGTGTCTGGATTACGGTCACCGGAGGCAAAAATGCACGGGACCGGATAGAAGTGGCCTCTGTTGGCGATGCGGGCAGAAAGGACACAAGGCCGCGTCATGCTCCTCAAAACCGCAATGTTACCTGTGTACTGCTGACAACGAGGGGCCAAAGTCTTTGGAACATGTCCCTGGCTCTGGAGCCTGCAAAGCGTTTTGGGTGGCCCTGGACAACGCGAAAGGACGGAGACAATGATTACCGTCCTACAGGGTAATCTGAACGGTAGTCGGGTCGCCGATGAACTGCTATCTCAATTCATCCATGAATACGGGGTGGGCATGGCGGTCATCAGCGAGCCTTACCGAATCAGGAAGCACTGGCTGGTGGATGACTCTGGCGCAGCGGCTCTCTGGGTTGCGGATCCCAGTATACAGATCACGAGCAGCGGGGCTGGAGGTAGTTATGTCTGGGCAAAAACAGAGTCGGCCACTTTCGTGAGCTGCTACTTCTCTCCCAACGACGCCATGGGTGTGTACAGGTCTAAAATTGAAGCCCTGGAGGACGACCTGCGCTGCATTACTGGCGGCCTCGTGATCGCTGGGGACTTTAATGCGCGAGCCATAGAGTGGGGTATGCCACAAACCAACGCAAGAGGCCGGTTTTTATTGGAGATGGCAGCCCGGCTGGGACTAGTTGTCCTTAATGAAGGTACAACCCCGACATACCGCCGGCCCGGCTTTGGGTACTCGATTCCAGACCTTACCTTGGTGTCGGAGACTCTAGCCCGAAGGACGGTGAACTGGAGGGTGATGGAGGACCTTACAGGAAGCGACCACCAGTACATAACCTTCCGGCTTATGGACGCAGGGCAAAAACAGGTACCTGTACGAGTACATCGACCACTCGGCTGGAACGCCACCAGAATGGATGAGAGCAAATTTGTTGCAGGCCTGATTGAGGGGGCTCGGCACATCCCAACGCTCCCTAGAAATGCCTGCGAGGCGGGCGTAGTGGACTCCTTCGTGGAGTCTACCATGAATGTGATTCGAGGCGCCTGCAATGCGTCCATGCCCCAAAAGAGGCCGTGGAGAGGTAAGACACAGGTGTACTGCTGGAATGAACAAATAGACGAACTCCGGAGATTTTGCCACAAAATGCGCCGACTGGCGCAACGTGCCGCTGGCCGAACGCAGATGACGGAGAAGGTCGCAGCTTATAAAGCCGCCAAAAAGGCATTGGGCAAGGCTATCCGAGAAAGCAAGGTGCGCTGCTGGAAGGAGCTTTGCGACGGGATAGAGCAGGACCCATGGGGTAAGGGCTATAAGCTGGTGATGGGTAAGCTCTGCTCGCCCGCACCAGACTTGGAACAGAGAAAAGTTGTGAACATCATAGAGGCCCTGTTCCCGACCCATCCCGATGTATCTGACGCTCGTGCGTTTGCTGGGGAGGAGGACATTCCATTGTTTGGGGTGGATGAGCTAATTACGGCAGAGCGCAGCATGAAGTCTGGTAAGGCTTCAGGCCCCGACGGTGTACCGGCGGAGGCCATCAAAGCCGTTGCCCGTAACCGTCCGGATCTCTTGCTTAACACGTACAACGTGTGTCTTAGGGCGGGTGTATTTCCAGCTTGCTGGAAAAAGGCGCGTTTGGCTTTGATCCCAAAGGGCAAAGGTGATGCCAATTCTCCATCATCGTATCGACCACTGTGCATGTTAAACACGGCGGGAAAGATGATGGAGGCCTTGCTTAAAATGCGGCTGGGGGCTGCCATTGAGCAGGCTGGTGGTCTCTCCAACCGGCAGCATGGCTTTAGAAAGGGGCACTCTGCGATTGATGCAATCAGCGAAGTGACCCAAGCTGTGAAACGGGCCGAAACTGCATGCCACCAGGCAAGGCCGATAGTGCTCCTCGTGACACTCGATGTGAGGAACGCGTTTAACTCGGAAGGGTGGAGTGACATGTTTCACGCGCTCGAGCAGACCTTCAGAGTACCAGCATATCTCTCGGCTATACTGAGGGACTATCTGAACGACCGCTGGCTTCTCTACGTGACGACACAGGGAACGGGAACACATCAAAGGCGGGTGACTGCTGGAGTGGCACAGGGATCGGTGCTTGGGCCTGAGCTGTGGAATGTCACGTACGATGGCCTGCTGCGCCTGGAAATGCCGGCTGACGCTTTCCTTGTTGGGTTTGCCGATGATGTCGCCGCCGTCATAACAGCACGCAGTCCTGAACTGGCTCAACTTGTGCTTCCTCGAGGGAGGTTCCAATAGAGCTGCTTGCTCAGGAGCGGAAAGAAATCTATCTGCAAAGCTCTACAATAGGACGGGCGGCCGCCGCGGAGCAAGCGCGTGAGGGCGCACTTATTTCTTGGCAACGAAGATGGGACGCTAGTACTAGGGGACAGTGGACTCGGAGAATCATACGCGATGTGCGCGAGTGGTATGGGCGACGACATGGTGAGGTGAGTTTTTACCTGACACAGTTCCTGACTGGACACGGATACTTCCGTAAGTATCTGCACAGGATGGGAAAGGTGGGCTCACCGTGCTGCGTGCTGTGTGACTGCGAGGAGGACGATGTCTGGCATACCTTCTTCGCCTGCGAGTTTTTTGCCGAATAGCGGAGGCTGACTGAGAACTCAGTGGGTATCGGTTACCCGGCAAACATCACTGCGGAAAACATCATAGCCGTGATGATACGGTCAGGGCACGACTGGGACCTGGTGGCGAAGTACGTCGAAGTTATACCCCGCCGCAAGCGTAGTATGGGGTGCCTCCAGTAGGTACGCTTGACCCGTGCTGCGTCCACTGCGGCGAAGATGGCACAGCTTCGAAGCTGTGAAAAGCGGGGCCTGGACGCAGGCACTACGAGGGAGGTCCGGTGGGATCTGATGGGAGCCCCACCCCGAAGTAATGCGAAAGCGGTTCCGGGGTGGAGTCGGCTTCCGTCAAAGAGGGGGACGTTTTAGTGCTTGAAAGCGGCACATACAGGGGTTTGTGACGACAGCCCTGAGATGCGGTACGCATTTTTACCTCCTCTCCTGCGAAAAAAAAAAAATAATAATAATAATAACAATAATAATACTTTTTTTTTTTTTGACGGGCGAGGTTGGGAAAAATACCTTCGTATCATGTAACGACCGTCACCGTTACGTATGTGGTGTAGCCACTAAAAAACCCACCTCGTCACTTGGGATCTCTCCCTACCCCGGAACCGCTTTTGCATTACGTCAAGGTAGAGACCCAAGAGGTCCTATAGGACTATTCTACTCTCCTGCGTCCAGGTCCGTCAATTTTGTCATTGCATATGCAATAGTTACTCCTTGTTGCATGTCTCCTCGACATTTGCTGTTTCTCTTTCTTCGAGGTCCCTTTTTTTCTTTCTGAGGATCTCTTCCGCATATCTAGTTATGACTTGCCAAGTTTCTTCGCTTCTTAGCATTTTTTCCACAATGTTCTCCGGTGATATGAAGCCGATGCTTTGTTCGATTCTAGCACGTTCTGCATGCCATCTTGTGCACTTAAACATGGTGTGTTCTGCATCATCTTCGTCTGCATCTCCGTAAATACAGTGGGGCTCCGCCGACTTGCCGATTACATAGAGGTATCTGCTGAAATACCCGTGCCCTGATAGCATTTGGGTGAGATAATAGTTCATTTCCCCAAAGCTTCTATTCGTGTATGCTTCGATCTGTGGAATCAGCTTTCTAGTCCATCTGCCTCGATACTCGGCATTCCACCTGTGTTGCCATTTCTGATATGTCTGTTTTCTAAGTTCTTTTTGATTACTTATCCCACTTGCGTGCCATCGTTCCTTTCGCTCTTCTGCTAGGAGATCGGTAGGAATATTTCCGCTAATAACGGATACTGCTGCCTCGGAGACTGTCCGATACGCTGAGGTTACCCTAAGTGATGCTGTCCTTTGTACTGAAGACAGCAACTTTCTACGGCATTCCGCATTTAGTGCGTCTGCCCATAGCTCACACCCGTGTAGCAAAATTGTGTTCGTGGTTGCCATTAGGAGTCTCACAGCCTCGTCAATCGCGGCGGTTAGTCTTGGTTTGATCAGTCTTTCCAGCAGCTTTCCAGCCGTATCTAGTAAACACAATGGGCGGTATGCTTCCGCGCTCTGTCGGTTTCCTTTGCCTTTGTCAATCAATATCAGTTGTTGCCGTTTCCATGGTGTTGGAAATGTGCCCTCTACCAGGCAGGCGTTATACATTCTTAGCAGAGTTTGGGGGCGTTCGTTCGCCATGACTTTGGGTACTTCGGACGGGATCCCATCTGGCCCTGGAGCTTTGTTCTTCTTCAAAGTGTTTGCGGCTCTTCTAAGCTCTTCCTCGGTGAAAAGTTGGGGTGTTTCTCCTCTATGTGACTCCTCTCTGTACAAGGGCGTCTCTTCTGTCGGGTAGAGTGTGTTCACTATCTCTTCCATTTTTTCGCTGTCAAGAAAGGGCGGCGCTGGTCTTGCCCCTAACTTCTTCATCACAATCTTATATCCCATGGGTTGGTGTTTACGTCGCTTCGAAGCTCTTCCCATTTCCTCTTTTTGCTGCGTGCAATAGCAGACTTAAGCTCTTTCTTAGCAGCTTTGTATTCGACTTCTTCGTTTGTGGCTGGCCCTCTGCTTCTAGTTCTGGTAAGTATGCGTCTTTTCTGTAGACAATTACTTCTGAGCTCTGCTATTTCTCGGGTCCACCAATATACGGCTTTCCTTTTTGGGTTTCTTCCTAGTTTTGGCATAGCTGCATTACATGCCTTCCTGATGTCGTGCATAACCTGTTCGCTTTCGTTTTGGCAGTTAGCGTTACCTCCATAATTTCTACAATTGTTTGCGTGGTCTAGGGTGACAAGTAGCAGAGTGGTGTCTAGCCTTGACACATTCCATTTGCGGGTACTTTGTCGTGTGCTTTCTGGAGAGTGTCCAATTGTCCGTTCGACTCTGTACCATATGTACTGATGGTCGCTACCAGTGTAGTCCTCAATCACGCTCCAGTTTGTAAGTGATCCAGTTATACTGTCCGATACCAGAGTTATATCTGGGATGGTGCATAACTGTTTCCAGATCCTTGGCTCGTCGTAAAAGGAAGTCTGGATGGGGGTAGCCAAATTGCCGCCATGCCGGTCTCGTCTTCCACCCAGGTACCGTTGTCTATTTTCCTGTACTGCTCGCTTATTATTACCTGAAATAGCCATGCCCAGTTAGGTATTTCCTGATCAGGTATTTCCTGAAATAGCCATGCCCAGTTAGGAACTGCGTAAGATAGTAGTCCACTTCGCCGTGGGCTCTCGTTATCCATGCGTTTAGCTGCGGTATTAGTTTCGTAGTCCATCTTCCCCTGGGATCGGCTCCCCATCTCTGCTGCCATTCCATTATCAACTGATTTCTGGCTTCTTCCCTAGCATGTCTTTGTCCTAGTCTCCCTTTGCTTTGCCAGACCTTTTGGCGTTCCAGAGCAAGCAAGTCGATAGGTGGAGTGGAGGCCAGTACGAGCACAGCAGGTTCTGACACTGTTCGGTATGCGCAGGCTATTCTCAACGCGCATCTTCTTTGTACGCTGGCCATGCGTTTGCGATATTTCCCAATCTGCAATGATTTGCTTCATATTTCCGCTCCATACAGTAGAGTGGACTGCACAACCGACATTATTAATCGCCTTTTGCTTGGTTTTGGTCCTTTTGTGTTCGCCATGAGCTTGCTAAGCATAGACGCTCTAGTGGAAGCCTTATTTAAAGTCTGCTGGATGTGGGCCCAGAAAGTGAGCTTGCTATCGATTTCTACTCCCAAGTATCTTATATTATTTGACACCGGAATGTCCGTGGAACCAACCTGCATATTCGGGATGTGTTGGATTCTTTTCCCTGTTATTATCACCATCTTTGTTTTCTGATCCGCCAGAGTTAGCCCATGGTTCTCAATCCATGTCTTAACGCGCCTCATGACCTGATTCAGTTTCCATTGCATAATAATAATAATAATTATAATAATAACAATAATAATAATAATAATAATAATAATAATAATAATAATAATAATAATAATAATAATAATAATAATAATAATAATAATAATAATAATAATAATAATAATAATAATAATAATAATAATAATAATAATAATAATAATAATAATAATAATAATAATAATAATAATAATAATAATAATAATAATAATAATAATAATAATAATAATAATAATAATAATAATAATAATAATAATAATAATAATAATCATAATAATAATAATAATAATAATAAGGTGCGCTGCTGGAAGGAGCTTTGCGACGGGGTAGAGC
Source organism: Sicus ferrugineus (assembly GCA_922984085.1). NCBI lineage: Eukaryota > Metazoa > Arthropoda > Insecta > Diptera > Conopidae > Sicus > Sicus ferrugineus. The sequence continues at coordinate 52,611,372 of OV277348.1, forward strand.
AGGACCCATGGGGTAAGGGCTATAAGCTGGTGATGGGTAAGCTCTGCTCGCCCGCACCAGACTTGGAACAGAGAAAAGTTCTGAGCATCATAGATGCCCTGTTCCCGACCCATCCCGATGTATCTGACGCTCGTGCGTTTGCTGGGGAGGAGGACATTCCATTGTTTGGGGTGGATGAGCTAATTACGGCAGAGCGCAGCATGAAGTCTGGTAAGGCTCCGTGCCCCGACGGTGTGCCGGCGGAGGCCATCAAAGCCGTTGCCCGTAACCGTCCGGATCTCTTGCTTAACATGTACAACGTGTGTCTTAGGGCGGGTGTATTTCCAGCTTGCTGGAAAAAGGCGCGTTTGGCTTTGATCCCAAAGGGCAAAGGTGATGCCAATTCTCCATCATCGTATCGACCACTGTGCATGTTAAACACGGCGGGAAAGATGATGGAGGCCTTGCCTAAAATGCGGCTGGGGGCTGCCATTGAGCAGGCTGGTGGTCTCTCCAACCGGCAGCATGGCTTTAGAAAGGGGCACTCTGCGATTGATGCAATCAGCGAAGTGACCCAAGCTGTGAAACGGGCCGAAACTGCATGCCACCAGGAAAGGCCGATAGTGCTCCTCGTGACCATCGATGTGAGGAACGCGTTTAACTCGGCAGGGTGGAGTGACATGTTTCACGCGCTCGAGCAGACCTTCAGAGTACCAGCATATCTCTCGGCTATACTGAGGGACTATCTGAACGACCGCTGGCTTCTCTACGTGACGACACAGGGAACGGGTCAAAGGCGGGTGACTGCTGGAGTGGCACAGGGATCGGTGCTTGGGCCTGAGCTGTGGAATGTCACGTACGATGGCCTGCTGCGCCTGGAAATGCCGGCTGACGCTTTCCTTGTTGCGTTTGCCGATGATGTCGCCGCCGTCATAACAGCACGCAGTCCTGAACTGGCTCAACTTGTGCTTAATCAAGTGATGCGCAGGGTTAGCGGGTGGATGGGCGACCACGGTCTCCAGTTGGCTGTAGCCAAAACGGAGATCGTGATTCTTACGAAGAGGCGAATCCCCACTCCGTTGACTATGATGGTTGGAGCCCAACCGGTGAAAACAAGCAGGTTCGCGAGATATTTAGGAGTAAAGTTGGACAACCGACTCACATACTGGGACCATATCCGCGGGGTCTGTGACGGGGTTGCCCAGAAGACGGCGGCGCTGAGCCGGTTAATGGCGAATGTAGGTGGGGCGAGGCAGCATACGAGGAGGCTCCTGCTCGTCTCCGTACAGTCAGCCCTACTCTATGGTGCGGAAATATGGTCGGACGCCCTTCGAGTTAAAAAATATAAGACAAGGATGGCCGCCGTCCAGCGTCGCGGGGCATTGCGGGTTAGCTCGGCGTACCGTACTGTGTCCGCAGATGCAGCACTTGTTGTGGCCGGCTGTATTCCAATAGAGCTGCTTGCTCAGGAGCGGAAAGAAATCTATCTGCAAAGCTCTACAATAGGACGGGCGGCCGCCGCGGAGCAAGCGCGTGAGGGCGCACTTGTTTCTTGGCAACGAAGATGGGACGCTAGTACTAGGGGACAGTGGACTCGGAGAATCATACGCGATGTGCGCGAGTGGTATGGGCGACGACATGGTGAGGTGAGTTTTTATCTGACACAGTTCCTGACTGGACATGGATACTTCCGTAAGTATCTGCACAGGATGGGAAAGGTGGGCTCACCGTGCTGCGTGCTGTGTGACTGCGAGGAGGACGATGTCTGGCATACCTTCTTCGCCTGCGAGTTTTTTGCCGAAGAGCGGAGGCTGACTGAGAACTCAGTGGGTATCGGTTACACGGCAAACATCACTGCGGAAAACATCATAGCCGTGATGTTACGGTCAGAGCACGACTGGGACCTGGTGGCGAAGTACGTCGAAGTTATACTCCGCCGCAAGCGTAGTATGGGGTGCCTCCAGTAGGTACGCTTGACCCGTGCTGCGTCCACTGCGGCGAAGATGGCACAGCTTCGAAGCTGTGAAAAGCGGGGCCTGGACGCAGGCACTACGAGGGAGGTCCGGTGGGATCTGATGGGAGCCCCACCCCGAAGTAATGCAAAAGCGGTTCCGGGGTGGAGTCGGGTTCCGTCAAAGAGGGGGACGTTTTAGTGCTTGAAAGCGGCACATACAGGGGTTTGTGACGACAGCCCTGAGATGCGGTACGCATTTTTACCTCCTCTCCTGCGAAAAAAAAAAAAAAAAAAAAATAATAATAATAATAATAATAATAATAATAATAATAATAATAATAATAATAATAATAATAATAATAATAATAATAATAATAATAATAATAATAATAATAATAATAATAATATTAATAATAATAATAATAAGCCGGAAACTTAGCTCAGTTTTAAAATATGTCAATAGTGAAATTATAGCCAGAAAAGTCACTCAAATTGAGAAATTGGAAGACTTGCACACGCTGATCTACTCAGCAGCTGTAACAGTCTCAATAAAGATGGGATATAAAATAAAATACATGTGCAATAGCAGAACTAATAGAGAATATAGAAACAGAACGATTCAAAGAATTGAACTGAAAATTAAAAACCTAAGAAGTGACTTGGGAAAAATGAATAGCTATATAGAGGGCAATAATAGCAAACGGCTAAAAAATAAAATACAAAAATTATGCAAAAAGCACAATAAACACACAAAATATGAGGTTAATAGCTCCAATGCAATATTAATAAAAGACACAATTAAACAGAAATTAAATGTACAAATAGCAAGACAGAGAAAGTACAAATTATCTAATAAAAGACGTGAAAATAACAGTCAATTTAAAACAAATTAGAAACACTTCTACAGAAGTCTCAAGAAGGGCAAATCATTAAATACCCGAAAAGATAATTTCCCTAATAAAGAGAAAACCGAAGCGTACTGGTCGTCAATATGGTCAAGCCAAGTGAGCCATAACTCTGAAGCGCAGTGGATCATCGAGGAGAAAAACAAATACCAGCAGATCCCAGAAATGTCAGCATACCACTTCGCATGTGAACAAGTTAAAGAAATTATATCGAAGTCCCACAACTGGAAAGCACCAGGGCCAGACAAAGTGCAGAACTTCTGGTTTAAAAGGTTCCCAATGCAATGCATCAAAGACTCACAGAACTATTGAATGGTTGTATCCAAGACCCAAGAAAATTTCCGGAAACCCTCATGAAAGGTGTTACATATCTATTGCCAAAAGCAAAAGGATTCAAAGGGAACCCTGCGAACGGGCGACCGATTACCTGCCTACCCACTATTTATAAAATTATGACAGCGTGTTTAAAGCTCATAATAAACAATCATCTAACGCAAAATAATATCATCTGTGAAGAACAAAAAGGATGCAGCAAATATGCTAAAGGGTGTAAAGAACAATTGAGCATTGATCAAATCATATTAGAGCAGACGGTCAAGCAATCTAGGAATTTAAATGCATGCTACATAGACTGCCAAAAAGCATTTGATAGTGTACCACATAGCTGGTTAATAGAGGTTCTTGGGACCTATAAAATAAACCCAAATATAATTGAATTCCTGAAATACAATATCAGACAATGGCGAACTAGCATCCAAATACATACAGAAACGGGTATGATAAAAACCTCAGATATAGACATAAGATGTGGGATTTTCCAAGGTGACTGTCTGTCCGCACTGTGGTTCTGTATGGCACTCAACCCTCTTAGCAATCTCCTAAAGAACACAAAGTATGGATACAAAATTAAAGGAGTGTCTAACCAAGAAGTATTGAGTCATTTATTGTACATGGATGACTTAAAAATATACGCATCGACGCGTCGGAGCTTAGACCACCTAATAGAGATTGTTGCAGTATTCAGTGAAGATATTGCTATGAAATTTGGACTGGAGAAGTGCAAACGAATATCCATCTATAAAGGGAAAATATCAAGAACTGAAGATCACGAGAGAGCCGTACAGAGTATTGAAAAAATGGAAGAAAATGACGTGTATAAATACTTAGGCATGGTCCAGAATAACCGCATAGAAACGAGAACAGTAAAGAACAACCTAACCAGAGAACTTAAGTCACGTATGCACAAAATAGCTAAGGCGAACCTTAATGGAAAAAAAATGGCTTCCAGGCTAATGCTGCAGCCGCCTCCGTCCCGTTAAAACCGTGGCGGGGCTTGAAGTACGTTCGAGGTTCGTCACCATTAAGTTGGTCGTACAGGTCCAGTTGAGCATCGCTCCTGTTTAGCGCCTGTCTTGGCTCTGAACACTGACTCCCATAAGGATCAGTGTCAACCCTCGCGTGGCCTCCCTGCTTGCATAGATAACCACGGGGACATTAAAAGGGCGACTGTACAACGAGCGGAGATAGCGGCTTCAAGCGGGGACCCATACAGAATGTACAATCCAAACAAAAATATAAAACGTTGTGAGAAAGATAGAAAAGGCAGCTTGACAGCTCCGCAAACAGCGAGTACAAAAAGCGCAGAGATGGCGCGTAGTCAAGAATGTAGGAGCGAGGGGGAATTGTCGGGAGTTGGGGTCTCCACAAGCGTTTTCTCTGACGCGGACGCACTAGCTTTCCGACGAGGCTCGCTGATCCGGCGCTCACCACAGCGGAGTGCTGGCGCGGTAAGCGTGATCACTCGTACACCGATGACACCCGACGTTAGCAGCGAGCAACAAAAACGGCAGTCGTCGCAATCACAGGGGTTGCTAGAGGCAGAAAAGGAGAATGACGGATATGCTGATACCCTCAAGAAAAGCAGCAAGGTCACGCATCATCCTGAGTTCACGGCCCTTAAAGATTTTCAGCAACGGAGAGAGGAAACAGCTACACATGAAGTGACTGACGAGATTAGGAAGCACGATGTCGGCGCGGGGGATATGGAGACACAGATCGGAATAATCCAGGATACCTTGGTTGCTATGCGCAAGGCTGCTGCAAAACAACGGAATGTAAGCATGGAGATAAAAAATGGTCTCAGCGTGTTGGAGGCGGCCATCGACGCCATACAGCATCATAGGCGCAGTCACCAAAAAATAAAAGGGACCGGGTCCTCGACGACAGAAAATGCAAAGGAAGCCGGGGCCGCTGTTGCCACTTCTCGGAAGAGAGACATGGGCGCTTTGACTATCCCAAGCAGCAAAAACCCAGAGCAGATGTCGCGGGAACGGCTGAAGAATCAAGAAGGCTCTGCACCCTGGAGCGTGGTCGTGCGCAAAAAATCCTCTTCGCGCAAGGATCCGCCCAACGAAGGGGGAATCCCTTCGGGAGAAGGGGACCCAACCCCAATTCGTAAGGTGACACAGGAAATCCAGGCACAGGGAGAAAGAGCGAAGAGGGAAAGGACTCAACGCGCGAGACGGGGTGCCGTCGTCGTAAAGCCGAAAGAAGGCACCACATATGCCGAAATCATCCGAGCGATTCGTGCAAATGTGCGCCTGGAGGACACGGACACAGTGGTACGCTCGGCTCGAAAGACCAGGGGTGGCGCTGTACTCCTTGAGCTAGATCAGTGTGGCGACCGAGTAGCGCTGCAAAACTCTATAAAAGAGACTGTGGGGCATACTGCTGAGACCAGAATCCTTGCCAGTAGAACCCGGCTGGAGGTCCTGGGTATGGACTGCCTCACAACAGCTTCAGAGGTGTGGCGGCCTCACAACAGCTTCAGAGGTAGAGGACGCAGTACGCCGTGAGCTCTCAAACGACTATAGCGGAGAGCTTAAAGTAGTGGTTTCTGCCGCAAATGCCCGAGAACAGCGCATGGCAGTCGTTGAGTTAGAGCACAAACATGCGGGCAAACTCCTCAATGTAGGGAGGATACGAGTGGGCTGGATAAGATGTCGCATCAGGCAACGCATTGATGTACAGCGGTGCTTCAGGTGTCTGGATTACGGTCACTGGAGGCAAAAGTGCACGGGACCGAATAGAAGTGGCCTCTGTTGGCGATGCGGGCAGAAAGGACACAAGGCCGCGTCATGCTCCTCAAAACCGCAATGTTACCTGTGTACTGCTGACAACGAGGGGCCAAAGTCTTTGGAACATGTCCCTGGCTCTGGAGCCTGCAAAGCGTTTCGGGTGGCCCTGGACAACGCGAAAGGACGGAGACAATGATTACCGTGCTACAGGGTAATCTGAACGGTAGTCGGGTCGCCGATGAACTGCTATCTCAATTCATCCATGAATACGGGGTGGGCATGGCGGTCATCAGCGAGCCTTACCGAATCAGGAAGCACTGGCTGGTGGATGACTCTGGCGCAGCGGCTCTCTGGGTTGCGGATCCCAGTATACAGATCACGAGCAGCGGGGCTGGAGGTAGTTATGTCTGGGCAAAAACAGAGTCGGCCACTTTCGTGAGCTGCTACTTCTCTCCCAACGACGCCATGGGTGTGTACAGGTCTAAAATTGAAGCCCTGGAGGACGACCTGCGCTGCATTACTGGCGGCCTCGTGATCGCTGGGGACTTTAATGCGCGAGCCATAGAGTGGGGTATGCCACAAACCAACGCAAGAGGCCGGTTTTTATTGGAGATGGCAGCCCGGCTGGGACTAGTTGTCCTTAATGAAGGTACAACCCCGACATACCGCCGGCCCGGCTTTGGGTACTCGATTCCAGACCTTACCTTGGTGTCGGAGACTCTAGCCCGAAGGACGGTGAACTGGAGGGTGATGGAGGACCTTACAGGAAGCGACCACCAGTACATAACCTTCCGGCTTATGGACGCAGGGCAAAAACAGGTACCTGTACGAGTACATCGACCACTCGGCTGGAACGCCACCAGAATGGATGAGAGCAAATTTGTTGCAGGCCTGATTGGGGGGGCTCGGCACATCCCAACGCTCCCTAGAAATGCCTGCGAGGCGGGCGTAGTGGACTCCTTCGTGGAGTCTACCATAAATGTGATTCGAGGCGCCTGCAATGCGTCCATGCCCCGAAAGAGACCGTGGAGAGGTAAGACACAGGTGTACTGGTGGAATGACCAAATAGACGAACTCCGGAGATTTTGCCACAAAATGCGCCGACTGGCGCAACATGCCGCTGGCCGAACGCAGATGACGGAGAAGGTCGCAGCTTATAAAGCCGCTAAAAAGGCATTGGGCAAGGCTATCCGAGAAAGCAAGGTGCACTGCTGGAAGGAGCTTTGCGACGGGGTAGAGCAGGACCCATGGGGTAAGGGCTATAAGCTGGTGATGGGTAAGCTCTGCTCGCCCGCACTAGACTTGGAACAGAGAAAAGTTCTGAGCATTATAGATGCCCTGTTCCCGACCCATCCCGATGTATCTGACGCTCGTGCGTTTGCTAGGGAGGAGGACATTCCATTGTTTGGGGTGGATGAGCTAATTACGGCAGAGCGCAGCATGAAGTCTGGTAAGGCTCCAGGCCCCGACGGTGTACCGGCGGAGGCCATCAAAGCCGTTGCCCGTAACCGTCCGGATCTCTTGCTTAACATGTACAACGTGTGTCTTAGAGCGGGTGTATTTCCAGCTTGCTGGAAAAAGGCGCGTTTGGCTTTGATCCCAAAGGGCAAAGGTGATGCCAATTCTCCATCATCGTATCGACCACTGTGCATGTTAAACACGGCGGGAAAGATGATGGAGGCCTTGCTTCAAATGCGGCTGGGGGCTGCCATTGAGCAGGCTGGTGGTCTGGGCCGAAACTGCATGCTACCAGGCAAGGCCGATAGTGCTCCTCGTGACCCTCGATGTGAGGAACGCGTTTAACTCGGAAGGGTGGAGTGACATGTTTCACGCGCTCGAGCAGACCTTCAGAGTACCAGCATATCTCTCGGCTATACTGAGGGACTATCTGAACGACCGCTGGCTTCTCTACGTGACGACACAGGGAACGGGTCAAAGGCGGGTGACTGCTGGAGTGGCACAGGGATCGGTGCTTGGGCCTGAGCTGTGGAATGTCACGTACGATGGCCTGCTGCGCCTGGAAATGCCGGCTGACGCTTTTCTTGTTGCGTTTGCAGATGATGTCGCCGCTTCTCTACGTGACGACACAGGGAACGGGTCAAAGGCGGGTGACTGCTGGAGTGGCACAGGGATCGGTGCTTGGGCCTGAGCTGTGGAATGTCACGTACGATGGCCTGCTGCGCCTGGAAATGCCGGCTGACGCTTTTCTTGTTGCGTTTGCAGATGATGTCGCCGCCGTCATAACAGCACGCAGTCTTGAACTGGCTCAACTTGTGCTTAATCAAGTGATGCGCAGGATTAGCGGGTGGATGGGCGACCACGGTCTCCAGTTGGCTGTAGCCAAAACGGATATCGTGATTCTTACGAAGAGGCGAGTCCCCACTTCGTTGACTATGATGGTTGGAGCCCAACCGGTGAAAACAAGCAGGTTCGCGAGATATTTAGGAGTAAAGTTGGACAACCGACTCACATACTGGGACCATATTCGCGGGGTCTGTGACAGGGTTGCCCAGAAGACGGCGGCACTGAGCCGGTTAATGGCGAATGTAGGTGGGGCGAGGCAGCATACGAGGAGGCTCCTGCTCGTCTCCGTACAGTCAGCCCTACTCTATGGTGCGGAAATATGGTCGGACGCCCTTCGAGTTAAAAAATATAAGACAAGGATGGCCGCCGTCCAGCGTCGCGGGGCATTGCGGGTTAGCTCGGCGTACCGTACTGTGTCCGCAGATGCAGCACTTGTTGTGGCCGGCTGTATTCCAATAGAGCTGCTTGCTCAGAAGCGGAAAGAAATCTATCTGCAAAGCTCTACAATGGGACGGGCGGCCGCCGCGGAGCAAGCGCGTGAGGGCGCACTTATTTCTTGGCAACGAAAACGGGACGCTAGTACTAGGGGACAGTGGACTCGGAGAATCATACGCGATGTGCGCGAGTGGTATGGGCGACGACATGGTGAGGTGAGTTTTTACCTGACACAGTTCCTGACTGGACACGAATACTTCCGTAAGTATCTGCACAGGATGGGAAAGGTGGGCTCACCGTGCTGCGTGCTGTGTCACTGCGAGGAGGACGATGTCTGGCATACCTTCTTCGCCTGCGAGTTTTTTGCCGAAGAGCGGATGCTGACTGAGAACTCAGTGGGTGTCGGTTGCCCGGCAAACATCACTGCGGAAAACATCATAGCCGTGATGTTACGGTCAGAGCACCACTGGAACCTGGTGGCGAAGTACGTCGAAGTTATACTCCGCCGCAAGCGTAGTATGGGGTGCCTCCAGTAGGTACGCTTGACCCGTGCTGCGTCCACTGCGGCGAAGATAGCACAACTTCGAAGCTGTGAAAAGCGGGGCCTGGACGCAGGAACTACGAGCGAGGTCCGGTGGGATCTGATGGGAGCCCCACCCCGAAGTAATGCGAAAGCGGTTCCGGGGTGGAGTCAGGTTCCGTCAAAGAGGGGGATGTTTTAGTGCTTGAAAGCGGCACATACAGGGGTTTGTGACGACAGCCCTGAGATGCGGTACGCATTTTTACCTCCTCTCCTGCGAAAAAAAAAATAATAATTCAAGCCGGAAACTTAGCTCAGTTTTAAAATATGTCAATAGTGAAATTATAGCCAGAAAAGTCACTCAAATTGAGAAATTGGAAGACTTGCACACGCTGATCTACTCAGCAGCTGTAACAGTCTCAATAAAGATGGGATATAAAATAAAATACATGTGCAATAGCAGAACTAATAGAGAATATAGAAACAGAACGATTCAAAGAATTGAACTGAAAATTAAAAACCTAAGAAGTGACTTGGGAAAAATGAATAGCTATATAGAGGGCAATAATAGCAAACGGCTAAAAAATAAAATACAAAAATTATGCAAAAAGCACAATAAACACACAAAATATGAGGTTAATAGCTCCAATGCAATATTAATAAAAGACACAATTAAACAGAAATTAAATGTACAAATAGCAAGACAGAGAAAGTACAAATTATCTAATAAAAGACGTGAAAATAACAGTCAATTTAAAACAAATTAGAAACACTTCTACAGAAGTCTCAAGAAGGGCAAATCATTAAATACCCGAAAAGATAATTACCCTAATAAAGAGGAAACCGAAGCGTACTGGTCGTCAATATGGTCAAGCCAAGTGAGCCATAACTCTGAAGCGCAGTGGATCATCGAGGAGAAAACCAAATACCAGCAGATCCCAGAAATGTCAGCAAACCACTTCGCATGTGAACAAGTTAAAGAAATTATATCGAAGTCCCACAACTGGAAAGCACCAGGGCCAGACAAAGTGCAGAACTTCTGGTTTAAAAGGTTCCCTGCAATGCATCAAAGACTCACAGAACTATTGAATGGTTGTATCCAAGACCCAAGAAAATTTCCGGAAACCCTCATGAAAGGTGTTACATATCTATTGCCAAAAGCAAAAGGATTCAACGGGAACCCTGCGAACGGGCGACCGATTACCTGCCTACCCACTATTTATAAAATTATGACAGCGTGTTTAAAACTCATAATAAACAATCATCTAACGCAAAATAATATCATCTGTGAAGAACAAAAAGGATGCAGCAAATATGCTAAAGGGTGTAAAGAACAATTGACCATTGATCAAATCATATTAGAGCAGACGGTCAAGCAATCTAGGAATTTAAATGCATGCTACATAGACTACCAAAAAGCATTTGATAGTGTACCACATAGCTGGTTAATAGAGGTTCTTCGGACCTATAAAATAAACTCAAATATAATTGAATTCCTCAAATACAATATCAGACAATGGCGAACTAGCATCCAAATACATACAGAAACGGGTATGATAAAAACCTCAGATATAGACATAAGATGTGGGATTTTCCAAGGTGACTGTCTGTCCGCACTGTGGTTCTGTATGGCACTCAACCCTCTTAGCAATCTCCTAAAGAACACAAAGTATGGATACAAAATTAAAGGAGTGTCTAACCAAGAAGTATTGAGTCATTTATTGTACATGGATGACTTAAAAATATACGCATCGACGCGTCAGAGCTTAGACCACCTAATAGAGATCGTTGCAGTATTCAGTGAAGATATTGCTATGAAATTTGGACTGCAAACGAATATCCATCTATAAAGGGAAAATATCAAGAACTGAAGATCACGAGAGAGCCGTACAGAGTATTGAAAAAATGGAAGAAAATGACGTGTATAAATACTTAGGCATGGTCCAGAATAACCGCATAGAAACGAGAACAGTAAAGAACAACCTAACCAGAGAACTTAAGTCATGTATGCACAAAATAGCTAAGGCGAACCTTAATGGAAAAAAATGGCTTTCAGGCTAATGCTGCAGCCGCCTCCGTCCCGTTAAAACCGTGGCGGGGCTTGAAGTACGTTCGAGGTTCGTCACAGGTCCAGTTGAGCATCGCTCCTGTTTAGCGCCTGTCCTGGCTCTGAACACTGACTCCCATAAGGATCAGTGTCAACCCTCGCGTGGCCTCCCTGCTTGCATAGATAACCACGGGGACATTAAAAGGGCGACTGTACAACGAGCGGAGATAGCGGCTTCAAGCGGGGACCCATACAGAATGTACAATCCAAACAAAAATATAAAACGTTGTGAGAAAGATAGAAAAGGCAGCTTGACAGCTCCGCAAACAGCGAGTACAAAAAGCGCAGAGATGGCGCGTAGTCAAGAATGTAGGAGCGAGGGGGAATTGTCGGGAGTTGGGGTCTCCACAAGCGTTTTCTCTGACGCGGACGCACTAGCTTTCCGACGAGGCTCGCTGATCCGGCGCTCACCACAGCGGAGTGCTGGCGCGGTAAGCGTGATCACTCGTACACCGATGACACCCGACGTTAGCAGCGAGCAACAAAAACGGCAGTCGTCGCAATCACAGGGGTTGCTAGAGGCAGAAGAGGAGAATGACGGATATGCTGATACCCTCAAGAAAAGCAGCAAGGCCACACATCCTCCTGAGTTCACTGCCCTTAAAGATTTTCAGCAACGGAGAGAGGAAACAGCTACACATGAAGCGACTGACGAGATTAGGAAGCACGATGTCGGCGCGGGGGATATGGAGACACAGATCGGAATAATCCAGGATACCTTGGTTGCTATGCGCAAGGCTGCTGCAAAACAACGGAATGTAAGAATGGAGATAAAAAATGGTCTCAGCGTGTTGGAGGCGGCCATCGACGCCATACAGCATCATAGGCGCAGTCACCAAAAAATAAAAGGGACCGTGTCCTCGACGACAGAAAATGCGAAGGAAGCCGGGGCCGCTGTTGCCACTTCTCGGAAGAGGGACATGGGCGCTTTGACTATCCCAAGCAGCAAAAACCCAGAGCAGACGTCGCGGGAACGGCTGAAGAATCAAGAAGGCTCTGCACCCTGGAGCGTGGTCGTGCGCAAAAAATCCTCTTCGCGCAAGGTTCCGCCCAACGAAGGGGGAATCCCTTCGGGAGAGGACTCAACCCCAATTCGTAAGGCGACACAGGAAATCCAGGCACAGGGAAAAAGAGCGAAGAGGGAAAGGACTCAACGCGCGAGACGGAGTGCCGTCGTCGTAAAGCCGAAAGAAGGCACCACACATGCCGAAATCCTCCGAGCGATTCGTGCAAATGTGCGCCTGGAGGACACGGACACAGTGGTACGCTCGGCTCGAAAGACCAGGGGTGGCGCTGTACTCCTTGAGCTAGATCAGTGTGGCGACCGAGTAGCGCTGCAAAACTCTATAAAAGAGACTGTGGGGCATACTGCTGAGACCAGAATCCTTGCCAGTAGAACCCGGCTGGAGGTCCTGGGTATGGACTGCCTCACAACAGCTTCAGAGGTGTGGCGGCCTCACAACAGCTTCAGAGGTAGAGGACGCAGTACGCCGTGAGCTCTCAAACGACTATAGCGGAGAGCTTAAAGTAGTGGTTTCTGCCGCAAATGCCCGAGAACAGCGCATGGCAGTCGTTGAGTTAGAGCACAAACATGCGGGCAAACTCCTCAATGTAGGGAGGGTACGAGTGGGCTGGATAAGATGCCGCATCAGGCAGCGCATTGATGTACAGCGGTGCTTCAGGTGTCTGGATTACGGTCACCGGAGGCAAAAATGCACGGGACCGGATAGAAGTGGCCTCTGTTGGCGATGCGGGCAGAAAGGACACAAGGCCGCGTCATGCTCCTCAAAACCGCAATGTTACCTGTGTACTGCTGACAACGAGGGGCCAAATTCTTTGGAACATGTCCCTGGCTCTGGAGCCTGCAAGGCGTTTCGGGTGGCCCTGGACAACGCGAAAGGACGGAGACAATGATTACCGCCACAAGCGTTTTCTCTGACGCGGACGCACTAGCTTTCCGACGAGGCTCGCTGATCCGGCGCTCACCACAGCGGAGTGCTGGCGCGGTAAGCGTGATCACTCGTACACTGATGACACCCGACGCTGGCAGCGAGCAACAAAAACGGCAGTCGTCGCAATCACAGGGCTTGCTAGAGGCAGAAAAGGAGAATGAAGGATATGCTTATACCCTCAAGAAAAGCAGCAAGGCCACGCATCCTCCTGAGTTCACTGCCCTTAAAGATTTTCAGCAACGGAGAGAGGAAACAGCTACACATGAAGCGACTGACGAGATTAGGAAGCACGATGTCGGCGCGGGGGATATGGAGACACAGATCGGAATAATCCAGGATACCTTGGTTACTATGCGCAAGGCTGCTGCAAAACAACGGAATGTAAGCATGGAGATAAAAAATGGTCTCAGCGTGTTGGAGGCGGCCATCGACGCCATACAGCATCATAGGCGCAGTGACCAAAAAATAAAAGGGACCGGGTCCTCGACGACAGAAAATGCGAAGGAAGCCGGGGCCGCTGTTGCCACTTCTCGGAAGAGGGACATGGGCGCTTTAACTATCCCAAGCAGCAAAAACCCAGAGCAGACGCCGCGTGAACGGCTGAAGAATCAAGAAGGCTCTACACCCTGGAGCGTGGTCGTGCGCAAAAAATCCTCTTCGCGCAAGGATCCGCCCAACGAAGGGGGAATCCCTTCGGGAGAAGGGGACTCAACCCCAATTCGTAAGGCGACACAGGAAATCCAGGCACAGGGAAAAAGAGCGAAGAGGGAAAGGACTCAACGCGCGAGACGGAGTGCCGTCGTCGTAAAGCCGAAAGAAGGCACCACATATGCCGAAATCCTCCGAGCGATTCGTGCAAATGTGCGCCTGGAGGACACGGACACAGTGGTACGCGCGGCTCGAAAGACCAAAGGTGGCGCTGTTCTCCTTGAGCTAGATCAGTGTGGCGACCGAGTAGCGCTGCAAAACTCTATAAAAGAGACTGTGGGGCAGACTGCTGAGACCAGAATCCTTGCCAGTAGGACCCGGCTGGAGGTCCTGGGTATGGACTGTCTCACAACAGCTTCAGAGGTAGAGGACGCAGTACGCCGTGAGCTCTCAAACGACTATAGCGGAGAGCTTAAAGTAGTGGTTTCTGCCGCAAATGCCCGAGAACAGCGCATGGCAGTCGTTGAGTTAGAGCACAAACATGCGGGCAAACTCCTCAATGTAGGGAGGATACGAGTGGGCTGGATAAGATGTCGCATCAGGCAACGCATTGATGTACAGCGGTGCTTCAGGTGTCTGGATTACGGTCACCGGAGGCAAAAATGCACGGGACCGGATAGAAGTGGCCTCTGTTGGCGATGCGGGCAGAAAGGACACAAGGCCGCGTCATGCTCCTCAAAACCGCAATGTTACCTGTGTACTGCTGACAACGAGGGTCCAAAGTCTTTGGAACATGTCCCTGGCTCTGGAGCCTGCAAAGCGTTTCGGGTGGCCCTGGACAACGCGAAAGGACGGAGACAATGATTACTGTGCTACAGGGTAATCTGAACGGTAGTCGGGTCGCTGATGAACTGCTATCTCAATTCATCCATGAATACGGGGTGGGCATGGCGGTCATCAGCGAGCCTTACCGAATCAGGAAGCACTGGCTGGTGGATGACTCTGGCGCGGCGGCTCTCTGGGTTGCGGATCCCAGTATACAGATCACGAGCAGCGGGGCTGGAGGTAGTTATGTCTGGGCAAAAACAGAGTCGGCCACTTTCGTGAGCTGTTACTTCTCTCCCAACGACGCCATGGGTGTGTACAGGTCTAAAATTGAAGCCCTGGAGGACGACCTGCGCAGCATTACTGGCGGCCTCGTGATTGCTGGGGACTTTAATGCGCGAGCCATAGAGTGGGGTATGCCACAAACCAACGCAAGAGGCCGGTTTTTATTGGAGATGGCAGCCCGGCTGGGACTAGTTGTCCTTAATGAAGGTACAACCCCGACATACCACCGGCCCGGCTTTGGGTACTCGATTCCAGACCTTACCTTGGTGTCGGAGACTCTAGCCCGAAGGACGGTGAACTGGAGGGTGATGGAGGACCTTACAGGAAGCGACCACCAGTACATAACCTTCCGGCTTATGGACGCAGGGCAAAAACAGGTACCTGTACGAGTACATCGACCACTCGGCTGGAACGCCACCAGAATGGATGAGAGCAAATTTGTTGCAGGCCTGATTGAGGGGGCTCGGCACATCCCAACGCTCCCTAGAAATGCCTGCGAGGCGGGCGTAGTGGACTCCTTCGTGGAGTCAACCATGAATGTGATTCGAGGCGCCTGCAATGCGTCCATGCCCCGAAAGAGGCCGTGGAGAGGTAAGACACAGGTGTACTGGTAGAATGACCAAATAGACGAACTCCGGAGATTTTGCCACAAAATGCGCCGACTGGCGCAACGTGCCGCTGGCCGAACGCAGATGACGGAGAAGGTGGCAGCTTATAAAGCCGCTAAAAAGGCATTGGGCAAGGCTATCCGAGAAAGCAAGGTGCGCTGCTGGAAGGAGCTTTGCGACGGGGTAGAGCAGGACCCATGGGGTAAGGGCTATAAGCTGGTGATGGGTAAGCTCTGCTCGCCCGCACCAAACTTGGAACAGAGAAAAGTTCTGAGCATCATAGATGCCCTGTTCCCGACCCATCCCGATGTATCTGACGCTCGTGCGTTGCTGGGGAGGAGGACATTCCATTGTTTGGGGTGGATGAGCTAATTACGGCAGAGCGCAGCATGAAGTCTGGTAAGGCTCCGGGCCCCGACGGTGTGCCGGCGGAGGCCATCAAAGCCGTTGCCCGTAACCGTCCGGATCTCTTGCTTAACATGTACAACGTGTGTCTTAGGGCGGGTGTATTTCCAGCTTGCTGGAAAAAGGCGCGTTTGGCTTTGATCCCAAAGGGCAAAGGTGATGCCAATTCTCCATCATCGTATCGACCACTGTGCATGTTAGACACGGCGGGAAAGATGATGGAGGCCTTGCTTAAAATGCGGCTGGGGGCTGCCATTGAGCAGGCTGGTGGTCTCTCCATGGCTTTAGAAAGGGGCACTCTGCGATTGATGCAATCAGCGAAGTGACGCAAGCTGTGAAACGGGCCGAAACTGCATGCCACCAGGCAAGGCCGATAGTGCTCCTCGTGACCCTCGATGTGAGGAACGCGTTTAACTCGGAAGGGTGGAGTGACATGTTTCACGCGCTCGAGCAGACCTTCAGAGTACCAGCATGACGACACAGGGAACGGGTCAAAGGCGGGTGACTGCTGGAGTGGAACAGGGATCGGTGCTTGGGCCTGAGCTGTGGAATGTCACGTACGATGGCCTGCTGCGCCTGGAAATGCCGGCTGACGCTTTTCTTGTTGCGTTTGCAGATGATGTCGCCGCTTCTCTACGTGACGACACAGGGAACGGGTCAAAGGCGGGTGACTGCTGGAGTGGCACAGGGATCGGTGCTTGGGCCTGAGCTGTGGAATGTCACGTACGATGGCCTGCTGCGCCTGGAAATGCCGGCTGACGCTTTTCTTGTTGCGTTTGCAGATGATGTCGCCGCCGTCATAACAGCACGCAGTCTTGAACTGGCTCAACTTGTGCTTAATCAAGTGATGCGCAGGATTAGCGGGTGGATGGGCGACCACGGTCTCCAGTTGGCTGTAGCCAAAACGGATATCGTGATTCTTACGAAGAGGCGAGTCCCCACTTCGTTGACTATGATGGTTGGAGCCCAACCGGTGAAAACAAGCAGGTTCGCGAGATATTTAGGAGTAAAGTTGGACAACCGACTCACATACTGGGACCATATTCGCGGGGTCTGTGACGGGGTTGCCCAGAAGACGGCGGCACTGAGCCGGTTAATGGCGAATGTAGGTGGGGCGAGGCAGCATACGAGGAGGCTCCTGCTCGTCTCCGTACAGTCAGCCCTACTCTATGGTGCGGAAATATGGTCGGACGCCCTTCGAGTTAAAAAATATAAGACAAGGATGGCCGCCGTCCAGCGTCGCGGGGCATTGCGGGTTAGCTCGGCGTACCGTACTGTGTCCGCAGATGCAGCACTTGTTGTGGCCGGCTGTATTCCAATAGAGCTGCTTGCTCAGAAGCGGAAAGAAATCTATCTGCAAAGCTCTACAATGGGACGGGCGGCCGCCGCGGAGCAAGCGCGTGAGGGCGCACTTATTTCTTGGCAACGAAAACGGGACGCTAGTACTAGGGGACAGTGGACTCGGAGAATCATACGCGATGTGCGCGAGTGGTATGGGCGACGACATGGTGAGGTGAGTTTTTACCTGACACAGTTCCTGACTGGACACGAATACTTCCGTAAGTATCTGCACAGGATGGGAAAGGTGGGCTCACCGTGCTGCGTGCTGTGTCACTGCGAGGAGGACGATGTCTGGCATACCTTCTTCGCCTGCGAGTTTTTTGCCGAAGAGCGGAGGCTGACTGAGAACTCAGTGGGTGTCGGTTGCACGGCAAACATCACTGCGGAAAACATCATAGCCGTGATGTTACGGTCAGAGCACCACTGGGACCTGGTGGCGAAGTACGTCGAAGTTATACTCCGCCGCAAGCGTAGTATGGGGTGCCTCCAGTAGGTACGCTTGACCCGTGCTGCGTCCACTGCGGCGAAGATGGCACAACTTCGAAGCTGTGAAAAGCGGGGCCTGGACGCAGGAACTACGAGCGAGGTCCGGTGGGATCTGATGGGAGCCCCACCCCGAAGTAATGCGAAAGCGGTTCCGGGGTGGAGTCAGGTTCCGTCAAAGAGGGGGATGTTTTAGTGCTTGAAAGCGGCACATACAGGGGTTTGTGACGACAGCCCTGAGATGCGGTACGCATTTTTACCTCCTCTCCTGCGAAAAAAAAAATAAAATAAAAAAAAAAAAAAAAATAATAATAATAATAATAATAATAATAATAATAATAATAATAATAATAATAATAATAATAAATAGCATATACAAGATCAAGTAATCCCAACGAAAAACTACATGAGAAACGTTGTAAAAGATATAAATGTTACAAACGACACTTGTAGAAGATGCATGAAGCAAACCGAAACAATTGAGCATATAATATCAGGATGCACGAATCTAGCCCCTACTGAGTATACACGAAGACACAACAACGTTGTAAAAATTATACACAAGAACCTTCTTGCAAAATATAAACTTCAATGTGATGAACGACCTTACTATAGGTATAATCCGCAATCAGTTGTTGAAAACGAAAACGTAAAAATCTACTACGATAGAACAATATACTCGGAACACACGAGACTCCATAACCGCCCCGACATCACGATCCTTGATAAAAGAGAACGTAAAGGTATCTTCATTGACGTCGCAATCCCGGCTACAAAGAATATAAGCCGTACATATATTGAAAAAATTAGCAGATACAGTGAGCTAGCAGTGGAAACCAAGCGAAACTGGAACCTAAAGGAAATCAAGATCATCCCAATAGTAATGAGCGCTGAGGGTGTGGCCGAAAAGAATCTCTGTAGAAATATTGACATACTTGAACTCCGGACAAATCTTATTGACACTGTGCAGAAGTCTGTGATCATCGATACCTGTCACATCACTAGAAAATTTTTGAATTAAACCTGTACATAGTAATTAAATAGAATGTGATATATTTTGTTTTAAGCTAAGGCTCTCAAAATGTATTAATTTACCCAAAAAGGAGAAATCTAAATAAAGATGATAATGATAATAATAATAATAATAATAATAATAATAATAATAATAATAATAATAATAATAATAATAATAATAATAATAATAATTTCTTTTTTTTTGCGGGTGAGGAGATCAAAAATGCCTAACGCATCTCGGCGCTGTCGTCGCAGACACCGGTGTGTGCGGCTTGCGCGCACTAAAAAACATCCTCCTCATGACTCTGGAACCTTGTTTCCACCCCGGGACCACTTTCGTATTACGTCAGAGTGGGGTTCCCACAATGTCCTTACAGGACGTCCATCGTTGCACCTGCGTCCAGGTCCCGCTTTTTTGATCGTAACACTAGCGTTGACATAGCGTTGATTACATTGTCTGCAGTGAGGGGGCCAACGAGCGCTTCTACTTGATTTCTCTCTATTTGCCATCTGCCGCAGATGAAGAAGGTGTGCTCTGCGTCGTCAACTTCGCAGTCGCCATATATACATTCGGGTCCATCGGTTTTGCCGATTTGGTACAGGTATTTGCAGAAATACCCATGTCCAGACAGCATCTGCGTAAGGTAATAGTCAACCTCTCCAAAGTTTCTGCTTATCCATCCGGAGAGTTCAGGAATGAGTTTGGCGGTCCATCTGCCGCGCGTGTCAGAGTTCCATCGCGCCTGCCAAAGTTGTACAGTTCGCAACTTGGCTTCCTCTAGTGTGAACCTAGGGTTGTGTTCATTTTTAAGCTCCCATAGCGTCTTTCGTTCGATGGCTAGTAGGTCTATTGGGGGGCAGCTACTAATTACTAAAATAGCCACTTCCGATACTGTGCGATACGAACAAGCTACTCGCAATGCTGCGGTTCGCTGCACCGCGGCTAGAACTTTCCTGCGGTTTTTTACTCTAAGCGTATCAGCCCATATTTCGCTTCCATAGAGTAGGACGGAGCGTCACTGATATCAGCATTTTTCTCTTCTTTTGTGTTGGGCCGCCGGTGTTAGTCATCAGTCTGCTGATTGATGCTGTTATCTGAGCAGCTTTTTTTGCCGCGTGGTGGATTTGCGCCCAGTATGACAATCTAGGGTCAAGTCTTACTCCTAGGTAGTTAACAGATTTCTGCGTTTTTATTTCATTATTGCAGACACTTATATAAGTTTCTAGGTCGATGTGCCGCTTGGTTAGTAGGAGCAACTCGGTCTTCTCAGTAGCCAGGCTGAGGCCGTGAGAATTTAGCCAGGCTCGCGTTCTCAGCATGACCTGATTAAATTTTCTCTGGGCATCGGTCAGGTTTCGGGCAGCTATGACGGCCGCTATGTCGTCCGCATATCCGACCAGGAATGTGTCGTCCGGCATCTGTGTGTTCAGGATCTCGTCGTAGCTAGTGTTCCATAATTCCGGACCAAGGATAGACCCCTGGGCTACCCCTGAAGTAACGTTTTTGCTTTGTAGGCCTTCAGTGGTCTCGTAGAAGAGTTTACGATTGCTCAGATAGCTGCGCATTATCTTCCTCAGGTATAGAGGTATCTGGAACCTGTTCTCTAGGGCGTCTATAATATCAACCCGCCTTGCGCTATTAAAAGCGTTTCTTACGTCCAGTGTGGCAAGAAGGACGATGCGCCTGGAGTAGTGATTTCCGCGCTGCGCCGCAGCAACACTGTTTATGACATCTTCGATTGCTCCTAGAGTTGACCTTCCTGATCTGAAGCCATGTTGTTTGTTGCGAAGCCCTCCAGCGTCTGTGATGGCTTTTGCGAGCCTAGGTTTTAGCAGTCGTTCTAATAGTTTTCCAGCTGTATCTAGCATGCATAGCGGTCGGTACGCTGATGGAGAATCGTGATTTCCCTTTCCCTTGCTGATGAGGACAAGCCTTTGTCGCTTCCATACTTCTGGGAAATAGCCTTCTGTCAGGCAAACGTTATACATGTTTAGGAGAGCAGGAGCGTGTGTATTAGCCATCAACTTCAGTACCTCTCCTGGGACGCCGTCCAGGCCAAGGGCCTTGTTGTTCTTCAGCGAATCAGCTGCTGTACTGAGATCGTATTCTGTAAAAGGAGGCGGAGCTTCGATCCCGGATATCTCGGTTTCGAGCGAACTGAGGTTATGCGTCGGGAAAAGTGTGTTTACGATGTCAGTCATCTCGCTTACTACTAGGATAGGCGGTCGAGTTCTTGCACCAATCTTTTTCATCACTATTTTGTAGCCAAGTCCCCAGGAATCATTGTTTAAATCCCTCTGCAGTTCTTCCCATTTTTTCTTCTTGCTGTTGATTATGGCGAGCTTCATGTCCTCCTTCAGCTTCTTATAGTTTTCTCTTTCAGCTATGGTGGCGTGAAAACGTCTGGCTCTGGAGTATACTCTTCTGCTGTGGATGCAGGCGGACCGAAGCCGTGAGATTTCGTCTGTCCACCAGTAAGCGCTTTTTTTGTTTCCTCCGCTTTTGGCTCTCTGCATTGCCTTATTGCAGGCCCGCGTTATGATTTGCATTGTCCACCTCACCTTACGTCTAGCGTCCCCAGTGTTCTCTGCCCTTTGTAGGTTTGCGTCGAGCTCCGCGATAAAGGTTTCGGCGTTTAATTTTGAGGCGTTCCAGATGCGAGTACCCTTTCTTCGTCCGAGTGGGGCAGTGACATGCGGAGCTTTAATGCGATATGTAATATATTGGTGGTCACTGCCGGTGTAGTCTTCGAGGACTTTCCACGATAGGATATGGTGAGCTTTCTTCGGATACCAGGGTGATGTCCGGCGTTGTGCTTTCGCAGCCTGGTCTCCTAAAAGTTGGCACAGCTCCTATGTTAGCGACAAGAAGCCCGAGCCTAGCAGCCATATCTAGCACTCGTCTGCCTCGGGAGTTTGTAGTTGGCGATCCCCATTCAATAGCCTTAGAATTAAAGTCACCAACAATTACCTCCAATTTCTACCGCCTTGTCTTCTATCGCATTTAGTTTTCCTTGGAACTCTTCTATGCTGTCACTTGGGATAAGGTAGCTGCTTACCAGGGTATAGTGTCCATTTTGTATCCAGACGAAGCCGTTACCTGTACCAAAGCGTTTAGTGAAAAACGTTGAGCCTGTTGGGAGCCAGATTGCTGCGGTTCCAGAAGTGTCTTCGTACCACCTGCCACTGCCTTTCCCTCTATACTGCTCGCTGATGATGACGATGTCAGCTTCTTGCTCCAGAATGAGTTGGTCCATTAACGCGTCAGCAGTAGTGCTTCTGTGCATGTTTGCTTGTAGCACCTTCATTAAATTTTGGCTTTACTGTATACCGCGCATCTGCTAGTTCCAGGAATGTGGTCCACGGCTTCGTGTCCTTCGTCACTGCAAAGGCAACACTTTGGAGGTTTGCTGCATTCCTTTAATTTATGCCCTGGTTCAGCACACCGGATACATAGGCCCTGTCCCTTTCTGTCTGGCCCGGTGCAGCCCCACGCTTGGTGGCCGGGTCCGAAGCACCGGAAGCATCGCTTGATGTCTAGTGGAAGTTTCATTCTACAGTTTATCCATCCGACTAAAATGCGGTCCCTTTTTATAAGTCTTTGAGCATCCTCCGTCGGCAAGGTAATGAACGCCCTCACTTGCTCTCTATTATTTGGCGCTGTGATGGTCACCTTTATCCGTTCAGGGTTTAATGTCAGGATTTTTCCTACAGCCTGTAGTATTTCTTCTCGAGTGGTAAACGAGTCCAAATCTCGTATTTCAACTGTGGACTTTGGCTGCAGGTCAGTTATTGCCGCTATCTGATGTAGGTTTTCCTTCAGTGTCTCGCGGAAGTTTGGCTCTACCCTAGTTCCTTTCTCAAACTCCAGAAGGAGGGCACCCGTTCTTGTTTTCCGAATCGCCCTTACTTCTGTTTGAAGGTCTTCTGCGTTTACTTTACTACGTAGGTTCCGTAGGACATCAGTATAGCTATGGCCTTGTTCTGGCCTAATGAGGACAGCGTCTGATCGTGGGTTCATCCCGTTCGTCCTACCTATTTTCAGTTTATAAGCGTTGGAGCGTTTTGACCTAGTGTCCCCGTTCTTTTGCCCGTCAAGTGCTTCCCCTTTGGAACTTTCTTTGTTATTCCGCGTCCGCTTTTTCTTGGTGCTTGTTGCAACCTGCCGTGTAGAAGCTAGACGTTTTTGCGGGGTGACTGTGGGCGTTTGTTTATAATTTTCTTTGGATACTTCTTTTGGTATAGGAGTAGCTTCCTTGCTGTGTTCGGCGGCTCTTTCTGCCAGCTTCCAATTTTTCCTGTAGTTTTCGGCCACATCTAGTAGCTCATCTATTTCGGAAAGCCCGTTTTTCAGGTCCATGCTGACATTTTTTTTGCTTTAGTGTTGCCCTCTTCATTTTTCGGAGCACACTTCGGATTTTCTCGATTTCCTGCTCTTCTGCGGCCTTCATTTTAGCTACAAACTCCTGTCTGGAGGGGTCATAAGTGCTGGGGCCATGCTGATCTGCTGAGCGGTTGATATTTACGGACCTATCTTGTAGCTGATGTCCGTCTTTTGCAACGGCTATCAGATTTGTACTTTTTGGCGTTACTGCAGATTTATATTGTTGCTGATGCGTCGCCATGGGTACTTGCACCGGGGAACGTAGAATTCTGCTGCTTTCTCGGAAAATGAAGACTCCGTCTTCGTGATTACAAGCGCCTTTGGAAGATGTTAGATCATATGATTCCTGCTTTGGTGATTGTGTTTTTGATTGTTGTTGTGCTTGTTTCGTTTTCAGTTCTAAAGGGTCCCCGCTTGAAGCCGCTATCTCCATTCGTTGTACAGTTGCCCTTTTAATGTCCCCGTGGTTATCTTTGCAAGCAGGGACAGACGCTAACCAGGAGCGATGCTCAACTGGACCTGTACGACCAACCTAATGGTGACGAACTTCGAACGTACTTCAAGCCCCGCCACGGTTTTAACGGGACGGAGGCGGTTGCAGCATTACCATGAAAGCCATTTCCGCAAGATTTCACTCTTGCGTACTCAGGTAACAGAATACTGCAACCGTAGCCCAAAAGCCACCATATCCATATCGTGTCCTAATCGTGTGTCTGTCGGTATCCAAATCCGCCGTCTGTTTCCAGACCGCCGCTCGCGTCAGTAGGCCATACAAGCGGGTGCTTGCTGACCATCCAGGGGTCACCACGTGGAGGTGCGAGTCGATATAATATATAATAATAATAATAATAATAATAATAATAATAATAATAATAATAATAATAATAATAATAATAATAATAATAATAATAATAATAATAATAATAATAATAATAATAATAATAATAATAATAATAATAATAATAATAATAATAATAATAATAATAATAATAATAATAATAATAATAATTTTTTTTTTTTTTTTTTTTTGACGGGCGAGGTTGGGAAAAATACCTTCGTATCATGTAACGACCGTCGCCGTTACGTATGTGGTGTAGCCACTAAAAAACTCACCTCGTCACTTGGGATCTCTCTCTACCCCGGAACCGCTTTTGCATTACGTCAAGGTAGAGACCCAAGAGGTCCTATAGGACTATTCTACTCTCCTGCGTCCAGGTCCGTCAATTTTTTCATTGCATATGCAATAGTTACTCCTATGTTGCATGTCTACTCGACATTTGCTGTTTCTCTTTCTTCGAGGTCCCTTTTTTTCTTTCTGAGGATCTCTTCCGCATATCTAGCTATGACTTGCCAAGTTTCTTCGCTTCTTAGCATTTTTTCCACAATGTTCTCCGGTGATATGGAGCCGATGCTTTGTTCGATTCTAGCACGTTCTGCATGCCATCTTGTGCACTTAAACATGGTGTGTTCTGCATCATCTTCGTCTGCATCTCCGTAAATACAGTGAGGCTCCGCCGACTTGCCGATTACATAGAGGTATCTGCTGAAATACCCGTGCCCTGATAGCATTTGAGTGAGATAATAGTTCACTTCCCCAAAGCTTCTATTCGTGTATGCTTCGATCTGTGGAATCAGCTTTCTAGTCCATCTGCCTCGATACTCGGCATTCCACCTGTGTTGCCATTTCTGATATGTCTGTTTTCTAAGTTCTTTTTGATTACTTATCCCACTTGCGTGCCATCGTTCCTTTCGCTCTTCTGCTAGGAGATCGATAGGAATACTTCCGCTAATAACGGATACTGCTGCCTCGGAGACTGTCCGATACGCTGAGGTTACCCTAAGTGATGCCGTCCTTTGTACTGAAGACAGCAACTTTCTACGACATTCCGCATTTAGTGCGTCTGCCCATAGCTCACAACCGTGTAGCAAAATTGTGTTCGTGGTTGCCATTAGGAGGTTTCTCTTACTTTGTTTTGGGCCGCCTACATTTGCCATCAATCTACTGAGGGAGGCTGTTGCTTGTCCGGCTTTCTTCATCGCGTGCTTTATTTGCTCCCAGTAGTTCAGCTTGGAGTCCAGTCTCATTCCTAGATACTTCACTACTCTCTGTGTGATGATCGGTGTCCCAAAAACTTGCATCTCGATCTCGAGGGGATATGTCGCCTTGTTAGAAGGAGTATTTCTGTTTTCTCCGTAGCTAGCTTCAGCCCATGCACGTCTAGCCACGACTTCGTCCGCCTCATAACCTGGTTTAACTTGCGCTGTAGATCTTCCGTATTGCGGGCGGTTATAACTGCTGCAATATCGTCAGCATATGCCACCAGGTGGGTGTCATCGGGCATGCCGATCTCGAGGATTCCGTTATAATTGACGTTCCACAACTCAGGTCCTAGTATTGACCCTTGCGCCGCGCCTGAAGTTATTTGTTTCCTTCTTGGTCCGTCAGTGGTGTCATATAGGAGCACGCGGTCCTGGAAATAACTCCGGATCATTCTCATCAAGTACTGGGGTATCTTGAATCTATTTTTTAAGGTATTTATGATGTCAGTCCAATTGACGCTGTTGAATGCATTTCTCACATCTAGCGTTACTAGTAAAACC
Source organism: Sicus ferrugineus (assembly GCA_922984085.1). NCBI lineage: Eukaryota > Metazoa > Arthropoda > Insecta > Diptera > Conopidae > Sicus > Sicus ferrugineus. The sequence continues at coordinate 52,637,199 of OV277348.1, forward strand.
AGGTGTCTGGAGTACGGGTTTTCTCTACGCGTGGCCTCAACACTGTCTATGACATCTTGTATGGCTCCTAATGTAGATCTGCCTGGTCTGAAACCGTATTGTCTGGTCGACAGGCCGCCAGCCTCGTCAATCGCGGCAGTTAGTCTTGGTTTGATCAGTCTTTCCAGCAGCTTTCCAGCCGTATCTAGTAAACACAATGGGCGGTATGCTTCCGCGCTCTGTCGGTTTCCTTTGCCTTTGCCAATCAATATCAGTTGTTGCCGTTTCCATGGTGTTGGAAATGTGCCTTCTATAATAATAATAATAATTTTTTTTTTTTTTTTTTTTTTTTTGACGGGCGAGGTTGGGAAAAATACCTTCGTATCATGTAACGACCGTCGCCGTTACGTATGTGGTGTAGCCACTAAAAAACCCACCTCGTCACTTGGGATCTCTCTCTACCCCGGAACCGCTTTTGCATTACGTCAAGGTAGAGACCCAAGAGGTCCTATAGGACTATTCTACTCTCCTGCGTCCAGGTCCGTCAATTTTGTCATTGCATATGCAATAGTTACTCCTATGTTGCATGTCTACTCGACATTTGCTGTTTCTCTTTCTTCGAGGTCCCTTTTTTTCTTTCTGAGGATCTCTTCCGCATATCTAGCTATGACTTGCCAAGTTTCTTCGCTTCTTAGCATTTTTTCCACAATGTTCTCCGGTGATATGGAGCCGATGCTTTGTTCGATTCTAGCACGTTCTGCATGCCATCTTGTGCACTTAAACATGGTGTGTTCTGCATCATCTTCGTCTGCATCTCCGTAAATACAGTGGGGCTCCGCCGACTTGCCGATTACATAGAGGTATCTGCTGAAATACCCGTGCCCTGATAGCATTTGGGTGAGATAATAGTTCACTTCCCCAAAGCTTCTATTCGTGTATGCTTCGATCTGTGGAATCAGCTTTCTAGTCCATCTGCCTCGATACTCGGCATTCCACCTGTGTTGCCATTTCTGATATGTCTGTTTTCTAAGTTCTTTTTGATTACTTATCCCACTTGCGTGCCATCGTTCCTTTCGCTCTTCTGCTAGGAGATCGATAGGAATATTTCCGCTAATAACGGATACTGCTGCCTCGGAGACTGTCCGATACGCTGAGGTTACCCTAAGTGATGCTGTCCTTTGTACTGAAGACAGCAACTTTCTACGGCATTCCGCATTTAGTGCGTCTGCCCATAGCTCACACCCGTGTAGCAAAATTGTGTTCGTGGTTGCCATTAGGAGTCTCACAGCCTCGTCAATCGCGGCGGTTAGTCTTGGTTTGATCAGTCTTTCCAGCAGCTTTCCAGCCGTATCTAGTAAACACAATGGGCGGTATGCTTCCGCGCTCTGTCGGTTTCCTTTGCCGTTGTCAATCAATATCAGTTGTTGCCGTTTCCATGGTGTTGGAAATGTGCCCTCTACCAGGCAGGCGTTATACATTCTTAGCAGAGTTTGGGGGCGTTCGTTCGCCATGACTTTGAGTACTTCGGACGGGATCCCATCTGGCCCTGGAGCTTTGTTCTTCTTCAAAGTGTTTGCGGCTCTTCTAAGCTCTTCCTCGGTGAAAAGTTGGGGTGTTTCTCCTCTATGTGACTCCTCTCTGTACAAGGGCGTCTCTTCTGTCGGGTAGAGTGTGTTCACTATCTCTTCCATTTTTTCGCTGTCAAGAAAGGGCGGCGCTGGTCTTGCCCCTAACTTCTTCATCACAATCTTATATCCCATGGGTTGGTGTTTACGTCGCTTCGAAGCTCTTCCCATTTCCTCTTTTTGCTGCGTGCAATAGCAGACTTAAGCTCTTTCTTAGCAGCTTTGTATTCGACTTCTTCGTTTGTGGCTGGCCCTCTGCTTCTAGTTCTGGTAAGTATGCGTCTTTTCTGTAGACAATTACTTCTGAGCTCTGCTATTTCTCGGGTCCACCAATATACGGCTTTCCTTTTTGGGTTTCTTCCTAGTTTTGGCATAGCTGCATTACATGCCTTCCTGATGTCGTGCATAACCTGTTCGCTTTCGTTTTGGCAGTTAGCGTTACCTCCATAATTTCTACAATTGTTTGCGTGGTCTAGGGTGACAAGTAGCAGAGTGGTGTCTAGCCTTGACACATTCCATTTGCGGGTACTTTGTCGTGTGCTTTCTGGAGAGTGTCCAATTGTCCGTTCGACTCTGTACCATATGTACTGATGGTCGCTACCAGTGTAGTCCTCAATCACGCTCCAGTTTGTAAGTGATCCAGTTATACTGTCCGATACCAGAGTTATATCTGGGATGGTGCATAACTGTTTCCAGATCCTTGGCTCGTCGTAAAAGGAAGTCTGGATGGGGGTAGCCAAATTGCCGCCATGCCGGTCTCGTCTTCCACCCAGGTACCGTTGTCTATTTTCCTGTACTGCTCGCTTATTATTACCTGAAATAGCCATGCCCAGTTAGGTATTTCCTGATCAGGTATTTCCTGAAATAGCCATGCCCAGTTAGGAACTGCGTAAGATAGTAGTCCACTTCGCCGTGGGCTCTCGTTATCCATGCGTTTAGCTGCGGTATTAGTTTCGTAGTCCATCTTCCCCTGGGATCGGCTCCCCATCTCTGCTGCCATTCCATTATCAACTGATTTCTGGCTTCTTCCCTAGCATGTCTTTGTCCTAGTCTCCCTTTGCTTTGCCAGACCTTTTGGCGTTCCAGAGCAAGCAAGTCGATAGGTGGAGTGGAGGCCAGTACGAGCACAGCAGGTTCTGACACTGTTCGGTATGCGCAGGCTATTCTCAACGCGCATCTTCTTTGTACGCTGGCCATGCGTTTGCGATATTTCCCAATCTGCAATGATTTGCTTCATATTTCCGCTCCATACAGTAGAGTGGACTGCACAACCGACATTATTAATCGCCTTTTGCTTGGTTTTGGTCCTTTTGTGTTCGCCATGAGCTTGCTAAGCATAGACGCTCTAGTGGAAGCCTTATTTAAAGTCTGCTGGATGTGGGCCCAGAAAGTGAGCTTGCTATCGATTTCTACTCCCAAGTATCTTATATTATTTGACACCGGAATGTCCGTGGAACCAACCTGCATATTCGGGATGTGTTGGATTCTTTTCCCTGTTATTATCACCATCTCTGTTTTCTGATCCGCCAGAGTTAGCCCATGGTTCTCAATCCATGTCTTAACGCGCCTCATGACCTGATTCAGTTTCCATTGCATAATAATAATAATAATTATAATAATAACAATAATAATAATAATAATAATAATAATAATAATAATAATAATAATAATAATAATAATAATAATAATAATAATAATAATAATAATAATAATAATAATAATAATAATAATAATAATAATAATAATAATAATAATAATAATAATAATAATAATAATAATAATAATAATAATAATAATAATAATAATAATAATAATAATAATAATAATAATCATAATAATAATAATAATAATAATAAGGTGCGCTGCTGGAAGGAGCTTTGCGACGGGGTAGAGCAGGACCCATGGGGTAAGGGCTATAAGCTGGTGATGGGTAAGCTCTGCTCGCCCGCACCAGACTTGGAACAGAGAAAAGTTCTGAGCATCATAGATGCCCTGTTCCCGACCCATCCCGATGTATCTGACGCTCGTGCGTTTGCTGGGGAGGAGGACATTCCATTGTTTGGGGTGGATGAGCTAATTACGGCAGAGCGCAGCATGAAGTCTGGTAAGGCTCCGGGCCCCGACGGTGTGCCGGCGGAGGCCATCAAAGCCGTTGCCCGTAACCGTCCGGATCTCTTGCTTAACATGTACAACGTGTGTCTTAGGGCGGGTGTATTTCCAGCTTGCTGGAAAAAGGCGCGTTTGGCTTTGATCCCAAAGGGCAAAGGTGATGCCAATTCTCCATCATCGTATCGACCACTGTGCATGTTAAACACGGCGGGAAAGATGATGGAGGCCTTGCCTAAAATGCGGCTGGGGGCTGCCATTGAGCAGGCTGGTGGTCTCTCCAACCGGCAGCATGGCTTTAGAAAGGGGCACTCTGCGATTGATGCAATCAGCGAAGTGACCCAAGCTGTGAAACGGGCCGAAACTGCATGCCACCAGGCAAGGCCGATAGTGCTCCTCGTGACCATCGATGTGAGGAACGCGTTTAACTCGGCAGGGTGGAGTGACATGTTTCACGCGCTCGAGCAGACCTTCAGAGTACCAGCATATCTCTCGGCTATACTGAGGGACTATCTGAACGACCGCTGGCTTCTCTACGTGACGACACAGGGAACGGGTCAAAGGCGGGTGACTGCTGGAGTGGCACAGGGATCGGTGCTTGGGCCTGAGCTGTGGAATGTCACGTACGATGGCCTGCTGCGCCTGGAAATGCCGGCTGACGCTTTCCTTGTTGCGTTTGCCGATGATGTCGCCGCCGTCATAACAGCACGCAGTCCTGAACTGGCTCAACTTGTGCTTAATCAAGTGATGCGCAGGGTTAGCGGGTGGATGGGCGACCACGGTCTCCAGTTGGCTGTAGCCAAAACGGAGATCGTGATTCTTACGAAGAGGCGAATCCCCACTCCGTTGACTATGATGGTTGGAGCCCAACCGGTGAAAACAAGCAGGTTCGCGAGATATTTAGGAGTAAAGTTGGACAACCGACTCACATACTGGGACCATATCCGCGGGGTCTGTGACGGGGTTGCCCAGAAGACGGCGGCGCTGAGCCGGTTAATGGCGAATGTAGGTGGGGCGAGGCAGCATACGAGGAGGCTCCTGCTCGTCTCCGTACAGTCAGCCCTACTCTATGGTGCGGAAATATGGTCGGACGCCCTTCGAGTTAAAAAATATAAGACAAGGATGGCCGCCGTCCAGCGTCGCGGGGCATTGCGGGTTAGCTCGGCGTACCGTACTGTGTCCGCAGATGCAGCACTTGTTGTGGCCGGCTGTATTCCAATAGAGCTGCTTGCTCAGGAGCGGAAAGAAATCTATCTGCAAAGCTCTACAATAGGACGGGCGGCCGCCGCGGAGCAAGCGCGTGAGGGCGCACTTGTTTCTTGGCAACGAAGATGGGACGCTAGTACTAGGGGACAGTGGACTCGGAGAATCATACGCGATGTGCGCGAGTGGTATGGGCGACGACATGGTGAGGTGAGTTTTTATCTGACACAGTTCCTGACTGGACATGGATACTTCCGTAAGTATCTGCACAGGATGGGAAAGGTGGGCTCACCGTGCTGCGTGCTGTGTGACTGCGAGGAGGACGATGTCTGGCATACCTTCTTCGCCTGCGAGTTTTTTGCCGAAGAGCGGAGGCTGACTGAGAACTCAGTGGGTATCGGTTACACGGCAAACATCACTGCGGAAAACATCATAGCCGTGATGTTACGGTCAGAGCACGACTGGGACCTGGTGGCGAAGTACGTCGAAGTTATACTCCGCCGCAAGCGTAGTATGGGGTGCCTCCAGTAGGTACGCTTGACCCGTGCTGCGTCCACTGCGGCGAAGATGGCACAGCTTCGAAGCTGTGAAAAGCGGGGCCTGGACGCAGGCACTACGAGGGAGGTCCGGTGGGATCTGATGGGAGCCCCACCCCGAAGTAATGCAAAAGCGGTTCCGGGGTGGAGTCGGGTTCCGTCAAAGAGGGGGACGTTTTAGTGCTTGAAAGCGGCACATACAGGGGTTTGTGACGACAGCCCTGAGATGCGGTACGCATTTTTACCTCCTCTCCTGCGAAAAAAAAAAAAAAAAAAAAAAAAATAATAATAATAATAATAATAATAATATAATAATAATAATAATAATAATAATAATAATAATAATAATAATAATAATAATAATAATAATAATATAATAATAATAATAATAATAATAATAATAATAATAATAATAATAATAATAATAATAATAATAATAATAATAATAATAATAATAATAATAATAATAATATTAATAATAATAATAATAAGCCGGAAACTTAGCTCAGTTTTAAAATATGTCAATAGTGAAATTATAGCCAGAAAAGTCACTCAAATTGAGAAATTGGAAGACTTGCACACGCTGATCTACTCAGCAGCTGTAACAGTCTCAATAAAGATGGGATATAAAATAAAATACATGTGCAATAGCAGAACTAATAGAGAATATAGAAACAGAACGATTCAAAGAATTGAACTGAAAATTAAAAACCTAAGAAGTGACTTGGGAAAAATTAATAGCTATATAGAGGGCAATAATAGCAAACGGCTAAAAAATAAAATACAAAAATTATGCAAAAAGCACAATAAACACACAAAATATGAGGTTAATAGCTCCAATGCAATATTAATAAAAGACACAATTAAACAGAAATTAAATGTACAAATAGCAAGACAGAGAAAGTACAAATTATCTAATAAAAGACGTGAAAATAACAGTCAATTTAAAACAAATGAGAAACACTTCTACAGAAGTCTCAAGAAGGGCAAATCATTAAATACCCGAAAAGATAATTTCCCTAATAAAGAGAAAACCGAAGCGTACTGGTCGTCAATATGGTCAAGCCAAGTGAGCCATAACTCTGAAGCGCAGTGGATCATCGAGGAGAAAAACAAATACCAGCAGATCCCAGAAATGTCAGCATACCACTTCGCATGTGAACAAGTTAAAGAAATTATATCGAAGTCCCACAACTGGAAAGCACCAGGGCCAGACAAAGTGCAGAACTTCTGGTTTAAAAGGTTCCCTGCAATGCATCAAAGACTCACAGAACTATTGAATGGTTGTATCCAAGACCCAAGAAAATTTCCGGAAACCCTCATGAAAGGTGTTACATATCTATTGCCAAAAGCAAAAGGATTCAACGGGAACAATGCGAACGGGCGACCGATTACCTGCCTACCCACTATTTATAAAATTATGACAGCGTGTTTAAAGCTCATAATAAACAATCATCTAACGCAAAATAATATCATCTGTGAAGAACAAAAAGGATGCAGCAAATATGCTAAAGGGTGTAAAGAACAATTGACCATTGATCAAATCATATTAGAGCAGACGGTCAAGCAATCTAGGAATTTAAATGCATGCTACATAGACTACCAAAAAGCATTTGATAGTGTACCACATAGCTGGTTAATAGAGGTTCTTCGGACCTATAAAATAAACTAAAATATAATTGAATTCCTCAAATACAATATCAGACAATGGCGAACTAGCATCCAAATACCTACAGAAACGGGTATGATAAAAACCTCAGATATAGACATAAGATGTGGGATTTTCCAAGGTGACTGTCTGTCCGCACTGTGGTTCTGTATGGCACTCAACCCTCTTAGCAATCTCCTAAAGAACACAAAGTATGGATACAAAATTAAAGGAGTGTCTAACCAAGAAGTATTGAGTCATTTATTGTACATGGATGACTTAAAAATATACGCATCGACACGTCAGAGCTTAGACCACCTAATAGAGATCGTTGCAGTATTCAGTGAAGATATTGCTATGAAATTTGGACTGGAGAAGTGCAAACGAATATCCATCTATAAAGGGAAAATATCAAGAACTGAAGATCACGAGAGAGCCGTACAGAGTATTGAAAAAATGGAAGAAAATGACGTGTATAAATACTTAGCCATGGTCCAGAATAACCGCATAGAAACGAGAACAGTAAAGAACAACCTAACCAGAGAACTTAAGTCACGTATGCACAAAATAGCTAAGGCGAACCTTAATGGAAAAAAATGGCTTTCAGGCTAATGCTGCAGCCGCCTCCGTCCCGTTAAAACCGTGGCGGGGCTTGAAGTACGTTCGAGGTTCGTCACAGGTCCAGTTGAGCATCGCTCCTGTTTAGCGCCTGTCCTGGCTCTGAACACTGACTCCCATAAGGATCAGTGTCAACCCTCGCGTGGCCTCCCTGCTTGCATAGATAACCACGGGGACATTAAAAGGGCGACTGTACAACGAGCGGAGATAGCGGCTTCAAGCGGGGACCCATACAGAATGTACAATCCAAACAAAAATATAAAACGTTGTGAGAAAGATAGAAAAGGCAGCTTGACAGCTCCGCAAACAGCGAGTACAAAAAGCGCAGAGATGGCGCGTAGTCAAGAATGTAGGAGCGAGGGGGAATTGTCGGGAGTTGGGGGTCTCCACAAGCGTTTTCTCTGACGCGGACGCACTAGCTTTCCGACGAGGCTCGCTGATCCGGCGCTCACCACAGCGGAGTGCTGGCGCGGTAAGCGTGATCACTCGTACACCGATGACACCCGACGTTAGCAGCGAGCAACAAAAACGGCAGTCGTCGCAATCACAGGGGTTGGTAGAGGCAGAAGAGGAGAATGACGGATATGCTGATACCCTCAAGAAAAGCAGCAAGGCCACACATCCTCCTGAGTTCACTGCCCTTAAAGATTTTCAGCAACGGAGAGAGGAAACAGCTACACATGAAGCGACTGACGAGATTAGGAAGCACGATGTCGGCGCGGGGGAGACACAGATCGGAATAATCCAGGATACCTTGGTTGCTATGCGCAAGGCTGCTGCAAAACAACGGAATGTAAGAATGGAGATAAAAAATGGTCTCAGCGTGTTGGAGGCGGCCATCGACGCCATACAGCATCATAGGCGCAGTCACCAAAAAATAAAAGGGACCGTGTCCTCGACGACAGAAAATGCGAAGGAAGCCGGGGCCGCTGTTGCCACTTCTCGGAAGAGGGACATGGGCGCTTTGACTATCCCAAGCAGCAAAAACCCAGAGCAGACGCCGCGGGAACGGCTGAAGAATCAAGAAGGCTCTGCACCCTGGAGCGTGGTCGTGCGCAAAAAATCCTCTTCGCGCAAGGTTCCGCCCAACGAAGGGGGAATCCCTTCGGGAGAGGACTCAACCCCAATTCGTAAGGCGACACAGGAAATCCAGGCACAGGGAAAAAGAGCGAAGAGGGAAAGGACTCAACGCGCGAGACGGAGTGCCGTCGTCGTAAAGCCGAAAGAAGGCACCACACATGCCGAAATCCTCCGAGCGATTCGTGCAAATGTGCGCCTGGAGGACACGGACACAGTGGTACGCGCGGCTCGAAAGACCAAAGGTGGCGCTGTTCTCCTTGAGCTAGATCAGTGTGGCGACCGAGTAGCGCTGCAAAAGTCTATAAACGAGACTGTGGGGCAGACTGCTGAGACCAGAATCCTTGCCAGTAGGACCCGGCCGAGAACAGCGCATGGCAGTCGTTGAGTTAGAGCACAAACATGCGGGCAAACTCCTCAATGTAGGGAGGATACGAGTGGGCTGGATAAGATGCCGCATCAGGCAGCGCATTGATGTACAGCGGTGCTTCAGGTGTCTGGATTACGGTCACTGGAGGCAAAAGTGCACGGGACCGAATAGAAGTGGCCTCTGTTGGCGATGCGGGCAGAAAGGACACAAGGCCGCGTCATGCTCCTCAAAACCGCAATGTTACCTGTGTACTGCTGACAACGAGGGGCCAAATTCTTTGGAACATGTCCCTGGCTCTGGAGCCTGCAAGGCGTTTCGGGTGGCCCTGGACAACGCGAAAGGACGGAGACAATGATTACCGCCACAAGCGTTTTCTCTGACGCGTACGCACTAGCTTTCCGACGAGGCTCGCTGATCCGGCGCTCACCACAGCGGAGTGCTGGCGCGGTAAGCGTGATCACTCGTACACTGATGACACCCGACTCTGGCAGCGAGCAACAAAAACGGCAGTCGTCGCAATCACATGGCTTGCTAGAGGCAGAAAAGGAGAATGAAGGATATGCTTATACCCTCAAGAAAAGCAGCAAGGCCACGCATCCTCCTGAGTTCACTGCCCTTAAAGATTTTCAGCAACGGAGAGAGGAAACAGCTACACATGAAGCGACTGACGAGATTAGGAAGCACGATGTCGGCGCGGGGGATATGGAGACACAGATCGGAATAATCCAGGATACCTTGGTTACTATGCGCAAGGCTGCTGCAAAACAACGGAATGTAAGCATGGAGATAAAAAATGGTCTCAGCGTGTTGGAGGCGGCCATCGACGCCATCCAGCATCATAGGCGCAGTGACCAAAAAATAAAAGGGACCGGGTCCTCGACGACAGAAAATGCGAAGGAAGCCGGGGCCGCTGTTGCCACTTCTCGGAAGAGGGACATGGGCGCTTTAACTATCCCAAGCAGCAAAAACCCAGAGCAGACGCCGCGGGAACGGCTGAAGAATCAAGAAGGCTCTACACCCTGGAGCGTGGTCGTGCGCAAAAAATCCTCTTCGCGCAAGGATCCGCCCAACGAAGGGGGAATCCCTTCGGGAGAAGGGGACTCAACCCCAATTCGTAAGGCGACACAGGAAATCCAGGCACAGGGAAAAAGAGCGAAGAGGGAAAGGACTCAACGCGCGAGACGGAGTGCCGTCGTCGTAAAGCCGAAAGAAGGCACCACATATGCCGAAATCCTCCGAGCGATTCGTGCAAATGTGCGCCTGGAGGACACGGACACAGTGGTACGCGCGGCTCGAAAGACCAAAGGTGGCGCTGTTCTCCTTGAGCTAGATCAGTGTGGCGACCGAGTAGCGCTGCAAAACTCTATAAAAGAGACTGTGGGGCAGACTGCTGAGACCAGAATCCTTGCCAGTAGGACCCGGCTGGAGGTCCTGGGTATGGACTGTCTCACAACAGCTTCAGAGGTAGAGGACGCAGTACGCCGTGAGCTCTCAAACGACTATAGCGGAGAGCTTAAAGTAGTGGTTTCTGCCGCAAATGCCCGAGAACAGCGCATGGCAGTCGTTGAGTTAGAGCACAAACATGCGGGCAAACTCCTTAATGTAGGGAGGATACGAGTGGGCTGGATAAGATGTCGCATCAGGCAACGCATTGATGTACAGCGGTGCTTCAGGTGTCTGGATTACGGTCACCGGAGGCAAAAATGCACGGGACCGGATAGAAGTGGTCTCTGTTGGCGATGCGGGCAGAAAGGACACAAGGCCGCGTCATGCTCCTCAAAACCGCAATGTTACCTGTGTACTGCTGACAACGAGGGTCCAAAGTCTTTGGAACATGTCCCTGGCTCTGGAGCCTGCAAAGCGTTTCGGGTGGCCCTGGACAACGCGAAAGGACGGAGACAATGATTACTGTGCTACAGGGTAATCTGAACGGTAGTCGGGTCGCTGATGAACTGCTATCTCAATTCATCCATGAATACGGGGTGGGCATGGCGGTCATCAGCGAGCCTTACCGAATCAGGAAGCACTGGCTGGTGGATGACTCTGGCGCGGCGGCTCTCTGGGTTGCGGATCCCAGTATACAGATCACGAGCAGCGGGGCTGGAGGTAGTTATGTCTGGGCAAAAACAGAGTCGGCCACTTTCGTGAGCTGTTACTTCTCTCCCAACGACGTCATGGGTGTGTACAGGTCTAAAATTGAAGCCCTGGAGGACGACCTGCGCAGCATTACTGGCGGCCTCGTGATTGCTGGGGACTTTAATGCGCGAGCCATAGAGTGGGGTATGCCACAAACCAACGCAAGAGGCCGGTTTTTATTGGAGATGGCAGCCCGGCTGGGACTAGTTGTCCTTAATGAAGGTACAACCCCGACATACCGCCGGCCCGGCTTTGGGTACTCGATTCCAGACCTTACCTTGGTGTCGGAGACTCTAGCCCGAAGGACGGTGAACTGGAGGGTGATGGAGGACCTTACAGGAAGCGACCACCAGTACATAACCTTCCGGCTTATGGACGCAGGGCAAAAACAGGTACCTGTACGAGTACATCGACCACTCGGCTGGAACGCCACCAGAATGGATGAGAGCAAATTTGTTGCAGGCCTGATTGAGGGGGCTCGGCACATCCCAACGCTCCCTAGAAATGTCTGCGAGGCGGGCGTAGTGGACTCCTTCGTGGAGTCTACCATGAATGTGATTCGAGGCGCCTGCAATGCGTCCATGCCCCGAAAGAGGCCGTGGAGAGGTAAGACACAGGTGTACTGGTGGAATGACCAAATAGACGAACTCCGGAGATTTTGCCACAAAATGCGCCGACTGGCGCAACGTGCCGCTGGCCGAACGCAGATGACGGAGAAGGTGGCAGCTTATAAAGCCGCTAAAAAGGCATTGGGCAAGGCTATCCGAGAAAGCAAGGTGCGCTGCTGGAAGGAGCTTTGCGACGGGGTAGAGCAGGACCCATGGGGTAAGGGCTATAAGCTGGTGATGGGTAAGCTCTGCTCGCCCGCACCAGACTTGGAACAGAGAAAAGTTGTGAACATCATAGATGCCCTGTTCCCGACCCATCCCGATGTATCTGACGCTCGTGCGTTTGCTGGGGAGGAGGACATTCCATTGTTTGGGGTGGATGAGCTAATTACGGCAGAGCGCAGCATGAAGTCTGGTAAGGCTTCAGGCCCCGACGATGTACCGGCGGAGGCCATCAAAGCCGTTGCCCGTAACCGTCCGGATCTCTTGCTTAACATGTACAACGTGTGTCTTAGGGCAGGTGTATTTCCAGCTTGCTGGAAAAAGGCGCGTTTGGCTTTGATCCCAAAGGGCAAAGGTGATGCCAATTCTTCATCATCGTATCGACCACTGTGCATGTTAAACACGGCGGGAAAGATGATGGAGGCCTTGCTTAAAATGCGGCTGGGGGCTGCCATTGAGCAGGCTGGTGGTCTCTCCAACCGGCAGCATGGCTTTAGAAAGGGGCACTCTGCGATTGATGCAATCAGCGAAGTGACCCAAGCTGTGAAACGGGCCGAAACTGCATGCCACCAGGCAAGGCCGATAGTGCTCCTCGTGACCCTCGATGTGAGGAACGCGTTTAACTCGGAAGGGTGGAGTGACATGTTTCACGCGCTCGAGCAGACCTTCAGAGTACCAGCATATCTCTCGGCTATACTGAGGGACTATCTGAACGACCGCTGGCTTCTCTACGTGACGACACAGGGAACGGGTTAAAGGCGGGTGACTGCTGGAGTGGCACAGGGATCGGTGCTTGGGCCTGAGCTGTGGAATGTCACGTACGATGGCCTGCTGCGCCTGGAAATGCCGGCTGACGCTTTTCTTGTTGCGTTTGCAGATGATGTCGCCGCCGTCATAACAGCACGCAGTCCTGAACTGGCTCAACTTGTGCTTAATCAAGTGATGCGCAGGGTTAGCGGGTGGATGGGCGACCACGGTCTCCAGTTGGCTGTAGCCAAAACGGAGATCGTGATTCTTACGAAAAGGCGAGTTCCCACTTCGTTGACTATGATGGTTGGAGCCCAACCGGTGAAAACAAGCAGGTTCGCGAGATATTTAGGAGTAAAGTTGGACAACCGACTCACATATTGGGACCATATTCGCGGGGTCTGTGACGGGGTTGCCCAGAAGACCGCGGCGCTGAGCCGGTTAATGGCGAATGTAGGTGGGGCGAGGCAGCATACGAGGAGGCTCCTGCTCGTCTCCGTACAGTCAGCCCTACTCTATGGTGCGGAAATATGGGCGGACGCCCTTCGAGTTAAAAAATATAAGACAAGGATGGCCGCCGTCCAGCGTCGCGGGGCATTGCGGGTTAGCTCGGCGTACCGTACTGTGTCCGCAGATGCAGCACTTGTTGTGGCCGGCTGTATTCCAATAGAGCTGCTTGCTCAGGAGCGGAAAGAAATCTATCTGCAAAGCTCTACAATGGGACGGGCGGCCGCCGCGGAGCAAGCGCGTGAGGGCGCACTTATTTCTTGGCAACGAAGATGGGACGCTAGTACTAGGGGACAGTGGACTCGGAGAATCATACGCGATGTGCGCGAGTGGTATGGGCGACGACATGGTGAGGTGAGTTTTTACCTGACACAGTTCCTGACTGGACATGGATACTTCCGTAAGTATCTGCACAGGATGGAAAAGGTGGGCTCACCGTGCTGCGTGCTGTGTGACTGCGAGGAGGACGATGTCTGGCATACCTTCTTCGCCTGCGAGTTTTTTGCCGAAGAGCGGAGGCTGACTGAGAACTCAGTGGGTATCGTTTACCCGGCAAACATCACTGCGGAAAACATCATAGCCGTGATGTTACGGTCAGAGCACGACTGGGACCTGGTGGCGAAGTACGTCGAAGTTATACTCCGCCGCAAGCGTAGTATGGGGTGCCTCCAGTAGGTACGCTTGACCCGTGCTGCGTCCACTGCGGCGAAGATGGCACAGCTTCGAAGCTGTGAAAAGCGGGGCCTGGACGCAGGCACTACGAGGGAGGTCCGGTGGGATCTGATGGGAGCCCCACCCCGAAGTAATGCGAAAGCGGTTCCGGGGTGGAGTCGGGTTCCGTCAAAGAGGGGGACGTTTTAGTGCTTGAAAGCGGCACATACAGGGGTTTGTGACGACAGCCCTGAGATGCGGTACGCATGTAAAAATGCTCTCCTGCGAAAAAAAAAAAAAAAAAAAAAAAAAAAAAAAAATAAAAAATAATAATAATAATAATAATAATAATAATAATAATAATAATAATAATAATAATAATAATAATAATAATCCCTCGGGGGGTGTTGTATCCCTAGAGGGCGCGTCCCCAGGTGGCGGATAGGGGAACGCTCGATAGATATATCGGGTAGGTGGGAAATAAATTACCACCCGCGGACCAAACAACATCATCAAAAATCCTACATCCTACACTGGCAGCCAGACAGCATGTAGGTGGGCATCTGCGCTCAATGTGATGAGCGGCCTTTATATGAACATGGACTTCTTCGGACAGGATCGGGAAATTATATTGATTTAGTTGTTTTTTGGGCTGACGGTTGCAGTATTCTGTTACCTGAGTACGTAAGAGTGACATCTTGCGGAAATGGCTTTCAGGCTAATGCTGCAGCCGCCTCCGTCCCATTAAAACCGTGGCGGGGCTTGAAGTACGTTCGAGGTTCGTCACCATTAAGTTGGTCGTACAGGTCCAGTTGAGCATCGCTCCTGTTTAGCGCCTGTCCTGGCTCTGAACACTGACTCCCATAAGGATCAGTGTCAACCCTCGCGTGGCCTCCCTGCTTGCATAGATAACCACGGGGACATTAAAAGGGCGACTGTACAACGAGCGGAGATAGCGGCTTCAAGCGGGGACCCATACAGAATGTACAATCCAAACAAAAATATAAAACGATGTGAGAAAGATGGAAAAGGCAGCTTGACAGCTCCGCAAACAGCGAGTACAAAAAGCGCAGAGATGGCGCGTAGTCAAGAATGTAGGAGCGAGGGGGAATTGTCGGGAGTTGGGGTCTCCACAAGCGTTTTCTCTGACGCGGACGCACTAGCTTTCCGACGAGGCTCGCTGATCCGGCGCTCACCACAGCGGAGTGCTGGCGCGGTAAGCGTGATCACTCGTACACCGATGACACCCGACGCTGGCAGCGAGCAACAAAAACGGCAGTCGTCGCAATCACAGGGGTTGCTAGAGGCAGAAAAGGAGAATGAAGGATATGCTTATACCCTCAAGAAAAGCAGCAAAGCCACGCATCCTCCTGACTTCACTGCCCTTAAAGATTTTCAGCAACGGAGAGAGGAATGTGTAGCTGTACATGAAGCGACTGACGAGATTAGGAAGCACGATGTCGGCGCGGGGGATATGGAGACACAGATCGGAATAATCCAGGATACCTTGGTTACTATGCGCAAGGCTGCTGAAAAACAACGGAATGTAAGCATGGAGATAAAAAATGGTCTCAGCGTGTTGGAGGCGGCCATCGACGCCATACAGCATCATAGGCGCAGTGACCAAAAAATAAAAGGGACCGGGTCCTCGACGACAGAAAATGCGAAGGAAGCCGGGGCCGCTGTTGCCACTTCTCGGAAGAGGGACATGGGCGCTTTAACTATCCCAAGCAGCAAAAACCCAGAGCAGACGCCGCGGGAACGGCTGAAGAATCAAGAAGGCTCTACACCCTGGAGCGTGGTCGTGCGCAAAAAATCCTCTTCGCGCAAGGATCCGCCCAACGAAGGGGGAATCCCTTCGGGAGAAGGGGACTCAACCCCAATTCGTAAGGCGACACAGGAAATCCAGGCACAGGGAAAAAGAGCGAAGAGGGAAAGGACTCAACGCGCGAGACGGAGTGCCGTCGTCGTAAAGCCGAAAGAAGGCACCACACATGCCGAAATCCTCCGAGCGATTCGTGCAAATGTGCGCCTGGAGGACACGGACACAGTGGTACGCGCGGCTCGAAAGACCAAAGGTGGCGCTGTTCTCCTTGAGCTAGATCAGTGTGGCGACCGAGTAGCGCTGCAAAAGTCTATAAAAGAGACTGTGGGGCAGACTGCTGAGACCAGAATCCTTGCCAGTAGGACCCGGCCGAGAACAGCGCATGGCAGTCGTTGAGTTAGAGCACAAACATGCGGGCAAACTCCTCAATGTAGGGAGGATACGAGTGGGCTGGATAAGATGCCGCATCAGGCAGCGCATTGATGTACAGCGGTGCTTCAGGTGTCTGGATTACGGTCACTGGAGGCAAAAGTGCACGGGACCGAATAGAAGTGGCCTCTGTTGGCGATGCGGGCAGAAAGGACACAAGGCCGCGTCATGCTCCTCAAAACCGCAATGTTACCTGTGTACTGCTGACAACGAGGGGCCAAATTCTTTGAACATGTCCCTGGCTCTGGAGCCTGCAAGGCGTTTCGGGTGGCCCTGAACAACGCGAAAGGACGGAGACAATGATTACCGCCACAAGCGTTTTCTCTGACGCGGACGCACTAGCTTTCCGACGAGGCTCGCTGATCCGGCGCTCACCACAGCGGAGTGCTGGCGCGGTAAGCGTGATCACTCGTACACTGATGACACCCGACGCTGGCAGCGAGCAACAAAAACGGCAGTCGTCGCAATCACATGGCTTGCTAGAGGCAGAAAAGGAGAATGAAGGATATGCTTATACCCTCAAGAAAAGCAGCAAGGCCACGCATCCTCCTGAGTTCACTGCCCTTAAAGATTTTCAGCAACGGAGAGAGGAAACAGCTACACATGAAGCGACTGACGAGATTAGGAAGCACGATGTCGGCGCGGGGGATATGGAGACACAGATCGGAATAATCCAGGATACCTTGGTTACTATGCGCAAGGCTGCTGCAAAACAACGGAATGTAAGCATGGAGATAAAAAATGGTCTCAGCATGTTGGAGGCGGCCATCGACGCCATACAGCATCATAGGCGCAGTGACCAAAAAATAAAAGGGACCGGGTCCTCGACGACAGAAAATGCGAAGGAAGCCGGGGCCGCTGTTGCCACTTCTCGGAAGAGGGACATGGGCGCTTTAACTATCCCAAGCAGCAAAAACCCAGAGCAGACGCCGCGGGAACGGCTGAAGAATCAAGAAGGCTCTACACCCTGGAGCGTGGTCGTGCGCAAAAAATCCTCTTCGCGCAAGGATCCGCCCAACGAAGGGGGAATCCCTTCGGGAGAAGGGGACTCAACCCCAATTCGTAAGGCGACACAGGAAATCCAGGCACAGGGAAAAAGAGCGAAGAGGGAAAGGACTCAACGCGCGAGACGGAGTGCCGTCGTCGTAAAGCCGAAAGAAGGCACCACATATGCCGAAATCCTCCGAGCGATTCGTGCAAATGTGCGCCTGGAGGACACGGACACAGTGGTACGCGCGGCTCGAAAGACCAAAGGTGGCGCTGTTCTCCTTGAGCTAGATCAGTGTGGCGACCGAGTAGCGCTGCAAAACTCTATAAAAGAGACTGTGGGGCAGACTGCTGAGACCAGAATCCTTGCCAGTAGGACCCGGCTGGAGGTCCTGGGTATGGACTGTCTCACAACAGCTTCAGAGGTAGAGGACGCAGTACGCCGTGAGCTCTCAAACGACTATAGCGGAGAGCTTAAAGTAGTGGTTTCTGCCGCAAATGCCCGAGAACAGCGCATGGCAGTCGTTGAGTTAGAGCACAAACATGCGGGCAAACTCCTCAATGTAGGGAGGATACGAGTGGGCTGGATAAGATGTCGCATCAGGCAACGCATTGATGTACAGCGGTGCTTCAGGTGTCTGGATTACGGTCACCGGAGGCAAAAATGCACGGGACCGGATAGAAGTGGCCTCTGTTGGCGATGCGGGCAGAAAGGACACATGGCCGCGTCATGCTCCTCAAAACCGCAATGTTACCTGTGTACTGCTGACAACGAGGGTCCAAAGTCTTTGGAACATGTCCCTGGCTCTGGAGCCTGCAAAGCGTTTCGGGTGGCCCTGGACAACGCGAAAGGACGGAGACAATGATTACTGTGCTACAGGGTAATCTGAACGGTAGTCGGGTCGCTGATGAACTGCTATCTCAATTCATCCATGAATACGGGGTGGGCATGGCGGTCATCAGCGAGCCTTACCGAATCAGGAAGCACTGGCTGGTGGATGACTCTGGCGCGGCGGCTCTCTGGGTTGCGGATCCCAGTATACAGATCACGAGCAGCGGGGCTGGAGGTAGTTATGTCTGGGCAAAAACAGAGTCGGCCACTTTCGTGAGCTGTTACTTCTCTCCCAACGACGCCATGGGTGTGTACAGGTCTAAAATTGAAGCCTTGGAGGACGACCTGCGCAGCATTACTGGCGGCCTCGTGATTGCTGGGGACTTTAATGCGCGAGCCATAGAGTGGGGTATGCCACAAACCAACGCAAGAGGCCGGTTTTTATTGGAGATGGCAGCCCGGCTGGGACTAGTTGTCCTTAATGAAGGTACAACCCCGACATACCGCCGGCCCGGCTTTGGGTACTCGATTCCAGACCTTACCTTGGTGTCGGAGACTCTAGCCCGAAGGACGGTGAACTGGAGGGTGATGGAGGACCTTACAGGAAGCGACCACCAGTACATAACCTTCCGGCTTATGGACGCAGGGCAAAAACAGGTACCTGTACGAGTACATCGACCACTCGGCTGGAACGCCACCAGAATGGATGAGAGCAAATTTGTTGCAGGCCTGATTGAGGGGGCTCGGCACATCCCAACGCTCCCTAGAAATGTCTGCGAGGCGGGCGTAGTGGACTCCTTCGTGGAGTCTACCATGAATGTGATTCGAGGCGCCTGCAATGCGTCCATGCCCCGAAAGAGGCCGTGGAGAGGTAAGACACAGGTGTACTGGTGGAATGACCAAATAGACGAACTCCGGAGATTTTGCCACAAAATGCGCCGACTGGCGCAACGTGCCGCTGGCCGAACGCAGATGACGGAGAAGCGGCAGCTTATAAAGCCGCTAAAAAGGCATTGGGCAAGGCTATCCGAGAAAGCAAGGTGCGCTGCTGGAAGGAGCTTTGCGACGGGGTAGAGCAGGACCCATGGGGTAAGGGCTATAAGCTGGTGATGGGTAAGCTCTGCTCGCCCGCACCAGACTTGGAACAGAGAAAAGTTGTGAACATCATAGATGCCCTGTTCCCGACCCATCCCGATGTATCTGACGCTCGTGCGTTTGCTGGGGAGGAGGACATTCCATTGTTTGGGGTGGATGAGCTAATTACGGCAGAGCGCAGCATGAAGTCTGGTAAGGCTTCAGGCCCCGACGATGTACCGGCGGAGGCCATCAAAGCCGTTGCCCGTAACCGTCCGGATCTCTTGCTTAACATGTACAACGTGTGTCTTAGGGCAGGTGTATTTCCAGCTTGCTGGAAAAAGGCGCGTTTGGCTTTGATCCCAAAGGGCAAAGGTGATGCCAATTCTTCATCATCGTATCGACCACTGTGCATGTTAAACACGGCGGGAAAGATGATGGAGGCCTTGCTTAAAATGCGGCTGGGGGCTGCCATTGAGCAGGCTGGTGGTCTCTCCAACCGGCAGCATGGCTTTAGAAAGGGGCACTCTGCGATTGATGCAATCAGCGAAGTGACCCAAGCTGTGAAACGGGCCGAAACTGCATGCCACCAGGCAAGGCCGATAGTGCTCCTCGTGACCCTCGATGTGAGGAACGCGTTTAACTCGGAAGGGTGGAGTGACATGTTTCACGCGCTCGAGCAGACCTTCAGAGTACCAGCATATCTCTCGGCTATACTGAGGGACTATCTGAACGACCGCTGGCTTCTCTACGTGACGACACAGGGAACGGGTTAAAGGCGGGTGACTGCTGGAGTGGCACAGGGATCGGTGCTTGGGCCTGAGCTGTGGAATGTCACGTACGATGGCCTGCTGCGCCTGGAAATGCCGGCTGACGCTTTTCTTGTTGCGTTTGCAGATGATGTCGCCGCCGTCATAACAGCACGCAGTCCTGAACTGGCTCAACTTGTGCTTAATCAAGTGATGCGCAGGGTTAGCGGGTGGATGGGCGACCACGGTCTCCAGTTGGCTGTAGCCAAAACGGAGATCGTGATTCTTACGAAAAGGCGAGTTCCCACTTCGTTGACTATGATGGTTGGAGCCCAACCGGTGAAAACAAGCAGGTTCGCGAGATATTTAGGAGTAAAGTTGGACAATCGACTCACATATTGGGACCATATTCGCGGGGTCTGTGACGGGGTTGCCCAGAAGACCGCGGCGCTGAGCCGGTTAATGGCGAATGTAGGTGGGGCGAGGCAGCATACGAGGAGGCTCCTGCTCGTCTCCGTACAGTCAGCCCTACTCTATGGTGCGGAAATATGGGCGGACGCCCTTCGAGTTAAAAAATATAAGACAAGGATGGCCGCCGTCCAGTGTCGCGGGGCATTGCGGGTTAGCTCGGCGTACCGTACTGTGTCCGCAGATGCAGCACTTGTTGTGGCCGGCTGTATTCCAATAGAGCTGCTTGCTCAGGAGCGGAAAGAAATCTATCTGCAAAGCTCTACAATGGGACGGGTGGCCGCCGCGGAGCAAGCGCGTGAGGGCGCACTTATTTCTTGGCAACGAAGATGGGACGCTAGTACTAGGGGACAGTGGACTCGGAGAATCATACGCGATGTGCGCGAGTGGTATGGGCGACGACATGGTGAGGTGAGTTTTTACCTGACACAGTTCCTGACTGGACATGGATACTTCCGTAAGTATCTGCACAGGATGGAAAAGGTGGGCTCACCGTGCTGCGTGCTGTGTGACTGCGAGGAGGACGATGTCTGGCATACCTTCTTCGCCTGCGAGTTTTTTGCCGAAGAGCGGAGGCTGACTGAGAACTCAGTGGGTATCGTTTACCCGGCAAACATCACTGCGGAAAACATCATAGCCGTGATGTTACGGTCAGAGCACGACTGGGACCTGGTGGCGAAGTACGTCGAAGTTATACTCCGCCGCAAGCGTAGTATGGGGTGCCTCCAGTAGGTACGCTTGACCCGTGCTGCGTCCACTGCGGCGAAGATGGCACAGCTTCGAAGCTGTGAAAAGCGGGGCCTGGACGCAGGAACTACGAGGGAGGTCCGGTGGGATCTGATGGGAGCCCCACCCCGAAGTAATGCGAAAGCGGTTCCGGGGTGGAGTCGGGTTCCGTCAAAGAGGGGGACGTTTTAGTGCTTGAAAGCGGCACATACAGGGGTTTGTGACGACAGCCCTGAGATGCGGTACGCATGTAAAAATGCTCTCCTGCGAAAAAAAAAAAAAAAAAAAAAAAAAAATAAAAAATAATAATAATAATAATAATAATAATAATAATAATAATAATAATAATAATAATAATAATAATAATCCCTCGGGGGGTGTTGTATCCCTAGAGGGCGCGTCCCCAGGTGGCGGATAGGGGAACGCTCGATAGATATATCGGGTAGGTGGGAAATAAATTACCACCCGCGGACCAAACAACATCATCAAAAATCCTACATCCTACACTGGCAGCCAGACAGCATGTAGGTGGGCATCTGCGCTCAATGTGATGAGCGGCCTTTATATGAACATGGACTTCTTCGGACAGGATCGGGAAATTATATTGATTTAGTTGTTTTTTGGGCTGACGGTTGCAGTATTCTGTTACCTGAGTACGTAAGAGTGACATCTTGCGGAAATGGCTTTCAGGCTAATGCTGCAGCCGCCTCCGTCCCATTAAAACCGTGGCGGGGCTTGAAGTACGTTCGAGGTTCGTCACCATTAAGTTGGTCGTACAGGTCCAGTTGAGCATCGCTCCTGTTTAGCGCCTGTCCTGGCTCTGAACACTGACTCCCATAAGGATCAGTGTCAACCCTCGCGTGGCCTCCCTGCTTGCATAGATAACCACGGGGACATTAAAAGGGCGACTGTACAACGAGCGGAGATAGCGGCTTCAAGCGGGGACCCATACAGAATGTACAATCCAAACAAAAATATAAAACGATGTGAGAAAGATGGAAAAGGCAGCTTGACAGCTCCGCAAACAGCGAGTACAAAAAGCGCAGAGATGGCGCGTAGTCAAGAATGTAGGAGCGAGGGGGAATTGTCGGGAGTTGGGGTCTCCACAAGCGTTTTCTCTGACGCGGACGCACTAGCTTTCCGACGAGGCTCGCTGATCCGGCGCTCACCACAGCGGAGTGCTGGCGCGGTAAGCGTGATCACTCGTACACCGATGACACCCGACGCTGGCAGCGAGCAACAAAAACGGCAGTCGTCGCAATCACAGGGGTTGCTAGAGGCAGAAAAGGAGAATGAAGGATATGCTTATACCCTCAAGAAAAGCAGCAAAGCCACGCATCCTCCTGACTTCACTGCCCTTAAAGATTTTCAGCAACGGAGAGAGGAATGTGTAGCTGTACATGAAGCGACTGACGAGATTAGGAAGCACGATGTCGGCGCGGGGGATATGGAGACACAGATCGGAATAATCCAGGATACCTTGGTTACTATGCGCAAGGCTGCTGCAAAACAACGGAATGTAAGCATGGAGATAAAAAATGGTCTCAGCGTGTTGGAGGCGGCCATCGACGCCATACAGCATCATAGGCGCAGTGACCAAAAAATAAAAGGGACCGGGTCCTCGACGACAGAAAATGCGAAAGAAGCCGGGGCCGCTGTTGCCACTTCTCGGAAGAGGGACATGGGCGCTTTAACTATCCCAAGCAGCAAAAACCCAGAGCAGACGCCGCGGGAACGGCTGAAGAATCAAGAAGGCTCTACACCCTGGAGCGTGGTCGTGCGCAAAAAATCCTCTTCGCGCAAGGATCCGCCCAACGAAGGGGGAATCCCTTCGGGAGAAGGGGACTCAACCCCAATTCGTAAGGCGACACAGGAAATCCAGGCACAGGGAAAAAGAGCGAAGAGGGAAAGGACTCAACGCGCGAGACGGAGTGCCGTCGTCGTAAAGCCGAAAGAAGGCACCACATATGCCGAAATCCTCCGAGCGATTCGTGCAAATGTGCGCCTGGAGGACACGGACACAGTGGTACGCGCGGCTCGAAAGACCAAAGGTGGCGCTGTTCTCCTTGAGCTAGATCAGTGTGGCGACCGAGTAGCGCTGCAAAACTCTATAAAAGAGACTGTGGGGCAGACTGCTGAGACCAGAATCCTTGCCAGTAAGACCCGGCTGGAGGTCCTGGGTATGGACTGTCTCACAACAGCTTCAGAGGTAGAGGACGCAGTACGCCGTGAGCTCTCAAACGACTATAGCGGAGAGCTTAAAGTAGTGGTTTCTGCCGCAAATGCCCGAGAACAGCGCATGGCAGTCGTTGAGTTAGAGCACAAACATGCGGGCAAACTCCTCAATGTAGGGAGGATACGAGTGGGCTGGATAAGATGTCGCATCAGGCAACGCATTGATGTACAGCGGTGCTTCAGGTGTCTGGATTACGGTCACCGGAGGCAAAAATGCACGGGACCGGATAGAAGTTGCCTCTGTTGGCGATGCGGGCAGAAAGGATACAAGGCCGCGTCATGCTCCTCAAAACCGTAATGTTACCTGTGTACTGCTGACAACGAGGGTCCAAAGTCTTTGGAACATGTCCCTGGCTCTGGAGCCTGCAAAGCGTTTCTGGTGGCCCTGGACAACGCGAAAGGACGGAGACAATGATTACCGTGCTACAGGGTAATCTGAACGGTAGTCGGGTCGCTGATGAACTGCTATCTCAATTCATCCATGAATACGGGGTGGGCATGGCGGTCATCAGCGAGCCTTACCGAATCAGGAAGCACTGGCTGGTGGATGACTCTGGCGCGGCGGCTCTCTGGGTTGCGGATCCCAGTATACAGATCACGAGCAGCGGGGCTGGAGGTAGTTATGTCTGGGCAAAAACAGAGTCGGCCACTTTCGTGAGCTGTTACTTCTCTCCCAATGACGCCATGGGTGTGTACAGGTCTAAAATTGAAGCCCTGGAGGACGACCTGCGCAGCATTACTGGCGAGCTCGTGATTGCTGGGGACTTTAATGCGCGAGCCATAGAGTGGGGTATGCCACAAACCAACGCAAGAGGCCGGTTTTTATTGGAGATGGCAGCCCGGCTGGGACTAGTTGTCCTTAATGAAGGTACAACCCCGACATACCGCCGACCCGGCTTTGGGTACTCGATTCCAGACCTTACCTTGGTGTCGGAGACTCTAGCCCGAAGGACGGTGAACTGGAGGGTGATGGAGGACCTTACAGGAAGCGACCACCAGTACATAACCTTCCGGCTTATGGACGCAGGGCAAAAACAGATACCTGTACGAGTACATCGACCACTCGGCTGGAACGCCACCAGAATGGATGAGAGCAAATTTGTTGCAGGCCTGATTGAGGGGGCTCGGCACATCCCAACGCTCCCTAGAAATGCCTGCGAGGCGGGCGTAGTGGACTCCTTCGTGGAGTCTAGCATGAATGTGATTCGAGGCGCCTGCAATGCGTCCATGCCCCGAAAGAGGCCGTGGAGAGGTAAGACACAGGTGTACTGGTGGAATGACCAAATAGACGAACTCCGGAGATTTTGCCACAAAATGCGCCGACTGGCGCAACGTGCCGCTGGCCGAACGCAGATGACGCAGAAGGTGGCAGCTTATAAAGCCGCTAAAAAGGCATTGGGCAAGGCTATCCGAGAAAGCAAGGTGCGCTGCTGGAAGGAGCTTTGCGACGGGGTAGAGCAGGACCCATGGGGTAAGGGCTATAAGCTGGTGATGGGTAAGCTCTGCTCGCCCGCACCAGACTTGGAACAGAGAAAAGTTCTGAGCATCATAGATGCCCTGTTCCCGACCCATCCCGATGTATCTGACGCTCGTGCGTTTGCTAGGGAGGAGGACATTCCATTGTTTGGGGTGGATGAGCTAATTACGGTAGAGCGCAGCATGAAGTCTGGTAAGGCTCCGGGCCCCGACGGTGTGCCGGCGGAGGCCATCAAAGCCGTTGCCCGTAACCGTCCGGATCTCTTGCTTAACATGTACAACGTGTGTCTTAGGGCGGGTGTATTTCCAGCTTGCTGGAAAAAGGCGCGTTTGGCTTTGATCCCAAAGGGCAAAGGTGATGCCAATTCTTCATCATCGTATCGACCACTGTGCATGTTAAACACGGCGGGAAAGATGATGGAGGCCTTGCTTAAAATGCGGCTGGGGGCTGCCATTGAGCAGGCTGGTGGTCTCTCCATGGCTTTAGAAAGGGGCACTCTGCGATTGATGCAATCAGCGAAGTGACGCAAGCTGTGAAACGGGCCGAAACTGCATGCCACCAGGCAAGGCCGATAGTGCTCCTCGTGACCCTCGATGTGAGGAACGCGTTTAACTCGGAAGGGTGGAGTGACATGTTTCACGCGCTCGAGCAGACCTTCAGAGTACCAGCATATCTCTCGGCTATACTGAGGGACTATCTGAACGACCGCTGGCTTCTCTACGTGACGACACAGGGAACGGGTCAAAGGCGGGTGACTGCTGGAGTGGCACAGGGATCGGTGCTTGGGCCTGAGCTGTGGAATGTCACGTACGATGGCCTGCTGCGCCTGGAAATGCCGGCTGACGCTTTTCTTGTTGCGTTTGCAGATTATGTCGCCGCCGTCATAACAGCACGCAGTCCTGAACTGGCTCAACTTGTGCTTAATCAAGTGGTGCGCAGGGTTAGCGGGTGGATGGGCGACCACGGTCTCCAGTTGGCTGTAGCCAAAACGGAGATCGTGATTCTTACGAAGAGGCGAGTCCCCACTTCGTTGACTATGATGGTTGGAGCCCAACCGGTGAAAACAAGCAGGTTCGCGAGATATTTAGGAGTAAAGTTGGACAACCGACTCACATATTGGGACCATATTCGCGGGGTCTGTGACGGGGTTGCCCAGAAGACCGCGGCGTTGAGCGAGACAGCATACGAGGAGGCTCCTGCTCGTCTCCGTACAGTCAGCCCTACTCTATGGTGCGGAAATATGGGCGGACGCCCTTCGAGTTAAAAAATATAAGACAAGGATGGCCGCCGTCCAGCGTCGCGGGGCATTGCGGGTTAGCTCGGCGTACCGTACTGTGTCCGCAGATGCAGCACTTGTTGTGGCCGGCTGTATTCCAATAGAGCTGCTTGCTCAGGAGCGGAAAGAAATCTATCTGCAAAGCTCTACAATAGGACGGGCGGCCGCCGCGGAGCAAGCGCGTGAGGGCGCACTTATTTGTTGGCAACGAAGATGGGACGCTAATACTAGGGGACAGTGGACTCGGAGAATCATACGCGATGTGCGCGAGTGGTATGGGCGACGACATGGTGAGGTGAGTTTTTACCTGACACAGTTCCTGACTGGACACGGATACTTCCGTAAGTATCTGCACAGGATGGGAAAGGTGGGCTCACCGTGCTGCGTGCTGTGTCACTGCGAGGAGGACGATGTCTGGCATACCTTCTTCGCCTGCGAGTTTTTTGCCGAAGAGCGGAGGCTGACTGAGAACTCAGTGGGTGTCGGTTGCCCGGCAAACATCACTGCGGAAAACATCATAGCCGTGATGTTACGGTCAGAGCACGACTGGGACCTGGTGGCGAAGTACGTCGAAGTTATACTCCGCCGCAAGCGTAGTATGGGGTGCCTCCAGTAGGCACGCTTGACCCGTGCTGCGTCCACTGCGGCGAAGATGGCACAGCTTCGAAGCTGTGAAAAGCGGGGCCTGGACGCAGGAACTACGAGGGAGGTCCGGTGGGATCTGATGGGAGCCCCACCCCGAAGTAATGCGAAAGCGGTTCCGGGTTGGAGTCAGGTTCCGTCAAAGAGGGGGATGTTTTAGTGCCTGAAAGCACATAGAAAGGTTTGTGACGACAGCCCTGAGATGCGGTACGCATTTTTACCTCATCTCCTGCGAAAAAAAAAAAAAAAAAAAAAAAAAAAAAATAATAATAATAATAATAATAATAATAATAATATTTTTTTTTTTGACGGGCGAGGTTGGGAAAAATACCTTCGTATCATGTAACGACCGTCGCCGTTACGTATGTGGTGTAGCCACTAAAAGACCCACCTCGTCACTTGGGATCTCTCTCTACCCCGGAACCGCTTTTGCATTACGTCAAGGTAGAGACCCTAGAGGCCCTATAGGACTATTCTACTCTCCTGCGTCCACGTCCGTCAATTTTGTCATTGCATATGCAATAGTTACTCCTTGTTGCATGTCTCCTCGACATTTGCTGTTTCTCTTTCTTCGAGGTCCCTTTTTTTCTTTCTGAGGATCTCTTCCGCATATCTAGCTATGACTTGCCAAGTTTCTTCGCTTCTTAGCATTTTTTCCACAATGTTCTCCGGTGATATGGAGCCGATGCTTTGTTCGATTCTAGCACGTTCTGCATGCCATCTTGTGCACTTAAACATGGTGTGTTCTGCATCATCTTCGTCTGCATCTCCGTAAATACAGTGGGGCTCCGCCGACTTGCCGATTACATAGAGGTATCTGCTGAAATACCCGTGCCCTGATAGCATTTGGGTGAGATAATAGTTCACTTCCCCAAAGCTTCTATTCGTGTATGCTTCGATCTGTGGAATCAGCTTTCTAGTCCATCTGCCTCGATACTCGGCATTCCACCTGTGTTGCCATTTCTGATATGTCTGTTTTCTAAGTTCTTTTTGATTACTTTCCCACTTGCGTGCCATCGTTCCTTTCGCTCTTCTGCTAGGAGATCGATAGGAATATTTCCGCTAATAACGGATACTGCTGCCTCGGAGACTGTTCGATACGCTGAGGTTACCCTAAGTGATGCTGTCCTTTGTACTGAAGACAGCAACTTTCTACGGCATCCCGCATTTAGTGCGTCTGCCCATAGCTCACAACCGTGTAGCAAAATTGTGTTCGTGGTTGCCATTAGGAGGTTTCTCTTACTTTGTTTTGGGCCGCCTACATTTGCCATCAATCTATTGAGGGAGGCTGTTGCTTGGCCGGCTTTCTTCACCGCGTGCTTTATTTGCTCCCAGTAGTTCAGCTTGGAGTCCAATCTCATTCCTAGATACTTCACTACTCTCTGTATGATGATCGGTGTCCCGAAAACTTGCATCTCGATTTCGAGGGGGATATGACGCCTTGTTAGAAGGAGTATTTCTGTTTTCTCCGTAGCTAGCTTCAGCCCATGCACGTCTAGCCACGACTTCGTCCGCCTCATAACCTGGTTTAACTTGCGCTGTAGCTCTTCCGTATTGCGGGCGGTTATAACTGCTGCAATATCGTCAGCGTATGCCACCAGGTGGGTGTCATCGGGCATGCCGATCTCGAGGATTCTGTTATAATTGACGTTCCACAAGTCAGGACCTAGTATTGACCCTTGCGCCGCGCCTGGAGTTATTTGTTTCCTTCTTGGTCCGTCAGTGGTGTCATATAGGAGCACGCGGTCCTGGAAATAACTCCGGATCATTCTCATCAAGTACTGGGGTATCTTGAATCTATTTTTTAAGGTATTTATGATGTCAGTCCAATTGACACTGTTGAATGCACTTCTCACATCTAGCGTTACTAGTAAAACCAGGTGTCTGGACTACGGGTTTTCTCTACGCGTGGCCTCAACACTGTCTATGACATCTTGTATGGCTCCCAATGTAGATCTGCCTGGTCTGAAACCATATTGTCTGGTCGACAGGCCGCCAGCCTCGTCAATCGCGGCAGTTAGTCTTGGTTTGATCAGTCTTTCCAGCAGCTTTCCAGCCGTATCTAGTAAACACAATGGGCGGTATGCTTCCGCGCTCTGTCGGTTTCCTTTGCCTTTGTCAATCAATATCAGTTGTTGCCGTTTCCATGGTGTTGGAAATGTGCCTTCTACCAAGCAGGCGTTATACATTCTTGGTAGAGTTTGGGGGCGTTCGTTCGCCATGACTTTGAGTACTTCGGACGGGATCCCATCTGGCCCTGGAGCTTTATTCTTCTTCAAAGTGTTTGCGGCTCTTCTAAGCTCTTCCTCGGTGAAAAGTTGGGGTGTTTCTCCTCTATGTGACTCCTCTCTGTACAAGGGCGTCTCTTGTGTCGGAAAGAGTGTGTTCACTATCTCTTCCATTTTTTCGCTGTCAAGAGAGGGCGGCGCTGGTCTTGCCCCTAACTTCTTCATCACAATCTTATACCCCATGCCCCATGGGTTGGTGTTTACGTCGCTTCGAAGCTCTTCCCATTTCCTCTTTTTGCTGCGTGCAATAGCAGACTTAAGCTCTTTCTTAGCTCTCTTTGTATTCGACTTCTTCGTTTGTGGCAGGCCCTCTGCTTCTAGTTCTGGTAAATTTGCGTCTTTTCTGTAGACAATTTCTTCTGAGCTCTGCTATTTCTCGGGTCCACCAATATACGGCTTTCCTTTTTGGGTTTCTTCCTAGTTTTGGCATAGCTGCATTACATGCCTTCCTGATGTCGTGCATAACCTGTTCGCTTTCGTTTTGGCAGTTAGCGTTACCTCCATAATTTCTACAATTGTTTGCGTGGTCTAGGGTGACAAGTAGCAGAGTGGTGTCTAGCCTTGACACATTCCATTTGCGGGAACTTTGTCGTGTGCTTTCTGGAGAGTGTCCAGTTGTCCGTTCGACTCTGTACCATATGTACTGATGGTCGCTACCAGTGTAGTCCTCAATCACGCTCCAGTTTGTAAGTGATCCAGCTATACTGTCCGATACCAGAGTTATATCTGGGATGGTGCCTTCGCATCCAGGCCTTCTGAAAGTTGGAGTGGCTCCTATGTTGGCTATCGCAAGCCCAAGTCTAGCTGCCATGTCCAGTATTCTTCTACCGCGTGAATCGGTTACGGGCATACCCCATTCTGAAGCTCTGGCGTTGAAGTCCCCCGCAATTATCAGAGCTCCTCCGATTTCCGAAGCTTTGTCTTCAATCGTATTTAACTTTTTTTGAAATTCTTCTATGTTGTCACTAGGCGTCAAGTAACAGCTCATTAGTGTAAAGTGATGACCCTTAACCCAAGCATAACTGTTTCCAGATCCTTGGCTCGTTGTAAAAGGAAGTCTGGATGGGGGTAGCCAAATTGCCGCCGTGCCGGTCTCGTCTTCCACCCAGGTACCGTTGTCTATTTTCCTGTACTGCTCGCTTATTATTACGGCGTCAGCTTCTTTCTCCATAACGAGTTGAGCCATTAGTGAGTCCGCTGTTTTGCTCCTGTGCATGTTTGCTTGGAGAATTTTCATTTCCTTCTGTCAGCAACGTTTTTAGCTGTCGCGCATTTGCCAGATCCCGGGAGGTGATCCACCGGGCTGTACCCTGCCTCGGTGCATAGGCAGCAACTCGG
Source organism: Sicus ferrugineus (assembly GCA_922984085.1). Classification (NCBI taxonomy): domain Eukaryota; kingdom Metazoa; phylum Arthropoda; class Insecta; order Diptera; family Conopidae; genus Sicus; species Sicus ferrugineus. The sequence continues at coordinate 52,667,578 of OV277348.1, forward strand.
AGTCTTGATGCAGTTCTTCGTTTTATGCCCGAGTTCCCCGCATCGAATGCAGAGGCCTTTCCCTTTCCTGTCTGGCCCTTTGCAATCCCATTGCTGATGTCCGATTCCAAAGCACCTGTAGCATCTCTTGGCTCTGATGTGTACTCGCATTTTGGCTCTTATCCAGCCTATTTTTATATTTCCGGCTTTTAGGAGTATTTCCGAACTTTTTTGCGACAGAGTTACGTAAGCCCGTACCTGTTCTCTACTATTTGGTTTAGTGATGGAAACCGTCAGTTGTTCTTCTTCGTTTGGAAGAAGTTCCTTGACTGCCTTAATAACCTCCCTGTCGACGGTGAGTGCATCAAGATCCCGAATCTCTACTGTAACTGTAGGCTTAACGCTGATAACTTCAGCAGACTCTTTCAGCGTTTCCTTTAGCTTCTCGTAAAGCTCGGGCCTGACCTCCTCTCCCTTGTCGAGTTCCATTAGTAAGGCTCCTGTTTTTGTTTTGCGAATACATCGCACATTTGCTGAAGCTTCTAGCTGAGCGTTGTTTCGCAGGCTTTTTAGAACTTCTGCATAAGTGCAGCCCTCAGCTGGTTTAATAATAACCGCGTCTGCTTGCGCTTTTGGTGCCCGGCTCTTCAACTTCTCCCTATTCTCTCCTCTGTTTTTGGGTCGAAAGTTGTCTAGGTTCTCTGTTTTTTCTTTTGACGTTGCGTCTTTGTTCGTTGTTTTTGTATTACTCTCTCTTTGAGCTCGGGAACTTTTTTTGTTGATAATTGTCTCCCACTTCTCGGGCTCTTTGCTCCGGAGTTTTTTCTCTGCCGCTGCTTTCACAGGATTTGATGCAACTCTCTTCGCTCTGGACGATGTGGGAGTTTCTGCGTCACTTCCGTTCTTGAGGCCTGGTTTTTCCGGAGCTACCCGTCTAATGTTAACTCTTCTAGCTCAGAGATACCGTTCTTAACCTCCATACTAGTATTCTTTTGTTTTTTTACAGCAGCTTTCATTTTGCGTAGGATTTGTCGGCACTTTGTTGTCGCGTCCTCTTCCTCCTGGCGCATTTTCAAAATTAACTCATGTCGCGGTGATTTTTTAGTCTCACACGTCGCATCATTTCCGCTGTTGTTGTGATGTATCTGCTGTTGAGGTGTATCTTCCGTTCTGGCCTCATTTCTAGCTCCTGAATCTGTTGCCGACTCTACGGATTTTGCAGGTTGTGAACCGTCTGGAACATGTACCTGCTTTTCACCTTCCGTTTCTAGTTTCTGCTGACTCTTATCACTGTTTGACCAAGTGATGAGATCCAAGGTATTTCCCTTCTGCGGTGGTGAGCGTGCGACTAGCGAGCTTCGCCGGAAGGGCTGCAATTCAGTGCTATTGAAGCTCTCTATTTCCAGCAAAGTCTCCTCGTCTCTGCAACTCTTCCCTCGCTCCCGGTTCGTGTTTATCACACTTAATACTGGCTGTGCCGCTAAGCTAGCTCGCCCTCCCCACTTTCGCTGTTATTAGATTTAAGTTTACTCGTTGTATTCATTCTATATGGGTCCCCGCTTGAAGCCGCTATCTCCGCTCGTTGTACAGTCTCCCTTTGGATATCCCAGTGGTTATCTATGCAAGCAGGGAGGCCACGCAAGGGTTGACACTGCTCCTCATGGGAGTCAGTGTTCAGAGCCAGGACAGGCGATAACCAGGAGCGATGCTCAACTGGACCTGTACGACCAACTTAATGGTGACGAACTTCGAACGTACTTCAAGCCCCGCCACGGTTTTAACGGAACGGAGGCGGTTGCAGCATTAGCCTGAAAGCCATTTCCGCAAGATATCACTCTTGCGTACTCAGGTAACAGAATACTGCAACCGTCAGCCCAAAAGCCACTATATCCATATCGTGTCCTAATCGTGTGTCCGTCGGTATCCAAATCCGCCGTCTGTTTCCAGACCGCCGCTCGCGTCAGTAGGCCATACAAGCGGGTGCCTGCTGACCCTCCAGGGGCCACCACGTGGAGGTGCGAGTCGACTTGGTAAAGCCAGTGACCAGGATAGCCCTGGCCTTCGCCAGGTTAAAGGCAATCAGTAAGCTTCCCTGGTATGACTATACCCATTTGGTCCCCATAATAATAATAATAATAATAATAATAATAATAATAATAATAATAATAATAATAATAATAATAATAATAATAATAATAATAATAATAATAATAATAATAATAATAATAATAATAATAATAATAATAATAATAATAATAATAATAATAATAATAATAATAATAATAATAATAATAATAATAATAATAATAATAATAATAATAATAATAATAATAATAATAATAATAATAATAATAATAATAATAATAATAATAATAATAATAATAATAATAATAATAATAATAATAATAATAATAATAATAATAATAACCCTCGGGGGGGTTGTATCCCTAGAGGGCGCGTCCCCTGGTGGCGGATAGGGGAATGCTCGGCAGATATGTCGGGTAGGTGGGAAATAAAATACCACCCGCGGACCAAACAACAACACAAAAATCCTTCATCCTAAACTGGGAACCAGGCCTCATGAAGGTAGGCGTCTGTACTTCATGTTAGAAGCGGCCTTAAAAATAACCTGCCAGTAGGTATAAAATGGTCAAGAGCAAAATGCAGAACACAAATCAAATGAATATTTTGGGGACTACGGATAACCCCACCGCGTCGGGATCGCATTTTAACTCCCGCGCATTAGGCTTGGTACCTGGGTCAAATGTGATAAGTGAGCCACAGAACAACAACAATAGTAACAATAATCAGCCTGTAAGTGAACAGCATGCACACACTGATGTAGCTCTCACCGCAGCAGGCAGACCTCGACAGCGCAAAAAATGGACAAACGAAATAAACGAGAACCTGTTACGCGCATACTACATTGCAACCGACCAGGGAAGAAACCTCACAGGATACCGAACGCAGCTTCGCACAATTTTTGTAGCACAACATCCCGACTACGACGTACCAGAGCAACGTCTGGCGGATCAAATCCGTGCAATCCATAAAAATAATTTAATTCCAGAGATAAGGCGTAAACTCATTAGGGATGCTATGATAGTTCAACCAACCGACCATTCCACAGCTCGAGAACCATATGCAATATCCAATAATAGCAACGGTGCGGAAGGAAATTACGTGAATCAAAGAAATGAACAACTTATAAGGCAAACAGAAACAATGAATGACCAACTTAGTGACATAGACAGTATCTTCGAACAACAATATGAGGTATATGCGTATATAAACCCTCTTATGAGACCTGTAATACCAAGGATCAATTCAAGCCGGAAACTTAGCTCAGTTTTAAAATATGTCAATAGTGAAATTACAGCCTTTCTGGCTGTCACTCAAATTGAGAAATTGGAAGACTTGCACACGCTGATCTACTCAGCAGCTGTAATAGTCTCAATAAAGATGGGATATAAAATAAAATACATGTGCAATAGCAGAACTAATAGAGAATATAGAAACAGAACGATTCAAAGAATTGAACTGAAAATTAAAAACCTAAGAAGTGACTTGGGAAAAATTAATAGCTATATAGAGGGCAATAATAGCAAACGGCTAAAAAATAAAATACAAAAATTATGCAAAAAGCACAATAAACACACAAAATATGAGTTTAATAGCTCCAATGCAATATTAATAAAAGACACAATTAAACAGAAATTAAATGTACAAATAGCAAGACAGAGAAAGTACAAATTATCTAATAAAAGACGTGAAAATAACAGTCAATTTAAAACAAATGAGAAACACTTCTACAGAAGTCTCAAGAAGGGCAAATCATTAAATACCCGAAAAGATAATTACCCTAATAAAGAGGAAACCGAAGCGTACTGGTCGTCAATATGGTCAAGCCAAGTGAGCCATAACTCTGAAGCGCAGTGGATCATCGAGGAGAAAAACAAATACCAGCAGATCCCAGAAATGTCAGCAAACCACTTCGCATGTGAACAAGTTAAAGAAATTATATCGAAGTCCCACAACTGGAAAGCACCAGGGCCAGACAAAGTGCAGAACTTCTGGTTTAAAAGGTTCCCTGCAATGCATCAAAGACTCACAGAACTATTGAATGGTTGTATCCAAGACCCAAGAAAATTTCCGGAAACCCTCATGAAAGGTGTTACATATCTATTGCCAAAAGCAAAAGGATTCAACGGGAACCCTGCGAACGGGCGACCTATTACCTGCCTACCCACTATTTATAAAATTATGACAGCGTGTTTAAAGCTCATAATAAACAATCATCTAACGCAAAATAATATCATCTGTGAAGAACAAAAAGGATGCAGCAAATATGCTAAAGGGTGTAAAGAACAATTGACCATTGATCAAATCATATTAGAGCAGACGGTCAAGCAATCTAGGAATTTAAATGCATGCTACATAGACTACCAAAAAGCTGGTTAATAGAGGTTCTTGGGACCTATAAAATAAACTCAAATATAATTGAATTCCTCAAATACAATATCAGACAATGGCGAACTAGCATCCAAATACATACAGAAACGGGTATGATAAAAACCTCAGATATAGACATAAGACGTGGGATTTTCCAAGGTGACTGTCTGTCCGCACTGTGGTTCTGTATGGCACTCAACCCTCTTAGCAATCTCCTAAAGAACACAAAGTATGGATACAAAATTAAAGGAGTGTCTAACCAAGAAGTATTGAGTCATTTATTGTACATGGATGACTTAAAAATATACGCATCGACGCGTCGGAGCTTAGACCACCTAATAGAGATCGTTGCAGTATTCAGTGAAGATATTGCTATGAAATTTGGACTGGAGAAGTGCAAACGAATATCCATCTATAAAGGGAAAATATCAAGAACTGAAGATCACGAGAGAGCCGTACAGAGTATTGAAAAAATTGAAGAAAATGACGTGTATAAATACTTAGCCATGGTCCAGAATAACCGCATAGAAACGAGAACAGTAAAGAACAACCTAACCAGAGAACTTAAGTCACGTATGCACAAAATAGCTAAGGCGAACCTTAATGGAAAAAATTTAATCAAAGCCATAAATACATACGCAGTGCCCGTCCTCTCATACAGTTTCGGCATTATAAAATGGACAGAAACTGAAATTCAATCACTACAACGAACAATCAGAACTATACTGACACATTATAAATTACATCATCCCAAATCATGCTGTGAGAGAATGGTAGCATCAAGGAAAGATGGTGGAAGAGGGCTGATTGATCTCCAAACGCTACATGATAATCAAATAGAGTCCCTCCGTGGCTACTTCCAACAAAAGTCAAATAGATCTCGACTTATAAAAATAATAACTGAAGCTGATAGAAACTTAACACCGCTCAATCTGAATGGAAGCTACAGCCGACAAGCAGTAGACAAGACTACAAGGGAACAGAACTGGTCCATAAAACCTATTCACGGTCGCCACTATAGAGCCATCAATGCTGAGAATGTTAATAAATGTACGTCAAACAAATGGCTACTGAATGGCAATCTGTTCGCTGAGACCGAGGCCTTTATGATTGCTATACAAGATCAAGTAATCCCAACGAAAAACTACATGAGAAACGTTGTAAAATATATAAATGTTACAAACGACACTTGTAGAAGATGCATGAAGCAAACCGAAACAATTGAGCATATAATATCAGGATGCACGAATCTAGCCCCTACTGAGTATACACGAAGACACAACAACGTTGTAAAAATTATACACAAGAACCTTCTTGCAAAATATAAACTTCAATGTGATGAACGACCTTACTATAGGTATAATCCGCAATCAGTTGTTGAAAACGAAAACGTAAAAATCTACTCCGATAGAACAATATACTCGGAACACACGAGACTCCATAACCGCCCCGACATCACGATCCTTGATAAAAGAGAACGTAAAGGTATCTTCATTGACGTCGCAATCCCGGCTACAAAGAATATAAGCCGTACATATATTGAAAAAATTAGCAGATACAGTGAGCTAGCAGTGGAAACCAAGCGAAACTGGAACCTAAAGGAAATCAAGATCATCCCAATAGTAATGAGCGCTGAGGGTGTGGCCGAAAAGAATCTCTGTAGAAATATTGACATACTTGAACTCCGGACAAATCTTATTGACACTGTGCAGAAGTCTGTGATCATCGATACCTGCATCACTAGAAAATTTTTGAATTAAACCTGTACATAGTAATTAAATAGAATGTGATATATTTTGTTTTAAGCTAAGGCTCTCAAAATGTATTAATGTACCCAAAAAGGAGAAATCTAAATAAAGATGATAATGATAATAATAATAATAATAATAATAATAATAATAATAATAATAATAATAATAATAATAATAATAATAATAATAATAATAATAATAATAATAATAATAATAATAATAATAATAATAATAATAATAATAATAATAATAATAATAATAATAATAATAATAATAATAATAATAATCCCTCTGTGTTGTATCCCTAGAGGGCGCGTCCCCAGGTGGCGGATAGGGGAACGCTCGATAGATATATCGGGTAGGTGGGAAATAAATTACCACCCGCGGACCAAACAACATCATCAAAAATCCTACATCCTACACTGGCAGCCAGACAGCATGTAGGTGGGCATCTGCGCTCAATGTGATGAGCGGCCTTTATATGAACATGGACTTCGTCGGACAGGATCGGGAAATTATATTGATTTAGTTGTTTTTTGGGCTGACGGTTGCAGTATTCTGTTACCTGAGTACGTAAGAGTGACATCTTGCGGAAATGGCTTTCAGGCTAATGCTGCAGCCGCCTCCGTCCCATTAAAACCGTGGCGGGGCTTGAAGTACGTTCGAGGTTCGTCACCATTAAGTTGGTCGTACAGGTCCAGTTGAGCATCGCTCCTGTTTAGCGCCTGTCCTGGCTCTGAACACTGACTCCCATAAGGATCAGTGTCAACCCTCGCGTGGCCTCCCTGCTTGCATAGATAACCACGGGGACATTAAAAGGGCGACTGTACAACGAGCGGAGATAGCGGCTTCAAGCGGGGACCCATACAGAATGTACAATCCAAACAAAAATATAAAACGATGTGAGAAAGATAGAAAAGGCAGCTTGACAACTCCGCAAATAGCGAGTACAAAAAGCGCAGAGATGGCGCGTAGTCAAGAATGTAGGAGCGAGGGGGAATTGTCGGGAGTTGGGGTCTCCACAAGCGTTTTCTCTGACGCGGACGCACTAGCTTTCCGACGAGGCTCGCTGATCCGGCGCTCACCACAGCGGAGTGCTGGCGCGGTAAGCGTGATCACTCGTACACCGATGATACCCGACGCTGGCAGCGAGAAACAAAAACGGCAGTCGTCGCAATCACAGGGGTTGCTAGAGGCAGAAAAGGAGAATGAAGGATATGCTTATACCCTCAAGAAAAGCAGCAAGGCCACGCATCCTCCTGAGTTCACTGCCCTTAAAGATTTTCAGCAACGGAGAGAGGAAACAGCTACACATGAAGCGACTGACGAGATTAGGAAGCACGATGTCGGCGCGGGGGATATGGAGACACAGATCGGAATAATCCAGGATACCTTGGTTACTATGCGCAAGGCTGCTGCAAAACAACGATAAAAAATGGTCTCAGCGTGTTGGAGGCGGCCATCGACGCCATACAGCATCATAGGCGCAGTGACCAAAAAATAAAAGGGACCGGGTCCTCGACGACAGAAAATGCGAAGGAAGCCGGGGCCGCTGTTGCCACTTCTCGGAAGAGGGACATGGGCGCTTTAACTATCCCAAGCAGCAAAAACCCAGAGCAGACGCCGCGGGAACGGCTGAAGAATCAAGAAGGCTCTACACCCTGGAGCGTGGTCGTGCGCAAAAAATCCTCTTCGCGCAAGGATCCGCCCAACGAAGGGGGAATCCCTTCGGGAGAAGGGGATTCAACCCCAATTCGTAAGGCAACACAGGAAATCCAGGCACAGGGAAAAAGAGCGAAGAGGGAAAGGACTCAACGCGCGAGACGGAGTGCCGTCGTCGTAAAGCCGAAAGAAGGCACCACATATGCCGAAATCCTCCGAGCGATTCGTGCAAATGTGCGCCTGGAGGACACGGACACAGTGGTACGCGCGGCTCGAAAGACCAAACAAAGGTGGCGCTGTTCTCCTTGAGCTAGATCAGTGTGGCGACCGAGTAGCGCTGCAAAACTCTATAAAAGAGACTGTGGGGCAGACTGCTGAGACCAGAATCCTTGCCAGTAGGACCCGGCTGGAGGTCCTGGGTATGGACTGTCTCACAACAGCTTCAGAGGTAGAGGACGCAGTACGCCGTGAGCTCTCAAACGACTATAGCGGAGAGCTTAAAGTAGTGGTTTCTGCCGCAAATGCCCGAGAACAGCGCATGGCAGTCGTTGAGTTAGAGCACAAACATGCGGGCAAACTCCTTAATGTAGGGAGGATACGAGTGGGCTGGATAAGATGTCGCATCAGGCAACGCATTGATGTACAGCGGTGCTTCAGGTGTCTGGATTACGGTCACCGGAGGCAAAAATGCACGGGACCGGATAGAAGTGGCCTCTGTTGGCGATGCGGGCAGAAAGGACACAAGGCCGCGTCATGCTCCTCAAAACCGCAATGTTACCTGTGTACTGCTGACAACGAGGGTCCAAAGTCTTTGGAACATGTCCCTGGCTCTGGAGCCTGCAAAGCGTTTCGGGTGGCCCTGGACAACGCGAAAGGACGGAGACAATGATTACCGTGCTACAGGGTAATCTGAACGGTAGTCGGGTCGCTGATGAACTGCTATCTCAATTCATCCATGAATACGTGGTGGGCATGGCGGTCATCAGCGAGCCTTAACGAATCAGGAAGCACTGGCTGGTGGATGACTCTGGCGCGGCGGCTCTCTGGGTTGCAGATCCCAGTATACAGTTCACGAGCAGCGGGGCTGGAGGTAGTTATGTCTGGGCAAAAACAGAGTCGGCCACTTTCGTGAGCTGTTACTTCTCTCCCTGGAGGACGACCTGCGCTGCATTACTGGCGGCCTCGTGATTGCTGGGGACTTTAATGCGCGAGCCATAGAGTGGGGTATGCCACAAACCAACGCAAGAGGCCGGTTTTTATTGGAGATGGCAGCCCGGCTGGGACTAGTTGTCCTTAATGAAGGTACAACCCCGACATACCGCCGGCCCGGCTTTGGGTACTCGATTCCAGACCTTACCTTGGTGTCGGAGACTCTAGCCCGAAGGACGGTGAACTGGAGGGTGATGGAGGACCTTACAGGAAGCGACCACCAGTACATAACCTTCCGGCTTATGGACGCAGGGCAAAAACAGGTACCTGTACGAGTACATCGACCACTCGGCTGGAACGCCACCAGAATGGATGAGAGCAAATTTTTTGCAGGCCTGATTGAGGGGGCTCGGCACATCCCAACGCTCCCTAGAAATGCCTGCGAGGCGAGCGTAGTGGACTCCTTCGTGGAGTCTACCATGAATGTGATTCGAGGCGCCTGCAATGCGTCCATGCCCCGAAAGAGGCCGTGGAGAGGTAAGACACAGGTGTACTGGTGGAATGACCAAATAGACGAACTCCGGAGATTTTGCCACAAAATGCGCCGACTGGCGCAACGTACCGCTGGCCGAACGCAGATGACGGAGAAGGTGGCAGCTTATAAAGCCGCTAAAAAGGCATTGGGCAAGGCTATCCGAGAAAGCAAGGTGCGCTGCTGGAAGGAGCTTTGCGATGGGGTAGAGCAGAACCCATGGGGTAAGGGCTATAAGCTGGTGATGGGTAAGCTCTGCTCGCCCGCACCAGACTTGGAACAGAGAAAAGTTCTGAGCATCATAGATGCCCTGTTCCCGACCCATCCCGATGTATCTGACGCTCGTGCGTTTGCTAGGGAGGAGGACATTCCATTGTTTGGGGTGGATGAGCTAATTACGGTAGAGCGCAGCCAGAAGTCTGGTAAGGCTCCAGGCCCCGACGGTGTACCGGCGGAGGCCATCAAAGCCGTTGCCCGTAACCGTCCGGATCTCTTGCTTAACATGTACAACGTGTGTCTTAGGGCGGGTGTATTTCCAGCTTGCTGGAAAAAGGCGCGTTTGGCTTTGATCCCAAAGGGCAAAGGTGATGCCAATTCTCCATCATCGTATCGACCACTGTGCATGTTAAACACGGCGGGAAAGATGATGGAGGCCTTGCTTAAAATGCGGCTGGGGGCTGCCATTGAGCAGGCTGGTGGTCTCTCCAACCGGCAGCATGGCTTTAGAAAGGGGCACTCTGCGATTGATGCAATCAGCGAAGTGACCCAAGCTGTGAAACGGGCCGAAACTGCATGCCACCAGGCAAGGCCGATAGTGTTCCTCGTGACTCTCGATGTGAGGAACGCGTTTAACTCGGCAGGGTGGAGTGACATGTTTCACGCGCTCGAGCAGACCTTCAGAGTACCAGCATATCTCTCGGCTATACTGAGGGACTATCTGAACAACCGCTGGCTTCTCTACGTGACGACACAGGGAACGGGTCAAAGGCGGGTGACTGCTGGAGTGGCACAGGGATCGGTGCTTGGGCCTGAGCTGTGGAATGTCACGTACGATGGCCTGCTGCGCCTGGAAATGCCGGCTGACGCTTTTCTTGTTGCGTTTGCAGATTTGTCTGGTCGACAGGCCGCCAGCCTCGTCAATCGCGGCAGTTAGTCTTGGTTTGATCAGTCTCTCCAGCAGCTTTCCAGCCGTATCTAGTAAACACAATGGGCGGTATGCTTCCGCGCTCTGTCGGTTTCCTTTGCCTTTGTCAATCAATATCAGTTGTTGCCGTTTCCATGGTGTTGGAAATGTGCCTTCTACCAGGCAGGCGTTATACATTCTTGGCAGAGTTTGGGGGCGTTCGTTCGCCATGACTTTGAGTACTTCGGACGGGATCCCATCTGGCCCTGGAGCTTTATTCTTCTTCAAAGTGTTTGCGGCTCTTCTAAGCTCTTCCTCGGTGAAAAGTTGGGGTGTTTCTCCTCTATGTGACTCCTCTCTGTACAAGGGCGTCTCTTGTGTCGGAAAGAGTGTGTTCACTATCTCTTCCATTTTTTCGCTGTCAAGAGAGGGCGGCGCTGGTCTTGCCCCTAACTTCTTCATCACAATCTTATACCCCATGCCCCATGGGTTGGTGTTTACGTCGCTTCGAAGCTCTTCCCATTTCCTCTTTTTGCTGCGTGCAATAGCAGACTTAAGCTCTTTCTTAGCAGCTTTGTATTCGACTTCTTCGTTTGTGGCAGGCCCTCTGCTTCTAGTTCTGGTAAATTTGCGTCTTTTCTGTAGACAATTTCTTCTGAGCTCTGCTATTTCTCGGGTCCACCAATATACGGCTTTCCTTTTTGGGTTTCTTCCTAGTTTTGGCATAGCTGCATTACATGCCTTCCTGATGTCGTGCATAACCTGTTCGCTTTCGTTTTGGCAGTTAGCGTTACCTCCATAATTTCTACAATTGTTTGCGTGGTCTAGGGTGACAAGTAGCAGAGTGGTGTCTAGCCTTGACACATTCCATTTGCGGGTACTTTGTCGTGTGCTTTCTGGAGAGTGTCCAGTTGTCCGTTCGACTCTGTACCATATGTACTGATGGTCGCTACCAGTGTAGTCCTTAATCACGCTCCAGTTTGTAAGTGATCCAGCTATACTGTCCGATACCAGAGTTATATCTGGGATGGTGCCTTCGCATCCAGGCCTTCTGAAAGTTGGAGTGGCTCCTATGTTGGCTATCGCAAGCCCAAGTCTAGCTGCCATGTCCAGTATTCTTCTACCGCGTGAATCGGTTACGGGCATACCCCATTCTGAAGCTCTGGCGTTGAAGTCCCCCGCAATTATCAGAGCTCCTCCGATTTCCGAAGCTTTGTCTTCAATCGTATTTAACTTTTTTTGAAATTCTTCTATGTTGTCACTAGGCGTCAAGTAACAGCTCATTAGTGTAAAGTGATGACCCTTAACCCAAGCATAACTATTTCCAAATCCTTGGCTCGTTGTAAAAGGAAGTCTGGATGGGGGTAGCCAAATTGCCGCCGTGCCGGTCTCGTCTTCCACCCAGGTACCGTTGTCTATTTTCCTGTACTGCTCGCTTATTATTACGGCGTCAACTTCTTTCTCCATAACGAGTTGAGCCATTAGTGAGTCCGCTGTTTTGCTCCTGTGCATGTTTGCTTGGAGAATTTTCATTTCCTTCTGTCAGCAACGTTTTTAGCTGTCGCGCATTTGCCAGATCCCGGGAGGTGATCCACCGGGCTGTACCCTGCCTCGGTGCATAGGCAGCAACTCGGAGTCTTGATGCAGTTCTTCATTTTATGCCCGGGTTCCCCGCATCGAATGCAGAGGCCTTTCCCTTTCCTGTCTGGCCCATTGCTGATGTCCGATTCCAAAGCACCTGTAGCATCTCTTGGCTCTGATGTGTACTCGCATTTTGGCTCTTATCCAGCCTATTTTTATATTTCCGGCTTTTAGGAGTATTTCCGAACTTTTTTGCGACAGAGTTACGTAAGCCCGTACCTGTTCTCTACTATTTGGTTTAGTGATGGAAACCGTCAGTTGTTCTTCTTCGTTTGGAAGAAGTTCCTTGACTGCCTTAATAACCTCCCTGTCGACGGTGAGTGCATCAAGATCCCGAATCTCTACTGTAACTGTAGGCTTAACGCTGATAACTTCAGCAGACTCTTTCAGCGTTTCCTTTAGCTTCTCGTAAAGCTCGGGCCTGACCTCCTCTCCCTTGTCGAGTTCCATTAGTAAGGCTCCTGTTTTTGTTTTGCGAATACATCGCACATTTGCTGAAGCTTCTAGCTGAGCGTTGTTTCGCAGGCTTTTTAGAACTTCTGCATAAGTGCAGCCCTCAGCTGGTTTAATAATAACCGCGTCTGCTTTCGCTTTTGGTGCCCGGCTCTTCAACTTCTCCCTATTCTCTCCTCTGTTTTTGGGTCGAAAGTTGTCTAGGTTCTCTGTTTTTTCTTTTGACGTTGCGTCTTTGTTCGTTGTTTTTGTATTACTCTCTCTTTGAGCTCGGGAGCTTTTTTGTTGATAATTGTCTCCCACTTCTCGGGCTCTTTGCTCCGGAGTTTTTTCTCTGCCGCTGCTTTCACAGGACTTGATGCAACTCTCTTCGCTCTGGACGATGTGGGAGTTTCTGCGTCACTTCCGTTCTTGAGGCCTGGTTTTTCCGGAGCTACCCGTCTAATGTCGCCTTCCGTCTTTTTCCAGGTTTTTCTACACGACTCCATTACGTCGATTAACTCTTCTAGCTCAGAGATACCGTTCTTAACCTCCATACTAGTATTCTTTTGTTTTTTTACAGCAGCTTTCATTTTGCGTAGGATTTGTCGGCACTTTGTTGTCGCGTCCTCTTCCTCCTGGCGCATTTTCAAAATGAACTCATGTCGCGGTGATTTTTTAGTCGCACACGTCGCATCATTTCCGCTGTTGTTGTGATGTATCTGCTGTTGAGGTGTATCTTCCGTTCTGGCCTCATTTCTAGCTCCTGAATCTGTTGCCGACTCTACGGATTTTGCAGGTTGTGAACCGTCTGGAACATGTACCTGCTTTTCACTTTCCGTTTCTAGTTTCTGCTGACTCTTATCACTGTTTGACCAAGTGATGAGATCCAAGGTATTTCCCTTCTGCGGTGGTGAGCGTGCGACTAGCGAGCTTCGCCGGAAGGGCTGCAATTCAGTGCTATTGAAGCTCTCTATTTCCAGCAAAGTCTCCTCGTCTCTGCAACTCTTCCCTCGCTCCCGGTTCGTGTTTATCACACTTAATACTGGCTGTGCCGCTAAGCTAGCTCGCCCTCCCCACTTTCTCTGTTATTAGATTTAAGTTTACTCGTTGTATTCATTCTATATGGGTCCCCGCTTGAAGCCGCTATCTCCGCTCGTTGTACAGTCGCCCTTTGGATATCCCAGTGGTTATCTATGCAAGCAGGGAGGCCACGCAAGGGTTGACACTGCTCCTCATGGGAGTCAGTGTTCAGAGCCAGGACAGGCGATAACCAGGAGCGATGCTCAACTGGACCTGTACGACCAACTTAATGGTGACGAACTTCGAACGTACTTCAAGCCCCGCCACGGTTTTAACGGAACGGAGGCGGTTGCAGCATTAGCCTGAAAGCCATTTCCGCAAGATATCACTCTTGCATACTCAGGTAACAGAATACTGCAACCGTCAGCCCAAAAGCCACTATATCCATATCGTGTCCTAATCGTGTGTCCGTCGGTATCCAAATCCGCCGTCTGTTTCCAGACCGCCGCTCGCGTCAGTAGGCCATACAAGCGGGTGCCTGCTGACCCTCCAGGGGCCACCACGTGGAGGTGCGAGTCGACTTGGTAAAGCCAGTGACCAGGATAGCCCTGGCCTTCGCCAGGTTAAAGGCAATCAGTAAGCTTCCCTGGTATGACTATACCCATTTGGCCCCCATAATAATAATAATAATAATAATAATAATAATAATAATAATAATAATAATAATAATAATAATAATAATATGATAATAATAATAATAATAATAATAATAATAATAATAATAATAATAATAATAATAATAATAATAATAATAATTTTTTTTTTTTGCGGGAGAGGAAGTAAAAATGCGTACCGCATCTCAGGGCTGTCGTCACAAACCCCTATATGTGCCGCTTTCAAGCACTAAAACATCCCCCTCTTGTCGGAACCCGACTCCACCCTGGAACCGCTTTCGCATTACTTCAGGGTGGGGTTCCCATTAGATCCTACCGGACCTCCCTCGTTGTGCCTGCGTCCAGGCCCCGCTTTTCCAATGCAGCAATTCAAAGAGATCGATCAAGTGAATCTCCGTCCATTTTTTTCCTCCGAAGAATTCTTTCTACAAACACTGCAACCGCATTCCATGACTGCTGATTTGATAGCATTTTCGAAACTATATCTTCCGGTTCTATAGGGCCAACTTCTACTTCTAAGGCCCTTCTGTACGAGATCCAACGCGCGCACTCGAAAAACATTTTGAGCTTGAGTTGACCTCACCATGATCTCTCTCAATCCATTTCGTCAAGTGTGGTATCAGCCTCGCAGTCCACCTTCCTCTAGGCTCAGTTTCCCACCTTCGCTGCCATCTACCTATCATGTTGCGCCTTGCCCTCCTATTTTTCATAGAGTCAACCGCATTTAACAATTCCATTTCTGTAAACAGTGGAACATCTCCGAGAATAATTCCTTCGTTTTCATTTCTTCCTGGGTGGTCAGGGAACAGCTCGTTTAATATGTTGTACATAGTGCTTGCGTCCAGTATCACGTTCGTAGACTTACAAAGTTTTTTCATGACAATTTTGTATCCCAAGCCCCATGGATCTGCATCCACCTCCTGGATAAGTGCTCGAAACTTTTAAGCTTTGCTTTTTTTAAAAGCATCACGTAACTTCTTTTTTGCTCTCTTGAACTCGCCCGATGACCTCAGGCCTTTGTACGGCGCGTTGAGCCTGTCGTCTGCTTCGTAGTAATAATAATAATAATAATAATAATAATAATAATAATAATAATAATAATAATAATAATTCGGGGGGTGTTGTATCCCTAGAGGGCGCGTCCTCAGGTGGCGGATAGGGGAACGCTCGATAGATATATCGGGTAGGTGGGAAATAAATTACCACCCGCGGACCAAACAACATCATCAAAAATCCTACATCCTACACTGGCAGCCAGACAGCATGTAGGTGGGCATCTGCGCTCAATGTGATGAGTGGCCTTTATATGAACATGGACTTCGTCGGACAGGATCGGGAAATTATATTGATTTAGTTGTTTTTTGGGCTGACGGTTGCAGTATTCTGTTACCTGAGTACGTAAGAGTGACATCTTGCGGAAATGGCTTTCAGGCTAATGCTGCAGCCGCCTCCGTCCCGTTAAAACCGTGGCGGGGCTTGAAGTACGTTCGAGGTTCGTCACCATTAAGTTGGTCGTACAGGTCCAGTTGAGCATCGCTCTTGTTTAGCGCCTGTCCTGGCTCTGAACACTGACTCCCATAAGGATCAGTGTCAACCCTCGCGTGGCCTCCCTGCTTGCATAGATAACCACGGGGACATTAAAAGGGCGAGTGTACAACGAGCGGAGATAGCGGCTTAAAGCGGGGACCCATACAGCATGTACAATCCAAACAAAAATATAAAACGATGTGAGAAAGATAGAAAAGGCAGCTTGACAGCTCCGCAAACAGCGAGTACAAAAAGCGCAGAGATGGCGCGTAGTCAAGAATGTAGGAGCGAGGGGGAATCGTCGGGAGTTGGGGTCTCCACAAGCGTTTTCTCTGACGCGGACGCACTAGCTTTCCGACGAGGCTCGCTGATCCGGCGCTCACCACAGCGGAGTGCTGGCGCGGTAAGCGTGATCACTCGTACACCGATGACAACCGACGCTAGCAGCGAGCAACAAAAACGGCAGTCGTCGCAATCACAGGGCTTGCTAGAGGCAGAAAAGGAGAATGAAGGATATGCTTATACCCTCAAGAAAAGCAGCAAGGCCACGCATCCTCCTGAGTTCACTGCCCTTAAAGATTTTCAGCAACGGAGAGAGGAAACAGCTACACATGAAGCGACTGACGAGATTAGGAAGCACGATGTCGGCGCGGGGGATATGGAGACACAGATCGGAATAATCCAGGATACCTTGGTTACTATGCGCAAGGCTGCTGCAAAACAACGGAATGTAAGCATGGAGATAAAAAATGGTCTCAGCGTGTTGGAGGCGGCCATCGACGCCATACAGCATCATAGGCGCAGTGACCAAAAAATAAAAGGGACCGGGTCCTCGACGACAGAAAATGCGAAGGAAGCCGGGGCCGCTGTTGCCACTTCTCGGAAGAGGGACATGGGCGCTTTAACTATCCCAAGCAGCAAAAACCCAGAGCAGACGCCGCGGGAACGGCTGAAGAATCAAGAAGGCTCTACACCCTGGAGCGTGGTCGTGCGCAAAAAATCCTCTTCGCGCAAGGATCCGCCCAACGAAGGGGGAATCCCTTCGGGAAAAGGGAACTCAACCCCAATTCGTAAGGCGACACAGGAAATCCAGGCACAGGGAAAAAGAGCGAAGAGGGAAAGGACTCAACGCGCGAGACGGAGTGCTGTCGTCGTAAAGCCGAAAGAAGGCACCACATATGCCGAAATCCTCCGAGCGATTCGTGTGGGGCAGACTGCTGAGACCAGAATCCTTGCCAGTAGGACCCGGCTGGAGGTCCTGGGTATGGACTGTCTCACAACAGCTTCAGAGGTAGAGGACGCAGTACGCCGTGAGCTCTCAAACGACTATAGCGGAGAGCTTAAAGTAGTGGTTTCTGCCGCAAATGCCCGAGAACAGCGCATGGCAGTCGTTGAGTTAGAGCACAAACATGCGGGCAAAGATGTCGCATCAGGCAACGCATTGATGTACAGCGGTGCTTCAGGTGTCTGGATTACGGTCACCGGAGGCAAAAATGCACGGGACCGGATAGAAGTGGCCTCTGTTGGCGATGCGGGCAGAAAGGACACAAGGCCGCGTCATGCTCCTCAAAACCGCAATGTTACCTGTGTACTGCTGACAACGAGGGTCCAAAGTCTTTGGAACATGTCCCTGGCTCTGGAGCCTGCAAAGCGTTTCGGGTGGCCCTGGACAACGCGAAAGGACGGAGACAATGATTACCGTCCTACAGGGTAATCTGAACGGTAGTCGGGTCGCTGATGAACTGCTATCTCAATTCATCCATGAATACGGGGTGGGCATGGCGGTCATCAGCGAGCCTTACCGAATCGGGAAGCACTGGCTGGTGGATGACTCTGGCGCGGCGGCTCTCTGGGTTGCGGATCCCAGTATACAGATCACGAGCAGCGGGGCTGGAGGTAGTTATGTCTGGGCAAAAACAGAGTCGGCCACTTTCGTGAGCTGTTACTTCTCTCCCAACGACGCCATGGGTGTGTACAGGTCTAAAATTGAAGCCCTGGAGGACGACCTGCGCTGCATTACTGGCGGCCTCGTGATTGCTGGGGACTTTAATGCGCGAGCCATAGAGTGGGGTATGCCACAAACCAACGCAAGAGGCCGGTTTTTATTGGAGATGGCAGCCCGGCTGGGACTAGTTGTCCTTAATGAAGGTACAACCCCGACATACCGCCGGCCCGGCTTTGGGTACTCGATTCCAGACCTTACCTTGGTGTCGGAGACTCTAGCCCGAAGGACGGTGAACTGGAGGGTGATGGAGGACCTTACAGGAAGCGACCACCAGTACATAACCTTCCGGCTTATGGACGCAGGGCAAAAACAGGTACCTGTACGAGTACATCGACCACTCGGCTGGAACGCCACCAGAATGGATGAGAGCAAATTTGTTGCAGGCCTGATTGAGGGGGCTCGACACATCCCAACGCTCCCTAGAAATGCCTGAGAGGCGGGCGTAGTGGACTCCTTCGTGGAGTCTAGCATGAATGTGATTCGAGGCGCCTGCAATGCGTCCATGCCCCGAAAGAGGCCGTGGAGAGGTAAGACACAGGTGTACTGGTGGAATGACCAAATAGACGAACTCCGGAGATTTTGCCACAAAATGCGCCGACTGGCGCAACGTGCCGCTGGCCGAACGCAGATGACGGAGAAGGTGGCAGCTTATAAAGCCGCTAAAAAGGCATTGGGCAAGGCTATCCGAGAAAGCAAGGTGCGCTGCTGGAAGGAGCTTTGCGACGGGGTAGAGCAGGACCCATGGGGTAAGGGCTATAAGCTGGTGATGGGTAAGCTCTGCTCGCCCGCACCAGACTTGAAACAGAGAAAAGTTCTGAGCATCATAGATGCCCTGTTCCCGACCCATCCCGATGTATCTGACGCTCGTGCGTTTGCTGGGGAGGAGGACATTCCATTGTTTGGGGTGGATGAGCTAATTACGGCAGAGCGCAGCATGAAGTCTGGTAAGGCTCCGGGCCCCGACGGTGTGCCGGCGGAGGCCATCAAAGCCGTTGCCCGTAACCGTCCGGATCTCTTGCTTAACATGTACAACGTGTGTCTTAGGGAGGGTGTATTTCCAGCTTGCTGGAAAAAGGCGCGTTTGGCTTTGATCCCAAAGGGCAAAGGTGATGCCAATTCTCCATCATCGTATCGACCACTGTGCATGTTAAACACGGCGGGAAAGATGATGGAGGCCTTGCTTAAAATGCGGCTGGGGGCTGCCATTGAGCAGGCTGGTGGTCTCTCCAACCGGCAGCATGGCTTTAGAAAGGGGCACTCTGCGATTGATGCAATCAGCGAAGTGACCCAAGCTGTGAAACGGGCCGAAACTGCATGCCACCAGGCAAGGCCGATAGTGCTCCTCGTGACCCTCGATGTGAGGAACGCGTTTAACTCGGCAGGGTGGAGTGACATGTTTCACGCGCTCGAGCAGACCTTCAGAGTACCGGCATATCTCTCGGCTATACTGAGGGACTATCTGAACGACCGCTGGCTTCTCTACGTGACGACACAGGGAACGGGTCAAAGGCGGGTGACTGCTGGAGTGGCACAGGGATCGGTGCTTGGGCCTGAGCTGTGGAATGTCACGTACGATGGCCTGCTGCGCCTGGAAATGCCGGCTGACGCTTTCCTTGTTGCGTTTGCCGATGATGTCGCCGCCGTCATAACAGCACGCAGTCCTGAACTGGCTCAACTTGTGCTTAATCAAGTGATGCGCAGGGTTAGCGGGTGGATGGGCGACCACGGTCTCCAGTTGGCTGTAGCCAAAACGGAGATCGTGATTCTTACGAAGAGGCGAGTCCCCACTTCGTTGACTATGATGGTTGGAGCCCAACCGGTGAAAACAAGCAGGTTCGCGAGATATTTAGGAGTAAAGTTGGACAACCGACTCACATACTGGGACCATATCCGCGGGGTCTGTGACGGGGTTGCCCAGAAGACGGCGGCGCTGAGCCGGTTAATGGCGAATGTAGGTGGGGCGAGGCAGCATACGAGGAGGCTCCTGCTCGTCTCCGTACAGTCAGCCCTACTCTATGGTGCGGAAATATGGGCGGACGCCCTTCGAGTTAAAAAATATAAGACAAGGATGGCCGCCGTCCAGCGTCGCGGGGCATTGCGGGTTAGCTCGGCGTACCGTACTGTGTCCGCAGATGCAGCACTTGTTGTGGCCAGCTGTATTCCAATAGAGCTGCTTGCTCAGGAGCGGAAAGAAATCTATCTGCAAAGCTCTACAATAGGACGGGCGGCCGCCGCGGAGCAAGCGCGTGAGGGCGCACTTGCTTCCATAATTCCTTGCTCAGATAGCTGAGGGATCACATGTTTTTCGATGGATTCGACGAACTTCTTCGAATTTGTTTTGAGTACTGTATGCGCCAATAAAGTTTGTGCCACAGTCACTGTATATATTATGACACAAACGTCGCCTTCCAATAAACCGATGTAATGCACACAACATCTGATCGGTCGGCATTCCAGTGACGGCTTCCAAATGTATCGTGGGGTTCCCATTAGATCCTACCGGACCTCCCTCGTTGTGCCTGCGTCCAGGCCCCGCTTTTCCAATGCAGCAATTCAAAGAGATCGATCAAGTGAATCTCCGTCCATTTTTTTCCTCCGAAGAATTCTTTCTACAAACACTGCAACCGCATTCCATGACTGCTGATTTGATAGCATTTTCGAAACTATATCTTCCGGTTCTATAGGGCCAACTTCTACTTCTAAGGCCCTTCTGTACGAGATCCAACGCGCGCACTCGAAAAACATTTTGAGCTTGAGTTGACCTCACCATGATCTCTCTCAATCCATTTCGTCAAGTGTGGTATCAGCCTCGCAGTCCACCTTCCTCTAGGCTCAGTTTCCCACCTTCGCTGCCATCTACCTATCATGTTGCGCCTTGCCCTCCTATTTTTCATAGAGTCAACCGCATTTAACAATTCCATTTCTGTAAACAGTGGAACATCTCCGAGAATAATTCCTTCGTTTTCATTTCTTCCTGGGTGGTCAGGGAACAGCTCGTTTAATATGTTGTACATAGTGCTTGCGTCCAGTATCACGTTCGTAGACTTACAAAGTTTTTTCATGACAATTTTGTATCCCAAGCCCCATGGATCTGCATCCACCTCCTGGATAAGTGCTCGAAACTTTTAAGCTTTGCTTTTTTTAAAAGCATCACGTAACTTCTTTTTTGCTCTCTTGAACTCGCCCGATGACCTCAGGCCTTTGTACGGCGCGTTGAGCCTGTCGTCTGCTTCGTAGTAATAATAATAATAATAATAATAATAATAATAATAATAATAATAATAATAATAATTCGGGGGGTGTTGTATCCCTAGAGGGCGCGTCCTCAGGTGGCGGATAGGGGAACGCTCGATAGATATATCGGGTAGGTGGGAAATAAATTACCACCCGCGGACCAAACAACATCATCAAAAATCCTACATCCTACACTGGCAGCCAGACAGCATGTAGGTGGGCATCTGCGCTCAATGTGATGAGTGGCCTTTATATGAACATGGACTTCGTCGGACAGGATCGGGAAATTATATTGATTTAGTTGTTTTTTGGGCTGACGGTTGCAGTATTCTGTTACCTGAGTACGTAAGAGTGACATCTTGCGGAAATGGCTTTCAGGCTAATGCTGCAGCCGCCTCCGTCCCGTTAAAACCGTGGCGGGGCTTGAAGTACGTTCGAGGTTCGTCACCATTAAGTTGGTCGTACAGGTCCAGTTGAGCATCGCTCCTGTTTAGCGCCTGTCCTGGCTCTGAACACTGACTCCCATAAGGATCAGTGTCAACCCTCGCGTGGCCTCCCTGCTTGCATAGATAACCACGGGGACATTAAAAGGGCGAGTGTACAACGAGCGGAGATAGCGGCTTCAAGCGGGGACCCATACAGCATGTACAATCCAAACAAAAATATAAAACGATGTGAGAAAGATAGAAAAGGCAGCTTGACAGCTCCGCAAACAGCGAGTACAAAAAGCGCAGAGATGGCGCGTAGTCAAGAATGTAGGAGCGAGGGGGAATCGTCGGGAGTTGGGGTCTCCACAAGCGTTTTCTCTGACGCGGACGCACTAGCTTTCCGACGAGGCTCGCTGATCCGGCGCTCACCACAGCGGAGTGCTGGCGCGGTAAGCGTGATCACTCGTACACCGATGACAACCGACGCTAGCAGCGAGCAACAAAAACGGCAGTCGTCGCAATCACAGGGCTTGCTAGAGGCAGAAAAGGAGAATGAAGGATATGCTTATACCCTCAAGAAAAGCAGCAAGGCCACGCATCCTCCTGAGTTCACTGCCCTTAAAGATTTTCAGCAACGGAGAGAGGAAACAGCTACACATGAAGCGACTGACGAGATTAGGAAGCACGATGTCGGCGCGGGGGATATGGAGACACAGATCGGAATAATCCAGGATACCTTGGTTACTATGCGCAAGGCTGCTGCAAAACAACGGAATGTAAGCATGGAGATAAAAAATGGTCTCAGCGTGTTGGAGGCGGCCATCGACGCCATACAGCATCATAGGCGCAGTGACCAAAAAATAAAAGGGACCGGGTCCTCGACGACAGAAAATGCGAAGGAAGCCGGGGCCGCTGTTGCCACTTCTCGGAAGAGGGACATGGGCGCTTTAACTATCCCAAGCAGCAAAAACCCAGAGCAGACGCCGCGGGAACGGCTGAAGAATCAAGAAGGCTCTACACCCTGGAGCGTGGTCGTGCGCAAAAAATCCTCTTCGCGCAAGGATCCGCCCAACGAAGGGGGAATCCCTTCGGGAAAAGGGAACTCAACCCCAATTCGTAAGGCGACACAGGAAATCCAGGCACAGGGAAAAAGAGCGAAGAGGGAAAGGACTCAACGCGCGAGACGGAGTGCTGTCGTCGTAAAGCCGAAAGAAGGCACCACATATGCCGAAATCCTCCGAGCGATTCGTGTGGGGCAGACTGCTGAGACCAGAATCCTTGCCAGTAGGACCCGGCTGGAGGTCCTGGGTATGGACTGTCTCACAACAGCTTCAGAGGTAGAGGACGCAGTACGCCGTGAGCTCTCAAACGACTATAGCGGAGAGCTTAAAGTAGTGGTTTCTGCCGCAAATGCCCGAGAACAGCGCATGGCAGTCGTTGAGTTAGAGCACAAACATGCGGGCAAAGATGTCGCATCAGGCAACGCATTGATGTACAGCGGTGCTTCAGGTGTCTGGATTACGGTCACCGGAGGCAAAAATGCACGGGACCGGATAGAAGTGGCCTCTGTTGGCGATGCGGGCAGAAAGGACACAAGGCCGCGTCATGCTCCTCAAAACCGCAATGTTACCTGTGTACTGCTGACAACGAGGGTCCAAAGTCTTTGGAACATGTCCCTGGCTCTGGAGCCTGCAAAGCGTTTCGGGTGGCCCTGGACAACGCGAAAGGACGGAGACAATGATTACCGTCCTACAGGGTAATCTGAACGGTAGTCGGGTCGCTGATGAACTGCTATCTCAATTCATCCATGAATACGGGGTGGGCATGGCGGTCATCAGCGAGCCTTACCGAATCGGGAAGCACTGGCTGGTGGATGACTCTGGCGCGGCGGCTCTCTGGGTTGCGGATCCCAGTATACAGATCACGAGCAGCGGGGCTGGAGGTAGTTATGTCTGGGCAAAAACAGAGTCGGCCACTTTCGTGAGCTGTTACTTCTCTCCCAACGACGCCATGGGTGTGTACAGGTCTAAAATTGAAGCCCTGGAGGACGACCTGCGCTGCATTACTGGCGGCCTCGTGATTGCTGGGGACTTTAATGCGCGAGCCATAGAGTGGGGTATGCCACAAACCAACGCAAGAGGCCGGTTTTTATTGGAGATGGCAGCCCGGCTGGGACTAGTTGTCCTTAATGAAGGTACAACCCCGACATACCGCCGGCCCGGCTTTGGGTACTCGATTCCAGACCTTACCTTGGTGTCGGAGACTCTAGCCCGAAGGACGGTGAACTGGAGGGTGATGGAGGACCTTACAGGAAGCGACCACCAGTACATAACCTTCCGGCTTATGGACGCAGGGCAAAAACAGGTACCTGTACGAGTACATCGACCACTCGGCTGGAACGCCACCAGAATGGATGAGAGCAAATTTGTTGCAGGCCTGATTGAGGGGGCTCGGCACATCCCAACGCTCCCTAGAAATGCCTGAGAGGCGGGCGTAGTGGACTCCTTCGTGGAGTCTAGCATGAATGTGATTCGAGGCGCCTGCAATGCGTCCATGCCCCGAAAGAGGCCGTGGAGAGGTAAGACACAGGTGTACTGGTGGAATGACCAAATAGACGAACTCCGGAGATTTTGCCACAAAATGCGCCGACTGGCGCAACGTGCCGCTGGCCGAACGCAGATGACGGAGAAGGTGGCAGCTTATAAAGCCGCTAAAAAGGCATTGGGCAAGGCTATCCGAGAAAGCAAGGTGCGCTGCTGGAAGGAGCTTTGCGACGGGGTAGAGCAGGACCCATGGGGTAAGGGCTATAAGCTGGTGATGGGTAAGCTCTGCTCGCCCGCACCAGACTTGAAACAGAGAAAAGTTCTGAGCATCATAGATGCCCTGTTCCCGACCCATCCCAATGTATCTGACGCTCGTGCGTTTGCTGGGGAGGAGGACATTCCATTGTTTGGGGTGGATGAGCTAATTACGGCAGAGCGCAGCATGAAGTCTGGTAAGGCTCCGGGCCCCGACGGTGTGCCGGCGGAGGCCATCAAAGCCGTTGCCCGTAACCGTCCGGATCTCTTGCTTAACATGTACAACGTGTGTCTTAGGGCGGGTGTATTTCCAGCTTGCTGGAAAAAGGCGCGTTTGGCTTTGATCCCAAAGGGCAAAGGTGATGCCAATTCTCCATCATCGTATCGACCACTGTGCATGTTAAACACGGCGGGAAAGATGATGGAGGCCTTGCTTAAAATGCGGCTGGGGGCTGCCATTGAGCAGGCTGGTGGTCTCTCCAACCGGCAGCATGGCTTTAGAAAGGGGCACTCTGCGATTGATGCAATCAGCGAAGTGACCCAAGCTGTGAAACGGGCCGAAACTGCATGCCACCAGGCAAGGCCGATAGTGCTCCTCGTGACCCTCGATGTGAGGAACGCGTTTAACTCGGCAGGGTGGAGTGACATGTTTCACGCGCTCGAGCAGACCTTCAGAGTACCGGCATATCTCTCGGCTATACTGAGGGACTATCTGAACGACCGCTGGCTTCTCTACGTGACGACACAGGGAACGGGTCAAAGGCGGGTGACTGCTGGAGTGGCACAGGGATCGGTGCTTGGGCCTGAGCTGTGGAATGTCACGTACGATGGCCTGCTGCGCCTGGAAATGCCGGCTGACGCTTTCCTTGTTGCGTTTGCCGATGATGTCGCCGCCGTCATAACAGCACGCAGTCCTGAACTGGCTCAACTTGTGCTTAATCAAGTGATGCGCAGGGTTAGCGGGTGGATGGGCGACCACGGTCTCCAGTTGGCTGTAGCCAAAACGGAGATCGTGATTCTTACGAAGAGGCGAGTCCCCACTTCGTTGACTATGATGGTTGGAGCCCAACCGGTGAAAACAAGCAGGTTCGCGAGATATTTAGGAGTAAAGTTGGACAACCGACTCACATACTGGGACCATATCCGCGGGGTCTGTGACGGGGTTGCCCAGAAGACGGCGGCGCTGAGCCGGTTAATGGCGAATGTAGGTGGGGCGAGGCAGCATACGAGGAGGCTCCTGCTCGTCTCCGTACAGTCAGCCCTACTCTATGGTGCGGAAATATGGGCGGACGCCCTTCGAGTTAAAAAATATAAGACAAGGATGTCCAGCGTCGCGGGGCATTGCGGGTTAGCTCGGCGTACCGTACTGTGTCCGCAGATGCAGCACTTGTTGTGGCCGGCTGTATTCCAATAGAGCTGCTTGCTCAGGAGCGGAAAGAAATCTATCTGCAAAGCTCTACAATAGGACGGGCGGCCGCCGCGGAGCAAGCGCGTGAGGGCGCACTTGTTTCTTGGCAACGAAGATGGGACGCTAGTACTAGGGGACAGTGGACTCGGAGAATCATACGCGATGTGCGCGAGTGGTATGGGCGACGACATGGTGAGGTGAGTTTTTATCTGACACAGTTCCTTACTGGACATGGATACTTCCGTAAGTATCTGCACAGGATGGGAAAGGTGGGCTCACCGTGCTGCGTGCTGTGTGACTGCGAGGAGGACGATGTCTGGCATACCTTCTTCGCCTGCGAGTTTTTTGCCGAAGAGCGGAGGCTGACTGAGAACTCAGTGGGTATCGGTTACACGGCAAACATCACTGCGGAAAACATCATAGCCGTGATGTTACGGTCAGAGCACGACTGGGACCTGGTGGCGAAGTACGTCGAAGTTAT
The DNA here is from genome assembly GCA_922984085.1 of Sicus ferrugineus. Classification (NCBI taxonomy): domain Eukaryota; kingdom Metazoa; phylum Arthropoda; class Insecta; order Diptera; family Conopidae; genus Sicus; species Sicus ferrugineus. Next base: position 52,693,877 of record OV277348.1, read on the forward strand.
ACTCCGCCGCAAGCGTAGTATGGGGTGCCTCCAGTAGGTACGCTTGACCCGTGCTGCGTCCACTGCGGCGAAGATGGCACAGCTTCGAAGCTGTGAAAAGCGGGGCCTGGACGCAGGCACTACGAGGGAGGTCCGGTGGGATCTGATGGGAGCCCCACCCCGAAGTAATGCGAAGCGGTTCCGGGGTGGAGTCGGGTTCCGTCAAAGAGGGGGACGTTTTAGTGCTTGAAAGCGGCACATACAGGGGTTTGTGACGACAGCCCTGAGATGCGGTACGCATTTTTACCTCCTCTCCTGCGAAAAAAAAAAAAAAAAAAAAAAAATAAATAATAATAATAATAATAATAATAATAATAATAATAATAATAATAATAATTTTTTTTTTTTGCGGGTGAGGAGATCAAAAATGCCTAACGCATCTCGGCGCTGTCGTCACAGACACCGGTATGTGCGGCTTGCGCGCACTAAAAAACATCCTCCTCATGACTCTGGAACCACTTTCGTATTACGTCAGAGTAGGGTTCCCACAATGTCCTTACAGGACGTCCATCGTTGCACCTGCGTCCAGGTCCCGCTTTTTTGATCGTAACACTAGCTCAATATATTTGGCTATGTGTTGCCAATTATCCTCGCTGCTTAACATAGCTTTGATTACATTGTCTGCAGTGAGGGGGCCAACGAGCGCTTCTACTTGATTTCTCTCTATTTGCCATCTGCCGCAGATGAAGAAGGTGTGCTCTGCGTCGTCAACTTCGCAGTCGCCATATATACATTCGGGTCCATCGGTTTTGCCCATTTGGTACAGGTATTTGCAGAAATACCCATGTCCAGACAGCATCTGCGTGAGGTAATAGTCAACCTCTCCAAAGTTTCTGCTTATCCATCCGGAGAGTTCAGGAATGAGTTTGGCGGTCCATCTGCCGCGCGTGTCAGAGTTCCATCGCGCCTGCCAAAGTTGTACAGTTCGCAACTTGGTTTCCTCTAGTGTGAACCTAGGGTTGTGTTCATTTTTAAGCCTCTTTCGTTCGATGGCTAGTAGGTCTATTGGGGGGCAGCTACTAATTACTAAAATAGCCACTTCCGATACTGTGCGATACGAACAAACTACTCGCAATGCTGCGGTTCGCTGCACCGCGGCTAGAACTTTCCTGCGGTTTTTTGCTCTAAGCGTATCAGCCCATATTTCGCTTCCATAGAGCAGGACGGACAGCGTCACTGATATCAGCATTTTTCTCTTCTTTTGTGTTGGGCCGCCGGTGTTAGTCATCAGTCTGCTGATTGATGCTGTTATCTGAGCAGCTTTTTTTGCCGCGTGGTGGATTTGCGCCCAGTACGACAATCTAGGGTCAAGTCTTACTCCTAGGTAGTTAACAGATTTCTGCGTTTTTATTTCATTATTGCAGACACTTATATAAGTTTCTAGGTCGATGTGCCGCTTGGTTAGTAGGAGCAACTCGGTCTTCTCAGTAGCCAGGCTGAGGCCGTGAGAATTTAGCCAGGCTCGCGTTCTCAGCATGACCTGATTCAATTTTCTCTGGGCATCGGTCAGGTTTCGGGCAGTGATGACGGCCGCTATGTCGTCCGCATATCCGACCAGGAATGTGTCGTCCGGCATCTGTGTGTTCAGGATCTCGTCGTAGCTAGCGTTCCATAATTCCGGACCAAGGATAGACCCCTGGGCTACCTCTGAAGTAACGTTTTTGCTTTGTAGGCCTTCAGTGGTCTCGTAGAAGAGTTTACGATTGCTCAGATAGCTGGGCATTATCTTCCTCAGGTATAGAGGTATCTGGAACCTGTGCTCTAGGGCGTCTATAATATCAACCCGCCTTGCGCTATTAAAAGCGTTTCGTACGTCCAGTGTTGCAAGAAGGACGATGCGCCTGGAGTAGTGATTTCCGCGCTGCGCCGCAGCAACACTGTTTATGACATCTTCGATTGCTCCTAGAGTTGACCTTCCCGATCTGAAGCCATGTTGTTTGTTGGAAAGCCCTCCAGCGTCTGTGATGGCTTTTGCGAGCCTAGGTTTTAGCAGTCGCTCTAATAGTTTTCCAGCTGTATCTAGCATGCATAGCTGTCGGTACGCTGATGGAGAGTCGTGATTTGCCTTTCCCTTGCTGATGAGGACAAGCCTTTGTCGCTTCCATACTTCTGGGAAATAGCCTTCTGTCAGGCAAACGTTATACATGTTTAGGAGAGCAGGAGCGTGTGTATTAGCCATCAACTTCAGGACCTCTCCTGGGACGCCGTCCAGGCCAGGGGCCTTGTTGTTCTTCAGCGAACCAGCTGCTGTCCTGAGATCGTATTCTGTGAAAAGAGGCGGAGCTTCGATCCCGGATATCTCGGTTTTAAGCGAACTGAGGTTATGCGTCGGGGGAAGTGTGTTTACGATGTCAGTCATCTCGCTTGCTTCTAGGATAGGCGGTCGAGTTCTTGCACCAAGCTTTTTCATCACTATTTTGTAGCCAAGTCCCCAGGGATCATTGTTTAAATCCCTCTGTAGTTCTTCCCATTTTTTCTTCTTGGTGTTGATTATGGCGAGCTTCATGTCCTTCTTCAGCTTCTTATAGTTTTCTCTTTCAGCTATGGCGGCGTGAAAACGTCTGGCTCTGGAGTATACTCTTCTGCTGTGGATGCAGGCGGACCGAAGCCGTGAGATTTCGTCTGTCCACCAGTAAGCGCTTTTTTTGTTTCCTCCGCTTTTGGCTCTCTGCATTGCCTTATTGCAGGCCCGCGTTATGATTTGCATTGTCCACCTCACCTTACGTCTAGCGTCCCCAGTGTTCTCGGCCCTTTGTAGGTTTGCGTCGAGCTTCGCGATAAAGGTTTCGGCGTTTAGTTTTGAGGCGTTCCAGATGCGAGTACCCTTTCTTCGTCCGAGTGGGGCAGTGACATGCGGCGCTTTAATGCGATATGTAATATATTGGTGGTCACTGCCGGTGTAGTCTTCGAGGACTTTCCACGATAGGATATGGTGAACCATTTCTTCGGATACCAGGGTGATGTCCGGCGTGGTGCTTTCGCAGCCTGGTCTCCTAAAAGTTGGCACAGCTCCTATGTTAGCGACAAGAAGCCCCAGCCTAGCAGCCATATCTAGCACTCGTTTGCCTCGGGAGTTTGTAGTTGGCGATCCCCATTCAATAGCCTTAGAATTAAAGTCACCGGCTATGACGCAATTACCTCCGATTTCTACCGCCTTGTCTTCTATCGCATTTAGTTTTCCTTGGAACTCTTCTATGCTGTCACTTGGGGTAAGGTAGCTGCTTATCAGGGTATAGTGTCCATTTTGTATCCAGACGAAGCCGTTACCTGTACCAAAGCGTTTAGTGAAAAACGTTGAGCCTGTTGGGAGCCAGATTGCTGCGGTTCCAGAAGTGTCTTCGTACCACCTGCCACTGCCTTTTCCTCTATACTGCTCGCTGATGATGACGATGTCAGCAGTAGTGCTTCTGTGCATGTTTGCTTGTAGTGCTTCTGTGCATGTTTGCTTGTAGCACCTTCATTAAATTTTGGCTTTACTGTATACCGCGCATCTGCTAGCGCCAGGAATGTGGTCCACGGCTTCGTGTTCTTCGTCACTGCAAAGGCAACACTTTGGAGGTTTGCTGCATTCCTTTAATTTATGCCCTGGTTCAGCACACCGGATACATAGGCCCTGTCCCTTTCTGTCTGGCCCGGTGCAGCCCCACGCTTGGTGGCCGGGTCCGAAGCACCGGAAGCATCGCTTGATGTCTAGTGGAAGTTTCATTCTACAGTTTATCCATCCGACTAAAATGCGGTCCCTTTTTATAAGTCTTTGAGCATCCTCCGTCGGCAAGGTAATGAACGCCCTCACTTGCTCTCTATTATTTGGCGCTGTAATGGTCACCTTTATCCGTTCAGGGTTTAATGTCAGGATTTTTCCTACAGCCTGTAGTACTTCTTCTCGAGTGGTAAACGAGTCCAAATCTCGTATTTCAACTGTGGACTTTGATGCAGGTCAGTTATTGCCGCTATCTGTTGTAGGTTTTCCTTCAGTGTCTCGCGGAAGTTTGGCTCTACCCTAGTTCCTTTCTCAAACTCCAGAAGGAGGGCACCCGTTCTTGTTTTCCGAATCGCCCTTACTTTGGTTTGAACGTCTTCTGCGTTTACTTTACTACATAGGTTCCGTAGGACATCAGCATAGCTATGGCCTTGTTCTGGCCTAATGAGGACAGCGTCTGGTCGTGGGTTCATCCCGTTCGTCCTACCTATTTTCAGTTTAAAAGCGTTGGAGCGTTTTGACCTAGTGTCCCCGTTCTTTTGCCCGTCAAGTGCTTTGCAACTTTCTTTGTTATTCCGCGTCCGCTTTTTCTTGGTGCTTGTTGCAACCTGCCATCTACCGGATATGTTTTCGCAGAAATTCTTCCCATCTTTAGGCTCTGCGGGGCTAGAAGCTACCCGTTTTTGCGTGGTGACTGTGGGCGTTTGTTTATAATTTTCTTTGGATACTTCTTTTGGTATAGGAGTAGCTTCCTTGCTCTGTTCGGCGGCTCTTTCTGCCAGCTTCCAATTTTTCCTGTAGTTTTCGGCCACATCTAGTACCTCATCTATTTCGGAAAGCCCGTTTTTCAGGTCCATGCTGACAGTTTTTTGCTTTAGTGTTGCCCTCTTAATTTTTCGGAACACACTTCGGATTTTCTCGATTTCCTGCTCTTCTGCGGCCTTCATTTTAGCTACAAGCTCCTGTCTGGAGGGGTCATAAGTGCTGGGGCCATGCTGATCTGCTGAGCGGTTGATATTTACGGACCTATCTTGTAGCTGATGTCCGTCTTTTGCAACGGCTATCAGATTTGTACTTTTTGGCGTCACTGCAGACTTATATTGTTGCTGATGCGTCGCCATGGGTACTTGCACCGGTGAACGTAGAATTCTGCTGCTTTCCCGGAAAATGAAGACTCCGTCTTCGTGATTAGAAGCGCCTTTGGAAGATATTAGATCATGTGATTCCTGCTGCTTTGGTGATTGTGTTTTTGATTGTTGTTGTGCTTGTTTCGTTTTCAGTTCTAAAGGGTCCCCGCTTGAAGCCGCTATCTCCATTCGTTGTACAGTTGCCCTTTTAATGTCCCCGTAGTTACCTTTGCAAGCAGGGAGGCCACGCGAGGGTTGACACTGATCCTTATGGGAGTCAGTGTTCAGAGCCAGGACAGACGCTAACCAGGAGCGATGCTCAACTGGACCTGTACGACCAACCTAATGGTGACGAACTTCGAACCTACTTCAAGCCCCGCCACGGTTTTAACGGACGGAGGCGGTTGCAGCATTAGCCTGAAAGCCATTTCCGCAAGATTTCACTCTTGCGTACTCAGGTAACAGAATACTGCAACTGTGTCCTAATCGTGTGTCTGTCGGTATCCAAATCTGCCGTCTGTTTCCAGACCGCCGCTCGCGTCAGTAGGCCATACAAGCGGGTGCTTGCTAACCATCCAGGGTCACCACGTGGAGGTGCGAGTCGACTTAGTAAAATCAGTGACCAGGATCGTCACTGGCCTCCAAGTTACAGGCAATCAGCAACTTACCTGGTATGACGATACCCGTTTGGCCCCCATAATAATAATAATAATAATAATAATAATAATAATAATAATAATAATAATAATAATAATAATAATAATAATAATAATAATAATAATAATAATAATAATAATAATCCCGTCCCGTTAAAACCGTGGCGGGGCTTGAAGTACGTTCGAGGTTCGTCACCATTAAGTTGGTCGTACAGGTCCAGTTGAGCATCGCTCCTGTTTAGCGCCTGTCCTGGCTCTGAACACTGACTCCCATAAGGATCAGTGTCAACCCTCGCGTGGCCTCCCTGCTTGCATAGATAACCACGGGGACATTAAAGGGGCGAGTGTACAACGAGCGGAGATAGCGGCTTCAAGCGGGGACCCATACAGAATGTACAATCCAAACAAAAATATAAAACGATGTGAGAAAGATAGAAAAGGCAGCTTGACAGCTCCGCAAACAGCGAGTACAAAAAGCGCAGAGATGGCGCGTAGTCAAGAATGTAGGAGCGAGGGGGAATCGTCGGGAGTTGGGGTCTCCACAAGCGTTTTCTCTGACGCGGACGCACTAGCTTTCCGACGAGGCTCGCTGATCCGGCGCTCACCACAGCGGAGTGCTGGCGCGGTAAGCGTGATCACTCGTACACCGATGACACCCGACGCTGGCAGCGAGCAACAAAAACGGCAGTCGTCGCAATCACAGGGCTTGCTAGAGGCAGAAAAGGAGAATGAAGGATATGCTTATACCCTCAAGAAAAGCAGCAAGGCCACGCATCCTCCTGAGTTCACTGCCCTTAAAGATTTTCAGCAACGGAGAGAGGAAACAGCTACACATGAAGCGACTGACGAGATTAGGAAGCACGATGTCGGCGCGGGGGATATGGAGACACAGATCGGAATAATCCAGGATACCTTGGTTACTATGCGCAAGGCTGCTGCAAAACAACGGAATGTAAGCATGGAGATAAAAAATGGTCTCAGCGTGTTGGAGGCGGCCATCGACGCCATACAGCATCATAGGCGCAGTGACCAAAAAATAAAAGGGACCGGGTCCTCGACGACAGAAAATGCGAAGGAAGCCGGGGCCGCTGTTGCCACTTCTCGGAAGAGGGACATGGGCGCTTTAACTATCCCAAGCAGCAAAAACCCAGAGCAGACGCCGCGGGAACGGCTGAAGAATCAAGAAGGCTCTACACCCTGGAGCGTGGTCGTGCGCAAAAAATCCTCTTCGCGCAAGGATCCGCCCAACGAAGGGGGAATCCCTTCGGGAGAAGGGGACTCAACCCCAATTCATAAGGCGACACAGGAAATCCAGGCACAGGGAAAAAGAGCGAAGAGGGAAAGGACTCAACGCGCGAGACGGAGTGCCGTCGTCGTAAAGCCGAAAGAAGGCACCACATATGCCGAAATCCTCCGAGCGATTCGTGCAAATGTGCGCCTGGAGGACACGGACACAGTGGTACGCGCGGCTCGAAAGACCAAAGGTGGCGCTGTTCTCCTTGAGCTAGATCAGTGTGGCGACCGAGTAGCGCTGCAAAACTCTATAAAAGAGACTGTGGGGCAGACTGCTGAGACCAGAATCCTTGCCAGTAGGACCCGGCTGGAGGTCCTGGGTATGGACTGTCTCACAACAGCTTCAGAGGTAGAGGACGCAGTACGCCGTGAGCTCTCAAACGACTATAGCGGAGAGCTTAAAGTAGTGGTTTCTGCCGCAAATGCCCGAGAACAGCGCATGGCAGTCGTTGAGTTAGAGCACAAACATGCGGGCAAACTCCTCAATGTAGGGAGGATACGAGTGGGCTGGATAAGATGTCGCATCAGGCAACGCATTGATGTACAGCGGTGCTTCAGGTGTCTGGATTACGGTCACCGGAGGCAAAAATGCACGGGACCGGATAGAAGTGGCCTCTGTTGGCGATGCGGGCAGAAAGGACACAAGGCCGCGTCATGCTCCTCAAAACCGCAATGTTACCTGTGTACTGCTGACAACGAGGGTCCAAAGTCTTTGGAACATGTCCCTGGCTCTGGAGCCTGCAAAGCGTTTCGGGTGGCCCTGGACAACGCGAAAGGACGGAGACAATGATTACCGTCCTACAGGGTAATCTGAACGGTAGTCGGGTCGCTGATGAACTGCTATCTCAATTCATCCATGAATACGGGGTGGGCATGGCGGTCATCAGCGAGCCTTACCGAATCAGGAAGCACTGGCTGGTGGATGACTCTGGCGCGGCGGCTCTCTGGGTTGCGGATCCCAGTATACAGATCACGAGCAGCGGGGCTGGAGGTAGTTATGTCTGGGCAAAAACAGAGTCGGCCACTTTCGTGAGCTGTTACTTCTCTCCCAACGACGCCATGGGTGTGTACAGGTCTAAAATTGAAGCCCTGGAGGACGACCTGCGCTGCATTACTGGCGGCCTCGTGATTGCTGGGGACTTTAATGCGCGAGCCATAGAGTGGGGTATGCCACAAACCAACGCAAGAGGCCGGTTTTTATTGGAGATGGCAGCCCGGCTGGGACTAGTTGTCCTTAATGAAGGTACAACCCCGACATACCGCCGGCCCGGCTTTGGGTACTCGATTCCAGACCTTACCTTGGTGTCGGAGACTCTAGCCCGAAGGACGGTGAACGGGAGGGTGATGGAGGACCTTACAGGAAGCGACCACCAGTACATAACCTTCCGGCTTATGGACGCAGGGCAAAAACAGGTACCTGTACGAGTACATCGACCACTCGGCTGGAACGCCACCAGAATGGATGAGAGCAAATTTGTTGCAGGCCTGATTGAGGGGGCTCGGCACATCCCAACGCTCCCTAGAAATGCCTGCGAGGCGGGCGTAGTGGACTCCTTCGTGGAGTCTAGCATGAATGTGATTCGAGGCGCCTGCAATGCGTCCATGCCCCGAAAGAGGCCGTGGAGAGGTAAGACACATGTGTACTGGTGGAATGACCAAATAGACGAACTCCGGAGATTTTGCCACAAAATGCGCCGACTGGCGCAACGTGCCGCTGGCCGAACGCAGATGACGGAGAAGGTGGCAGCTTATAAAGCCGCTAAAAAGGCATTGGGCAAGGCTATCCGAGAAAGCAAGGTGCGCTGCTGGAAGGAGCTTTGCGACGGGGTAGAGCAGGACCCATGGGGTAAGGGCTATAAGCTGGTGATGGGTAAGCTCTGCTCGCCCGCACCAGACTTGGAACAGAGAAAAGTTCTGAGCATCATAGATGCCCTGTTCCCGACCCATCCCGATGTATCTGACGCTCGTGCGTTTGCTGGGGAGGAGGACATTCCATTGTTTGGGGTGGATGAGCTAATTACGGCAGAGCGCAGCATGAAGTCTGGTAAGGCTCCGGGCCCCGACGGTGTGCCGGCGGAGGCCATCAAAGCCGTTGCCCGTAACCGTCCGGATCTCTTGCTTAACATGTACAACGTGTGTCTTAGGGCGGGTGTATTTCCAGCTTGCTGGAAAAAGGCGCGTTTGGCTTTGATCCCAAAGGGCAAAGGTGATGCCAATTCTCCATCATCGTATCGACCACTGTGCATGTTAAACACGGCAGGAAAGATGATGGAGGCCTTGCTTAAAATGCGGCTGGGGGCTGCCATTGAGCAGGCTGGTGGTCTCTCCAACCGGCAGCATGGCTTTAGAAAGGGGCACTCTGCGATTGATGCAATCAGCGAAGTGACCCAAGCTGTGAAACGGGCCGAAACTGCATGCCACCAGGCAAGGCCGATAGTGCTCCTCGTGACCCTCGATGTGAGGAACGCGTTTAACTCGGCAGGGTGGAGTGACATGTTTCACGCGCTCGAGCAGACCTTCAGAGTACCAGCATATCTCTCGGCTATACTGAGGGACTATCTGAACGACCGCTGGCTTCTCTACGTGACGACACAGGGAACGGGTCAAAGGCGGGTGACTGCTGGAGTGGCACAGGGATCGGTGCTTGGGCCTGAGCTGTGGAATGTCACGTACGATGGCCTGCTGCGCCTGGAAATGCCGGCTGACGCTTTCCTTGTTGCGTTTGCCGATGATGTCGCCGCCGTCATAACAGCACGCAGTCCTGAACTGGCTCAACTTGTGCTTAATCAAGTGATGCGCAGGGTTAGCGGGTGGATGGGCGACCACGGTCTCCAGTTGGCTGTAGCCAAAACGGAGATCGTGATTCTTACGAAGAGGCGAGTCCCCACTTCGTTGACTATGATGGTTGGAGCCCAACCGGTGAAAACAAGCAGGTTCGCGAGATATTTAGGAGTAAAGTTGGACAACCGACTCACATACTGGGACCATATCCGCGGGGTCTGTGACGGGGTTGCCCAGAAGACGGCGGCGCTGAGCCGGTTAATGGCGAATGTAGGTGGGGCGAGGCAGCATACGAGGAGGCTCCTGCTCGTCTCCGTACAGTCAGCCCTACTCTATGGTGCGGAAATATGGGCGGACGCCCTTCGAGTTAAAAAATATAAGACAAGGATGGCCGCCGTCCAGCGTCGCGGGGCATTGCGGGTTAGCTCGGCGTACCGTACTGTGTCCGCAGATGCAGCACTTGTTGTGGCCGGCTGTATTCCAATAGAGCTGCTTGCTCAGGAGCGGAAAGAAATCTATCTGCAAAGCTCTACAATAGGACGGGCGGCCGCCGCGGAGCAAGCGCGTGAGGGCGCACTTGTTTCTTGGCAACGAAGATGGGACGCTAGTACTAGGGGACAGTGGACTCGGAGAATCATACGCGATGTGCGCGAGTGGTATGGGCGACGACATGGTGAGGTGAGTTTTTATCTGACACAGTTCCTGACTGGACATGGATACTTCCGTAAGTATCTGCACAGGATGGGAAAGGTGGGCTCACCGTGCTGCGTGCTGTGTGACTGCGAGGAGGACGATGTCTGGCATACCTTCTTCGCCTGCGAGTTTTTTGCCGAAGAGCGGAGGCTGACTGAGAACTCAGTGGGTATCGGTTACACGGCAAACATCACTGCGGAAAACATCATAGCCGTGATGTTACGATCAGAGCACGACTGGGACCTGGTGGCGAAGTACGTCGAAGTTATACTCCGCCGCAAGCGTAGTATGGGGTGCCTCCAGTAGGTACGCTTGACCCGTGCTGCGTCCACTGCGGCGAAGATGGCACAGCTTCGAAGCTGTGAAAAGCGGGGCCTGGACGCAGGCACTACGAGGGAGGTCCGGTGGGATCTGATGGGAGCCCCACCCCGAAGTAATGCGAAAGCGGTTCCGGGGTGGAGTTGGGTTCCGTCAAAGAGGGGGACGTTTTAGTGCTTGAAAGCGGCACATACAGGGGTTTGTGACGACAGCCCTGAGATGCGGTACGCATTTTTACCTCCTCTCCTGCGAAAAAAAAAAAAAAAAAAAAAAAAAAAATAATAATAATAATAATAATAATAATAATAATAATAATAATAATAATAATAATAATAATAATAATAATAATAATAATAATAATAATAATAATAATAATAATAATAATAATAATAATAATAATAATAATAATAATAATAATAATAATAATAATAATAATAATAATAATAATAATAATAATAATAATAATAATAATAATAATAATAATAATAATAATAATAATAATAATAATAATCCCGTCCCGTTAAAACCGTGGCGGGGCTTGAAGTACGTTCGAGGTTCGTCACCATTAAGTTGGTCGTACAGGTCCAGTTGAGCATCGCTCCTGTTTAGCGCCTGTCCTGGCTCTGAACACTGACTCCCATAAGGATCAGTGTCAACCCTCGCGTGGCCTCCCTGCTTGCATAGATAACCACGGGGACATTAAAAGGGCGAGTGTACAACGAGCGGAGATAGCGGCTTCAAGCGGGGACCCATACAGAATGTACAATCCAAACAAAAATATAAAACGATGTGAGAAAGATAGAAAAGGCAGCTTGACAGCTCCGCAAACAGCGAGTACAAAAAGCGCAGAGATGGCGCGTAGTCAAGAATGTAGGAGCGAGGGGGAATCGTCGGGAGTTGGGGTCTCCACAAGCGTTTTCTCTGACGCGGACGCACTAGCTTTCCGACGAGGTTCGCTGATCCGGCGCTCACCACAGCGGAGTGCTGGCGCGGTAAGCGTGATCACTCGTACACCGATGACACCCGACGCTGGCAGCGAGCAACAAAACCGGCAGTCGTCGCAATCACAGGGCTTGCTAGAGGCAGAAAAGGAGAATGAAGGATATGCTTATACCCTCAAGAAAAGCAGCAAGGCCACGCATCCTCCTGAGTTCACTGCCCTTAAAGATTTTCAGCAACGGAGAGAGGAAACAGCTACACATGAAGCGACTGACGAGATTAGGAAGCACGATGTCGGCGCGGGGGATATGGAGACACAGATCGGAATAATCCAGGATACCTTGGTTACTATGCGCAAGGCTGCTGCAAAACAACGGAATGTAAGCATGGAGATAAAAAATGGTCTCAGCGTGTTGGAGGCGGCCATCGACGCCATACAGCATCATAGGCGCAGTGACCAAAAAATAAAAGGGACCGGGTCCTCGACGACAGAAAATGCGAAGGAAGCCGGGGCCGCTGTTGCCACTTCTCGGAAGAGGGACATGGGCGCTTTAACTATCCCAAGCAGCAAAAACCCAGAGCAGACGCCGCGGGAACGGCTGAAGAATCAAGAAGGCTCTACACCCTGGAGCGTGGTCGTGCGCAAAAAATCCTCTTCGCGCAAGGATCCGCCCAACGAAGGGGGAATCCCTTCGGGAGAAGGGGACTCAACCCCAATTCATAAGGCGACACAGGAAATCCAGGCACAGGGAAAAAGAGCGAAGAGGGAAAGGACTCAACGCGCGAGACGGAGTGCCGTCGTCGTAAAGCCGAAAGAAGGCACCACATATGCCGAAATCCTCCGAGCGATTCGTGCAAATGTGCGCCTGGAGGACACGGACACAGTGGTACGCGCGGCTCGAAAGACCAAAGGTGGCGCTGTTCTCCTTGAGCTAGATCAGTGTGGCGACCGAGTAGCGCTGCAAAACTCTATAAAAGAGACTGTGGGGCAGACTGCTGAGACCAGAATCCTTGCCAGTAGGACCCGGCTGGAGGTCCTGGGTATGGACTGTCTCACAACAGCTTCAGAGGTAGAGGACGCAGTACGCCGTGAGCTCTCAAACGACTATAGCGGAGAGCTTAAAGTAGTGGTTTCTGCCGCAAATGCCCGAGAACAGCGCATGGCAGTCGTTGAGTTAGAGCACAAACATGCGAGCAAACTCCTCAATGTAGGGAGGATACGAGTGGGCTGGATAAGATGTCGCATCAGGCAACGCATTGATGTACAGCGGTGCTTCAGGTGTCTGGATTACGGTCACCGGAGGCAAAAATGCACGGGACCGGATAGAAGTGGCCTCTGTTGGCGATGCGGGCAGAAAGGACACAAGGCCGCGTCATGCTCCTCAAAACCGCAATGTTACCTGTGTACTGCTGACAACGAGGGTCCAAAGTCTTTGGAACATGTCCCTGGCTCTGGAGCCTGCAAAGCGTTTCGGGTGGCCCTGGACAACGCGAAAGGACGGAGACAATGATTACCGTCCTACAGGGTAATCTGAACGGTAGTCGGGTCGCTGATGAACTGCTATCTCAATTCATCCATGAATACGGGGTGGGCATGGCGGTCATCAGCGAGCCTTACCGAATCAGGAAGCACTGGCTGGTGGATGACTCTGGCGCGGCGGCTCTCTGGGTTGCGGATCCCAGTATACAGATCACGAGCAGCGGGGCTGGAGGTAGTTATGTCTGGGCAAAAACAGAGTCGGCCACTTTCGTGAGCTGTTACTTCTCTCCCAACGACGCCATGGGTGTGTACAGGTCTAAAATTGAAGCCCTGGAGGACGACCTGCGCTGCATTACTGGCGGCCTCGTGATTGCTGGGGACTTTAATGCGCGAGCCATAGAGTGGGGTATGCCACAAACCAACGCAAGAGGCCGGTTTTTATTGGAGATGGCAGCCCGGCTGGGACTAGTTGTCCTTAATGAAGGTACAACCCCGACATACCGCCGGCCCGGCTTTGGGTACTCGATTCCAGACCTTACCTTGGTGTCGGAGACTCTAGCCCGAAGGACGGTGAACTGGAGGGTGATGGAGGACCTTACAGGAAGCGACCACCAGTACATAACCTTCCGGCTTATGGACGCAGGGCAAAAACAGGTACCTGTACGAGTACATCGACCACTCGGCTGGAACGCCACCAGAATGGATGAGAGCAAATTTGTTGCAGGCCTGATTGAGGGGGCTCGGCACATCCCAACGCTCCCTAGAAATGCCTGCGAGGCGGGCGTAGTGGACTCCTTCGTGGAGTCTAGCATGAATGTGATTCGAGGCGCCTGCAATGCGTCCATGCCCCGAAAGAGGCCGTGGAGAGGTAAGACACAGGTGTACTGGTGGAATGACCAAATAGACGAACTCCGGAGATTTTGCCACAAAATGCGCCGACTGGCGCAACGTGCCGCTGGCCGAACGCAGATGACGGAGAAGGTGGCAGCTTATAAAGCCGCTAAAAAGGCATTGGGCAAGGCTATCCGAGAAAGCAAGGTGCGCTGCTGGAAGGAGCTTTGCGACGGGGTAGAGCAGGACCCATGGGGTAAGGGCTATAAGCTGGTGATGGGTAAGCTCTGCTCGCCCGCACCAGACTTGGAACAGAGAAAAGTTCTGAGCATCATAGATGCCCTGTTCCCGACCCATCCCGATGTATCTGACGCTCGTGCGTTTGCTGGGGAGGAGGACATTCCATTGTTTGGGGTGGATGAGCTAATTACGGCAGAGCGCAGCATGAAGTCTGGTAAGGCTCCGGGCCCCGACGGTGTGCCGGCGGAGGCCATCAAAGCCGTTGCCCGTAACCGTCCGGATCTCTTGCTTAACATGTACAACGTGTGTCTTAGGGCGGGTGTATTTCCAGCTTGCTGGAAAAAGGCGCGTTTGGCTTTGATCCCAAAGGGCAAAGGTGATGCCAATTCTCCATCATCGTATCGACCACTGTGCATGTTAAACACGGCGGGAAAGATGATGGAGGCCTTGCTTAAAATGCGGCTGGGGGCTGCCATTGAGCAGGCTGGTGGTCTCTCCAACCGGCAGCATGGCTTTAGAAAGGGGCACTCTGCGATTGATGCAATCAGCGAAGTGACCCAAGCTGTGAAACGGGCCGAAACTGCATGCCACCAGGCAAGGCCGATAGTGCTCCTCGTGACCCTCGATGTGAGGAACGCGTTTAACTCGGCAGGGTGGAGTGACATGTTTCACGCGCTCGAGCAGACCTTCAGAGTACCAGCATATCTCTCGGCTATACTGAGGGACTATCTGAACGACCGCTGGCTTCTCTACGTGACGACACAGGGAACGGGTCAAAGGCGGGTGACTGCTGGAGTGGCACAGGGATCGGTGCTTGGGCCTGAGCTGTGGAATGTCACGTACGATGGCCTGCTGCGCCTGGAAATGCCAGCTGACGCTTTCCTTGTTGCGTTTGCCGATGATGTCGCCGCCGTCATAACAACACGCAGTCCTGAACTGGCTCAACTTGTGCTTAATCAAGTGATGCGCAGGGTTAGCGGGTGGATGGGCGACCACGGTCTCCAGTTGGCTGTAGCCAAAACGGAGATCGTGATTCTTACGAAGAGGCGAGTCCCCACTTCGTTGACTATGATGGTTGGAGCCCAACCGGTGAAAACAAGCAGGTTCGCGAGATATTTAGGAGTAAAGTTGGACAACCGACTCACATACTGGGACCATATCCGCGGGGTCTGTGACGGGGTTGCCCAGAAGACGGCGGCGCTGAGCCGGTTAATGGCGAATGTAGGTGGGGCGAGGCAGCATACGAGGAGGCTCCTGCTCGTCTCCGTACAGTCAGCCCTACTCTATGGTGCGGAAATATGGGCGGACGCCCTTCGAGTTAAAAAATATAAGACAAGGATGGCCGCCGTCCAGCGTCGCGGGGCATTGCGGGTTAGCTCGGCGTACCGTACTGTGTCCGCAGATGCAGCACTTGTTGTGGCCGGCTGTATTCCAATAGAGCTGCTTGCTCAGGAGCGGAAAGAAATCTATCTGCAAAGCTCTACAATAGGACGGGCGGCCGCCGCGGAGCAAGCGCGTGAGGGCGCACTTGTTTCTTGGCAACGAAGATGGGACGCTAGTACTAGGGGACAGTGGACTCGGAGAATCATACGCGATGTGCGCGAGTGGTATGGGCGACGACATGGTGAGGTGAGTTTTTATCTGACACAGTTCCTGACTGGACATGGATACTTCCGTAAGTATCTGCACAGGATGGGAAAGGTGGGCTCACCGTGCTGCGTGCTGTGTGACTGCGAGGAGGACGATGTCTGGCATACCTTCTTCGCCTGCGAGTTTTTTGCCGAAGAGCGGAGGCTGACTGAGAACTCAGTGGGTATCGGTTACACGGCAAACATCACTGCGGAAAACATCATAGCCGTGATGTTACGGTCAGAGCACGACTGGGACCTGGTGGCGAAGTACGTCGAAGTTATACTCCGCCGCAAGCGTAGTATGGGGTGCCTCCAGTAGGTACGCTTGACCCGTGCTGCGTCCACTGCGGCGAAGATGGCACAGCTTCGAAGCTGTGAAAAGCGGGGCCTGGACGCAGGCACTACGAGGGAGGTCCGGTGGGATCTGATGGGAGCCCCACCCCGAAGTAATGCGAAAGCGGTTCCGGGGTGGAGTTGGGTTCCGTCAAAGAGGGGGACGTTTTAGTGCTTGAAAGCGGCACATACAGGGGTTTGTGACGACAGCCCTGAGATGCGGTACGCATTTTTACCTCCTCTCCTGCGAAAAAAAAAAAAAAAAAAAAAAAAAAAAAAAAAAAAAAAAAAAATAATAATAATAATAATAATAATAATAATAATAATAATAATAATAATAATAATAATAATAATAATAATAATAATAATAATAATAATAATAATAATAATAATAATAATAATAATAATAATAATAATAATAATAATAATCGGAGAATCATACGCGATGTGCGCGAGTGGTATGGGCGACGACATGGTGAGGTGAGTTTTTATCTGACACAGTTCCTGACTGGACATGGATACTTCCGTAAGTATCTGCACAGGATGGGAAAGGTGGGCTCACCGTGCTGCGTGCTGTGTGACTGCGAGGAGGACGATGTCTGGCATACCTTCTTCGCCTGCGAGTTTTTTGCCGAAGAGCGGAGGCTGACTGAGAACTCAGTGGGTATCGGTTACACGGCAAACATCACTGCGGAAAACATCATAGCCGTGATGTTACGGTCAGAGCACGACTGGGACCTGGTGGCGAAGTACGTCGAAGTTATACTCCGCCGCAAGCGTAGTATGGGGTGCCTCCAGTAGGTACGCTTGACCCGTGCTGCGTCCACTGCGGCGAAGATGGCACAGCTTCGAAGCTGTGAAAAGCGGGGCCTGGACGCAGGCACTACGAGGGAGGTCCGGTGGGATCTGATGGGAGCCCCACCCCGAAGTAATGCGAAAGCGGTTCCGGGGTGGAGTTGGGTTCCGTCAAAGAGGGGGACGTTTTAGTGCTTGAAAGCGGCACATACAGGGGTTTGTGACGACAGCCCTGAGATGCGGTACGCATTTTTACCTCCTCTCCTGCGAAAAAAAAAAAAAAAAAAAAAAAAAAAATAATAATAATAATAATAATAATAATAATAATAATAATAATAATAATAATAATAATAATAATAATAATAATAATAATAATAATAATAATAATAATAATAATAATAATAATAATAATAATAATAATAATAATAATTCCTCGGGGGGTGTTGTATCCCTAGAGGGCGCGTCCCCAGGTGGCGGATAGGGGAACGCTCGATAGATATATCGGGTAGGTGGGAAATAAATTACCACCCGCGGACCAAACAACATCATCAAAAATCCTACATCCTACACTGGCAGCCAGACAGCATGTAGGTGGGCATCTGCGCTCAATGTGATGAGTGGCCTTTATATGAACATGGACTTCGTCGGACAGGATCGGGAAATTATATTGATTTAGTTGTTTTTTGGGCTGACGGTTGCAGTATTCTGTTACCTGAGTACGTAAGAGTGACATCTTGCGGAAATGGCTTTCAGGCTAATGCTGCAGCCGCCTCCGTCCCGTTAAAACCGTGGCGGGGCTTGAAGTACGTTCGAGGTTCGTCACCATTAAGTTGGTCGTACAGGTCCAGTTGAGCATCGCTCCTGTTTAGCGCCTGTCCTGGCTCTGAACACTGACTCCCATAAGGATCAGTGTCAACCCTCGCGTGGCCTCCCTGCTTGCATAGATAACCACGGGGACATTAAAAGGGCGAGTGTACAACGAGCGGAGATAGCGGCTTCAAGCGGGGACCCATACAGAATGTACAATCCAAACAAAAATATAAAACGATGTGAGAAAGATAGAAAAGGCAGCTTGACAGCTCCGCAAACAGCGAGTACAAAAAGCGCAGAGATGGCGCGTAGTCAAGAATGTAGGAGCGAGGGGGAATCGTCGGGAGTTGGGGTCTCCACAAGCGTTTTCTCTGACGCGGACGCACTAGCTTTCCGACGAGGTTCGCTGATCCGGCGCTCACCACAGCGGAGTGCTGGTGCGGTAAGCGTGATCACTCGTACACCGATGACACCCGACGCTGGCAGCGAGCAACAAAACCGGCAGTCGTCGCAATCACAGGGCTTGCTAGAGGCAGAAAAGGAGAATGAAGGATATGCTTATACCCTCAAGAAAAGCAGCAAGGCCACGCATCCTCCTGAGTTCACTGCCCTTAAAGATTTTCAGCAACGGAGAGAGGAAACAGCTACACATGAAGCGACTGACGAGATTAGGAAGCACGATGTCGGCGCGGGGGATATGGAGACACAGATCGGAATAATCCAGGATACCTTGGTTACTATGCGCAAGGCTGCTGCAAAACAACGGAATGTAAGCATGGAGATAAAAAATGGTCTCAGCGTGTTGGAGGCGGCCATCGACGCCATACAGCATCATAGGCGCAGTGACCAAAAAATAAAAGGGACCGGGTCCTCGACGACAGAAAATGCGAAGGAAGCCGGGGCCGCTGTTGCCACTTCTCGGAAGAGGGACATGGGCGCTTTAACTATCCCAAGCAGCAAAAACCCAGAGCAGACGCCGCGGGAACGGCTGAAGAATCAAGAAGGCTCTACACCCTGGAGCGTGGTCGTGCGCAAAAAATCCTCTTCGCGCAAGGATCCGCCCAACGAAGGGGGAATCCCTTCGGGAGAAGGGGACTCAACCCCAATTCATAAGGCGACACAGGAAATCCAGGCACAGGGAAAAAGAGCGAAGAGGGAAAGGACTCAACGCGCGAGACGGAGTGCCGTCGTCGTAAAGCCGAAAGAAGGCACCACATATGCCGAAATCCTCCGAGCGATTCGTGCAAATGTGCGCCTGGAGGACACGGACACAGTGGTACGCGCGGCTCGAAAGACCAAAGGTGGCGCTGTTCTCCTTGAGCTAGATCAGTGTGGCGACCGAGTAGCGCTGCAAAACTCTATAAAAGAGACTGTGGGGCAGACTGCTGAGACCAGAATCCTTGCCAGTAGGACCCGGCTGGAGGTCCTGGGTATGGACTGTCTCACAACAGCTTCAGAGGTAGAGGACGCAGTACGCCGTGAGCTCTCAAACGACTATAGCGGAGAGCTTAAAGTAGTGGTTTCTGCCGCAAATGCCCGAGAACAGCGCATGGCAGTCGTTGAGTTAGAGCACAAACATGCGGGCAAACTCCTCAATGTAGGGAGGATACGAGTGGGCTGGATAAGATGTCGCATCAGGCAACGCATTGATGTACAGCGGTGCTTCAGGTGTCTGGATTACGGTCACCGGAGGCAAAAATGCACGGGACCGGATAGAAGTGGCCTCTGTTGGCGATGCGGGCAGAAAGGACACAAGGCCGCGTCATGCTCCTCAAAACCGCAATGTTACCTGTGTACTGCTGACAACGAGGGTCCAAAGTCTTTGGAACATGTCCCTGGCTCTGGAGCCTGCAAAGCGTTTCGGGTGGCCCTGGACAACGCGAAAGGACGGAGACAATGATTACCGTCCTACAGGGTAATCTGAACGGTAGTCGGGTCGCTGATGAACTGCTATCTCAATTCATCCATGAATACGGGGTGGGCATGGCGGTCATCAGCGAGCCTTACCGAATCAGGAAGCACTGGCTGGTGGATGACTCTGGCGCGGCGGCTCTCTGGGTTGCGGATCCCAGTATACAGATCACGAGCAGCGGGGCTGGAGGTAGTTATGTCTGGGCAAAAACAGAGTCGGCCACTTTCGTGAGCTGTTACTTCTCTCCCAACGACGCCATGGGTGTGTACAGGTCTAAAATTGAAGCCCTGGAGGACGACCTGCGCTGCATTACTGGCGGCCTCGTGATTGCTGGGGACTTTAATGCGCGAGCCATAGAGTGGGGTATGCCACAAACCAACGCAAGAGGCCGGTTTTTATTGGAGATGGCAGCCCGGCTGGGACTAGTTGTCCTTAATGAAGGTACAACCCCGACATACCGCCGGCCCGGCTTTGGGTACTCGATTCCAGACCTTACCTTGGTGTCGGAGACTCTAGCCCGAAGGACGGTGAACTGGAGGGTGATGGAGGACCTTACAGGAAGCGACCACCAGTACATAACCTTCCGGCTTATGGACGCAGGGCAAAAACAGGTACCTGTACGAGTACATCGACCACTCGGCTGGAACGCCACCAGAATGGATGAGAGCAAATTTGTTGCAGGCCTGATTGAGGGGGCTCGGCACATCCCAACGCTCCCTAGAAATGCCTGCGAGGCGGGCGTAGTGGACTCCTTCGTGGAGTCTAGCATGAATGTGATTCGAGGCGCCTGCAATGCGTCCATGCCCCGAAAGAGGCCGTGGAGAGGTAAGACACAGGTGTACTGGTGGAATGACCAAATAGACGAACTCCGGAGATTTTGCCACAAAATGCGCCGACTGGCGCAACGTGCCGCTGGCCGAACGCAGATGACGGAGAAGGTGGCAGCTTATAAAGCCGCTAAAAAGGCATTGGGCAAGGCTATCCGAGAAAGCAAGGTGCGCTGCTGGAAGGAGCTTTGCGACGGGGTAGAGCAGGACCCATGGGGTAAGGGCTATAAGCTGGTGATGGGTAAGCTCTGCTCGCCCGCACCAGACTTGGAACAGAGAAAAGTTCTGAGCATCATAGATGCCCTGTTCCCGACCCATCCCGATGTATCTGACGCTCGTGCGTTTGCTGGGGAGGAGGACATTCCATTGTTTGGGGTGGATGAGCTAATTACGGCAGAGCGCAGCATGAAGTCTGGTAAGGCTCCGGGCCCCGACGGTGTGCCGGCGGAGGCCATCAAAGCCGTTGCCCGTAACCGTCCGGATCTCTTGCTTAACATGTACAACGTGTGTCTTAGGGCGGGTGTATTTCCAGCTTGCTGGAAAAAGGCGCGTTTGGCTTTGATCCCAAAGGGCAAAGGTGATGCCAATTCTCCATCATCGTATCGACCACTGTGCATGTTAAACACGGCGGGAAAGATGATGGAGGCCTTGCTTAAAATGCGGCTGGGGGCTGCCATTGAGCAGGCTGGTGGTCTCTCCAACCGGCAGCATGGCTTTAGAAAGGGGCACTCTGCGATTGATGCAATTAGCGAAGTGACCCAAGCTGTGAAACGGGCCGAAACTGCATGCCACCAGGCAAGGCCGATAGTGCTCCTCGTGACCCTCGATGTGAGGAACGCGTTTAACTCGGCAGGGTGGAGTGACATGTTTCACGCGCTCGAGCAGACCTTCAGAGTACCAGCATATCTCTCGGCTATACTGAGGGACTATCTGAACGACCGCTGGCTTCTCTACGTGACGACACAGGGAACGGGTCAAAGGCGGGTGACTGCTGGAGTGGCACAGGGATCGGTGCTTGGGCCTGAGCTGTGGAATGTCACGTACGATGGCCTGCTGCGCCTGGAAATGCCGGCTGACGCTTTCCTTGTTGCGTTTGCCGATGATGTCGCCGCCGTCATAACAGCACGCAGTCCTGAACTGGCTCAACTTGTGCTTAATCAAGTGATGCGCAGGGTTAGCGGGTGGATGGGCGACCACGGTCTCCAGTTGGCTGTAGCCAAAACGGAGATCGTGATTCTTACGAAGAGGCGAGTCCCCACTTCGTTGACTATGATGGTTGGAGCCCAACCGGTGAAAACAAGCAGGTTCGCGAGATATTTAGGAGTAAAGTTGGACAACCGACTCACATACTGGGACCATATCCGCGGGGTCTGTGACGGGGTTGCCCAGAAGACGGCGGCGCTGAGCCGGTTAATGGCGAATGTAGGTGGGGCGAGGCAGCATACGAGGAGGCTCCTGCTCGTCTCCGTACAGTCAGCCCTACTCTATGGTGCGGAAATATGGGCGGACGCCCTTCGAGTTAAAAAATATAAGACAAGGATGGCCGCCGTCCAGCGTCGCGGGGCATTGCGGGTTAGCTCGGCGTACCGTACTGTGTCCGCAGATGCAGCACTTGTTGTGGCCGGCTGTATTCCAATAGAGCTGCTTGCTCAGGAGCGGAAAGAAATCTATCTGCAAAGCTCTACAATAGGACGGGCGGCCGCCGCGGAGCAAGCGCGTGAGGGCGCACTTGTTTCTTGGCAACGAAGATGGGACGCTAGTACTAGGGGACAGTGGACTCGGAGAATCATACGCGATGTGCGCGAGTGGTATGGGCGACGACATGGTGAGGTGAGTTTTTATCTGACACAGTTCCTGACTGGACATGGATACTTCCGTAAGTATCTGCACAGGATGGGAAAGGTGGGCTCACCGTGCTGCGTGCTGTGTGACTGCGAGGAGGACGATGTCTGGCATACCTTCTTCGCCTGCGAGTTTTTTGCCGAAGAGCGGAGGCTGACTGAGAACTCAGTGGGTATCGGTTACACGGCAAACATCACTGCGGAAAACATCATAGCCGTGATGTTACGGTCAGAGCACGACTGGGACCTGGTGGCGAAGTACGTCGAAGTTATACTCCGCCGCAAGCGTAGTATGGGGTGCCTCCAGTAGGTACGCTTGACCCGTGCTGCGTCCACTGCGGCGAAGATGGCACAGCTTCGAAGCTGTGAAAAGCGGGGCCTGGACGCAGGCACTACGAGGGAGGTCCGGTGGGATCTGATGGGAGCCCCACCCCGAAGTAATGCGAAAGCGGTTCCGGGGTGGAGTTGGGTTCCGTCAAAGAGGGGGACGTTTTAGTGCTTGAAAGCGGCACATACAGGGGTTTGTGACGACAGCCCTGAGATGCGGTACGCATTTTTACCTCCTCTCCTGCGAAAAAAAAAAAAAAAAAAAAAAAAAAAAATAATAATAATAATAATAATAATAATAATAATAATAATAATAATAATAATAATAATAATAATAATAATAATAATAATAATAATAATAATAATAATAATAATAATAATAATAATAATAATAATAAATCCTCGGGGGGTGTTGTATCCCTAGAGGGCGCGTCCCCAGGTGGCGGATAGGGGAACGCTCGATAGATATATCGGGTAGGTGGGAAATAAATTACCACCCGCGGACCAAACAACATCATCAAAAATCCTACATCCTACACTGGCAGCCAGACAGCATGTAGGTGGGCATCTGCGCTCAATGTGATGAGTGGCCTTTATATGAACATGGACTTCGTCGGACAGGATCGGGAAATTATATTGATTTAGTTGTTTTTTGGGCTGACGGTTGCAGTATTCTGTTACCTGAGTACGTAAGAGTGACATCTTGCGGAAATGGCTTTCAGGCTAATGCTGCAGCCGCCTCCGTCCCGTTAAAACCGTGGCGGGGCTTGAAGTACGTTCGAGGTTCGTCACCATTAAGTTGGTCGTACAGGTCCAGTTGAGCATCGCTCCTGTTTAGCGCCTGTCCTGGCTCTGAACACTGACTCCCATAAGGATCAGTGTCAACCCTCGCGTGGCCTCCCTGCTTGCATAGATAACCACGGGGACATTAAAGGGGCGAGTGTACAACGAGCGGAGATAGCGGCTTCAAGCGGGGACCCATATAGAATGTACAATCCAAACAAAAATATAAAACGATGTGAGAAAGATAGAAAAGGCAGCTTGACAGCTCCGCAAACAGCGAGTACAAAAAGCGCAGAGATGGCGCGTAGTCAAGAATGTAGGAGCGAGGGGGAATCGTCGGGAGTTGGGGTCTCCACAAGCGTTTTCTCTGACGCGGACGCACTAGCTTTCCGACGAGGCTCGCTGATCCGGCGCTCACCACAGCGGAGTGCTGGCGCGGTAAGCGTGATCACTCGTACACCGATGACACCCGACGCTGGCAGCGAGCAACAAAAACGGCAGTCGTCGCAATCACAGGGCTTGCTAGAGGCAGAAAAGGAGAATGAAGGATATGCTTATACCCTCAAGAAAAGCAGCAAGGCCACGCATCCTCCTGAGTTCACTGCCCTTAAAGATTTTCAGCAACGGAGAGAGGAAACAGCTACACATGAAGCGACTGACGAGATTAGGAAGCACGATGTCGGCGCGGGGGATATGGAGACACAGATCGGAATAATCCAGGATACCTTGGTTACTATGCGCAAGGCTGCTGCAAAACAACGGAATGTAAGCATGGAGATAAAAAATGGTCTCAGCGTGTTGGAGGCGGCCATCGACGCCATACAGCATCATAGGCGCAGTGACCAAAAAATAAAAGGGACCGGGTCCTCGACGACAGAAAATGCGAAGGAAGCCGGGGCCGCTGTTGCCACTTCTCGGAAGAGGGACATGGGCGCTTTAACTATCCCAAGCAGCAAAAACCCAGAGCAGACGCCGCGGGAACGGCTGAAGAATCAAGAAGGCTCTACACCCTGGAGCGTGGTCGTGCGCAAAAAATCCTCTTCGCGCAAGGATCCGCCCAACGAAGGGGGAATCCCTTCGGGAGAAGGGGACTCAACCCCAATTCGTAAGGCGACACAGGAAATCCAGGCACAGGGAAAAAGAGCGAAGAGGGAAAGGACTCAACGCGCGAGACGGAGTGCCGTCGTCGTAAAGCCGAAAGAAGGCACCACATATGCCGAAATCCTCCGAGCGATTCGTGCAAATGTGCGCCTGGAGGACACGGACACAGTGGTACGCGCGGCTCGAAAGACCAAAGGTGGCGCTGTTCTCCTTGAGCTAGATCAGTGTGGCGACCGAGTAGCGCTGCAAAACTCTATAAAAGAGACTGTGGGGCAGACTGCTGAGACCAGAATCCTTGCCAGTAAGACCCGGCTGGAGGTCCTGGGTATGGACTGTCTCACAACAGCTTCAGAGGTAGAGGACGCAGTACGCCGTGAGCTCTCAAACGACTATAGCGGAGAGCTTAAAGTAGTGGTTTCTGCCGCAAATGCCCGAGAACAGCGCATGGCAGTCGTTGAGTTAGAGCACAAACATGCGGGCAAACTCCTCAATGTAGGGAGGATACGAGTGGGCTGGATAAGATGTCGCATCAGGCAACGCATTGATGTACAGCGGTGCTTCAGGTGTCTGGATTACGGTCACCGGAGGCAAAAATGCACGGGACCGGATAGAAGTGGCCTCTGTTGGCGATGCGGGCAGAAAGGACACAAGGCCGCGTCATGCTCCTCAAAACCGCAATGTTACCTGTGTACTGCTGACAACGAGGGTCCAAAGTCTTTGGAACATGTCCCTGGCTCTGGAGCCTGCAAAGCGTTTCGGGTGGCCCTGGACAACGCGAAAGGACGGAGACAATGATTACTGTGCTACAGGGTAATCTGAACGGTAGTCGGGTCGCTGATGAACTGCTATCTCAATTCATCCATGAATACGGGGTGGGCATGGCGGTCATCAGCGAGCCTTACCGAATCAGGAAGCACTGGCTGGCGGCTCTCTGGGTTGCGGATCCCAGTATACAGATCACGAGCAGCGGGGCTGGAGGTAGTTATGTCTGGGCAAAAACAGAGTCGGCCACTTTCGTGAGCTGTTACTTCTCTCCCAACGACGCCATGGGTGTGTACAGGTCTAAAATTGAAGCCCTGGAGGACGACCTGCGCTGCATTACTGGCGGCCTCGTGATTGCTGGGGACTTTAATGCGCGAGCCATAGAGTGGGGTATGCCACAAACCAACGCAAGAGGCCGGTTTTTATTGGAGATGGCAGCCCGGCTGGGACTAGTTGTCCTTAATGAAGGTACAACCCCGACATACCGCCGGCCCGGCTTTGGGTACTCGATTCCAGACCTTACCTTGGTGTCGGAGACTCTAGCCCGAAGGACGGTGAACTGGAGGGTGATGGAGGACCTTACAGGAAGCGACCACCAGTACATAACCTTCCGGCTTATGGACGCAGGGCAAAAACAGGTACCTGTACGAGTACATCGACCACTCGGCTGGAACGCCACCAGAATGGATGAGAGCAAATTTGTTGCAGGCCTGATTGAGGGGGCTCGGCACATCCCAACGCTCCCTAGAAATGCCTGCGAGGCGGGCTTAGTGGACTCCTTCGTGGAGTCTAGCATGAATGTGATTCGAGGCGCCTGCAATGCGTCCATGCCCCGAAAGAGGCCGTGGAGAGGTAAGACACAGGTGTACTGGTGGAATGACCAAATAGACGAACTCCGGAGATTTTGCCACAAAATGCGCCGACTGGCGCAACGTGCCGCTGGCCGAACGCAGATGACGGAGAAGGTGGCAGCTTATAAAGCCGCTAAAAAGGCATTGGGCAAGGCTATCCGAGAAAGCAAGGTGCGCTGCTGGAAGGAGCTTTGCAACGGGGTAGAGCAGGACCCATGGGGTAAGGGCTATAAGCTGGTGATGGGTAAGCTCTGCTCGCCCGCACCAGACTTGGAACAGAGAAAAGTTCTGAGCATCATAGATGCCCTGTTCCCGACCCATCCCGATGTATCTGACGCTCGTGCGTTTGCTGGGGAGGAGGACATTCCATTGTTTGGGGTGGATGAGCTAATTACGGTAGAGCGCAGCATGAAGTCTGGTAAGGCTCCGGGCCCCGACGGTGTGCCGGCGGAGGCCATCAAAGCCATTGCCCGTAACCGTCCGGATCTCTTGCTTAACATGTACAACGTGTGTCTTAGGGCGGGTGTATTTCCAGCTTGCTGGAAAAAGGCGCGTTTGGCTTTGATCCCAAAGGGCAAAGGTGATGCCAATTCTCCATCATCGTATCGACCACTGTGCATGTTAAACACGGCGGGAAAGATGATGGAGGCCTTGCTTAAAATGCGGCTGGGGGCTGCCATTGAGCAGGCTGGTGGTCTCTCCAACCGGCAGCATGGCTTTAGAAAGGGGCACTCTGCGATTGATGCAATCAGCGAAGTGACCCAAGCTGTGAAACGGGCCGAAACTGCATGCCACCAGGCAAGGCCGATAGTGCTCCTCGTGACCCTCGATGTGAGGAACGCGTTTAACTCGGCAGGGTGGAGTGACATGTTTCACGCGCTCGAGCAGACCTTCAGAGTACCAGCATATCTCTCGGCTATACTGAGGGACTATCTGAACGACCGCTGGCTTCTCTACGTGACGACACAGGGAACGGGTCAAAGGCGGGTGACTGCTGGAGTGGCACAGGGATCGGTGCTTGGGCCTGAGCTGTGGAATGTCACGTACGATGGCCTGCTACGCCTGGAAATGCCGGCTGACGCTTTCCTTGTTGCGTTTGCCGATGATGTCGCCGCCGTCATAACAGCACGCAGTCCTGAACTGGCTCAACTTGTGCTTAATCAAGTGATGCGCAGGGTTAGCGGGTGGATGGGCGACCACGGTCTCCAGTTGGCTGTAGCCAAAACGGAGATCGTGATTCTTACGAAGAGGCGAGTCCCCACTTCGTTGACTATGATGGTTGGAGCCCAACCGGTGAAAACAAGCAGGTTCGCGAGATATTTAGGAGTAAAGTTGGACAACCGACTCACATACTGGGACCATATCCGCGGGGTCTGTGACGGGGTTGCCCAGAAGACGGCGGCGCTGAGCCGGTTAATGGCGAATGTAGGTGGGGCGAGGCAGCATACGAGGAGGCTCCTGCTCGTCTCCGTACAGTCAGCCCTACTCTATGGTGCGGAAATATGGGCGGACGCCCTTCGAGTTAAAAAATATAAGACAAGGATGTCCAGCGTCGCGGGGCATTGCGGGTTAGCTCGGCGTACCGTACTGTGTCCGCAGATGCAGCACTTGTTGTGGCCGGCTGTATTCCAATAGAGCTGCTTGCTCAGGAGCGGAAAGAAATCTATCTGCAAAGCTCTACAATAGGACGGGCGGCCGCCGCGGAGCAAGCGCGTGAGGGCGCACTTGTTTCTTGGCAACGAAGATGGGACGCTAGTACTAGGGGACAGTGGACTCGGAGAATCATACGCGATGTGCGCGAGTGGTATGGGCGACGACATGGTGAGGTGAGTTTTTATCTGACACAGTTCCTGACTGGACATGGATACTTCCGTAAGTATCTGCACAGGATGGGAAAGGTGGGCTCACCGTGCTGCGTGCTGTGTGACTGCGAGGAGGACGATGTCTGGCATACCTTCTTCGCCTGCGAGTTTTTTGCCGAAGAGCGGAGGCTGACTGAGAACTCAGTGGGTATCGGTTACACGGCAAACATCACTGCGGAAAACATCATAGCCGTGATGTTACGGTCAGAGCACGACTGGGACCTGGTGGCGAAGTACGTCGAAGTTATACTCCGCCGCAAGCGTAGTATGGGGTGCCTCCAGTAGGTACGCTTGACCCGTGCTGCGTCCACTGCGGCGAAGATGGCACAGCTTCGAAGCTGTGAAAAGCGGGGCCTGGACGCAGGCACTACGAGGGAGGTCCGGTGGGATCTGATGGGAGCCCCACCCCGAAGTAATGCGAAAGCGGTTCCGGGGTGGAGTTGGGTTCCGTCAAAGAGGGGGACGTTTTAGTGCTTGAAAGCGGCACATACAGGGGTTTGTGACGACAGCCCTGAGATGCGGTACGCATTTTTACCTCCTCTCCTGCGAAAAAAAAAAAAAAAAAAAAAAAAAAAATAATAATAATAATAATAATAATAATAATAATAATAATAATAATAATAATAATAATAATAATAATAATAATAATAATAATAATAATAATAATAATAATAATAATAATAATAATAATAATAATAATAATAATAATAATAATAATAAATCCTCGGGGGGTGTTGTATCCCTAGAGGGCGCGTCCCCAGGTGGCGGATAGGGGAACGCTCGATAGATATATCGGGTAGGTGGGAAATAAATTACCACCCGCGGACCAAACAACATCATCAAAAATCCTACATCCTACACTGGCAGCCAGACAGCATGTAGGTGGGCATCTGCGCTCAATGTGATGAGTGGCCTTTATATGAACATGGACTTCGTCGGACAGGATCGGGAAATTATATTGATTTAGTTGTTTTTTGGGCTGACGGTTGCAGTATTCTGTTACCTGAGTACGTAAGAGTGACATCTTGCGGAAATGGCTTTCAGGCTAATGCTGCAGCCGCCTCCGTCCCGTTAAAACCGTGGCGGGGCTTGAAGTACGTTCGAGGTTCGTCACCATTAAGTTGGTCGTACAGGTCCAGTTGAGCATCGCTCCTGTTTAGCGCCTGTCCTGGCTCTGAACACTGACTCCCATAAGGATCAGTGTCAACCCTCGCGTGGCCTCCCTGCTTGCATAGATAACCACGGGGACATTAAAGGGGCGAGTGTACAACGAGCGGAGATAGCGGCTTCAAGCGGGGACCCATACAGAATGTACAATCCAAACAAAAATATAAAACGATGTGAGAAAGATAGAAAAGGCAGCTTGACAGCTCCGCAAACAGCGAGTACAAAAAGCGCAGAGATGGCGCGTAGTCAAGAATGTAGGAGCGAGGGGGAATCGTCGGGAGTTGGGGTCTCCACAAGCGTTTTCTCTGACGCGGACGCACTAGCTTTCCGACGAGGCTCGCTGATCCGGCGCTCACCACAGCGGAGTGCTGGCGCGGTAAGCGTGATCACTCGTACACCGATGACACCCGACGCTGGCAGCGAGCAACAAAAACGGCAGTCGTCGCAATCACAGGGCTTGCTAGAGGCAGAAAAGGAGAATGAAGGATATGCTTATACCCTCAAGAAAAGCAGCAAGGCCACGCATCCTCCTGAGTTCACTGCCCTTAAAGATTTTCAGCAACGGAGAGAGGAAACAGCTACACATGAAGCGACTGACGAGATTAGGAAGCACGATGTCGGCGCGGGGGATATGGAGACACAGATCGGAATAATCCAGGATACCTTGGTTACTATGCGCAAGGCTGCTGCAAAACAACGGAATGTAAGCATGGAGATAAAAAATGGTCTCAGCGTGTTGGAGGCGGCCATCGACGCCATACAGCATCATAGGCGCAGTGACCAAAAAATAAAAGGGACCGGGTCCTCGACGACAGAAAATGCGAAGGAAGCCGGGGCCGCTGTTGCCACTTCTCGGAAGAGGGACATGGGCGCTTTAACTATCCCAAGCAGCAAAAACCCAGAGCAGACGCCGCGGGAACGGCTGAAGAATCAAGAAGGCTCTACACCCTGGAGCGTGGTCGTGCGCAAAAAATCCTCTTCGCGCAAGGATCCGCCCAACGAAGGGGGAATCCCTTCGGGAGAAGGGGACTCAACCCCAATTCATAA
This sequence comes from Sicus ferrugineus, assembly GCA_922984085.1. Lineage (NCBI taxonomy): Eukaryota > Metazoa > Arthropoda > Insecta > Diptera > Conopidae > Sicus > Sicus ferrugineus. Next base: position 52,724,023 of record OV277348.1, read on the forward strand.
GGCGACACAGGAAATCCAGGCACAGGGAAAAAGAGCGAAGAGGGAAAGGACTCAACGCGCGAGACGGAGTGCCGTCGTCGTAAAGCCGAAAGAAGGCACCACATATGCCGAAATCCTCCGAGCGATTCGTGCAAATGTGCGCCTGGAGGACACGGACACAGTGGTACGCGCGGCTCGAAAGACCAAAGGTGGCGCTGTTCTCCTTGAGCTAGATCAGTGTGGCGACCGAGTAGCGCTGCAAAACTCTATAAAAGAGACTGTGGGGCAGACTGCTGAGACCAGAATCCTTGCCAGTAGGACCCGGCTGGAGGTCCTGGGTATGGACTGTCTCACAACAGCTTCAGAGGTAGAGGACGCAGTACGCCGTGAGCTCTCAAACGACTATAGCGGAGAGCTTAAAGTAGTGGTTTCTGCCGCAAATGCCCGAGAACAGCGCATGGCAGTCGTTGAGTTAGAGCACAAACATGCGGGCAAACTCCTCAATGTAGGGAGGATACGAGTGGGCTGGATAAGATGTCGCATCAGGCAACGCATTGATGTACAGCGGTGCTTCAGGTGTCTGGATTACGGTCACCGGAGGCAAAAATGCACGGGACCGGATAGAAGTGGCCTCTGTTGGCGATGCGGGCAGAAAGGACACAAGGCCGCGTCATGCTCCTCAAAACCGCAATGTTACCTGTGTACTGCTGACAACGAGGGTCCAAAGTCTTTGGAACATGTCCCTGGCTCTGGAGCCTGCAAAGCGTTTCGGGTGGCCCTGGACAACGCGAAAGGACGGAGACAATGATTACCGTCCTACAGGGTAATCTGAACGGTAGTCGGGTCGCTGATGAACTGCTATCTCAATTCATCCATGAATACGGGGTGGGCATGGCGGTCATCAGCGAGCCTTACCGAATCAGGAAGCACTGGCTGGTGGATGACTCTGGCGCGGCGGCTCTCTGGGTTGCGGATCCCAGTATACAGATCACGAGCAGCGGGGCTGGAGGTAGTTATGTCTGGGCAAAAACAGAGTCGGCCACTTTCGTGAGCTGTTACTTCTCTCCCAACGACGCCATGGGTGTGTACAGGTCTAAAATTGAAGCCCTGGAGGACGACCTGCGCTGCATTACTGGCGGCCTCGTGATTGCTGGGGACTTTAATGCGCGAGCCATAGAGTGGGGTATGCCACAAACCAACGCAAGAGGCCGGTTTTTATTGGAGATGGCAGCCCGGCTGGGACTAGTTGTCCTTAATGAAGGTACAACCCCGACATACCGCCGGCCCGGCTTTGGGTACTCGATTCCAGACCTTACCTTGGTGTCGGAGACTCTAGCCCGAAGGACGGTGAACTGGAGGGTGATGGAGGACCTTACAGGAAGCGACCACCAGTACATAACCTTCCGGCTTATGGACGCAGGGCAAAAACAGGTACCTGTACGAGTACATCGACCACTCGGCTGGAACGCCACCAGAATGGATGAGAGCAAATTTGTTGCAGGCCTGATTGAGGGGGCTCGGCACATCCCAACGCTCCCTAGAAATGCCTGCGAGGCGGGCGTAGTGGACTCCTTCGTGGAGTCTAGCATGAATGTGATTCGAGGCGCCTGCAATGCGTCCATGCCCCGAAAGAGGCCGTGGAGAGGTAAGACACAGGTGTACTGGTGGAATGACCAAATAGACGAACTCCGGAGATTTTGCCACAAAATGCGCCGACTGGCGCAACGTGCCGCTGGCCGAACGCAGATGACGGAGAAGGTGGCAGCTTATAAAGCCGCTAAAAAGGCATTGGGCAAGGCTATCCGAGAAAGCAAGGTGCGCTGCTGGAAGGAGCTTTGCGACGGGGTAGAGCAGGACCCATGGGGTAAGGGCTATAAGCTGGTGATGGGTAAGCTCTGCTCGCCCGCACCAGACTTGGAACAGAGAAAAGTTCTGAGCATCATAGATGCCCTGTTCCCGACCCATCCCGATGTATCTGACGCTCGTGCGTTTGCTGGGGAGGAGGACATTCCATTGTTTGGGGTGGATGAGCTAATTACGGCAGAGCGCAGCATGAAGTCTGGTAAGGCTCCGGGCCCCGACGGTGTGCCGGCGGAGGCCATCAAAGCCGTTGCCCGTAACCGTCCGGATCTCTTGCTTAACATGTACAACGTGTGTCTTAGGGCGGGTGTATTTCCAGCTTGCTGGAAAAAGGCGCGTTTGGCTTTGATCCCAAAGGGCAAAGGTGATGCCAATTCTCCATCATCGTATCGACCACTGTGCATGTTAAACACGGCGGGAAAGATGATGGAGGCCTTGCTTAAAATGCGGCTGGGGGCTGCCATTGAGCAGGCTGGTGGTCTCTCCAACCGGCAGCATGGCTTTAGAAAGGGGCACTCTGCGATTGATGCAATCAGCGAAGTGACCCAAGCTGTGAAACGGGCCGAAACTGCATGCCACCAGGCAAGGCCGATAGTGCTCCTCGTGACCCTCGATGTGAGGAACGCGTTTAACTCGGCAGGGTGGAGTGACATGTTTCACGCGCTCGAGCAGACCTTCAGAGTACCAGCATATCTCTCGGCTATACTGAGGGACTATCTGAACGACCGCTGGCTTCTCTACGTGACGACACAGGGAACGGGTCAAAGGCGGGTGACTGCTGGAGTGGCACAGGGATCGGTGCTTGGGCCTGAGCTGTGGAATGTCACGTACGATGGCCTGCTGCGCCTGGAAATGCCGGCTGACGCTTTCCTTGTTGCGTTTGCCGATGATGTCGCCGCCGTCATAACAGCACGCAGTCCTGAACTGGCTCAACTTGTGCTTAATCAAGTGATGCGCAGGGTTAGCGGGTGGATGGGCGACCACGGTCTCCAGTTGGCTGTAGCCAAAACGGAGATCGTGATTCTTACGAAGAGGCGAGTCCCCACTTCGTTGACTATGATGGTTGGAGCCCAACCGGTGAAAACAAGCAGGTTCGCGAGATATTTAGGAGTAAAGTTGGACAACCGACTCACATACTGGGACCATATCCGCGGGGTCTGTGACGGGGTTGCCCAGAAGACGGCGGCGCTGAGCCGGTTAATGGCGAATGTAGGTGGGGCGAGGCAGCATACGAGGAGGCTCCTGCTCGTCTCCGTACAGTCAGCCCTACTCTATGGTGCGGAAATATGGGCGGACGCCCTTCGAGTTAAAAAATATAAGACAAGGATGGCCGCCGTCCAGCGTCGCGGGGCATTGCGGGTTAGCTCGGCGTACCGTACTGTGTCCGCAGATGCAGCACTTGTTGTGGCCGGCTGTATTCCAATAGAGCTGCTTGCTCAGGAGCGGAAAGAAATCTATCTGCAAAGCTCTACAATAGGACGGGCGGCCGCCGCGGAGCAAGCGCGTGAGGGCGCACTTGTTTCTTGGCAACGAAGATGGGACGCTAGTACTAGGGGACAGTGGACTCGGAGAATCATACGCGATGTGCGCGAGTGGTATGGGCGACGACATGGTGAGGTGAGTTTTTATCTGACACAGTTCCTGACTGGACATGGATACTTCCGTAAGTATCTGCACAGGATGGGAAAGGTGGGCTCACCGTGCTGCGTGCTGTGTGACTGCGAGGAGGACGATGTCTGGCATACCTTCTTCGCCTGCGAGTTTTTTGCCGAAGAGCGGAGGCTGACTGAGAACTCAGTGGGTATCGGTTACACGGCAAACATCACTGCGGAAAACATCATAGCCGTGATGTTACGGTCAGAGCACGACTGGGACCTGGTGGCGAAGTACGTCGAAGTTATACTCCGCCGCAAGCGTAGTATGGGGTGCCTCCAGTAGGTACGCTTGACCCGTGCTGCGTCCACTGCGGCGAAGATGGCACAGCTTCGAAGCTGTGAAAAGCGGGGCCTGGACGCAGGCACTACGAGGGAGGTCCGGTGGGATCTGATGGGAGCCCCACCCCGAAGTAATGCGAAAGCGGTTCCGGGGTGGAGTTGGGTTCCGTCAAAGAGGGGGACGTTTTAGTGCTTGAAAGCGGCACATACAGGGGTTTGTGACGACAGCCCTGAGATGCGGTACGCATTTTTACCTCCTCTCCTGCGAAAAAAAAAAAAAAAAAAAAAAAAAATAATAATAATAATAATAATAATAATAATAATAATAATAATAATAATAATAATAATAATAATAATAATAATAATAATAATAATAATAATAATAATAATAATAATAATAATAATAATAATAATAATAATAATAATAATAATAATAATAATAATAATAATAATAATAATAATAATAATAATAATAATAATAATAATAATAATAATAATAATAATAATAATAATAATAATAATAATAATAATAATAATCCCGTCCCGTTAAAACCGTGGCGGGGCTTGAAGTACGTTCGAGGTTCGTCACCATTAAGTTGGTCGTACAGGTCCAGTTGAGCATCGCTCCTGTTTAGCGCCTGTCCTGGCTCTGAACACTGACTCCCATAAGGATCAGTGTCAACCCTCGCGTGGCCTCCCTGCTTGCATAGATAACCACGGGGACATTAAAAGGGCGACTGTACAACGAGCGGAGATAGCGGCTTCAAGCGGGGACCCATACAGAATGTACAATCCAAACAAAAATATAAAACGATGTGAGAAAGATAGAAAAGGCAGCTTGACAGCTCCGCAAACAGCGAGTACAAAAAGCGCAGAGATGGCGCGTAGTCAAGAATGTAGGAGCGAGGGGGAATCGTCGGGAGTTGGGGTCTCCACAAGCGTTTTCTCTGACGCGGACGCACTAGCTTTCCGACGAGGTTCGCTGATCCGGCGCTCACCACAGCGGAGTGCTGGCGCGGTAAGCGTGATCACTCGTACACCGATGACACCCGACGCTGGCAGCGAGCAACAAAACCGGCAGTCGTCGCAATCACAGGGCTTGCTAGAGGCAGAAAAGGAGAATGAAGGATATGCTTATACCCTCAAGAAAAGCAGCAAGGCCACGCATCCTCCTGAGTTCACTGCCCTTAAAGATTTTCAGCAACGGAGAGAGGAAACAGCTACACATGAAGCGACTGACGAGATTAGGAAGCACGATGTCGGCGCGGGGGATATGGAGACACAGATCGGAATAATCCAGGATACCTTGGTTACTATGCGCAAGGCTGCTGCAAAACAACGGAATGTAAGCATGGAGATAAAAAATGGTCTCAGCGTGTTGGAGGCGGCCATCGACGCCATACAGCATCATAGGCGCAGTGACCAAAAAACAAAAGGGACCGGGTCCTCGACGACAGAAAATGCGAAGGAAGCCGGGGCCGCTGTTGCCACTTCTCGGAAGAGGGACATGGGCGCTTTAACTATCCCAAGCAGCAAAAACCCAGAGCAGACGCCGCGGGAACGGCTGAAGAATCAAGAAGGCTCTACACCCTGGAGCGTGGTCGTGCGCAAAAAATCCTCTTCGCGCAAGGATCCGCCCAACGAAGGGGGAATCCCTTCGGGAGAAGGGGACTCAACCCCAATTCATAAGGCGACACAGGAAATCCAGGCACAGGGAAAAAGAGCGAAGAGGGAAAGGACTCAACGCGCGAGACGGAGTGCCGTCGTCGTAAAGCCGAAAGAAGGCACCACATATGCCGAAATCCTCCGAGCGATTCGTGCAAATGTGCGCCTGGAGGACACGGACACAGTGGTACGCGCGGCTCGAAAGACCAAAGGTGGCGCTGTTCTCCTTGAGCTAGATCAGTGTGGCGACCGAGTAGCGCTGCAAAACTCTATAAAAGAGACTGTGGGGCAGACTGCTGAGACCAGAATCCTTGCCAGTAGGACCCGGCTGGAGGTCCTGGGTATGGACTGTCTCACAACAGCTTCAGAGGTAGAGGACGCAGTACGCCGTGAGCTCTCAAACGACTATAGCGGAGAGCTTAAAGTAGTGGTTTCTGCCGCAAATGCCCGAGAACAGCGCATGGCAGTCGTTGAGTTAGAGCACAAACATGCGGGCAAACTCCTCAATGTAGGGAGGATACGAGTGGGCTGGATAAGATGTCGCATCAGGCAACGCATTGATGTACAGCGGTGCTTCAGGTGTCTGGATTACGGTCACCGGAGGCAAAAATGCACGGGACCGGATAGAAGTGGCCTCTGTTGGCGATGCGGGCAGAAAGGACACAAGGCCGCGTCATGCTCCTCAAAACCGCAATGTTACCTGTGTACTGCTGACAACGAGGGTCCAAAGTCTTTGGAACATGTCCCTGGCTCTGGAGCCTGCAAAGCGTTTCGGGTGGCCCTGGACAACGCGAAAGGACGGAGACAATGATTACCGTCCTACAGGGTAATCTGAACGGTAGTCGGGTCGCTGATGAACTGCTATCTCAATTCATCCATGAATACGGGGTGGGCATGGCGGTCATCAGCGAGCCTTACCGAATCGGGAAGCACTGGCTGGTGGATGACTCTGGCGCGGCGGCTCTCTGGGTTGCGGATCCCAGTATACAGATCACGAGCAGCGGGGCTGGAGGTAGTTATGTCTGGGCAAAAACAGAGTCGGCCACTTTCGTGAGCTGTTACTTCTCTCCCAACGACGCCATGGGTGTGTACAGGTCTAAAATTGAAGCCCTGGAGGACGACCTGCGCTGCATTACTGGCGGCCTCGTGATTGCTGGGGACTTTAATGCGCGAGCCATAGAGTGGGGTATGCCACAAACCAACGCAAGAGGCCGGTTTTTATTGGAGATGGCAGCCCGGCTGGGACTAGTTGTCCTTAATGAAGGTACAACCCCGACATACCGCCGGCCCGGCTTTGGGTACTCGATTCCAGACCTTACCTTGGTGTCGGAGACTCTAGCCCGAAGGACGGTGAACTGGAGGGTGATGGAGGACCTTACAGGAAGCGACCACCAGTACATAACCTTCCGGCTTATGGACGCAGGGCAAAAACAGGTACCTGTACGAGTACATCGACCACTCGGCTGGAACGCCACCAGAATGGATGAGAGCAAATTTGTTGCAGGCCTGATTGAGGGGGCTCGGCACATCCCAACGCTCCCTAGAAATGCCTGCGAGGCGGGCGTAGTGGACTCCTTCGTGGAGTCTAGCATGAATGTGATTCGAGGCGCCTGCAATGCGTCCATGCCCCGAAAGAGGCCGTGGAGAGGTAAGACACAGGTGTACTGGTGGAATGACCAAATAGACGAACTCCGGAGATTTTGCCACAAAATGCGCCGACTGGCGCAACGTGCCGCTGGCCGAACGCAGATGACGGAGAAGGTGGCAGCTTATAAAGCCGCTAAAAAGGCATTGGGCAAGGCTATCCGAGAAAGCAAGGTGCGCTGCTGGAAGGAGCTTTGCGACGGGGTAGAGCAGGACCCATGGGGTAAGGGCTATAAGCTGGTGATGGGTAAGCTCTGCTCGCCCGCACCAGACTTGGAACAGAGAAAAGTTCTGAGCATCATAGATGCCCTGTTCCCGACCCATCCCGATGTATCTGACGCTCGTGCGTTTGCTGGGGAGGAGGACATTCCATTGTTTGGGGTGGATGAGCTAATTACGGCAGAGCGCAGCATGAAGTCTGGTAAGGCTCCGGGCCCCGACGGTGTGCCGGCGGAGGCCATCAAAGCCGTTGCCCGTAACCGTCCGGATCTCTTGCTTAACATGTACAACGTGTGTCTTAGGGCGGGTGTATTTCCAGCTTGCTGGAAAAAGGCGCGTTTGGCTTTGATCCCAAAGGGCAAAGGTGATGCCAATTCTCCATCATCGTATCGACCACTGTGCATGTTAAACACGGCGGGAAAGATGATGGAGGCCTTGCTTAAAATGCGGCTGGGGGCTGCCATTGAGCAGGCTGGTGGTCTCTCCAACCGGCAGCATGGCTTTAGAAAGGGGCACTCTGCGATTGATGCAATCAGCGAAGTGACCCAAGCTGTGAAACGGGCCGAAACTGCATGCCACCAGGCAAGGCCGATAGTGCTCCTCGTGACCCTCGATGTGAGGAACGCGTTTAACTCGGCAGGGTGGAGTGACATGTTTCACGCGCTCGAGCAGACCTTCAGAGTACCAGCATATCTCTCGGCTATACTGAGGGACTATCTGAACGACCGCTGGCTTCTCTACGTGACGACACAGGGAACGGGTCAAAGGCGGGTGACTGCTGGAGTGGCACAGGGATCGGTGCTTGGGCCTGAGCTGTGGAATGTCACGTACGATGGCCTGCTGCGCCTGGAAATGCCGGCTGACGCTTTCCTTGTTGCGTTTGCCGATGATGTCGCCGCCGTCATAACAGCACGCAGTCCTGAACTGGCTCAACTTGTGCTTAATCAAGTGATGCGCAGGGTTAGCGGGTGGATGGGCGACCACGGTCTCCAGTTGGCTGTAGCCAAAACGGAGATCGTGATTCTTACGAAGAGGCGAGTCCCCACTTCGTTGACTATGATGGTTGGAGCCCAACCGGTGAAAACAAGCAGGTTCGCGAGATATTTAGGAGTAAAGTTGGACAACCGACTCACATACTGGGACCATATCCGCGGGGTCTGTGACGGGGTTGCCCAGAAGACGGCGGCGCTGAGCCGGTTAATGGCGAATGTAGGTGGGGCGAGGCAGCATACGAGGAGGCTCCTGCTCGTCTCCGTACAGTCAGCCCTACTCTATGGTGCGGAAATATGGGCGGACGCCCTTCGAGTTAAAAAATATAAGACAAGGATGGCCGCCGTCCAGCGTCGCGGGGCATTGCGGGTTAGCTCGGCGTACCGTACTGTGTCCGCAGATGCAGCACTTGTTGTGGCCGGCTGTATTCCAATAGAGCTGCTTGCTCAGGAGCGGAAAGAAATCTATCTGCAAAGCTCTACAATAGGACGGGCGGCCGCCGCGGAGCAAGCGCGTGAGGGCGCACTTGTTTCTTGGCAACGAAGATGGGACGCTAGTACTAGGGGACAGTGGACTCGGAGAATCATACGCGATGTGCGCGAGTGGTATGGGCGACGACATGGTGAGGTGAGTTTTTATCTGACACAGTTCCTGACTGGACATGGATACTTCCGTAAGTATCTGCACAGGATGGGAAAGGTGGGCTCACCGTGCGGCGTGCTGTGTGACTGCGAGGAGGACGATGTCTGGCATACCTTCTTCGCCTGCGAGTTTTTTGCCGAAGAGCGGAGGCTGACTGAGAACTCAGTGGGTATCGGTTACACGGCAAACATCACTGCGGAAAACATCATAGCCGTGATGTTACGGTCAGAGCACGACTGGGACCTGGTGGCGAAGTACGTCGAAGTTATACTCCGCCGCAAGCGTAGTATGGGGTGCCTCCAGTAGGTACGCTTGACCCGTGCTGCGTCCACTGCGGCGAAGATGGCACAGCTTCGAAGCTGTGAAAAGCGGGGCCTGGACGCAGGCACTACGAGGGAGGTCCGGTGGGATCTGATGGGAGCCCCACCCCGAAGTAATGCGAAAGCGGTTCCGGGGTGGAGTTGGGTTCCGTCAAAGAGGGGGACGTTTTAGTGCTTGAAAGCGGCACATACAGGGGTTTGTGACGACAGCCCTGAGATGCGGTACGCATTTTTACCTCCTCTCCTGCGAAAAAAAAAAAAAAAAAAAAAAAAAATAATAATAATAATAATAATAATAATAATAATAATAATAATAATAATAATAATAATAATAATAATAATAATAATAATAATAATAATAATAATAATAATAATCTCCTGCGAAAAAAAAAAAAAAAAAAAAAAAAAAAAAAAAAAAAAATAATAATAATAATAATAATAATAATAATAATAATAATAATAATAATAATAATAATAATAATAATAATAATAATAATAATAATAATAATAATAATAATAATAATAATAATCTCCTGCGAAAAAAAAAAAAAAAAAAAAAAAAAAAAAAAAAAAAATAATAATAATAATAATAATAATAATAATAATAATAATAATAATAATAATAATAATAATAATAATAATAATAATAATAATAATAATAATAATAATAATAATAATAATAATAATAATAATAATAATAATTTTTTTTTTTTTTTTTTTTTTTGACGGGCGAGGTTGGGAAAAATACCTTCGTATCATGTAACGACCGTCGCCGTTACGTATGTGGTGTAGCCACTAAAAAACCCACCTCGTCACTTGGGATCTCTCTCTACCCCGGAACCGCTTTTGCATTACGTCAAGGTAGAGACCCAAGAGGTCCTATAGGACTATTCTACTCTCCTGCGTCCAGGTCCGTCAATTTTGTCATTGCATATGCAATAGTTACTCCTATGTTGCATGTCTACTCGACATTTGCTGTTTCTCTTTCTTCGAGGTCCCTTTTTTTCTTTCTGAGGATCTCTTCCGCATATCTAGCTATGACTTGCCAAGTTTCTTCGCTTCTTAGCATTTTTTCCACAATGTTCTCCGGTGATATGGAGCCGATGCTTTGTTCGATTCTAGCACGTTCTGCATGCCATCTTGTGCACTTAAACATGGTGTGTTCTGCATCATCTTCGTCTGCATCTCCGTAAATACAGTGGGGCTCCGCCGACTTGCCGATTACATAGAGGTATCTGCTGAAATACCCGTGCCCTGATAGCATTTGAGTGAGATAATAGTTCACTTCCCCAAAGCTTCTATTCGTGTATGCTTCGATCTGTGGAATCAGCTTTCTAGTCCATCTGCCTCGATACTCGGCATTCCACCTGTGTTGCCATTTCTGATATGTCTGTTTTCTAAGTTCTTTTTGATTACTTATCCCACTTGCGTGCCATCGTTCCTTTCGCTCTTCTGCTAGGAGATCGATAGGAATATTTCCGCTAATAACGGATACTGCTGCCTCGGAGACTGTCCGATACGCTGAGGTTACCCTAAGTGATGCCGTCCTTTGTACTGAAGACAGCAACTTTCTACGACATTCCGCATTTAGTGCGTCTGCCCATAGCTCACAACCGTGTAGCAAAATTGTGTTCGTGGTTGCCATTAGGAGGTTTCTCTTACTTTGTTTTGGGCCGCCTACATTTGCCATCAATCTACTGAGGGAGGCTGTTGCTTGTCCGGCTTTCTTCATCGCGTGCTTTATTTGCTCCCAGTAGTTCAGCTTGGAGTCCAGTCTCATTCCTAGATACTTCACTACTCTCTGTGTGATGATCGGTGTCCCAAAAACTTGCATCTCGATCTCGAGGGGGATATGACGCCTTGTTAGAAGGAGTATTTCTGTTTTGTCTGTAGCTAGCTTCAGCCCATGCACGTCTAGCCACGACTTCGTCCGCCTCATAACCTGGTTTAACTTGCGCTGTAGATCTTCCGTATTGCGGGCGGTTATAACTGCTGCAATGTCGTCAGCATATGCCACCAGGTGGGTGTCATCGGGCATGCCGATCTCGAGGATTCCGTTATAATTGACGTTCCACAAGTCAGGTCCTAGTATTGACCCTTGCGCCGCGCCTGAAGTTATTTGTTTCCTTCTTGGTCCGTCAGTGGTGTCATATAGGAGCACGCGGTCCTGGAAATAACTCCGGACCATTCTCATCAAGTACTGGGGTATCTTGAATATAATAATAATAATAATAATAATAATATAATAATAATAATAATAATAATAATAATAATAATAATAATAATAATAATAATAATAATAATAATAATAATAATAATAATAATAATAATAATAATAATAATAATAATAATAATAATAATAATAATAATAATAATAATAATAATAATAATAATAATAATAATTTTTTTTTTTTTTTTTTTTTTGACGGGCGAGGTTGGGAAAAATACCTTCGTATCATGTAACGACCGTCGCCGTTACGTATGTGGTGTAGCCACTAAAAAACCCACCTCGTCACTTGGGATCTCTCTCTACCCCGGAACCGCTTTTGCATTACGTCAAGGTAGAGACCCAAGAGGTCCTATAGGACTATTCTACTCTCCTGCGTCCAGGTCCGTCAATTTTGTCATTGCATATGCAATAGTTACTCCTATGTTGCATGTCTACTCGACATTTGCTGTTTCTCTTTCTTCGAGGTCCCTTTTTTTCTTTCTGAGGATCTCTTCCGCATATCTAGCTATGACTTGCCAAGTTTCTTCGCTTCTTAGCATTTTTTCCACAATGTTCTCCGGTGATATGGAGCCGATGCTTTGTTCGATTCTAGCACGTTCTGCATGCCATCTTGTGCACTTAAACATGGTGTGTTCTGCATCATCTTCGTCTGCATCTCCGTAAATACAGTGGGGCTCTGCCGACTTGCCGATTACATAGAGGTATCTGCTGAAATACCCGTGCCCTGATAGCATTTGAGTGAGATAATAGTTCACTTCCCCAAAGCTTCTATTCGTGTATGCTTCGATCTGTGGAATCAGCTTTCTAGTCCATCTGCCTCGATACTCGGCATTCCACCTGTGTTGCCATTTCTGATATGTCTGTTTTCTAAGTTCTTTTTGATTACTTATCCCACTTGCGTGCCATCGTTCCTTTCGCTCTTCTGCTAGGAGATCGATAGGAATATTTCCGCTAATAACGGATACTGCTGCCTCGGAGACTGTCCGATACGCTGAGGTTACCCTAAGTGATGCCGTCCTTTGTACTGAAGACAGCAACTTTCTACGACATTCCGCATTTAGTGCGTCTGCCCATAGCTCACAACCGTGTAGCAAAATTGTGTTCGTGGTTGCCATTAGGAGGTTTCTCTTACTTTGTTTTGGGCCGCCTACATTTGCCATCAATCTACTGAGGGAGGCTGTTGCTTGTCCGGCTTTCTTCATCGCGTGCTTTATTTGCTCCCAGTAGTTCAGCTTGGAGTCCAGTCTCATTCCTAGATACTTCACTACTCTCTGTGTGATGATCGGTGTCCCAAAAACTTGCATCTCGATCTCGAGGGGGATATGACGCCTTGTTAGAAGGAGTATTTCTGTTTTCTCTGTAGCTAGCTTCAGCCCATGCACGTCTAGCCACGACTTCGTCCGCTTCATAACCTGGTTTAACTTGCGCTGTAGATCTTCCGTATTGCGGGCGGTTATAACTGCTGCAATATCGTCAGCATATGCCACCAGGTGGGTGTCATCGGGCATGCCGATCTCGAGGATTCCGTTATAATTGACGTTCCACAAGTCAGGTCCTAGTATTGACCCTTGCGCCGCGCCTGAAGTTATTTGTTTCCTTCTTAGTCCGTCAGTGGTGTCATATAGGAGCACGCGGTCCTGGAAATAACTCCGGATCATTCTCATCAAGTACTGGGGTATCTTGAATCTATTTTTTAAGGTATTTATGATGTCAGTCCAATTGACGCTGTTGAATGCATTTCTTACATCTAGCGTTACTAGTAAAACCAGGTGTCTGGAGTACGGGTTTTCTCTACGCGTGGCCTCAACACTGTCTATGACATCTTGTATGGCTCCCAATGTAGATCTGCCTGGTCTGAAACCGTATTGTCTGGTCGACAGGCCGCCAGCCTCGTCAATCGCGGCAGTTAGTCTTGGTTTGATCAGTCTTTCCAGCAGCTTTCCAGCCGTATCTAGTAAACACAATGGGCGGTATGCTTCCGCGCTCTGTCGGTTTCCTTTGCCTTTGTCAATCAATATCAGTTGTTGCCGTTTCCATGGTGTTGGAAATGTGCCTTCTACCAGGCAGGCGTTATACATTCTTAGCAGAGTTTGGGGGCGTTCGTTCGCCATGACTTTGAGTACTTCGGACGGGATCCCATCTGGCCCTGGAGCTTTATTCTTCTTCAAAGTGTTTGCGGCTCTTCTAAGCTCTTCCTCGGTGAAAAGTTGGGGTGTTTCTCCTCTATGTGACTCCTCTCTGTACAAGGGCGTCTCTTGTGTCGGAAAGAGTGTGTTCACTATCTCTTCCATTTTTTCGCTGTCAAGAGAGGGCGGCGCTGGTTTTGCCCCTAACTTCTTCATCACAATCTTATACCCCATGCCCCATGGGTTGGTGTTTACGTCGCTTCGAAGCTCTTCCCATTTCCTCTTTTTGCTGCGTGCAATAGCAGACTTAAGCTCTTTCTTAGCAGCTTTGTATTCGACTTCTTCGTTTGTGGCTGGCCCTCTGCTTCTAGTTCTGGTAAATTTGCGTCTTTTCTGTAGACAATTTCTTCTGAGCTCTGCTATTTCTCGGGTCCACCAATATACGGCTTTCCTTTTTGGGTTTCTTCCTAGTTTTGGCATAGCTGCATCACATGCCTTCCTGATGTCGTGCATAACCTGTTCGCTTTCGTTTTGGCAGTTAGCGTTACCTCCATAATTTCTACAATTGTTTGCGTGGTCTAGGGTGACAAGTAGCAGAGTGGTGTCTAGCCTTGACACATTCCATTTGCGGGTACTTTGTCGTGTGCTTTCTGGAGAGTGTCTAGTTGTCCGTTCGACTCTGTACCATATGTACTGATGGTCGCTACCAGTGTAGTCCTCAATCACGCTCCAGTTTGTAAGTGATCCAGCTATACTGTCCGATACCAGAGTTATATCTGGGATGGTGCCTTCGCATCCAGGCCTTCTGAAAGTTGGAGTGGCTCCTATGTTGGCTATCGCAAGCCCAAGTCTAGCTGCCATGTCCAGTATTCTTCTACCGCGTGAATCGGTTACGGGCATACCCCATTCTGAAGCTCTGGCGTTGAAGTCCCCCGCAATTATCAGAGCTCCTCCGATTTCCGAAGCTTTGTCTTCAATCGTATTTAACTTTTTTTGAAATTCTTCTATGTTGTCACTAGGCGTCAAGTAACAGCTCATTAGTGTAAAGTGACGACCCTTAACCCAAGCATAACTGTTTCCAGATCCTTGGCTCGTTGTAAAAGGAAGTCTGGATGGGGGTAGCCAAATTGCCGCCGTGCCGGTCTCGTCTTCCACCCAGGTACCGTTGTCTATTTTCCTGTACTGCTCGCTTATTATTACGGCGTCCGCTTCTTTCTCCATAACGAGTTGAGCCATTAGTGAGTCCGCTGTTTTGCTCCTGTGCATGTTTGCTTGGAGAATTTTCATTTCCTTCTGTCAGCAACGTTTTTAGCTGTCGCGCATTTGCCAGATCCCGGGAGGTGATCCACCGGGCTGTACCCTGCCTCGGTGCATAGGCAGCAACTCGGAGTCTTGATGCAGTTCTTCATTTTATGCCCGGGTTCCCCGCATCGAATGCAGAGGCCTTTCCCTTTCCTGTCTGGCCCTTTGCAATCCCATTGCTGATGTCCGATTCCAAAGCACCTGTAGCATCTCTTGGCTCTGATGTGTACTCGCATTTTGGCTCTTATCCAGCCTATTTTTATCTTTCCGGCTTTTAGGAGTATTTCCGAACTTTTTTGCGACAGAGTTACGTAAGCCCGTACCTGTTCTCTACTATTTGGTTTAGTGATGGAAACCGTCAGTTGTTCTTCTTCGTTTGGAAGAAGTTCCTTGACTGCCTTAATAACCTCCCTGTCGACGGTGAGTGCATCAAGATCCCGAATCTCTACTGTAACTGTAGGCTTAACGCTGATAACTTCAGCAGACTCTTTCAGCGTTTCCTTTAGCTTCTCGTAAAGCTCGGGCCTGACCTCCTCTCCCTTGTCGAGTTCCATTAGTAAGGCTCCTGTTTTTGTTTTGCGAATACTTCGCACATTTGCTGAAGCTTCTAGCTGAGCGTTGTTTCGCAGGCTTTTTAGAACTTCTGCATAAGTGCAGCCCTCAGCTGGTTTAATAATAACCGCGTCTGCTTTCGCTTTTGGTGCCCGGCTCTTCAACTTCTCCCTATTCTCTCCTCTGTTTTTGGGTCGAAAGTTGTCTAGGTTCTCTGTTTTTTCTTTTGACGTTGCGTCTTTGTTCGTTGTTTTTGTATTACTCTCTCTTTGAGCTCGGGAGCTTTTTTTGTTGATAATTGTCTCCCACTTCTCGGGCTCTTTGCTCCGGAGTTTTTTCTCTGCCGCTGCTTTCACAGGACTTGATGCAACTCTCTTCGCTCTGGACGATGTGGGAGTTTCTGCGTCACTTCCGTTCTATAATAATAATAATAATAATAATAATAATAATAATAATAATAATAATAATAATAATAATAATAATAATAATAATAATAATAATAATAATAATAATAATAATAATAATAATAATAATAATAATAATAATAATAATAATAATAATAATAATAATAATAATAATAATAATAATAATAATAATAATAATAATAATAATAATAATAAATCCTCGGGGGGTGTTGTATCCCTAGAGGGCGCGTCCCCAGGTGGCGGATAGGGGAACGCTCGATAGATATATCGGGTAGGTGGGAAATAAATTACCACCCGCGGACCAAACAACATCATCAAAAATCCTACATCCTACACTGGCAGCCAGACAGCATGTAGGTGGGCATCTGCGCTCAATGTGATGAGTGGCCTTTATATGAACATGGACTTCGTCGGACAGGATCGGGAAATTATATTGATTTAGTTGTTTTTTGGGCTGACGGTTGCAGTATTCTGTTACCTGAGTACGTAAGAGTGACATCTTGCGGAAATGGCTTTCAGGCTAATGCTGCAGCCGCCTCCGTCCCGTTAAAACCGTGGCGGGGCTTGAAGTACGTTCGAGGTTCGTCACCATTAAGTTGGTCGTACAGGTCCAGTTGAGCATCGCTCCTGTTTAGCGCCTGTCCTGGCTCTGAACACTGACTCCCATAAGGATCAGTGTCAACCCTCGCGTGGCCTCCCTGCTTGCATAGATAACCACGGGGACATTAAAGGGGCGAGTGTACAACGAGCGGAGATAGCGGCTTCAAGCGGGGACCCATATAGAATGTACAATCCAAACAAAAATATAAAACGATGTGAGAAAGATAGAAAAGGCAGCTTGACAGCTCCGCAAACAGCGAGTACAAAAAGCGCAGAGATGGCGCGTAGTCAAGAATGTAGGAGCGAGGGGGAATCGTCGGGAGTTGGGGTCTCCACAAGCGTTTTCTCTGACGCGGACGCACTAGCTTTCCGACGAGGCTCGCTGATCCGGCGCTCACCACAGCGGAGTGCTGGCGCGGTAAGCGTGATCACTCGTACACCGATGACACCCGACGCTGGCAGCGAGCAACAAAAACGGCAGTCGTCGCAATCACAGGGCTTGCTAGAGGCAGAAAAGGAGAATGAAGGATATGCTTATACCCTCAAGAAAAGCAGCAAGGCCACGCATCCTCCTGAGTTCACTGCCCTTAAAGATTTTCAGCAACGGAGAGAGGAAACAGCTACACATGAAGCGACTGACGAGATTAGGAAGCACGATGTCGGCGCGGGGGATATGGAGACACAGATCGGAATAATCCAGGATACCTTGGTTACTATGCGCAAGGCTGCTGCAAAACAACGGAATGTAAGCATGGAGATAAAAAATGGTCTCAGCGTGTTGGAGGCGGCCATCGACGCCATACAGCATCATAGGCGCAGTGACCAAAAAATAAAAGGGACCGGGTCCTCGACGACAGAAAATGCGAAGGAAGCCGGGGCCGCTGTTGCCACTTCTCGGAAGAGGGACATGGGCGCTTTAACTATCCCAAGCAGCAAAAACCCAGAGCAGACGCCGCGGGAACGGCTGAAGAATCAAGAAGGCTCTACACCCTGGAGCGTGGTCGTGCGCAAAAAATCCTCTTCGCGCAAGGATCCGCCCAACGAAGGGGGAATCCCTTCGGGAGAAGGGGACTCAACCCCAATTCGTAAGGCGACACAGGAAATCCAGGCACAGGGAAAAAGAGCGAAGAGGGAAAGGACTCAACGCGCGAGACGGAGTGCCGTCGTCGTAAAGCCGAAAGAAGGCACCACATATGCCGAAATCCTCCGAGCGATTCGTGCAAATGTGCGCCTGGAGGACACGGACACAGTGGTACGCGCGGCTCGAAAGACCAAAGGTGGCGCTGTTCTCCTTGAGCTAGATCAGTGTGGCGACCGAGTAGCGCTGCAAAACTCTATAAAAGAGACTGTGGGGCAGACTGCTGAGACCAGAATCCTTGCCAGTAAGACCCGGCTGGAGGTCCTGGGTATGGACTGTCTCACAACAGCTTCAGAGGTAGAGGACGCAGTACGCCGTGAGCTCTCAAACGACTATAGCGGAGAGCTTAAAGTAGTGGTTTCTGCCGCAAATGCCCGAGAACAGCGCATGGCAGTCGTTGAGTTAGAGCACAAACATGCGGGCAAACTCCTCAATGTAGGGAGGATACGAGTGGGCTGGATAAGATGTCGCATCAGGCAACGCATTGATGTACAGCGGTGCTTCAGGTGTCTGGATTACGGTCACCGGAGGCAAAAATGCACGGGACCGGATAGAAGTGGCCTCTGTTGGCGATGCGGGCAGAAAGGACACAAGGCCGCGTCATGCTCCTCAAAACCGCAATGTTACCTGTGTACTGCTGACAACGAGGGTCCAAAGTCTTTGGAACATGTCCCTGGCTCTGGAGCCTGCAAAGCGTTTCGGGTGGCCCTGGACAACGCGAAAGGACGGAGACAATGATTACTGTGCTACAGGGTAATCTGAACGGTAGTCGGGTCGCTGATGAACTGCTATCTCAATTCATCCATGAATACGGGGTGGGCATGGCGGTCATCAGCGAGCCTTACCGAATCAGGAAGCACTGGCTGGTGGATTACTCTGGCGCGGCGGCTCTCTGGGTTGCGGATCCCAGTATACAGATCACGAGCAGCGGGGCTGGAGGTAGTTATGTCTGGGCAAAAACAGAGTCGGCCACTTTCGTGAGCTGTTACTTCTCTCCCAACGACGCCATGGGTGTGTACAGGTCTAAAATTGAAGCCCTGGAGGACGACCTGCGCTGCATTACTGGCGGCCTCGTGATTGCTGGGGACTTTAATGCGCGAGCCATAGAGTGGGGTATGCCACAAACCAACGCAAGAGGCCGGTTTTTATTGGAGATGGCAGCCCGGCTGGGACTAGTTGTCCTTAATGAAGGTACAACCCCGACATACCGCCGGCCCGGCTTTGGGTACTCGATTCCAGACCTTACCTTGGTGTCGGAGACTCTAGCCCGAAGGACGGTGAACTGGAGGGTGATGGAGGACCTTACAGGAAGCGACCACCAGTACATAACCTTCCGGCTTATGGACGCAGGGCAAAAACAGGTACCTGTACGAGTACATCGACCACTCGGCTGGAACGCCACCAGAATGGATGAGAGCAAATTTGTTGCAGGCCTGATTGAGGGGGCTCGGCACATCCCAACGCTCCCTAGAAATGCCTGCGAGGCGGGCTTAGTGGACTCCTTCGTGGAGTCTAGCATGAATGTGATTCGAGGCGCCTGCAATGCGTCCATGCCCCGAAAGAGGCCGTGGAGAGGTAAGACACAGGTGTACTGGTGGAATGACCAAATAGACGAACTCCGGAGATTTTGCCACAAAATGCGCCGACTGGCGCAACGTGCCGCTGGCCGAACGCAGATGACGGAGAAGGTGGCAGCTTATAAAGCCGCTAAAAAGGCATTGGGCAAGGCTATCCGAGAAAGCAAGGTGCGCTGCTGGAAGGAGCTTTGCAACGGGGTAGAGCAGGACCCATGGGGTAAGGGCTATAAGCTGGTGATGGGTAAGCTCTGCTCGCCCGCACCAGACTTGGAACAGAGAAAAGTTCTGAGCATCATAGATGCCCTGTTCCCGACCCATCCCGATGTATCTGACGCTCGTGCGTTTGCTGGGGAGGAGGACATTCCATTGTTTGGGGTGGATGAGCTAATTACGGTAGAGCGCAGCATGAAGTCTGGTAAGGCTCCGGGCCCCGACGGTGTGCCGGCGGAGGCCATCAAAGCCATTGCCCGTAACCGTCCGGATCTCTTGCTTAACATGTACAACGTGTGTCTTAGGGCGGGTGTATTTCCAGCTTGCTGGAAAAAGGCGCGTTTGGCTTTGATCCCAAAGGGCAAAGGTGATGCCAATTCTCCATCATCGTATCGACCACTGTGCATGTTAAACACGGCGGGAAAGATGATGGAGGCCTTGCTTAAAATGCGGCTGGGGGCTGCCATTGAGCAGGCTGGTGGTCTCTCCAACCGGCAGCATGGCTTTAGAAAGGGGCACTCTGCGATTGATGCAATCAGCGAAGTGACCCAAGCTGTGAAACGGGCCGAAACTGCATGCCACCAGGCAAGGCCGATAGTGCTCCTCGTGACCCTCGATGTGAGGAACGCGTTTAACTCGGCAGGGTGGAGTGACATGTTTCACGCGCTCGAGCAGACCTTCAGAGTACCAGCATATCTCTCGGCTATACTGAGGGACTATCTGAACGACCGCTGGCTTCTCTACGTGACGACACAGGGAACGGGTCAAAGGCGGGTGACTGCTGGAGTGGCACAGGGATCGGTGCTTGGGCCTGAGCTGTGGAATGTCACGTACGATGGCCTGCTGCGCCTGGAAATGCCGGCTGACGCTTTCCTTGTTGCGTTTGCCGATGATGTCGCCGCCGTCATAACAGCACGCAGTCCTGAACTGGCTCAACTTGTGCTTAATCAAGTGATGCGCAGGGTTAGCGGGTGGATGGGCGACCACGGTCTCCAGTTGGCTGTAGCCAAAACGGAGATCGTGATTCTTACGAAGAGGCGAGTCCCCACTTCGTTGACTATGATGGTTGGAGCCCAACCGGTGAAAACAAGCAGGTTCGCGAGATATTTAGGAGTAAAGTTGGACAACCGACTCACATACTGGGACCATATCCGCGGGGTCTGTGACGGGGTTGCCCAGAAGACGGCGGCGCTGAGCCGGTTAATGGCGAATGTAGGTGGGGCGAGGCAGCATACGAGGAGGCTCCTGCTCGTCTCCGTACAGTCAGCCCTACTCTATGGTGCGGAAATATGGGCGGACGCCCTTCGAGTTAAAAAATATAAGACAAGGATGGCCGCCGTCCAGCGTCGCGGGGCATTGCGGGTTAGCTCGGCGTACCGTACTGTGTCCGCAGATGCAGCACTTGTTGTGGCCGGCTGTATTCCAATAGAGCTGCTTGCTCAGGAGCGGAAAGAAATCTATCTGCAAAGCTCTACAATAGGACGGGCGGCCGCCGCGGAGCAAGCGCGTGAGGGCGCACTTGTTTCTTGGCAACGAAGATGGGACGCTAGTACTAGGGGACAGTGGACTCGGAGAATCATACGCGATGTGCGCGAGTGGTATGGGCGACGACATGGTGAGGTGAGTTTTTATCTGACACAGTTCCTGACTGGACATGGATACTTCCGTAAGTATCTGCACAGGATGGGAAAGGTGGGCTCACCGTGCTGCGTGCTGTGTGACTGCGAGGAGGACGATGTCTGGCATACCTTCTTCGCCTGCGAGTTTTTTGCCGAAGAGCGGAGGCTGACTGAGAACTCAGTGGGTATCGGTTACACGGCAAACATCACTGCGGAAAACATCATAGCCGTGATGTTACGGTCAGAGCACGACTGGGACCTGGTGGCGAAGTACGTCGAAGTTATACTCCGCCGCAAGCGTAGTATGGGGTGCCTCCAGTAGGTACGCTTGACCCGTGCTGCGTCCACTGCGGCGAAGATGGCACAGCTTCGAAGCTGTGAAAAGCGGGGCCTGGACGCAGGCACTACGAGGGAGGTCCGGTGGGATCTGATGGGAGCCCCACCCCGAAGTAATGCGAAAGCGGTTCCGGGGTGGAGTTGGGTTCCGTCAAAGAGGGGGACGTTTTAGTGCTTGAAAGCGGCACATACAGGGGTTTGTGACGACAGCCCTGAGATGCGGTACGCATTTTTACCTCCTCTCCTGCGAAAAAAAAAAAAAAAAAAAAAAAAAAAAAAAAAATAATAATAATAATAATAATAATAATAATAATAATAATAATAATAATAATAATAATAATAATAATAATATAATAATAATAATAAATCCTCGGGGGGTGTTGTATCCCTAGAGGGCGCGTCCCCAGGTGGCGGATAGGGGAACGCTCGATAGATATATCGGGTAGGTGGGAAATAAATTACCACCCGCGGACCAAACAACATCATCAAAAATCCTACATCCTACACTGGCAGCCAGACAGCATGTAGGTGGGCATCTGCGCTCAATGTGATGAGTGGCCTTTATATGAACATGGACTTCGTCGGACAGGATCGGGAAATTATATTGATTTAGTTGTTTTTTGGGCTGACGGTTGCAGTATTCTGTTACCTGAGTACGTAAGAGTGACATCTTGCGGAAATGGCTTTCAGGCTAATGCTGCAGCCGCCTCCGTCCCGTTAAAACCGTGGCGGGGCTTGAAGTACGTTCGAGGTTCGTCACCATTAAGTTGGTCGTACAGGTCCAGTTGAGCATCGCTCCTGTTTAGCGCCTGTCCTGGCTCTGAACACTGACTCCCATAAGGATCAGTGTCAACCCTCGCGTGGCCTCCCTGCTTGCATAGATAACCACGGGGACATTAAAGGGGCGAGTGTACAACGAGCGGAGATAGCGGCTTCAAGCGGGGACCCATACAGAATGTACAATCCAAACAAAAATATAAAACGATGTGAGAAAGATAGAAAAGGCAGCTTGACAGCTCCGCAAACAGCGAGTACAAAAAGCGCAGAGATGGCGCGTAGTCAAGAATGTAGGAGCGAGGGGGAATCGTCGGGAGTTGGGGTCTCCACAAGCGTTTTCTCTGACGCGGACGCACTAGCTTTCCGACGAGGCTCGCTGATCCGGCGCCCACCACAGCGGAGTGCTGGCGCGGTAAGCGTGATCACTCGTACACCGATGACACCCGACGCTGGCAGCGAGCAACAAAAACGGCAGTCGTCGCAATCACAGGGCTTGCTAGAGGCAGAAAAGGAGAATGAAGGATATGCTTATACCCTCAAGAAAAGCAGCAAGGCCACGCATCCTCCTGAGTTCACTGCCCTTAAAGATTTTCAGCAACGGAGAGAGGAAACAGCTACACATGAAGCGACTGACGAGATTAGGAAGCACGATGTCGGCGCGGGGGATATGGAGACACAGATCGGAATAATCCAGGATACCTTGGTTACTATGCGCAAGGCTGCTGCAAAACAACGGAATGTAAGCATGGAGATAAAAAATGGTCTCAGCGTGTTGGAGGCGGCCATCGACGCCATACAGCATCATAGGCGCAGTGACCAAAAAATAAAAGGGACCGGGTCCTCGACGACAGAAAATGCGAAGGAAGCCGGGGCCGCTGTTGCCACTTCTCGGAAGAGGGACATGGGCGCTTTAACTATCCCAAGCAGCAAAAACCCAGAGCAGACGCCGCGGGAACGGCTGAAGAATCAAGAAGGCTCTACACCCTGGAGCGTGGTCGTGCGCAAAAAATCCTCTTCGCGCAAGGATCCGCCCAACGAAGGGGGAATCCCTTCGGGAGAAGGGGACTCAACCCCAATTCGTAAGGCGACACAGGAAATCCAGGCACAGGGAAAAAGAGCGAAGAGGGAAAGGACTCAACGCGCGAGACGGAGTGCCGTCGTCGTAAAGCCGAAAGAAGGCACCACATATGCCGAAATCCTCCGAGCGATTCGTGCAAATGTGCGCCTGGAGGACACGGACACAGTGGTACGCGCGGCTCGAAAGACCAAAGGTGGCGCTGTTCTCCTTGAGCTAGATCAGTGTGGCGACCGAGTAGCGCTGCAAAACTCTATAAAAGAGACTGTGGGGCAGACTGCTGAGACCAGAATCCTTGCCAGTAAGACCCGGCTGGAGGTCCTGGGTATGGACTGTCTCACAACAGCTTCAGAGGTAGAGGACGCAGTACGCCGTGAGCTCTCAAACGACTATAGCGGAGAGCTTAAAGTAGTGGTTTCTGCCGCAAATGCCCGAGAACAGCGCATGGCAGTCGTTGAGTTAGAGCACAAACATGCGGGCAAACTCCTCAATGTAGGGAGGATACGAGTGGGCTGGATAAGATGTCGCATCAGGCAACGCATTGATGTACAGCGGTGCTTCAGGTGTCTGGATTACGGTCACCGGAGGCAAAAATGCACGGGACCGGATAGAAGTGGCCTCTGTTGGCGATGCGGGCAGAAAGGACACAAGGCCGCGTCATGCTCCTCAAAACCGCAATGTTACCTGTGTACTGCTGACAACGAGGGTCCAAAGTCTTTGGAACATGTCCCTGGCTCTGGAGCCTGCAAAGCGTTTCGGGTGGCCCTGGACAACGCGAAAGGACGGAGACAATGATTACTGTGCTACAGGGTAATCTGAACGGTAGTCGGGTCGCTGATGAACTGCTATCTCAATTCATCCATGAATACGGGGTGGGCATGGCGGTCATCAGCGAGCCTTACCGAATCAGGAAGCACTGGCTGGTGGATTACTCTGGCGCGGCGGCTCTCTGGGTTGCGGATCCCAGTATACAGATCACGAGCAGCGGGGCTGGAGGTAGTTATGTCTGGGCAAAAACAGAGTCGGCCACTTTCGTGAGCTGTTACTTCTCTCCCAACGACGCCATGGGTGTGTACAGGTCTAAAATTGAAGCCCTGGAGGACGACCTGCGCTGCATTACTGGCGGCCTCGTGATTGCTGGGGACTTTAATGCGCGAGCCATAGAGTGGGGTATGCCACAAACCAACGCAAGAGGCCGGTTTTTATTGGAGATGGCAGCCCGGCTGGGACTAGTTGTCCTTAATGAAGGTACAACCCCGACATACCGCCGGCCCGGCTTTGGGTACTCGATTCCAGACCTTACCTTGGTGTCGGAGACTCTAGCCCGAAGGACGGTGAACTGGAGGGTGATGGAGGACCTTACAGGAAGCGACCACCAGTACATAACCTTCCGGCTTATGGACGCAGGGCAAAAACAGGTACCTGTACGAGTACATCGACCACTCGGCTGGAACGCCACCAGAATGGATGAGAGCAAATTTGTTGCAGGCCTGATTGAGGGGGCTCGGCACATCCCAACGCTCCCTAGAAATGCCTGCGAGGCGGGCTTAGTGGACTCCTTCGTGGAGTCTAGCATGAATGTGATTCGAGGCGCCTGCAATGCGTCCATGCCCCGAAAGAGGCCGTGGAGAGGTAAGACACAGGTGTACTGGTGGAATGACCAAATAGACGAACTCCGGAGATTTTGCCACAAAATGCGCCGACTGGCGCAACGTGCCGCTGGCCGAACGCAGATGACGGAGAAGGTGGCAGCTTATAAAGCCGCTAAAAAGGCATTGGGCAAGGCTATCCGAGAAAACAAGGTGCGCTGCTGGAAGGAGCTTTGCGACGGGGTAGAGCAGGACCCATGGGGTAAGGGCTATAAGCTGGTGATGGGTAAGCTCTGCTCGCCCGCACCAGACTTGGAACAGAGAAAAGTTCTGAGCATCATAGATGCCCTGTTCCCGACCCATCCCGATGTATCTGACGCTCGTGCGTTTGCTGGGGAGGAGGACATTCCATTGTTTGGGGTGGATGAGCTAATTACGGTAGAGCGCAGCATGAAGTCTGGTAAGGCTCCGGGCCCCGACGGTGTGCCGGCGGAGGCCATCAAAGCCATTGCCCGTAACCGTCCGGATCTCTTGCTTAACATGTACAACGTGTGTCTTAGGGCGGGTGTATTTCCAGCTTGCTGGAAAAAGGCGCGTTTGGCTTTGATCCCAAAGGGCAAAGGTGATGCCAATTCTCCATCATCGTATCGACCACTGTGCATGTTAAACACGGCGGGAAAGATGATGGAGGCCTTGCTTAAAATGCGGCTGGGGGCTGCCATTGAGCAGGCTGGTGGTCTCTCCAACCGGCAGCATGGCTTTAGAAAGGGGCACTCTGCGATTGATGCAATCAGCGAAGTGACCCAAGCTGTGAAACGGGCCGAAACTGCATGCCACCAGGCAAGGCCGATAGTGCTCCTCGTGACCCTCGATGTGAGGAACGCGTTTAACTCGGCAGGGTGGAGTGACATGTTTCACGCGCTCGAGCAGACCTTCAGAGTACCAGCATATCTCTCGGCTATACTGAGGGACTATCTGAACGACCGCTGGCTTCTCTACGTGACGACACAGGGAACGGGTCAAAGGCGGGTGACTGCTGGAGTGGCACAGGGATCGGTGCTTGGGCCTGAGCTGTGGAATGTCACGTACGATGGCCTGCTGCGCCTGGAAATGCCGGCTGACGCTTTCCTTGTTGCGTTTGCCGATGATGTCGCCGCCGTCATAACAGCACGCAGTCCTGAACTGGCTCAACTTGTGCTTAATCAAGTGATGCGCAGGGTTAGCGGGTGGATGGGCGACCACGGTCTCCAGTTGGCTGTAGCCAAAACGGAGATCGTGATTCTTACGAAGAGGCGAGTCCCCACTTCGTTGACTATGATGGTTGGAGCCCAACCGGTGAAAACAAGCAGGTTCGCGAGATATTTAGGAGTAAAGTTGGACAACCGACTCACATACTGGGACCATATCCGCGGGGTCTGTGACGGGGTTGCCCAGAAGACGGCGGCGCTGAGCCGGTTAATGGCGAATGTAGGTGGGGCGAGGCAGCATACGAGGAGGCTCCTGCTCGTCTCCGTACAGTCAGCCCTACTCTATGGTGCGGAAATATGGGCGGACGCCCTTCGAGTTAAAAAATATAAGACAAGGATGGCCGCCGTCCAGCGTCGCGGGGCATTGCGGGTTAGCTCGGCGTACCGTACTGTGTCCGCAGATGCAGCACTTGTTGTAGCCGGCTGTATTCCAATAGAGCTGCTTGCTCAGGAGCGGAAAGAAATCTATCTGCAAAGCTCTACAATAGGACGGGCGGCCGCCGCGGAGCAAGCGCGTGAGGGCGCACTTGTTTCTTGGCAACGAAGATGGGACGCTAGTACTAGGGGACAGTGGACTCGGAGAATCATACGCGATGTGCGCGAGTGGTATGGGCGACGACATGGTGAGGTGAGTTTTTATCTGACACAGTTCCTGACTGGACATGGATACTTCCGTATCCATGGATACTTCCGTAAGTATCTGCACAGGATGGGAAATGTGGGCTCACCGTGCTGCGTGCTGTGTGACTGCGAGGAGGACGATGTCTGGCATACCTTCTTCGCCTGCGAGTTTTTTGCCGAAGAGCGGAGGCTGACTGAGAACTCAGTGGGTATCGGTTACACGGCAAACATCACTGCGGAAAACATCATAGCCGTGATGTTACGGTCAGAGCACGACTGGGACCTGGTGGCGAAGTACGTCGAAGTTATACTCCGCCGCAAGCGTAGTATGGGGTGCCTCCAGTAGGTACGCTTGACCCGTGCTGCGTCCACTGCGACGAAGATGGCACAGCTTCGAAGCTGTGAAAAGCGGGGCCTGGACGCAGGCACTACGAGGGAGGTCCGGTGGGATCTGATGCCGACTCCGCCGACTTGCCGATTACATAGAGGTATCTGCTGAAATACCCGTGCCCTGATAGCATTTGGGTGAGATAATAGTTCACTTCCCCCAAGCTTCTATTCGTGTATGCTTCGATCTGTGGAATCAGCTTTCTAGTCCATCTGCCTCGATACTCGGCATTCCACCTGTGTTGCCATTTCTGATATGTCTGTTTTCTAAGTTCTTTTTGATTACTTATCCCACTTGCGTGCCATCGTTCCTTTCGCTCTTCTGCTAGGAGATCGATAGGAATATTTCCGCTAATAACGGATACTGCTGCCTCGGAGACTGTCCGATACGCTGAGGTTACCCTAAGTGATGCTGTCCTTTGTACTGAAGACAGCAACTTTCTACGGCATTCCGCATTTAGTGCGTCTGCCCATAGCTCACAACCGTGTAGCAAAATTGTGTTCGTGGTTGCCATTAGGAGGTTTCTCTTACTTTGTTTTGGGCCGCCTACATCTGCCATCAATCTACTGAGGGAAGCTGTTGCTTGGCCGGCTTTCTTCACCGCGTGCTTTATTTGCTCCCAGTAGTTCAGCTTGGAGTCCAATCTCATTCCTAGATACTTCACTACTCTCTCTGTGTGATGATCGGTGTCCCGAAAACTTGCATCTCGATCTCGAGGGGGATATGACGCCTTGTTAGAAGGAGTATTTCTGTTTTCTCCGTAGCTAGCTTCAGCCCATGCACGTCTAGCCACGACTTCGTCCGCCTCATAACCTGGTTTAACTTGCGCTGTAGCTCTTCCGTTTTGCGGGCGGTTATAACTGCTGCAATATCGTCAGCGTATGCCACCAGGTGGGTGTCATCGGGCATTCCGATCTCGAGGATTCCGTTATAATTGACGTTCCACAAGTCAGGTCCTAGTATTGACCCTTGCGCCGCGCCTGAAGTTATTTGTTTCCTTCTTGGTCCGTCAGTGGTGTCATATAGGAGCACGCGGTCCTGGAAATAACTCCGGATCATTCTCGTCAAGTACTGGGGTATCTTGAATCTATTTTTTAAGGTATTTATGATGTCAGTCCAATTGACGCTGTTGAATGCATTTCTCACATCTAGCGTTACTAGTAAAAAACTAGTGTCTGGAGTACGGATTTTCTCTACGCGTGGCCTCAACACTGTCTATGACATCTTGTATGGCTCCCAATGTAGATCTGCCTGGTATGAAACCGTATTGTCTGGTCGACAGGCCGCCAGCCTCGTCAATCGCGGCAGTTAGTCTTGGTTTGATCAGTCTTTCCCCACGACTTCGTCCGCCTCATAACCTGGTTTAACTTGCGCTGTAGCTCTTCCGTTTTGCGGGCGGTTATAACTGCTGCAATATCGTCAGCGTATGCCACCAGGTGGGTGTCATCGGGCATTCCGATCTCGAGGATTCCGTTATAATTGACGTTCCACAAGTCAGGACCTAGTATTGACCCTTGCGCCGCGCCTGAAGTTATTTGTTTCCTTCTTGGTCCGTCAGTGGTGTCATATAGGAGCACGCGGTCCTGGAAATAACTCCGGATCATTCTCGTCAAGTACTGGGGTATCTTGAATCTATTTTTTAAGGTATTTATGATGTCAGTCCAATTGACGCTGTTGAATGCATTTCTCACATCTAGCGTTACTAGTAAAAAACTAGTGTCTGGAGTACGGATTTTCTCTACGCGTGGCCTCAACACTGTCTATGACATCTTGTATGGCTCCCAATGTAGATCTGCCTGGTCTGAAACCGTATTGTCTGGTCGACAGGCCGCCAGCCTCGTCAATCGCGGCAGTTAGTCTTGGTTTGATCAGTCTTTCCAGCCGTATCTAGTAAACACAATGGGCGGTATGCTTCCGCGCTCTGTCGGTTTCCTTTGCCTTTGTCAATCAATATCAGTTGTTGCCGTTTCCATGGTGTTGGAAATGTGCCTTCTACCAGGCAGGCGTTATACATTCTTAGCAGAGTTTGGGGGCGTTCGTTCGCCATGACTTTGAGTACTTCGGACGGGATCCCATCTGGCCCTGGAGCTTTATTCTTCTTCAAAGTGTTTGCGGCTCTTCTAAGCTCTTCCTCGGTGAAAAGTTGGGGTGTTTCTCCTCTATGTGACTCCTCTCTGTACAAGGGCGTCTCTTGTGTCGGAAAGAGTGTGTTCACTATCTCTTCCATTTTTTCGCTGTCAAGAGAGGGCGGCGCTGGTCTTGCCCCTAACTTCTTCATCACAATCATATACCCCATGCCCCATAGGTTGGTGTTTACGTCGCTTCAAAGCTCTTTCATTTCCTCTTTTTGCTGCGTGCAATAGCAGACTTAAGCTCTTTCTTAACAGCTTTGTATTCGACTTCTTCGTTTGTGGCTGGCCCTCTGCTTCTAGTTCTGGTAAATTTGCGTCTTTTCTGTAGACAATTTCTTCTGAGCTCTGCTATTTCTCGGGTCCACCAATATACGGCTTTCCTTTTTGGGTTTCTTCCTAGTTTTGGCATAGCTGCATTACATGCCCTCCTGATGTCGTGCATAACCTGTTCGCTTTCGTTTTGGCAGTTAGCGTTACCTCCATAATTTCTACAATTGTTTGCGTGATCTAGGGTGACAAGTAGCAGAGTGGTGTCTAGCCTTGACACATTCCATTTGCGGGTACTTTGTCATGTGCTTTCTGGAGAGTGTCCAGTTGTCCGTTCGACTCTGTACCATATGTACTGATGGTCGCTACCAGTGTAGTCCTCAATCACGCTCCAGTTTGTAAGTGATCCAGCTATACTGTCCGATACCAGAGTTATATCTGGGATGGTGCCTTCGCATCCAGGCCTTCTGGAAGTTGGAGTGGCTCCTATGTTGGCTATCGCAAGCCCAAGTCTAGCTGCCATGTCCAGTATTCTTCTACCGCGTGAATCGGTTACGGGCATACCCCATTCTGAAGCTCTGGCGTTGAAGTCCCCCGCAATTATCAGAGCTCCTCCGATTTCCGAAGCTTTGTCTTCAATCGTATTTAACTTTTTTTGAAATTCTTCTATGTTGTCACTAGGCGTCAAGTAACAGCTCATTAGTGTAAAGTGATGACCCTTAACCCAAGCATAACTGTTTCCAGATCCTTGGCTCGTTGTAAAAGGAAGTCTGGATGGGGGTAGCCAAATTGCCGCCGTGCCGGTCTCGTCTTCCACCCAGGTACCGTTGTCTATTTTCCTGTACTGCTCGCTTATTATTACGGCGTCAGCTTCTTTCTCCATAACGAGTTGAGCCATTAGTGAGTCCGCTGTTTTGCTCCTGTGCATGTTTGCTTGGAGAATTTTCATTTCCTTCTGTCAGCAACGTTTTTAGCTGTCGCGCATTTGCCAGATCCCGGGAGGTGATCCACCGGGCTGTACCCTGCCTCGGTGCATAGGCAGCAACTCGGAGTCTTGATGCAGTTCTTCATTTTATGCCCGGGTTCCCCGCATCGAATGCAGAGGCCTTTCCCTTTCCTGTCTGGCCCATTGCTGATGTCCGATTCCAAAGCACCTGTAGCATCTCTTGGCTCTGATGTGTACTCGCATTTTGGCTCTTATCCAGCCTATCTTTATATTTCCGGCTTTTAGGAGTATTTCCGAACTTTTTTGCGACAGAGTTACGTAAGCCCGTACCTGTTCTCTACTATTTGGTTTAGTGATGGAAACCGTCAGTTGTTCTTCTTCGTTTGGAAGAAGTTCCTTGACTGCCTTAATAACCTCCCTGTCGACGGTGAGTGCATCAAGATCCCGAATCTCTACTGTAACTGTAGGCTTAACGCTGATAACTTCAGCATACTCTTTCAGCGTTTCCTTTAGCTTCTCGTAAAGCTCGGGCTTGACCTCCTCTCCCTTGTCGAGTTCCATTAGTAAGGCTCCTGTTTTTGTTTTGCGAATACATCGCACATTTGCTGAAGCTTCTAGCTGAGCGTTGTTTCGCAGGCTTTTTAGAACTTCTGCATAAGTGCAGCCCTCAGCTGGTTTAATAATAACCGCGTCTGCTTTCGCTTTTGGTGCCCGGCTCTTCAACTTCTCCCTATTCTCTCCTCTGTTTTTGGGTCGAAAGTTGTCTAGGTTCCCTGTTTTTTCTTTTGACGTTGCGTCTTTGTTCGTTGTTTTTGTATTACTCTCTCTTTGAGCTCGGGAGTTTTTTTTGTTGATAATTGTCTCCCACTTCTCGGGCTCTTTGCTACGGAGTTTTTTCTCTGCCGCTGCTTTCACAGGACTTGATGCAACTCTCTTCGCTCCGGACGATGTGGGAGTTTCTGTGTCACTTCCGTTCTTGAGGCCTGGTTTTTCCGGAGCTACCAGTCTAATGTCGCCTTCCGTCTTTTTCCAGATTTTTCTACACGACTCCATTACGTCGATTAACTCTTCTAGCTCAGAGATACCGTTCTTAACCTCCATACTAGTATTCTTTTGTTTTTTTACAGCAGCTTTCATTTTGCGTAGGATTTGTCGGCACTTTGTTGTCGCGTCCTCTTCCTCCTGGCGCATTTTCAAAATTAACTCATGTCGCGGTGACTTTTTAGTCTCACACGTCGCATCATTTCCGCTGTTGTTGTATCTGCTGTTGAGGTGTATCTTCCGTTCTGGCCTCATTTCTAGCTCCTGAATCTGTTGCCGACTCTACGGATTTTGCAGGTTGTGAACCGTCTGGAACATGTACCTGCTTCCGTTTCTAGTTTCTGCTGACTCTTATCACTGTTTGACCAAGTGATGAGATCCAAGGTATTTCTCTTCTGCGGTGGTGAGCGTGCGACTAGCGAGCTTCGCCGGAAAGGCTGCAATTCAGTGCTATTGAAGCTCTCTATTTCCAGCAAAGGGACGGTTGCAGTATTCTGTTACCTGAGTACGCAAGAGTGACTACTTGCGGAAATGGCTTTCAGGCTAATGCTGCAGCCGCCTCCGTCCCGTTAAAGCCTATGCGCAAGACTGCTGCAAAACAACGGAATGTAAGCATGGAGATAAAAATGGTCTCAGCGTGTTGGAGGCGGCCATCGACGCCATACAGCATCATAGGCGCAATGACCAAAAAATAAAAGGGACCGGGTCCTCGACGACAGAAAATGCGAAGGAAGCTAGGGCCGCTGTTGCCATTTCTCGGAAGAGGGACATGGGCGCTTTGACTATCCCAAGCAGCAAAAACCCAGAGCAGACGCCGCGGGAACGGCTGAAGAATCAAGAAGGCTCTGCACCCTGGAGCGTGGTCGTGCGCAAAAAATCCTCTTCGCGCAAGGATCCGCCCACCGAAGGGGGAATCCCTTCGGGAGAAGGGACCCAACCCCAATTCGTAAGGCGACACAGGAAATCCAGGCACAGGGAAAAAGAGCGAAGAGGGAAAGGACTCAATGCGCGAGACGGGGTGCCGTCGTCGTAAAGCCGAAAGAAGGCACCACATATGCCGAAATCCTCCGAGCGATTCGTGCAAATGTGCGCCTGGAGGACACGGACACAGTGGTACGCGCGGCTCGAAAGACCAGGGGTGGCGCTGTTCTCCTTGAGCTAGATCAGTGTGGCGACCGAGTAGCGCTGCAAAACTCTATAAAAGAGACTGTGGGGCATACTGCTGAGACCAGAATCCTTGCCAGTAGGACCCGGCTGGAGGTCCTGGGTATGGACTGTCTCACAACAGCTTCAGAGGTAGAGGACGCAGTACGCCGTGAGCTCTCAAACGACTATAGCGGAGAGCTTAAAGTAGTGGTTTCTGCCGCAAATGCCCGAGAACAGCGCATGGCAGTCGTTGAGTTAGAGCACAAACATGCGGGCAAGCTCCTCAATGTAGGGAGGATACGAGTGGGCTGGATAAGATGTCGCATCAGGCAACGCATTGATGTACAGCGGTGCTTCAGGTGTCTGGATTACGGTCACTGGAGGCAAAAATGCACGGGACCGAATAGAAGTGGCCTCTGTTGGCGATGCGGGCAGAAAGGACACAAGGCCGCGTCATGCTCCTCAAAACCGCAATGTTACCTGTGTACTGCTGACAACGAGGGGCCAAAGTCTTTGGAACATGTCCCTGGCTCTGGAGCCTGCAAAGCGTTTCGGGTGGCCCTGGACAACGCGAAAGGACGGAGACAATGATTACCGTCCTACAAGGTAATCTGAACGGTAGTCGGGTCGCCGATGAACTGCTATCTCAATTCATCCATGAATACGGGGTGAGCATGGCGGTCATCAGCGAGCCTTACCGAATAAGGAAGCACTGGCTGGTGGATGACTCTGGCGCAGCGGCTCTCTGGGTTGCGGATCCCAGTATACAGATCACGAGCAGCGGAGCTGGAGGTAGTTATGTCTGGGCAAAAACAGAGTCGGCCACTTTCGTGAGCTGCTACTTCTCTCCCAACGACGCCATGGGTGTGTACAGGTCTAAAATTGAAGCCCTGGAGGACGACCTGCGCTGCATTACTGGCGGCCTCGTGATCGCTGGGGACTTTAATGCGCGAGCCATAGAGTGGGGTATGCCACAAACCAACGCAAGAGGCCGGTTTTTATTGGAGATGGCAGCCCGGCTGGGACTAGTTGTCCTTAATGAAGGTACAACCCCGACATACCGCCGGCCCGGCTTTGGGTACTCGATTCCAGACCTTACCTTGGTGTCGGAGACTCTAGCCCGAAGGACGGTGAACTGGAGGGTGATGGAGGACCTTACAGGAAGCGACCACCAGTACATAACCTTCCGGCTTATGGACGCAGGGCAAAAACAGGTACCTGTACGAGTACATCGACCACTCGGCTGGATCGCCACCAGAATGGATGAGAGCAAATTTGTTGCAGGCCTGATTGAGGGGGCTCGGCACATCCCAACGCTCCCTAGAAATGCCTGCGAGGCTAACGTAGTGGACTCCTTCGTGGAGTCTACCATGAATGTGATTCGAGGCGCCTGCAATGCGTCCATGCCCCGAAAGAGGCCGTGGAGAGGTAAGACACAGGTGTACTGGTGGAATGACCAAATAGACGAACTCCGGAGATTTTGCCACAAAATGCGCCGTCTGGCGCAACATGCCGCTGGCCGAACGCAGATGACGGAGAAGGTCTCAGCTTATAAAGCCGCTAAAAAGGCATTGGGCAAGGCTATCCGAAAAAGCAAGGTGCACTGCTGGAAGGAGCTTTGCGATGGGGTATAGCAGAACCCATGGGGTAAGGGCTATAAGCTGGTGATGGGTAAGCTCTGCTCGCCCGCACCAGACTTGGAACAGAGAAAAGTTCTGAGCATCATAGA
Organism: Sicus ferrugineus; assembly: GCA_922984085.1. Classification (NCBI taxonomy): domain Eukaryota; kingdom Metazoa; phylum Arthropoda; class Insecta; order Diptera; family Conopidae; genus Sicus; species Sicus ferrugineus. The sequence continues at coordinate 52,758,349 of OV277348.1, forward strand.
TGCCCTGTTCCCGACCCATCCCGATGTATCTGACGCTCGTGCGTTTGCTAGGGAGGAGGACATTCCATTGTTTGGGGTGGATGAGCTAATTACGGTAGAGCGCAGCCAGAAGTCTGGTAAGGCTCCAGGCCCCGACGGTGTACCGGCGGAGGCCATCAAAGCCGTTGCCCGTAACCGTCCGGATCTCTTGCTTAACATGTACAACGTGTGTCTTAGGGCGGGTGTATTTCCAGCTTGCTGGAAAAAGGCGCGTTTGGCTTTGATCCCAAAGGGCAAAGGTGATGCCAATTCTCCATCATCGTATCGACCACCGTGCATGTTAAACACGGCGGGAAAGATGATGGATGCCTTGCTTAAAATGCGGCTGGGGGCTGCTATTGAGCAGGCTGGTGGTCTCTCCAACCGGCAGCATGGCTTTAGAAAGGGGCACTCTGCGATTGATGCAATCAGCGAAGTGACCCAAGCTGTGAAACGGGCCGAAACTGCATGCCACCAGGCAAGGCCGATAGTGCTCCTCGTGACCCTCGATGTGAGGAACGCGTTTAACTCGGAAGGGTGGAGTGACATGTTTCACGCGCTCGAGCAGACCTTCAGAGTACCAGCATATCTCTCGGCTATACTGAGGGACTATCTGAACGACCGCTGGCTTCTCTACGTGACGACACAGGGAACGGGAACACATCAAAGGCGGGTGACTGCTGGAGTGGCACAGGGATCGGTGCTTGGGCCTGAGCTGTGGAATGTCACGTACGATGGCCTGCTGCGCCTGGAAATGCCGGCTGACGCTTTCCTTGTTGGGTTTGCCGATGATGTCGCCGCCGTCATAACAGCACGCAGTCCTGAACTGGCTCAACTTGTGCTTAATCAAGTGATGCGCAGGGTTAGCGGGTGGATGGGCGACCATGGTCTCCAGTTGGCACTACTAGGGAGGTCGGGTGGGATCTGATGGGAGCCCCACCCCGAAGTAATGCGAAAGCGGTTCCGGGGTGGAGTGGGGTTCCGTCAAAGAGGGGGATGTTTTAGTGCTCGGAAGCGGCACATACAAGGGTTTTTGACGACAGCCCTGAGATGCGGTACGCATTTTTACCTCCTCTCCTGCGAAAAAAAAATAATAATAATAATAATAACATACGATACGGCGGAAGGGATGATCACTCGGGAGATTACGGTGGGTGTTGCACAGGGCCCCATCTTGGGCCCTGATTTTTGGAACGTTCTGTACGATGGGCTTTTACGCCTAGAGTTGCCGCATGGCGCATCCCTGATAGGATATGCTGATGATCTTGCTGCTGTAATGGTTGCTCGCAATACGGATATGGCCCAGCTACTTTTGGAACAAGTGATGAGAAGGGTCGACGCTTGGATGAATGCACACGGCCTGAGTCTGGCCCTGGCAAAAACTGAGATAGTGGTGCTCACAAGAAAGAGGGTGCCAACGAGGATACTAATGAGAGTGGGTGCTGAGAGAATTCGTACAAGGAACAGCGCGAAGTACCTTGGTGTCATCCTGGATACTAAGTTAACATTTTGGCCCTATATACAGCATACCATAGAGAAAGCCAAGAAAAGTACTGCGGCACTGAGCCGCCTAATGAGGAACATTGGAGGACCCAGCCCGAGTGTGAGAAGACTTTTCATGGCGACCACACACTCCATACTGCTGTATGGGGCTGAAGTGTGGGCTGAAGCGCTTCCTTTTAACAAGTATGGGAAGTGCCTGGCGAGAGTTCAGAGGCTAGGTGCGTTGAGGATTGCGAGCTCATATCGTATGGTCTCCGAAGCGGCGGTCCTCGTGATAGCTGGTATAATCCCGATCGACCTGCTATCCCTCGAGCGGAAACGAATTTATGAGGGATGCGATGGAAGAGACCGAGAGGTGGTAGCGAGGGAAGAGAGAGTACGAACGCTCATACTGTGGCAGGAGAGATGGACTCGCAGCCCGAAGGGTAAGTGGACGCTACGACTCATCGCGGACTTGGAACCGTGGATCGGCAGATCGTTCGGAGAGGTGAACTACTATATGACGCAACTCCTCTCTGGACATGGATATTTCCGCAAGTACTTGCACCGACTCGGGAAAGGAAGTACTCCAAGGTGCTTCTACTGTACAGAAGCGGCACTGGACACCGTTGAACACACTTTCCTCCAATGTGAGAGGTGGACAGGGAGTAGAGAAGAATTAGAACGGGTAATCGGCCCTGTGACACCTGACAATATCGTCAAGCTTATGGTGCATTCAGAGGAGGGCTGGCGGGCGGTTGCAGAATTCGCTGGGATAATTCTCCGTAAAAAGAGTGAGGAAGGAAACCTACGCGGCTGAACTGGAAGACAACGAATTCAAGGGGCAGTTCAGGAGACGAAGGGTGAAGACCCCATCTGAAGTAATTCGAAAGCGGGAGAAAATTTTGCATAAAACTTTAGTAGACCCAAAAAATATTCTTCTACCACCACTACACATAAAGTTGGGATTAATGGAACAATTTATAAAAGCTTTGCCTAAAGATGGTGATTGTTTTAAATATTTGTGTAGAAAATGTCCTCATTTATCAGAAGCTAAACAGAAAAAGGTGTTTTCGTTGGGCCTGATATTCGAAAAATGATGTTCGACACCAGCTTCAAAGCAACGATGAGTAAAAAGGAAAAGGAGGCTTGGATATAATTTAAAGAAGTTCTGACTAAGTTTTTGGGCAATTTGAAAGCCCGTAACTATGAACTTATCGTAGCTAATATGATAGACAAGTTCAAAACTCTTGGTTGTCTGATGAGCCTTAAAATCCATTTCTTGCACAACCATCTTGACTTTTTTTCTAAAAACTTGGGTGATGTGAGTGAAGAGCGACATAACATAACAGGACATAAAAGAAATGGAGATACCATACCAGGGACGGTGAAATATCAACATAATGGGTAATTACTGTTGGTCACTTTACAGAGACTTTCCTAGACTCCAGTCACTTGCAGTCCTTATTAGTCAAGTGAGAGGCTTGCCCACTAGGGCAGTCTGCCCTACCCGATTTTGTAACCTACTCCTGTGCGGCCGTCTGCCGCTTTTGCACTCTGCCTCCTATTTAAGTCATTCTAAATTAGAATTAAAACAGCTTTGTAGAGATTATAAAATAAGGAATTTTATAAGAAGAAACTGAGATAATAAAACAAAACAAAAAATCGATAAAAAAAAATCCACACGTCCGAGCTAAATCCTCCGGAATCAGTGAATTGATTTAATGAATTCACCTAGTGGATTGAGCTAAAACACTTATGGCCAGATTTTCAATTATCACTATCACTAAGAAGCGAGAAATCGTTACTCATCACCGTGAATATAAAAAGCGATAAAAAACACTCGCTAAACACTTACGTAGCGAGTAGTTCGCTTCTCCTAGGCATTTCAAAAGATGTGTTTAATTTTTTAAGGGTACACTCGGATTTCTCTTTTTTTTGCATGCTTTCTAATTTTTGCTTATCATTCTTACTCGCTCATTATTTTACCCTGGTTTCCCCTATGTTTTTGAACATATTGTTACTTGTGATGTGTTGTGTTTCAAGTGCTGAAAATTGTGAATTGTGAAGCGGAAAATTTGTATTCGGGTTTATTGGTCATTTCACGCAGCAGCAGGTTGCGAACAACTGCGCGTTGTTCGTAATTCTAAGAAAAAGTAAAAATTAATTTTCATTCAGTTTAAAATTCAGCATTAAATAGAAAATAACCTCTTTTTGTTGGAATTCATTGTTACACGTTCAGATTACAGATTTTTCTATCAGATATAAAAAAAAAAAAGAAGAATAAAGAATGCAAGGAGAGTAGACGTGTTTTATACTGCGCTCGTGATTTTTTTTTCTTGTTTTAAAGCTTAAAAATTGTTTCATTGATAAGTCTTTACGTATATACTCGTCGCGTAAGTGCTTTGAAATTGCATTCTGCAAACCTAAAAAAGAATCTAAATCCCTGTGGAGAATTATAACAATTCAGGAATAAAAAGGTGATTCTTGAGCGTTGTGAGCATTTTTGCATATTCTCCTTTCTGCTTACTTTCGCATAAGCAATCTGTCAAAGCTATGGCATCGACAAGGCAAAATGCGCGCCAAAAAGTTCACTCTCCGTCTCCCACTCCTAGAGTGTCTAGTAGTGAGTTAGTGAACATTGAGAGCGTGCTGAGCAAAATGGAGAGTAATTTAAATAAGAAAATTGATACTTAGAAAGCTGACCTTATTGTCGAGTTTAAGGAGTTACTTCGTGCGTCCAACAATTCGGTCATGCAAAAAGTTGGTGAGGTAGCTGGAGAGGTGGCAAATCTACGTTCTTCCATAAAGCAGATGTCTGATCGGGTTAATGCTTTGGAGATGAAATGTAATGAAGTTGACTCTCTACGTGAGTCTGTTAGTGCCTTAAAGTTGGAAATTGATGACCTCCGTAATGCTGCTCTGTCCACTGATATTGTTATAAGAGGTTTGCCGTATAGAGATGGAGAAAATTTACTATCCACCTTCACCAAAATCTGTAAGGCTGTGAGGGTCAATACAAAGTGTCACGAGATTTTTCGCCCACGTTCCGTTCAAAGACATGATGGTAAACACAATACCATGTCGCCTATAATTGCTAAACTGGCGTCTTCGAATGAGCGCTCACACTTGCTAAAGGCGGTAGCTGAGTTTCGTAAGCGAGAAGGGCGAGCAATAACACTCAACGATGTGGATATCAGTGGAGATGGTCGAATAGCAATTTTTGAATCGCTAACTAACAAGAATCGTGAAGTTATGCGTCATGCTTCACAACTCAAGAAGCGGAAACTTCTGCATGCAGCGTTCTCCATGCGTGGATTTGTGTACATCAAAGCTAGTGTAGATGCTCCTCTGGAGAAAGTCAGGACTGTTGAAAGCATCAACTGTATTGCGAGCGCAAGTAAAAGAAACGAGGATACTTAAGATAAACTTTTTGTAAGACTTTTGTAATTTCTGTAGTATCATTCACTATTACATGTAATAATGTTTCATTTCTTTACCTTTTCTTGCTTTCCTTTTTACAGTTTCACTTGCATCTGTCATCTAACTCATCTTTGCAGCGCCTATAGTTTTAATTTGGGTAATAGAACAACATTATTATGGCTGACTTAAATTCCAGCTTTAGTGGTGCTGATGGAAATCTTAAAACTCTAATCAGTATTCTCTCTAATCGATACCAAGGCCTGGTAGTTGCGCATTTTAATGCTAGAAGCCTAAATGACTTTAAGCTTGACTGCTTAAAGTATATATTCGAATCGTCTTCTGTTGATATATTATGTATAACTGAAACTTGGTTTCATACTGACATCCATAGTTCACATCTGCAACTGAGGAACTATAATTTATTTCGGAATGACAGAGTCGTATGCAGGGGTGGTGGTGTGGCCATTTACTGCAAAGCAAATTTGAATGCGAGGATTTTGAGTGTAAGCTGTGGTTCGGAAGTGGAATACTTAAATATTGAAGTCTATAATGACTCTGCAAAAGTCTTTCTCTCGTGTGTGTATAATCCCAACCGAATGTTCAGTCTGGATTCTTATTTCTCCTCATTATCCGAGTGTCTAATTGATTATGATCATTATATTGTATGTGGAGATTTCAATATCAACTTGCTAGTTAGGGATAGACAGTATGCTGAACTCACAGATAGTCTAGCGGAAGCTGGCTTAGCTTTAGTTAACAGCACGATACCTACTCGTTATGCTAAAAATGCCAGACCTAGTTTATTGGACTTTTTTGCTGTTTCCGATATTTCCTTAGTTTTACTTTTCGATCAGATATCTTTTTTGAGCGATCATGACTTAATACTTTGTACGTTCGATATACATCTTAAACCTGCAATAACAGCAACAACAGTCGATGCTTTCACGTATCGTGATTATAACTCGATTGATCGCAGCTCTTTGGCTGTTGCCCTGTCTATGATAGACTGGTCTGAATGCTGGTTTTCTGCCTCAATTGAAGACAAAGTGAAAGTTTTTAATGATAAGATTTGTGAGCTATATAATTTGTATGTGCCATTACGCACTTTTACTACTAACAATAGTGCATGTCCATGGTTTACACGCTCAGTCAAACTTTCGCTTAAGAGACGGCAGAAGATGTACGCTTACTGGAAAAGGAATCCCATCGAAGAGAACTGGAAAGCATACAAAATTGCAAGGAATTATGCCACTATCGCTGTCAGGCTCTCCAAAAAATTTTACTACATGTCAAGGCTAAGCAGTTCATTACCCGCAAAGAAGCTGTGGAGTAATTTAAGGCAATTAGGGTTGTCCAATAAAAATTTTGAGTGCAATATTGATCCTGATGTTTTAAACAACTACTTCATAAGCTCCTCTGAAGTTACTAGCACTTCTGAGTGTACTCTAGCGCTGTCTAATCAGTTGCATAGATTTAATTTTGTGCCAGTTGAAGTTTCGGATATTGTTAGGTGTATCTTGAAAATTAAGTCGAATGCCTTGGGTGATGATGGAATTTCTCTAAAGTTTATTAAACTTGTGCTTCCCTCTGTAATTGGTCCTTTAACGCACATCTTAAACCATTGTATAACCTGTTCGACCTTCCCAAAAATATGGAAATCGGCCAGAACAGATCAGCAAGCATTTGAAAGATTTCCACCTTCTGTCACCCCTTCAGTCTGGATTCCGACAGAATCATAGCTGTAAAACAGCTATTATAAAAATTATGGATGATATCAGGAGTCGGTTTGACAGTGGTCACGTTACTGTTCTTGCCCTGCTAGACTTCTCCAAAGCCTTCGATAGTGTTCATCATTTATTACTATGTAATAAACTTGAGCACTTCTTTGGTTTTGATGATACATCTGTGAATTTAGTAAGAAGTTACTTAGTAGATAGGATGCAAAGGGTCAGAATTGGACAAACATACTCTGCTTATAAACCAATTTATAGTGGTGTTCCACAGGGATCAGTGCTTGGTCCACTGTTATTTGTTATGTTCATTAATGACATATTTACAGTGGTTAAACACGTGAGTATGCATGCCTATGCGGATGATTTACAAATCTACCTTTCTAGACCCCCAGAAGTTCTTGATGACTTGATCGTCAAAGTTAATGATGACTTAAATGCTATTAGTAGTTGGGCAAGTGCACATAAATTATGCTTAAACCCTGCAAAATCGTTTGTGCTGCCAATAGCGAAAAATAGTAACTGCTTTTTGGGTCTAGGGTCTGTTGTTCTTAACGGCAAGGAACTAAAGTGCGTTAAGAAAATAAAAAACTTGGGATTTGTCATTAACTCTACATTAACATGTTGTGATCACATAAATTATGTTGTGAGTAAGGTACATTGCACGTTACGAAACCTAAGATTATCTGCTTTGTACGTTCCTGTGCAGACTAAAATAAAACTCGTTCTCCAACTTGTTGTGCCTTTCTACACGTATTTTGATGTTGTTTACTGTAGGTTTGATACCAGATCTGAATCTAAACTTAGGGTTGCCTTTAACAATGCTACCCGTTTTGTTTATGGTCTAAAGAGGCCTGTTCATAGTTCGGCTTATAGCAATAGAATCCTTGGCTGTAATATATTTAATTATCTAAAAGCAAGAAATTGTCTTTTTTTGCATAGGCTCATTCATTCTGGTAGTCCTTTCTACTTATATGAGAAATTGCGGTTCACCAGGTCTGTAAGAGGTGTTAACTTTATTACTTCGCGGGTAATATATAGAGAAACTAGTGGTCTCTTCTTCGTCAGCACTATCCAAATGTGGAATTCATTACCACTCAGTATCAAACGAGAACGCCATAATGCAAACTTTAGGCGGCTAATTTTTCAATACTTTTCCTAATCATTCTTAACTAAATATCTTTTCTTTCTTCTTTTAATTTAATTTAATTTCTTTTTTTTTCCTCTTTCTTTCTTATTTCTTCTATCTTTCTTGTTACCCTTATTTTCTATAAATTATTGTTAAGTTATATAACTAAGATGTATTTATTGTTTATATATTTAATGGATATTTGTATAATCATTGAAATATGGTGCATTTAAAAGACATTGTTCTTACATGCCGATTAGTAAATAATAATAAATAAAATAAAATAAAATAAAATAAAATAAAATAAAATAAATATTTCCAGATTCACAAAAATTTGCACCAGTTTAGCTGAAAGAGTGGATATGGCTACTTCGTTGAAATAATGATTGAAAATACCATGTAACAAACGAGAACTCGTAAAAAGTATGAAAAGTGTTATTGTGTTTTTGGCGAACGAGCTGCTCGTTCGCGGTGGTTTGGTTCATTGGGTGTTACGAGATACCTCAAAATGAACCCTGTGACGACTGAGTATATCCCAGCTGAAAAAAAAACTCGTTCATTAAAAAGTTACTTCAATAAAAAGAGACAACTTAAAACTTAGAAATATTGCAGTAAGACATAAGAAAGCACAGGAAGTCTTCTAAAAAAACGATTATTACTTTGATTACGATAGAATACAAAACATCTTTAACAGTTTAATAACAATATTACTCCGCAAAAATTGTTCTTGGTACAATTTTTAAAACAAAAAATCAAAGAATTCAAAACTTTAAATATTGAATCATGAATAAATGTTGACGCATCTAACGATATAGAGCTTCGATAAGTATGTTATGCCAACACCCTTTGTTTTTGCAATTAAATTAAGGTGTTCTGCATTCTGACGTCAACAGCACCGTTTCACACTGATTTGTAGCAAACGCGCTCTTCTTTGTGCTCACTCTCTTGCAAGTAGCAGCTCTCAATGAACTCCCAAAGCTCTGGAACAGATTTTCCGAAAATCCCACTTGAATTTTAGCTGATTAATTGCTTTGTATGGCAGTAACACTTTGAAGATAATACAAGTATTCAATTTTACGAAGTCACATTTAAAGCCTTTCGGTTTACGGTGATACCTTCTCAAATCATATTAGCTGTAGTGGTTGTAATTTTTAAAGGAAAAAAAGCAAAGCACTCTTAACTCTTAACTCTCTAACTGGCAAAACTAAAATAGTGAAAACAGCCAAGAAATTAATTTTTTTCCTAGACAATTACGGGTTATAGAAAGAGGATTCGATATCCGTTAGTCAATTTTTCGTCTAATTAAGCCGTCAGATAAGAAATGGGAAAGTCTGCTTCAGGGCATCTTTGCCAGTTTAAGCTAAAAAAAAACAAAATAATTTTCTTATATGTAGTGGATTTATTAATCGCAATTTATTGAAACATATATATTTTTCTGGAAATCAAAATTATGTAGTTGATGATTCTCTATGATGGTAATCATAAAAACAGTTTTTTGCGTTCGAAACTTTAAGTCTATTGACCTCTGTCATCTTATTCATGATTTGCAAACGTCGACACTAAGGGATATATGGGCGTTACCAACTGTCAATGAAAAATTGAATTACTTTACTAATACAATAAATGAAAACTGAACTGTTTCTGAATCATGTTCCGGTAAAGGTAATAGTAGTTAAAAGCAATTCATGCCCGTGGTGGTATCTGCTTACTAAATAACTACCTGACTGAAAGAATGCAGCGAGTTATGAGCAAAAATTATTACTCAGACTTTAGACCAGTTAGCAGGGGCGTTCCGCAGGTATCATTTCTGGGGCCTCTTTTATTCTCATTGTTTATCAATGATATTTTTACCGTTTGTAAATATTCCTAAATGCATGGTTATGCAGACGATATCGAAGTGTACATATCTGGCGAAAGCAATTTAAAGGATGACCTAGTCTATCGTCTCAATGAGGACCTAGCCAGAAATACTCCCTGTTTTTAACAGTAAATTCACTTTTTCAGACACTCCGGAAGTACTAATCGGCAATCAACAATTAAATATGGTAACAACTGCAAAGAATCTGGGCTATTATATTAATACTATAACTCGCTTACTTGCACTGACCATATTAATGTTGTAATTCGAAAAATTTATTCCACCCTACGCAAGTTGAGGTATTTTTCTAAGTACACTCCGGTTGATACCAGACGTAAGCTCGCTATCCAACTCATTCTTCCTTTTATAACATATTTTGCTGAAGTTTATAGCAAGTTAGATTCTCGTTCATCTTTAAAATTATCTATAGCATATAATCACGTCGCGAGGTATGTGTTTGGTATCCGAACTTATGACTACTTAGGGCAATATAGAAATGGGATATTAGGCTATGATAACTTTTGCTATCAAAGGATAAGAACATGCTTATTTTTGCATAAACTGATACACTCAAAGACACCCTCCTATCTTTATCAAAAATTACACTTTGGTCAGTCGCGAAGAGGCTTATTGCTTATTACACCAGAATGTAGATTATTGAATTCAAGTAGATTCTTTTTTGTCAACGCTGTCAGAGTATGGAACTCCTTACCTAATAACATGAAGTCGATTTCTGGGGTGGAAAAATTTGGGCAGGCTATTGTCACATACTTTAAGGTCAGCTTTCCTCAATACTAATCTATTCTTATTTCTTTCAGATTTAACTTATTATTTACTCCTATTTCTTTCACTTTCAGTTCTGTCTACTTAAAAGCTGCAATTTCATTTGAGTTTTTTTATAAATGTTATATGTATCATATTGTTTATTTGTTATTTTTAATATTGTTTTTTAAATGTAAATGTATTTCATAAATTATTCTTAAATCGTCATTTATTGGTATTTGTTCATTATTCTAACTCCTTTGCACTATAAAAGATGTACATATATCTTAGTGTGCACCAAAGTTTTCTAAATAAATAAATAAATAAATAAAAGCATAGATTTAGTTCGCACTTTTGGCAGAAACACTGTGTTTCGGACTATTTGCAAAGCTTGCACTTTTTGCGAAATTCTGGTAACTGCATTAAGGGTTCTTCAACTGCATCATAATTCGAATCATCGTACTTCTCGGAATGTATACGCCGATACAAAATGTATGCATTTGCTAAAGCCATTTCGACTAAATGATAAAAAATGCATTTTTGGGTTTCGAGTCTTCGTTCGAATATGGTAACGACCCATAAGACCATCCATTAGCTTCCGATAGTCAACGCAAAACCGGTTGCTTCCATCTTTCTTTTTAACTAACACGACCGATGAACTCTATGGGCTAGTTGATGGTTCAATTACTCCACCTTTTTGCATTTCGTCTATTATCTGTCCCGCCTCTTCTCGTTTTGCTAGTGGGACTCTGCGCGGAGTTTGCCGAATCGGTTTGCATCGCCAGTGTCTATCCGATGTTGCACGATGGCAGTTCTTCCAAATTTATTACCATCGTTGGCAAATATGGAGCTATACTTTTCTATTGGCCGTTTTGCTTTCATCCTTTCTGGTCCACTTACCTCATTCAACCAGGTACCCACGATGATAGGTTTTCGTGCCCTCTTGTGAACCTCGTTTTTGTATTCCTGGGGAGGATTGTCACAATTAACCACGGCTTCCACAGCTTGGCATTGCCCTACTAACGCTCCTTTTTCAAAAGTGATCGGTGACCTGAACTCATTTATCACTCGAATTGGGATCCGCTTATTATTTTCCGTTTTCGCCGATGTTCGTCCAACCAATATTCGCAGTTCTTTCTGATGCCTCTACTACCCGCAGCTTGCGAGCTCCACAGTCTCCCTCTACATATGCCCACAGTACTGCTTCGGACTTTGGTAGAATCTGCCGACGGTGACTTAAATTTACATTGCTTATCTGAGGCCGATCATGTCCAGTGCTTAGAGGTATCTCTAAGCTCTATGTTCTGGCAGGTCAGCATTCTTTTCTTCAGATTTAGAATAAGACCATGGGCTAGCATAAAATACACGCCGATTTTATTTCGTCCATTATTCCAGCCACTTATAAGGTGTGAATCACTTCTAGCGTTCCAATCTGAACCTTGCACACCAGTTTTCCAGAAATCGCAGCTTCTTCTCCTGTAGCTGTTCGTAGTTTGCAACCAATCAGCGGCTCAACTTTATCCCCTGCTAGGTCTGATCGAATGATGGAATGTGTCCGTGTCCAGAGTTAAGACCAGCGATCGTCTATTGGCAGTCCCGTTTGCGATTAAATTATTGTTTTTACGATGTATTTGTAAAACGGAGACAGTGGGGTAATCAGTTGCGGGAGCCAGCTCATGCCCCTTTGAGCTGGTCGGTTTTAGTTTAACGATCGTTTCTCTCCAGAAGCGCCACTTGCATCTTCGGCGCTTCTCTTCCTTGCATTTTCGTTTTTCCTAACAGACGCATTACAATTCCGTGTCAGGTGTCCTGATGTTCCACAGCTGTAACATTTTGGTTCAGAGCCCTTGCGTGAGGTTTTCTCTAGGTTTTCCTTACCTAGAAACCTTATGGTTTTCTCTAGGGATTCCCTTGGCTCAACTTCCAGCCGATGAACTTTATGTGCTTGATTGCTTAAAAGGCATGTTGTTTCCTGCGTCAAAGCAAATGACACTGTTTCGGCAAACGTCTTTGGCATGTAATCTATTCCGTGCTGCACGTTTGGAATCCGCATCTCGTATACCACTCATAAACGCCTAGATTTTAAGTAATTCAGTTACTTCCACGGGTGCATCTGCGTTGACCAAATGCGCAAGTCGCTCTATCTCCGTTGCATATTCTTGTGACGACTCGTTAGCTTTTTGGTAACGATTCAACCGCTCCATTTGGAACACTTATTTTCTATGGTCGCTATCATATCGTCGTTCAATCGCTGCCATTAACGCGTCATAATTACCACGTTCAATTTCAGGAACTGTTTGCAAAACTTCAACGGCGTAGCCTTTCAATGATACTACCAAAGCTGCCACTTTGAACTGCCATAGTCCAGTGATTGGCTTGTGATGTGGTCTCGAACTGTTTAGAAATTTTAAACGGTACAGTTTCGTCAAAAGTTGACGCTTGCAAATTTGTTGCGCTAAGAGCTGTAACTGGTGGACTGGGCTGTATTTCTCGCACATGACCATCCAGCCGCAATATTTTCGATTCTAGTCTGTGTACTTCATCCTTCATTTTATCCTGCGTCGCCTGCAATATGGAAGAATTCCCTTCTATGCGCGATAATTGGCCCTGCAGTTGTGACGTATTTTGTGTTAGCTGCTCCTGCAATTGTGAAGTGTTTTGTGTAAACTGCTCCTGCAATTGTGAAGTGTTTTGTGCCAGCTGCCCCTCCATACGAGAGGAGAGATGCTCCATTTCCGCTAGAAGCGCATTCATCTCAAATGCTGGTGCTGGCTGTGCTCCTCTACTTTAGATGGAGCTCCTGAAGCATCAGGACAGAACTCATGTTCTTCAAAATCGATGCCCTCACTCTCCATTGCTTTACACAAGCGTGCTTGTAGATCTGCCTTATGCCCTGTCAGAGGCAAACCTCTAGCCTCCAGCTCTTCCCTCAGCTGGGGTATTCTCAGTTCAACAAACTTTACCATGATTTATAATTATTCACCAATCCCACTTCTGACACCAATTGCTCCGTAAATCTAAATTTTTTGCAAACATATTATTAATAGCGCTTTATGTTCCGGAATAAAATTATACCTTAATATATCGCACGGTTTATGAGATATTCATATAACATCTTATATGATTATAAAATTTTTTTAAACGAGGTGCCTTTACATTCCGTATTGTTATGTAAATTTAGATTTACGGGTACGACACTCTTAGGTTCGATCTCTGGATTGTAAATAACCCAATAAAATTCAAAAGTGTTGTTGTTTTTAATTTCACAAATTTATTCTATTCTGATTGCACTTCTTAACACTTACTACTTAACACTTTGCTCACAAGATGGTCGATGTATTCCGTTCAAGAACCAAGCTCAAATTAACTCTCTGAGACGTCCTGCGGCTATTTATATGCCAGCTGATACAGCTGCGGAAGGTTCAGGAACTATCTAGCAACAACTCCGAAGCGGACAGTGTGGCTTTATGAGAAGGCTAATTGGGATGCGCTGAACTCCTTTTTCAGCCGTTTCAATTGGCAATTGTGTTTCAGGGATAGAAACATAAATGCTGCAGCAAAATTGGTAGAAAATATAACTTTATTCGGTATGAGGTCTTTCATACCCAATAAAAGAATTTCCATTAAACCAAAAGACCATTATTGGTTTAATGCGACTTGCAGACAAGCAGTCAGGTCTAAAGAGGAAGCATTTAGGAATTGGCGTTTAAACAAAACTGCTGATACTAAATTGCTGCGCAATCAGGCCAGAAATATGTGCAATGCCACTCTAAAGCGCGAAAAAGTTCTCTACGAATAGCGCCTTAGACGCAAGGTTCTTGAATACCATAAGGGTAGCAAGAACTTTTGGTCGTTCGTCGGGAGAGTGAAGAATTAGACGCGATCGTCTATTCCAACTCTCCTCAAGGATGATTTCGAACGCGAGCTGTTAAAAGAGTGCTTGTAAACCTCAAACCCTTCAATGCGATCTTCGCTGGAACGATCACATCATTGACGTGTCGATAGAAGCAGCCAAGTGCTTATGCTTTCTTAAGCGGTGTAAGAAATACTTCACTCCAACTGATCTTCGTTGTATCTACACCACCTATATCCGTCCGAAAGTGGAGTACAATTCGCATATATGGTCGGGAGCTTCGCGGGCATATCTTCAGCTCCTAGACCGTGTCCAGTGTCGTGCGTTAAAACTTCTGGGGACAGTAGGGTATCCAGCTCTATTGAAACCTTGGAGCGTCGTCGTGATATAGGGTGTGTATTATTATTTTACCTTTACTTTCATGGTAAATGTTCCTCTGAAGTAGCCGGCCGGCCTGATTCCTCCGGTTCAGGTATTTAGCAGAACAACTCGGCTTTCCAGAGGGGTGCACTCCTTTTATGTCGCGATTCCGTTCCAACGAACCACGCATTACCGTGAGAATTCGTTTTCTGTTCGCGTCATTAGATTGTGGAATAGTCTCCCTGCGCATGTCTTCCCGCCCACTTACAGCGTCGAAACCTTTAAGCGAGGTGTAAACCGTCACTACTCCCTCTTTACCCTTTCCCACTAACCTGTCATCCCTACGGAACCAACAAATGCTTTGCATGGATAGGGCGCATCCCCTGAGCTTGGTTTCATCTGCCATAAAATCCTGGTGCGTAGGACACACAAACCTGTTAATATCATTTGTTATAGTGCTAGGATGCATGTATAGAACGAAATCTCCTAACAAGTGTGTTGTTTGTGTCTTAGCTGTTCGGCAAGCTGAGTCACGAATACACTGTTCGTAGCCTCCAATTGGGTTAGCCGTGATAATAATGTGGACATTCCGAAGTACTGCTTGTGGCTGATATTTGTCCAATGCCAAAGGCCGAGGTAATATTTTGTGGATACGAAATATCACAACGCGGCATGCAACTGCTTGGCATGGTCTCGAGTACGTTGGCATTCATGGTAGCGTTAGTTTGTCGCCAAACTGAATTTGGACATTCCTCACCTGTGGCAATATTTTTCCTGAGGTTACAGTCCAGGTTACAGTTCGATATTTGTCAAATAATGCTCGTTACGTAAACCTGGATCTTTCAACGGCAGATATGGCCGAGCTGTTGTTGCCTTGACCTGCCCAGGTATACAAAGTATTTGCATCCGGAAATTTAAACGTCGCTCTTGCGAATGACGTATTCACTATATACGGTGCCGTCGCAGTAGGTATTGCGTTCACTTTATTTGGCATAAATATTTATGTTGGTGCATATATCTCCGTTAGCCCGCTGAAATATGCGCTCGTTGAAATGTGTGCACCCGTTAAAACGTGTGAACCAATAGTTGCGTTCACTGTCCTTGGTGCAAATATTTGTGTTGATGCGTATATCTCGGTTGGCGTGTTGAAATATACGCCCGTTGAAATGTGTGCACCATTGTTGCATAGGCGTCGGAGGATGCTAAAACTGTGGCGTAGTTAAATGCAGTGGCTGAAGTTGTCGAGTGCAGTGTTGTTGTGCAGTGGTGTGTCGACGGAGACGAGAGTGGCAGAGACAAATGGGCTGGCAGATGATTGAGTAGCGTCTGAAGAGAGTGTAACGAGGTACGATGTTGTGTGCTAATAGTAATTGACGCTCTGCAGCTGTAGAGTATGGTAAATCTTCGTTGCTCTCGTGATCCATCATTTTCACAGCGTAAATCCCACAAGTATTTTAGAATGTTGGAATTTTATTTAATTTATTAAAATACTCTCTTTTATAGAAATCTGAAAGAATTTATTTACTATCAACGTATTTTAGTATAGATTACTACAATACTGTAGCCGCTTGTGCAAAAATTTACAATACAATGCTTTTCTTGTTCTTACAACAATGGCTCAAAAAAAAGAAGCAAAGTGTAACCTAAATCACTTGACAGCTGATTTTTTTGGACAGGGTTGAAGAAATGTAGTAAGTACGCAACACCGAGTATATCAGGCAGTAAATAAGTGAGTATATTTTGGAGCAGTTATTATAGGAGTACTCCTACTATGCACAAATCTGATTGAAATACCCAAAACATGGAGCTGTAAGGCCAAAGAATCTTATATTTTCATTTATTGCTCTTTTTTCTACATAACGGAATATTTTTCAATTGCACACCTAGTATGCCGAGAATTATACGAGAATTTTCTACATAACAGGATATTTCTGAATTGTATAAGCAGTAACAAAATTTTTGGATATAATAGGAAAATTAAATTATCAGTAAATTTCAGAATATATAAGCTATCCACAAATAAAAATAATTAAAATTAATAATTATTTGAAGTATTAGAGGCACTTCACCTTAGATTTTTAAGCCCTTTTAATCACTGACATCAATTTACTAGATGATTTTGCGAAATCATCCATTTCTACTATAACTTGCTCTGCAGGTAACCCAGGACCACAAAGATCGTCTGAAATTATATATGTATATATATATATATTGTATTATAAATTATATAAAAAACAAGCACATGCGTACTCTTGTTATACAAATTCAGAGTCCTTCTTACTGCCGACAACCAAGCATTTGAGCACATTGCATACAAATCTGCTCCTGTCAATCCCCCCCCCAAATGTTTAGCAATTGTTTGGACATCGAAGTTGCTAGCTAAATTAAAGTGCTTCAGTTGGGAGCACAGAACTGACGCCTTCTCTTCAGCAGATGAACATGGACCAACGTAAAACTGTTTATCGAAGCGTCCCGTGCGCAGAAGTGCGGGATCAATCAAATCCGGACGATTTGTAGCGGCCAAAATAAATACAGGATCGGACGAGTCATTCACGTAATCCATTTCGGCAAGTATTTGCGATACAACACGATCCATCACACCACCTGAATCACTAGCGACACCACGATTAGGTGCCAAAGAATCCAATTCATCAAGAAACATGACACATGGAGCTGTAGAGCGTGCACGAGAAAATATTTCTCGCACATTTTGCTCACTTTGTCCAACGTACATATTTAACAATTCTGGGCCTTGTACCGATAGAAAGCTCAAATTGCATTCGGTTGCTACTGCCTTAGCTACCAACGTTTTTCCCGTGCCAGGTGGGCCGTAAAGCAAAATACCAGAACGACGCAAAACTTTTCCCATCAAACGGAGATGCTTCAACGGAAGTTCAATACTATTCTGAATCTCATCCTTTAATTTAGCCAGGCCACCAATATCAGACCATAGGACTTTTGGTATCTTTGGTGCTCCTGAGCCGTATGAAAAGCCAGCCTGCATTGAAGTGATATATTGCCGAAAATGTTCGAAGCCTAAGTCAGATTTTTTCCGTCGTTCATTACGTTGCGAACAAACAGCGTTATTATATAATAGTTGTAAGTCGCCGAGTAAAAATCCTTGCGTCTTACGTGCTGCCTCATGCAACACTGATTTAGAATCTGTCCAATTTTCACAAAATGTATTTATTAACTTATCAGAGACGTCTATTGCGCATAACGCTATGTTTTTGATATCTTTTAGATTAAAAACTTTATTGTTAAATATTTCACGCACATACAACCATTTTAAAATTTCAAATCGTTCCTCCTCTGAAGGACTGTTAAAATGTATTACTTCCAGGAAGAGACGTTGCACTACTGGCTTCAAGTTTTTATCGTTCGTAAGTGCTACTAGAATAATGGGATACTTCCGATCGTTCCTAAACAGTTCTTGAATTTGTCCTTGAAATGCAGACAGAAGACGAAGATCCTCATTGCCTTCATTGTCAATACGAAGTATCTGTGGAATAGATTTGGAAACCGAAGATTAAAAGTTTTATACAAAAGTAGAAAAGGAGATATTTTTATATGTTTTGTTCGTTCCTGTTGATACTGAAGGTTGAGCAAGAAGCAACAGATTTTTAAATACCTGTACAGAGAAAAGGATAAATCCCACTTGCAAAATTTTTTATATTAGCTTAGTAATGTATAAGCCGCTGGAGATGGCACATCGCAGAACCTGATATGTCCCCGAACCCATTATAACGACTAAGGAAGTCCGATTCACAAAAATTCTATTTTATTATTTAAATAAAAACTAACGAACTAATGTATAGATGGATAGCTATTTGAGTTAATCCAAATACTCGAAACTCCAGCATTTATCGCCAGTTAAGTACAACTACACGTGTCAAAGGAAGATGCGACACGAATTTCATTTAGAAAACCGGTATTTTACGATAGCGAACACTTCCTTGCAAGAAATGTTTTTTTTGGTTTTTCGACATGTGTTGACTTTCGGGGGTTGCTGCATTCCATTCCCTACAATTAGTAAATTAATCTTTTTTTTTTATTTTGACAATGAATGCAACGGTCATCGTTTTGCTTCGTTCGTGGGAACTTATTTGCACACCACCTGAAATGTGCATTTTGTGGTGTCAAATGCATAGGCCGCGCGTCAGCACCGTTGCTTTTTTCCCAATAGAATTAGGGAACATTTTCATGGGAATGGAATTTGGAATTTCCCAACATTTTCCTGGGAATGGAATTCGGCGACCCAAGAAACTCAACATAAATGTATGTACGTACACCTACACAAATGACGTGTATTTATATAATTGTAATCAGTATCAGTATAAATAGTAGGATTTTAATAATAAAAGTGCAGTTCAATTCTAACAAGAAGTGTGCCTCGTCATTCAGAGTTCAGCTTCTTGTGCAGTTCAAGTGCTTGCACAAGAAAGAGCAAAAATTCTTATTGGATAAAAGTGCCGGAATAAGAAACTTCACAAAAAAATCCCTCCCATCTACTTCGGTGTAGGTGCCAGAAATAGTTTATAAACAATTGGGATAAAAATAATAACATTTTTTCTTCTTCACTATGGAGGATTTCAACAGATTGGCAACGAAGCAAAATGAGCTGATCATCGCCATCCAGAAGGTGATAACAAACGCAAGAAAAACTCCACGAGAAAGGCGAACCCTACAACATCTCGAGAAGAAAAGAGATGAAGTGGTTGAACTATGGATGAGTATTGCACAGCTTGACAGCACGTTGCGAAAACTTCCGAACGCCGATAAGGACCACCCATACTTTAAGCAACAGGTTTTTGAGTCGGTGGAAGTCATTTACCGTAAGGCAAAGGAAGAATTCGAGCACGATATCAGTGCAGCTAAGACTCTAGCGGATGATGAAATCGTAAAACCAAGGCAGAGGTCACAAGACTCAGCTACAAGCAATCAGAGCGCGATCGCAAAAATGATTCCCAAGCAACAAGTGCTCATTGGAATAGTACAAGGCATGGCAAAGAAGGTTTTGGATGATAAAACAAGACAATCATTCAAATACTACCAATGTAAAACCAAATTGATCGAACAACATTGGTCAATAGTTCAGCAGTTGCATCAGCAAATACTTGAGGAAATAGATGATTTGGACACAAGCTCATATAATTTGGAAGGATATCTGTTGGTAGAGGACGCCATCAATAAGCAACTCCTGAGACTTCAAACTTTGGAAGGACATTTAGCAGATAACTCTTCATCACACTTCGAACTTTCAGTAAACAATTTCCCAACGGTAGAGCTACCACAATTCGATGGAAACTATTTAAAATGGAAACAATTTTAAGACATGTTCCATGAACTGATTGATTCAAAACCACTTCCAAAAATTCAAAAGATGTGGTACTTGAAGTCGAACCTTATGGGTGAAGCAGAAAAGTTGGTACGACACTTTGCCGTTACAGAATCCAATTATGATGCGGTCTGGACAACATTACAGGAGAGATACAAGAATAAGCGGCTCATCACATCTGCAGCACTTGATAAGATCTTGGGACAGCCAAGAAATACATCCGAACATTCATCAGTCGCCACGCTACGGGCTCTTCATGACACAACGAAAGAAGCGCTTTTGGTGTTGAATAATCTGGGTATAGACACAACATCGTGGGATGCAATTTTTGTGCACGTCCTCATCAGAAAACTCGACAAGAGTACTCACATGTCTTTTGAACAATCTCTGGAATGTCCTAGACACCTACCATCAATTGAAGTCTTGATGCAGCTCCTGGAGAAGAGGTTCCAAGCCTTGGAAACAATCGGAGCGAAGGAGAAATCTTCATCAACTAAAGCATTGTTATCTGGTGTTGCATCAAATCAACAATTCAGTAAATGCAGAGCTTGCAATGACAAATTTCATTCGTTGTTTGCTTGCCCAAAGTTCCTAAGGTTCTCAGTAAATCAGCGTTTACAATTTTTGAGGTCCAACAATGTCTGAATAAACTGCTGGAAGCCAGGGCATATGTCAAAGGAGTGCAGCTCAAGCAGGTGTACGAAATGTAACCAAGCTCATTACACGCTCATGCACTTCGAGAAGCGTCCAATCAACTTGTCAAGACACAGTAGCATTACCAAGAAAAATCTTTTAATCGCAAATTCATCATCTCTGGAAACAGGACCAACTGCATCTCACAATCAGCCTGCAGTCACTATGGCCACATCGCAGACACATACACAGTCAGGATACACTCTCCTTGGCACCGTTCTTGTACGACTTGAGGCAGGCAATGGGCAATCTACCGAATGCAGAGCGCTGTTAGACTCTGGCTCCCAAGTCAACTTGATCACTGAAAAGGTCGCAAGGCAGCTAAAGTTAACATTGAAGCCAACTTCAATTGTCATCGAAGGTGTTGGCAATAACACAAAGAGAGCGCGATGTCGTGCAAATCTTCAGCTAGTTTCCCGTTGTAATCAGTACAATGTTCGCCTGGAAGCTTTTGTGATTCCACACATCATCTGACCACAGCCAACACAGCAGCTTGGAAAATTCCCAAACACATTGAGTTGGCAGATCCACATTTTAACACAACAGCTCCTGTCGACGTCTTACTTGGAGCGGAGCTGTACTATGAACTATTAACTGGACAAAAGACATTAGAGAAAGGACTGCCAACACTGCATAGCACCGTGTTTGGCTGGATGCTAGCTGGGAAAATTAACACACTGAACATAACAAGGCCAACATGTGCAGTCTACACAGATGAACATTTGGACCAGCTTCTTGAAAAATTTTGGGGACTAGAAGAAAACCTCCCGATAACGCAATCATTCACAGAGAGTGAGCGTCGGTGCGAATCGCATTTTGCTCTACATACTACCCGTGGCAAAGATGGCAAATTTGTGGTGAAACTTCTTTTCACTCAAGAAGCATCTTCACTAGGAGATTCCCGGCAAATTGCAATGCATCGTTTTTATGCATTGGAAAGACGATTATCCAAGGATCTTCCGTTGAAGCACGAATACGCAAAATTTTTAGAAGAATACGAATCATTAGGCCATATTTCGAGAATGCAAGTAAACACGATCGTGTCACCGTGCTACTTTATACCACACCACTGCATTCAACGTCCAGAGAGCAGTACCACAAAGTTAAGAGTTGTGTTCGATGCCTCCTCGAAATCATCGACAGGCTTGGCGTTAAATGACATCCTACATACAGGACCGATTATCCAAAATGAGCTGTTTTCGATCTTACTTCGATTCCGACTACACAAATATGTACTAACGGCTGACATCGAAAAAATTTACCGGCAGATATGGGTGGAGCCAGAGGATCGAAAATATCAATTGATTTTTTGGAGGCAAAACCAGACAGACGACTTGGCATGCTATTAACTTAACACCGTGACCTACGGAACAATGGCAGCGCCATACCTGGCAATTAAGTGTCTGCACGAACTGAGCAAAATTCATCAATCGAATTATCCGCTGGGCGCTAAGGCACTGCAAGATGATTTCTATGTCGACGATTGTTTGCCAGGCGCTGACAGTCGAGCTACAGTTCTGGAGATGCAACGGCAGTTAAACGTTATTCTACAAAATGCCGGATTTAAGTTACGAAAGTGGTGTTCAAACCACTCCGAATTTCTTCAAGGTATCCCAGCCAGTGAGCAGGAGGTGAAACTTAATTTTAACAGTAATGAAGACGAAACCATTAAGACATTGGGGCTGATGTGGCTGCCTAAATCCGACGAATTGTGCATTAGAGTAAGCTTGCTGCCTTCATCAAGGATAACAAAACGAACCATCTTATCAGACATCGCCAGAATTTTTTACCCACTAGGTTTTTTGGGTCCGGTCGTGATAACAGCCAAAAATATCATTCAAGACCTATGGAAACTCAAGCTAACCTGGGACGGAGAACTACCTGCATACGTACACGTGAAGTGGGTCCGGTTTCGTAAGGGCCTGTCGTTGTTCAACAACATCAAAATAAGGCGACACGCAATTCAACGGAGAATGAAACGGACCCTGCAGATTCACAAATTCGCGGATGCATCAGAGAAGGCTTACGGTGCAGTGGTTTATCTACGAACTATGACAGGCTTAGTCATTGTGCATTTGCTGTGCTCCAAATCATGCGTAGCACCAACTAAAACAAAAACGCTACCCCGTTTAGAAATTTGCGCGCCAGTCTTAGGTGCACAGTTAGCTGGCCGCGTCAAAAGAGATATCAATCTAACAGACGCACATACATTCCTGTGGACAGACTCAGAAATGGTTTTATCCTGGATCAATTCATCGGCATCGTCATTCAAAACATTTGTCGCTAATCGGGTGTCAACAATCCAGCGATTGTCGCAGGCCACACAATGGCGCCATGTCACCTGAAAAGAGAATCCTGCAGATTTACTGTCTCGCGGAACTTCACCGGAGGAGTTCACTTCAAGGTCTCCATGGTTCTACGGTCCATTCTTTCTGCACGGTAAGGATTCGACATGGCACAAAGATTATCATTTCAAGACTGAGCACAACAACACCGAAAGAAAGGAAACAACTGTGACTACAGCAGCCAAGGCCTCGAACCAAAAGGATTTAGAAGAGTTAGTTTATAAAATTAACCATCGCAACTCGTTCAAAACATTAGTGCACGTAGTAGCGTATGTCCATAGGTTCATCGACAAATTAAAGGGAGAAGATCCTTTTGCTCCTGGAGTGTTAACTCTCAGTCCTGAGGTACAACAAAGGGTTCTCAGCACAATTATCAAGGTGATTCAACGATCCGACTTCAGGGAAGAATTGCAGGCTCTCAGCACACAAACACCTTTAAGCAAGAACAGTCAACTAATCAGTTTAAACCCATTCATAGACAGCGATGGAATCATCCGGGTCGAAGGTCGTCTCGAAAATGCTGCAATCACGTTCAACGCCAAACATCCGGTGGCGTTACCATACAATGACAGTAGTAATATGTACGCAATGTACGTTCTAACTCAAATGGCACCGCCTGTATATTTCGGCCGTGCCATCTCCGAAGGGGGCGCTGTGTGTGTGTAAGAGTGAGAAAGAAGATTGAAGGCTGGCGGCTGGCGTCTGGCGGACGGACAGACGATCAGTCGGTTGATAAGGGAGATGGTTGGGAAGAAGGGAGAGGGAGGATAGAGACGTGTGTGTTATGGTATGTGAGTGTTGGGAGAGCAGCAGCGGCAAGATGCTTGCCTTTGGAATTGTTGTTGTAGGATATCATATTAAGATTTTTTTATTGCTGAGGTGTGAATGGATGAGGGTAGGATTTTTATGTGTCAAGCGACTGTGGAATGTGTGCTCGCGGGTGGCAGCTTGCTAAGCAGAGGCTGCCTAAGCAGAAGTAATGTTGTAGTTGTTGTTGTCTATTTAATTGCTTCGCTTTTGAGGCGCCGCCCCAGAAGCGTAGTGAAATTTAATGTAAACATAAAGTGAAACGGATCGAACTGTGGCTTTGCGTGCATGTATGATCTGGAGCGTGGGGCTGCCTAAGCAGAGGCAGAGTGTTTGTATTGTTTATTTAATAACTTGGGACCGAACTGTGGCTTGGCTTGAATTTGCTGGAATTAAAGTAATGTAAACATTTCCGAAGAATGCAATGAAATTTTGTTAAGCAGAGGCTGCGTAAGCAGAAGTAGTGTTGTAGTTATTGTTGTTTATTTAATTGCTTGAGACCGAACTGTGGCTTGGCTCGAATTTGCTGGAATTAAAGTAATTTAAACATTTCCGAAGAATGCAATGAAATTAGGCGGAACTGAACCGAACATGATTGAACATATTCATTTTTTTTTAAATTTCAATTTTGTTTTTTGTTGGCATGCTTCTTCTTTTTTTTAATTTAAAAGGGTTCACCTGGGAGTATAAAGGACTGAAAATTTATAATCAGACTTCATTCAGTATTTGGATATTGAAGTGTTGACGTCGCTTGTGTTTTACTTGTACCTCAGAGTAATAAAAAATATTTGATTGTTATCAAAAAATTAAAGTAATAATAAAAAGATTTTTAAAAAAGTCAAAAAATTTTGAAAATTAAAAAGTGCACAGAACATTTTGAAAGTGAAGACAATATTTTATATAAAATCCCCATCTAACAACTCCGTTTGCCACTTACATCTTCTTTCTCACTCTTACACCCGCTACGCCCACTGTCTCGCTTTTACACACACAGCGCCTCTTTGGAGGTGTCTCCTCCGAAAAACGCGGGAGGTGTCATTATCCCAGAAGCCTCACATTTATACTACTCCTGATCAACTGGAACGTGCCGCTATCGTTCAGGAGAAATTCCATGAGCTACCTTTTAGTGTTGTTTATGTAGATAGGACAGAATTAAAATTTGCAGAGACTCCAATTGCAAATCCAGTTCCTTATTTTTCACGAAAACACATATACTCAATTAAAGCACAAATTACATGTGACTACAAACTTCGCATTCGCCATTAAGTCATTGACAGTCCAGGAAGTGTTCACGATGCTCGCATCTTTTCTTAGTGTGCTTTGGCAATAAACACCTCAAAATATTTCTCTGGAGAACAATGGATTACTGGAGACTCTACTTATTCTTGTCTAACATTGTCGTTACCCCTTATAGAACCAATTCGAATGTCATGACCCCACTGCAACGGAAAGAGTTCAATTTGCGGCAACGAATTTCTAATGGAAGCAATCGGAAGTTCTGTTGTCAATGTATTTTAGTAGCATGCATAATACACAATATTTTAATATAAAAGGAAAATATGTCTGCATTTAATATTAAAAATATTGGAAGTAATGAAGAAGTTTCCCAAATCGCAATCTAAATGGAATCTCGCAGCAATGAGTACGCCGTAAAAGGCACAGCTCCACATAAGCTTATGTTTACATTGAACGTATTCTTAAGTAAAAATAAAAATTTAAGTTTTTATAAATGTATTAAAAAACCGTAAAATTGACATAAATTTCTAAATTTCGAGTCCAACTCGTATTTGGCGATACAATTATCCCTACATACAATTACAATTGTCCTTTTCTTTTTTGAGAACTTTTACTTTCATCCCTCTCGATCTCCATCCAATTCGATTTCCTGTTTCCTAAATTCTTTTTCCACTTAAAATGTTTTGTTTAATTCGAACTCTTTTTCGCACTTCGCTTCTTCAAATTCCATACGTCGCCGCTGATTTCATTCCTTCCCTTTGGGTCTTTGTTAATGCTGAAATAGAGGCCTTCTGCATCACCCCTTTCAGCTTTTTTGCATATGTTGCAACAACTGCAGAATGGAGCGGCTGAACGGCTTCTTGCAAGTCTGCGACCGAGTCTGGGACCGAGATTAGAGACTCGTCTAACCCATTATTCTCATCTACAGTGAGTTCGTAAAGCATTTTCGGCAGTATTGACTCCGAATCCAACACTTCGATGACCGCATTACTGACTCCATTTTCGATGTCTTCTGGCAAGATGCCAGTTGACGTTCTGCACTTTTCTGCTTTTCGAAAAGATGTCTTCTTCGGATAACGCACTTTCCATATTACTAAATCTCAAGTCGCATTTATGCCGAAATATTCTACAAATTTCTTATAAAAAATTTGTGCGATTGGTTTCTGAAAAGCAAAATTGGTTAATTTATTTAATTTTCATGCCTACCTAAGATAAGTTTTTAAGTTAACCCGAAATTCAGGTTTTCAGCAACACAGTCGAATATTTTGCGAATTTCTTCTTCAGACCACTTTTTATATTTTTTATCTGCTTTTCTTATCAGTTTTGTGGTTGAAATGTCGTAATTGCGCATTTCGCATAGTCGCAACGATACTTCGCATCAATGCGTGAATTCCCCTGTTATTTTGTTAATCTGGTGACTTGACTTTACAACCAGAATAGGGGAGTAAATTTAAATATAATTCAATTATACTATATTACCTTTTACATAACCAACCAACGACAAAATTTGGTTCAGAAGTTTGATAAACCAACGGGTTTCACCTCAGAACAAGAGTACTAATCTTGTTTATGATGTTTTTTTGGAACGAATTTCTGTCACCCCTTTTGGTTTGGTGACAATTATAATAATAATAATAATAATAATAATAATAATAATTATATTGTATTATTGTATTAAATGAATAATAACAAATTATTATTTGAACGACAAATGAGGATTACTATACATGACATGAATTATCAAGGAACAAATTTGATTACAAGTAGCGCTTCCTGAATTACAATAGGAAAAGATGAAGTATAATTTTTAATAAAAATCATAGAATCTCACCTCAAAATTATGAAAACAAATAAGTAAAGGCTCGCTTATAACACTTTTTCCAAATACAGACTTGAGTCTAATTTCCGTATACGATGGCATTTGCGAAACTATTTCCGCACAGTCCACTCCAAACAAATTCATTCCTAAATTCTGGGCAACAGCATTTATTAACTTCGTTTTACCTGCACCAGGGCTACCATGTAGTAGAAACATGGGAAAAATATGCTTCAATGGAAAACATGAAGACTTCTTTGTCAAAAATGCATGGATTGAAGAGCGCAGCGTATTATAAACTTTTCTTAGCCCAACAGGATAGTTCTCGACGGGAGCTATATTATCTAATACTTGGCGTGGGAGAAAGCGGTATGTAGGTGCAATTTGAGTAAGATTTGTAAAGCCTTTTGCAACTATAGCCTGAAGCTCGCAATCATTCCCCTTCACTTCTAGTTTAACACATCGGAAATATACATTCTGAAGGTAAGCGAAAATAAGATAATAACGTGCGTAAGCGTCTGCACCTAAAAGATTCCCGTTCACTTCAATACGATAAGTGTAGCCATAATGAAGAATCCTTGCTGTATTAAAATAGTTGTTTAAAATAAGCTCCAACATATCAGGCGGCAGGTCATATGGATTACTCAGAAAACTTATTTGTGCTTTTGTGGCTATTTGTGGTATTGTCTGCGGATTTTTTATCTGCTCTAATTGAACCCACAGGCTCTTACGATAATTATTCTTGCCTCTTGTGCGAAAGTAATCCATCAAGTTTGAGTAGAAATTTTCCTATAAAAATTGTATAAGTTGTTTAAAAAATTAAATTGGAATATATAGATTTATAAAACATATAACAAATTAAATTCAAATATGCTTATTATTATTAATATAATAAATTTAAACATTATCATTAATATTAGCTAAAATATTGAGTTATTCATTATTATATATTTATATAACCGCAGCAATTGTGAAATTCTGCGGATTGAATGCGTCGGGAGACAGTTTGACCCACACTCACACACTTTTTCGAATTACAGACATTGTTGAAGGCTTGAACTGCATTATTGATCCGAGCAACAAAATCAATGATCAAATGTTGTATTTGTTGTTGTCTCAGAGCCATTTCGCCGTGTTTGATGGGAATAAAAATGAGGCCAGTAGTTTTCTGGCCCAATGGGATGGTCGGAATGCCGGCGGAGCAGAAATTTTCTGACTGATGACTTATTACATACACTTATTATCCATACACTTATTATCCAAAACTCAACATGAATTCATGAATTTCCCGTCAACAAATTTTTGATGTATGGAATTCAAATGTAAAAGATGATAGACTTGAGCGCATATTGGATTTTATTTTAGGTTTCTAGTCAGACTGTTGATCCCCAAAAATTAAAAGCCTTTGTAAGTAAAATTTGTCATGAATTAATGGATAAGTTTAGGCACAAAGGAAAGCGTTAAAATTTTTACAATGTGCGGACCGGTTTTGCGATCATGAAGATCTTTCGTGGAAAATGTAAAGGCGAAGTAAATGCCAATGATTCCAATTTTCGTTTTAAGACTTTCGACCGAGTGCAATGTGCATCGATTTGTGGTCGTGTTTTTCATACGGGCTGTATTGACTTGTCAGCAAATGTAACTAAAATTTTATAAAATACGCCGCATTTAATTTGGCAATGTGATTCTTGCATTGTTGTTTCGTACGACTCTCAGAACAAAATCGAGCAGCTCTCACAGCAATTTAAAGAGATGCAAGATAAGTTAGCGGTTCTCGAAAGCAGTATATGTGAAATTTCTAAGAGAGCCTTAGTGCAGAGCGCGATTAAGCCAGCTAAGGCGCAGAGAAATTTGGATGTAGAGGCTACGCAGCGTTTTCAAACTAAAGAAAATAGCAACAGAGGAGCGGAATCGAGGAAGTTAGAGGACGCAATAGAGAATGCTGAGATTCCGAAATGTTCTCAAACAGCAAGTAAAGATGCTGAAAAGATCGTAAGCGTTATTGAGAATGAGAGAGGTGAAGCGAACAAGTGGATAACTGTGAGGAAGAAAAAGAGAACTCCGGCGGCTAATGCCAAATCTCTTGTTGGAACTGGTCCTCTTACTCAAACCCTTGATGTTGTTCATGCAAAAAAGTTCATACACATTTCCAAGTTTTCCGTTAATACTGAACCAGAGGCGCTTATAAATCATATTTTCAAGGCGCTTGGTGTGGAGGCTGTAGTCTTTTCGTGCGTAAAGTTGGTGAAGAAGAAGGTGGACCTGACCAAATTGCGCTTCGTAAATTTTAAACTTGGAGTTCCAGCACATCTGTTTAGTAAGGCTTTCGATTGTTCAGTCTGGCCTCTATCTGTGAGATTAAGTCATTTTGTATCTAAGCCAAAAAACCTAGGTGCTGCTATCACCACAATTTCACCGGAGCAGACAACTGCACATATTTTCCAAAATGTAGTGCCACCAGGAACTACTTCTTCTCGGACGGAAATCGAAGCAACTCCAATAGTGGACTAAATATCATCGCTCCTACTAAATGTTTAAATGATTCTTTGTCTTCAAGCTATTTTACCTCGGTCGAATTGACCGTACCCGCCTCTGTACAGCATACCGGTGAGCAGCGACGGAAGAAGCTTGAACTTTCAATTTATCTACATAACGTAGGCGGACTGTGTACAAAAACAAACGAATTGTTTTTGGCTGCGGCTTCTCATGACTTCGACATTATAATACTCGTGGAGACATGGTTGACATCAAATTTATCAAGTGAACTGTTTGATGGATACTACAATGTATTCCGGAGAGACAGATTTCTGCATTCTGGAATAAGTAGAGGTCTTTTAGTAGCAGTTGCTTCAACGTTACCCAGCCGGGAATTGAAAGTATCACATGAGCAAATCGATGTGGAGCAATTAATTATAGCCGTCATAACTGAAGATTCTAGTTACGGTGGCATAAACGAAATGTGTTTTATAGTTAGCTATATTCCTCCTTGCAGTGATTATAATACTTATAAAATTCAAGTAGATAATATTGAGTCACTCGTTAACTCTTTACATCCGCATCAAACGCCTTGCGTGTTGGGTGATTTTAATCTTCGATCCGTTGAATGGAAATTTAGTGTTGATGATGACGCTCTGTTTCCATGCGGTGTGAGAAATGATATAGAGTCTATGGTTTGCGATACATTATACTCTCTTCATTTGTATCAAATTAACAGCATTGTCAATAATATAAATCGTATCCTAGACTTGGTTTTTGTAAGAAATGATCTCGCTTATAAATTGACTCAATGTGTTACGCCTCTCTTTTGTGAATCGGTTCATCATAAGGCTCTGGTTGTTACTTTTTCTTTTTTTGAATTCCGTAGTAATACAAACGCTTCTGAATTCTTCTACAACTTTCAGAGAGCTGACTACTTGTCTCTCAATAGATTTTTCGAATCCATTAACTGGCGTGTTCTTCTTAAATCCTCTGACCTCTACAATATGAATATAAAAATTACGAAATCTTTGGAGGAAGGTATTCATTTATATGTACCGGTTTTTAGAAAGAGGCGGGATTTCAACTTGCCTTGGTACACGCGTGGTTTACTGAGACTGAAGAACTTAAGGAATAAGGCTCACAAGAAATTTAAAAGGACATGCTCCCACGAAGATGAAGCCATGTTTACACAGCGTAGAAGGGAATTTGAGTTTCTTTCCAATTTCCTGCATAAGAATTATGTTAGTACAATGGAAGCTAAAATAAAAAGTTGCCCTAAGTCGTTTTGGGTGTACTTTAATACAAAGCGCAATTTTAATGGACTTCCTAGTTCCATGGAGTTTAATGGTATGTATAATTATTTATTAAAATAGATTCTAAGTAGTGTAAGGTAATCTGTAAAGGCTAAGCCTGGTAGGTCGTAATGAAATAAATAAATAAATAAAATGGTATAACTGTCACCGAATCGCACGCTGAAATTAATCTCCAAAAATTAATTGATCATACAGTTACAAGAGCATGTTTAGCGCAAGAATAAGTTTTTCTTTCCGAACCTTCTTGCCTCTTTCTATGGCTTGGATTAGCTCGCTGGGATATATCTTTATTTCAATAAAGTTCAATATTCAATATCTTTATTCACTTTACCGATTCAATATCTTTATTCACCTTACAAATAGCTTATTCTAATATTTGTATTTAGTTTGCTTATACAATTGGTAGTTGTACTAGAAATAAAATCCTCTATGCGTTTTAAGGTCACTGGAATTCTACTGGGTTGTTGATATCTCAATGCGTTTGAGAGATCACTGGTATCCTGCTGGGTTGTTGATATCTCACCGCGTTTGTAACATCACTGTTAATCCACTGAGAGGGTGATATTTTCTGTTGAGTCGCTCGATATTCTGATGCTGATGCACTGACGGAAAGGTTTCAAGTCACTGCGACCGTTCTCTGGTGAGTTTGCTTACACCAGCCACTGTACTAAAACTTCTCTGTTTCTAGTTTACTCACGTTTGCCAGGGAACAGGAGGGCGTACAAGCCACTACAACTGTACATTTCTGGTACTATAGCTTTTATGTCAGGAGGGCATACAAGCCACTGCAACTGCGTATTTCTGGGGCTTCAATTATTGCAACAGGAGGGTGTACAAGCCACTGCGACTGTGTGCTTCTAGCGCTTTTAACACATACAACAGGAGGGCGTACAAGCCACTGCGACTGTGTATTTGAAGGAGCATTTTGAGTACATTTTAACATGCTATACAAAACTAATCAAATACAAACCTTCATCATCAACTTCAGCATCATCGAAATCCAACATAGAATATATAAATTTTAAATAATGTTTATATTAGAAGTTCAATAAAAAGTCAATACTATTACTTTTCAAAACTATATTTATTGTTTATTGTGTTTAAATTATAAAGAAATTTTAGACATAAATGACCACAGTTGTATGAATTATAATCTTAGTGTTGGGTGTAGTTGTAATTTACGTCATCTCCCATTATTTCATGCATTGGTAGCAAGTTTCCAAAACTATCAAAATATTCTTTGCAGTGTCTGTCTTTGTAATATGCTACCTCATTGGGTACCACGGCCCTTTGATGTATCCAGATTAACGATTCCACATTCTTGCTGACGAGGTCGTTTCGGGAGACTGTACCGCATAAAAATACCTCTGAAATGCGGTAGATTCTTTGCATGTTTCATCAAGTCGACGTCTGTGAGGGCTCTTTTGGGTAGATTCTTTAAGAGTTTTTTGGTTGCGGACTATAATACAAGCCCAATCCTTTTCTGTATGGCTTCAAGTATAAGCCTTTTCCCATGGCGATTGCTTCCATAGTTTTATTATGTCGATTTGCTTCTTCCAATTGTTGATGTGCGGCTTTTGTTTCGTTAATTGCTTTTGCGATTGCAGCTCCTCCAGATGCTAAGCCTCCAACAGCTCCCAGAGCAGTTAAAATCGGTACTAATGGTAGAAACCCTCCTGTCTTAGGAACGGGTATAACGCATTGAATGTCAATCGTGGAATTCTTCCGTCCGAAAGAATTTTGTACAACCTTTTGCGCGATTTTTATAACACGGGGGATATCTTCGGGTTTTCGTTTAATAATTTTCAGAGCGCTTTTAACTGCTTTAGTGAATATTTTCTTGGTACATTTTTTTTTTACTTTTCTCTTAATTTTCTTAAGAGTTTTACTCATCGTGCTCCCCATACCGAATTTTACTTTAGCTTTCTTTGCGTTTGTAACTAATCGCGCGTTTATTCGCTCACTCAATTTGCTGTCTTTTGACTATACTCTTTGCCACGCCCTTTCAATTAATATTTTATCTGCTTCGTGGCGCTTATTCAAGTCTCGTGTTTTATCATAAGCTATGTCATGCTCTCTACATGCGGCGTCCAGGGGATTGATTCCTTTATCGCCTCTTGCCAAGCGTTGGTTTAGTTTAGTTCCTGGTCCACAAAACTGATAACCCGGTAAATAAAGTTCAATTGGTAGAGAATTTATTACACCATTTAATAAACCTCTTCCGGTTACTGACTGATTATTACTGACATGTTTCTTGTAAATTATAGTCATTTTATATCTTTTCACCTACTCGTACTGAATGAAAATTAATATAAAGGTATGGTTATTGTATACTTATATTAATTGCTAAACTGCGTTTCGTTAAACAAGACCAAAATATTATTGTTAAAAATCTGGATTCTGTTACTGACAACGTATCGAAATCCCGACACGGCTCCCTGCTGCCGAATTTGCCTTATTGTCGGGCCTTCAAATTGTGAAAAGACCAACGTCATGGTGAGTTTAATAGAAAGTCCTAATGGACTGAATTTTGCAAATATATACTTATACTCAAAGTCGTTGTATCAACCGAAATATGAATATTTAAAACAATTAATGAAACCAATTCAAAATATGAGACTATTTACATTTTCCGACAACGAACAAGTTCTCAAACCAGATGAAGCCAAAACCAACTCAATAATGATATTCGTGATGTTGCTTGTGATAAGCACAATAACATTAGAGAATACTTTTGTATGGGCAGACACAAATGCATCGATTGCTTTTATTTATGTCAAACTTATACACGCATCCCCAAGCATTTAGTACGCGATAACGCCAACATGATTATTATGTTTAAGCAAGACGAGATGAACATGAAGCACATATACAATGATCATGTAGGAACAGACATGACTTTTGAAAAATTTCTAAATATATGTAGAGAGTGTTGGAAAGACAAGTATGGATTTCTGGTAATCAGCAAAGACGACCTGATTGATGATGGGCGTTATAGAAAAGGTTTTGGCATTTACATCCAACTATAAATAAAAGCATCCCCGATACTCTCATACTAGTATGAAAACAGCCTTTGAACTGATCTGATAGCTGTTGCACCTGATATTATAACTGATATACCTAATATGATCTGATAGGTGTTGCACCTGATTTGATCTGATATCTGATACACCTGATCTGATCTGATATACCTGATCTGATCTGGTAGCTGTTTAAGCAGATGTTAAGAATTAACGAAAAAATATTAAAAGACCTGGTAAAAACCAGACGTATTTTGAAACAGAATTGGAATTGGTTCGAAACACTACAATACCAAAAACATCAACAAATAACAAGAATGTTCTAGATTTTACGCATAATGAGATGCCACTCAAACTAAAAACAAGTACACCACATAAAGCAAAGAAATAAATCGATTTTACAGACGAAACTCTTGCCACGGCGCCTTTTTTTTTATGACAGATGAAACCAAGCTCAGGGGATGCCCCCTATCCATGGACAGCATTTGTTGGTTCCGAAGGGATGACAGGTTAGTGGGAGGGGGGAAAGAGGGAGTAGTGACGGTTTACACTTCGCTTAAATGTTTCGACGCTGTAAGTGGGTGGGAAGACATTCGCAGGGAGATTATTCCACAATCTAACGACGCGACCGAAAAACGAACTCTCGCGGTAATGCGTGGTTCGTTCCCCCACGGTAATGCGTGGTTTTTTTTTTATATCAGATTATAGCAGTAGCCCTTAAGAGGTCAATCTCTTTTTTCATGATTGGCTACTGGTGGAATTGTAGACAGAAGTGTCTCCGGGTGTTTAACGTGAACGCCTGCCAAGACTGGCTTAAGCTCACGGTGTGCCATCACACATGGGGTTGAAGTCTATGCGTCAACCAACGCCCCCTTGAATAGGTACCTGGTACCAGTCCGCGGGAACCAATTCGAGTACTTGCGTAAAGGACAAGCACTTGGTGAGGGGTCGAGGCCTTTCTAACACCTCTGCCGTTCTATGGGTCACGGCACCCGGTTGCAATGCAACTCCACACCGAGCTATAAAAGAATAGCTCTGCCCGCGTACGTTTGGGCGTCAACCACAGCCCCCACGATGCTCCCACTAGGGGTCCTTCCAACAATGACCAGGCTGAGCGTGAGCGAACACGCTACAGGGGCTCCTGATCCCCGTGGTACCAGACAAAGCCTCTGGTCAGACTTCGTAGTCAAGACTACTACCAGTTGGGCTCCTTACAGCCGGGACAGCTTTGGGACCGGTCGCCCAAAAGTTTTTAAGTCCAGCTGTGGATAGAACTTGGTGCAGACAGAAACCACCCACACCAAACGTGAAAACAGTCTAAAGACATGTGTATGGACATGTCTTCCTCACTGCGGGAGCGAGGCCTATCCGTACCTCTTCCACTCAGACAGGGAGCGGCACCTAAGACGGGGTTTAACCCCAATTTAGCTGGACCCCCAACAAGATGTAAAAATCTTTGATTCCGGGGTGAGGCGTTGAGACCATACCTCAGCACCCCCCGAAACCCGTGGTACCAGATAACCTCTGGTCAGGCTTCGTAACGGTGTTACTACCGGTGAGCTCCATACCGCTCGGGGACCGGTGGCCCCAGGAGAGACGGACACCAGGAACGCAACACCAGTGCAGCACAACAGCTCTGTCCTCCCGAAGGACGACAGTTAGGCTGGCACACACATAACATGCACACTTCATTCAGCACAACCAACACATACATCGCCATCCAACCCCACCCAACACACACACACAATCAACTACAACTTACCTATTCATACAACCCATACGCCACATACACAAGACCACCCACACACAAAATTGGGCAGCTAACCTACCCTCGCACGACGCTCCACGAACACTCTACCGGCGAACCGGTCCAGACATTCCAGTTGCTCTGATGTGGAGAGAACCTCACTCACACAGAACCCCTGGTCAGTCCAACTAATACCCATAGCCCCCAAATCCCTAAAGTCAGAGTACAACGGGCAGACACACAGGACATGCAGCCAATCCTCAGTCTCAGCTCCACAGTCACAAGCTTCTGAAGTCGTGACTGATCTCTTAAACAAAAATGCATTAAGAGAGCCATGGCCAGTTAGCAAAAAGCCCAAGCTCAGACTGAAGCCAAACCAAGGATGACTTGCAGCAAATGTGACGTCCCGTATGTACTCATACGTCGTCCTACCCTTTTCACTATTGTTCCATCTAGTTTGCCAGCTAGATGAAACACATTCACTCAAGAACGCTTTGCGCTCTGTCACACTAAGCCTCTCCACATCACTCTCAAACCATTCATGCTGAGGCAATGGTAATCCCCTCCTGCATCTGAAGATGGCCGCACGACGGACCACCTCCAAGTCAAGAGGGGCAACCCCCATTAATACCTGTAGGGCCTCCGTGGAGACCGTATGGCATACTGGCAGGCATGCAGCAAGAATAACCCTCTGGCATGCCAGAATCTTGCGATACCCAGCAGCAGACGTTACCACATCGCACCAGACCGACGCACCAAAGGTTGCACACGCAAGAAAGAGACCCCCATAGAGGACACGGACAGCACGTCTACTCAGACCACAGTCACACCTAAGCAGCCGACGCACCTGACCCACCACACACACAAGACGCTCTCGCGTATGTGTCAGATGGGGAAGGAAGTTCATCCTTTCACCGATAGTCACCCCCAAGTACTTGACCTCAGTCTCATACTTGAGTGAGACACCAGATGCACGGACAATTGGATGTCGATTACGTGATAATCTGCCCTTGAGCAGCATTATCACGGTCTTGTCCATTGCCACGTCCACACCCACCTGAGCACCCCACTCACACACAACACTCATGGCACTTTCTCCCAAGGATTCAATCGCGGCACGCGACCGACCCTCAACGAGGACAAGCAGATCGTCGGCGTAAGCACAGCACTTCCAGGACAGACCAAGACGCCGCAACAGAGGATCCATCATGAGGTTCCAAATAAATGGACCACAGACGGAACCCTGCGGACAGCCCCTGACCACATCAGCCCAGACGCACTGATTACTTCCAGCCACGCAGGCCTTTCTGTCAGAGAAGTAACTCTCCCACAGTCCAACCTCACGGCAGCCCAACTCACGTAGCCTACTGGTGATACTAGACCAGCTCAAGTAGTCAAACGCACCCTTGAAGTCCACGAATACACCCAAGACGTATTCCGCACTAGAGGAGCTCACACAATCCCTCACATACACCCACGCATCTTCCACAGACCGACCACTCCTGAAACCAAACTGCCAAGGACACATGTCATCACGCAAGCACTCATGAACCCTCTCCAGCACTTTTCCAAGTACCGGAAGAAGGCTAATCCCCCGATAGGATCTAGGATTAGACCTGACCCTATCAGGCGACTTCAAGAGCACAATGACTCTGGCGGTCTTCCATTCAGAAGGAAAGTATCCGTCACGCACACACTTCCCGAGCAGGGCAACCAGGTATTCAGGAATTACCTTCCAGATGGCTTTCACCATCTCTCCAGTAATCCCATCCAACCCGGGAGACCTCCTGGACCTTATCAGCGAGACCGCACACCCAACTTCCGCGGTCACCAATTCAGGGGGACCAACAGGCAGCCCCACATCGTGAGGATGACCTGAAGGCACCGCACCAGGAAAAAACTCAGAAAGAAGTGCACTCACAGAAGCATTCCATGTTGGCAACACGGAATCGCCAACACGGATGCCACTAATTTCAACAATCCTTCTGTTGCCACGACACACCTTATACAGCTGACCCCAGGGGTCATCGCTGTGGCGCACAGCAAACTGTCTCCATTCATTCTCCTTAGTCGCCATAAGCATGCGCTTATATTCTTTCAATTCGCGCCTAAACGACAACCTTAACTGATCAATATTCGCATCACCAGCAATTCGCGCTCTCTGGAAACGTTTCCTGAGGCGGCGAACCTCCCTACGTTTCTCCGTCAAGTCGCGTGTCCACCACTTCACCCCTCTACGATTTGCCAACCGGCATCTCTCGAAGAGCTCGTCGTTGACACGCCAAACGGCCTCAGTTAAACTGGCTACCTGCTCATCCACACCAAGGTTGTCAAAGTCAGCAAGTGGTACCGAAGTAACCGCCTCCCCGACCCTAACCGCATACGTATCCCAATTGACCCCCAGAGTACGCCAACGCTTAGTGATACTGCCCGCATTTTCTACGTGGCCATAAGTGACCTCAATCTCAATGAGATTGTGATCACTTACACTTAAGCCCCCCCGGATGGACCAACGAAATCCATACGGATTCATTGCCGCCTCATTCGCAAACGTCACGTCAATGTCACTCACACCTCTAGGCCCCTCAAAGGTATACCACTCACTCGGCTCATTGAGCACGTGCACGCCACTACTCGTGACCCAATCACTCAGCATCTCACCCCGCTGTTGACTCAGCCGCCCAGCCAATCTGGACGTTTTGCTGAACCAAAGCGCGGACGATGCATTCGCGTCAGAACCGAGGATAACGGGATTGCTACTCGCAAGTAGTAGCACCCTATCCATATACCTTATATAGGGCTCTAGATCACCGCTATAACGGCAGTACACACTTGCCAACAAGAGCTTGCCGTACACACCCTCCACACTCACACAAACACCCCATTCGCTTGAATCAACGAGCATACACTGGGTATGCACGTCATTCACTACCACAGCAGCATTGCCCCCCACATCGGAGAAGACACGTATACCAGCTGGCAAACCCCTTACCCCTGCTGGTAGTACGGCTCATGCAGCAGAGCAAAGCTGCTGCCAGACTCGCACAGAAACTGCCCCAAGTCACCCATCGTAGCGTAAGCGCGCTGACAGTTCAGCTGCACAATCTTACAAGACATTCTAATGTCTTGCATTCGCGCGGGCAACATATGCAGCGTGAATGGGGCAGTCAGCCGACATCATACGATGTGCAGCTGGCTTCCCATTGAACGCGCAGTTCCGGCAGTGCAGAGCATTCTCGCACTTCCGACCATGATGGCCAGACTGGCCACAACGACGGCATCCTCTTTCAGCCTACACTCGCTCACCCTGTGGTCCAAGCTGAGACAGCGGAAGCAGCCAGGAGTCGTCTCGTGTTCCCACACACGGAAGCGGAACCACTTAATGTAGCAACTACCTACCTCCAGGAGAGCTTCCATGGCACGGCCACTGCCCTCCAGGATGACGTTAGTCGCATCATCTCCGCCCTCCTTCCAAGGGCGGCTCACGAGTTTGACCTCCTTCTTGAAGGTCTCCAAGGTCATCCGCTCCTTGAGGTTCATCTCATAGAGATCACCCATGAACTCGTCAAGAGTGATCCTACAGTGGACCCCACGAACGACGACCTTGGGACCAAGCTTCTTGTTCACACTCACGTCCAACCCAACCTCGCTAAACTTCGGATTTAGCACGATTTTTTCGCGCTCGGACACGGAGGGGGTGCGAATAATCGCACCACCACCACGAAGAGCCTTAACCTCGTGTACGCGCACACCCAGGGTCGGGCCCACCTGCTTCACCACCTTATCAACCGCTTCCTTGGGTGTCTCACCGGCCTTCCGGCTCTTGACCACCAAGGACCACGTCTCAACAGGTTTGACAGCGGGGCGCGCAGGAGGCAGGGCTGGAAAGGCCGAGGGCGCTGCCACAACGGTGCTACCACCAGCACCGGCAGGAACCCCCGAAGGACCCACCATACCCCCCGCTACCGGCCGATTCACCGGCACTGGCCGACCCACCGGCGCCACGAAGCCGCTACCGGCGGTTCCCCGCTCCTCCAAGCGTCCCTTCAGACGCTCGTTCTCTCCCGAAAGCTCGATGAGCAAACGCTCATACCCCCCGGCTACATCTAAAATTCGACGGGTCAGCGGCCGGCTGACACCGTCACCCTCAAAAAGGACCCCAATGAGGGCACCCGTGACTGCCTTGAGCCGTTCAACGAACGACCCAGATGCAGCGGTGGCAACCACCGGAGCACTCACATGAGTACCCTCACGGGCACTCCCACCGGAACCCTTACCTGCCTTAACTTTATTACTTACCTTGGTGGCAAACTTGGGGCTTACCACCTTCATTTCACAGTCTGACGACGATGACGAGGACTCGCAATCGCTCGTCAGACCCACCATCTTCAGCGCGTCCACCGAAATCGCCTTCTTTATGGCCTTCCCGGTTCCATTCGCCTTCCTGGCATGTTTAGAGGCCGCAGCGAGCTCCGACTCGGAGACCGCCGACGAGTCCTCCCTTGCGGACTTCACCACAACGACGCCCACCTCAGTCGCACCGTTCACGTCAACCGCGACGGCCTTCTTTCGCGACTTCACGCGCGTCGTCTTTGTGTACATTTCCACCGCACTCGACACTTCTACAAGTGTACAACACGAACCACGGGACCGTCAAAATCGGCACAACAGTATGATATATAATATATTATATAATAATATTATATAATTGCGCAAATAACCGCACTCGCACGATTTACAACGCAAAAATCGCAAATATCCAAAAAAGTCACCCCTAGGTAGGACTTCAAAAAACTAAATAATTTGTTGTTAACAAATTATTAACAATTTTGGTGCTAAAATGCACTAGCACTGTCTGCCGACACCGACCGACGGTATCGCAGCACAAAACCACGAAAATTCCGCACAAACCGAAAAAATTCCTACCTAGGTAGGACACCAAAAAACACCGGGAGCACTCAAAAACGCACGTCCAGTCGCGATCACACCTGGAAAGCAACTGGTGGAATTGTAGACAGAGGGAGAGGAATGGAAAGGGAACTTTTTCGCATTCTACTAATTCGACTGCGGCAAGTGTTGCGAAGCAAAGCTTTCTAAGAACAGCTATTTTGCTTTATTATTGCAAACACTGCCGGAGTCAACGATTGGTTCTTAATTTCACAACTAGCGCTAGGCGAGGCCTTAAGTACGCATTAGAATTTGAGACGTCACGATAAGAAAAGTTAACACCCATGCGCAAGGCGGGACTCGAACCCACGTCCCCGGAAAATCGATGGCTAGTGTGCCACACACTACACCACCGAGCCACCGAGAACCGCAAATCCAAATAAATGATACAGAGGAAGATGTAAACAAATCAACTAAAGTCATGGATTTATCTGAACTGGAACAAAATGAGCTGGATACTGCATATGGACTGCATAGAGGAACAGATGGTGAATGGAGATTCGGAAATAGCGCTTTCAAAATACAAAACGGCGAAATATTAATATCCGACAAACCGTTTGACTTCATCCCCCACCTCTTTAAACCTTACACCCGGTATCTTTAAGTTATTGTTCCACAAGACACCATCAAATTATAACGAAGCAGATCTACAAGTTCACAAAACAATGCTAATCAATACTATAGTAATGCTCACAAACGTAATTGTGATGAAAATAAGCAAACTAAGGGACAAAGGCTTACAAGTACACCAACATCATAAAGGGATTATTTAGTGATAAGTCTTCATCGACATCTACACCATATAAACGTAAAAAAGGAACCGTTTTGATGAGAGTCAATCCGCAAAAGCCTAATTACATTTACTGGGATGATCCGAATGAATTAGTTGATAGATTACGACTTTTATTAACCTCACAGTCAGCTGGACACAACAATCACAACAATGAAATTATTTCCATCATTGAGGAGTTGAGAGAAGCTAATATAATTGTATAAATATGCTGTATTAATAGAGTTGTAAGCCTAATCGACAATGAGCGTCGATAAGTTCGGTCGTCATTCCATGCGAGAAGCATCAAATAATAAATTAAAAATAAATTTTTCCAAAGTGTTGGGATTTAATTTAGATAATGATAACCATTTAGATCTGCGCTGGGAGCGTTTAAAAAGTGTTAGTGAGCCTGTTGAAAATAATGATGCTGCAACAAAATCTTTTGTGAAAAATTTTATGAATCAAATTACCACAGAATTTAAAAAAGAAAGGCAAATACTAAAGAAAAAAATTGGAGGTGACATTAAATTAGTCTACACACAACTTTAAGACACTAAAAAATACGTCGACAGTAATATTCAAGATTACACAAAATATATTAGTGAACAAATTGAGAGCTATCTATTTCAACAAGCACAAAAACCGAAATCAATAGCCGCATTGGAGGACAAAATTCTAAAGGAAATGCCAAAATGAGTAAAAAGCGGGGTTTAGTTGATGAACTGCACACTCAAGCTCGAAAAAATTTTAAACGAAGACGTGTAATTACTAAGGGAATCGACGACCTCTGGCAAGCGGATTTAGTAGAAATGGGAAGCTATTCCACATTCCTTCCACATTCCTATTCCTATAACAGCGGATTTCGCTTCCTTCTCACCGTAATAGATACATTTTCAAAATTTGCCTGGGCTGTACCTATAAAATCGACAAATCTACTGATGTCACGAAAGCCATGGAAACCGTATTCAATTTGGGTCGGATACCCAGAAATTTACAAACCGATGATGGTAAAGAATTATTCAATCGACAATTTCAAAATTTAATGAGGAAATTCCATGTCAACCATTACTCTTCGTACAGTGTTTTGAAGGCGTCAATTGTTGAGCGTTTCAATAGAACACTAAAACAAATGATGTGAAGGGAATTTAGTTACCATGGATCGTATCGATGGATTGATAATTATACAAATTTGATTGACGAATACAATAAGAAAAAGCATAGAACAATAAATATGGCTCCCATTGATGTGAAGCCGTCTAATGAAAAGTTGCTATTAAAGACTGCCTACAACAATCTGAAAATATTTAGAAAGCCAAAGTTCCGGATAGGAGACTATGTTCACATCAGTAAACATAAACACGTTTTTGAAAAAGGCTACACACCGAATTGGACTACAGAAATTTTTAAAATTAAAAATGTAAGAATTACAAACCCATCGACGCATATTCTTGAAGACTACCGGGGAAACACAATTGGAGGAGGATTTTACGAAAGCGAACTATTGAAAACAAAATATCCTAGCACATACCTTGTAGAAAAAGTTCTAAAAACAAAAGGGAACAAAGTATTTGTCAAGTGGCTAAGGTTTACCAATAAACATAATTCTTGGATCGATAGTAATGAAATTTTGTAAATAAATTTTCTTGTATAAAAAGATTCCTTTGTGTGTTTTTTATTTCATTAGTTGGCCAACATTCAAGATGTCAATAACCCTTATCCTAAGTGGAAACAAATCGATTTTATCGGCTGATTACTTTCCGCCTATAGATTTAGATAGGAAGTATGTATGCGGTCTCGTTGACTTTTATAGCTACAACACCATACCAAACGTTGACTATGAAAATAATTTATTTCACATCGGAGATCATACAATTGAAATTCCTGTTGGTTCATATGAACTCGACGATATTGCCGAGTACATTCAAAATAAATATTTTAGTATAGTGCCACATGAGAAGCTGCATGAGAAACTGGAAATAGTCAACCCAAATACACTGCAAGTAATCGTAGGGTCCAGTAAACATAAAATTTTCTTTAATAAAGAACGAAGCATTGGTTCACTGTTGGGCTTCAGTAAAAAAGTATTGGAAGCAGGAAAACTGCACACTTCCGACTTGCCTGTGACTATAACAAAGATCTATGTTATACACATTGAGTGGAACATTATTAGCTGTTCATGTAGTATATTAACAACACACCGGCGCATACAATACACATGTTTGCACTGAATGTCAGCCCCGGGTATAGAATAGATGAGATTCCGAAAAATGTCATTTATTTGCCAGTAAACACCAGACTGATAAGTTCGATTACAATAAAAATTGTTTATCAAAGCGGTAACCTAATTAATTTTTGTGGAGAAACTATAACCCTCAGACTGCGTTTAAAACCTCAAGAACAATGATTATCTATAATAAAAGCGCTTACATGTGTGTACCTGCATTCACTTCTACTTTGCCATTTGAGGTAGAAAGGTCACAGAAGTCACAGACAACACCTAACGCTATACAACGCAAAAAGTTGACATTTGCCAATAAAGAGCTTCTAAAATCTTTGGGTTTTCAACTATTATAAAAAGAATCTAAATTAAAATGAGTCAAATACTTGATGTTGTGCAAAAACCACTATATGATGAAAGCATCATTAAAAAGGAATACCATAGCTACTCGTCATATGCAATCGTATAAAAGCAATGATGAGATAAGGATTGCAGTTCAAAACCAAGATCTATACGTTTTACCCTGTGAGAGTTTAATTTATATTGAAGGTAGAGTCACCTTGGAAAATGGAGATGCAACTTCAAGCGCAAAATTAAAAAACAGTTGTGTGGCTTTCATGTTTGATGAAATTTTTTTTTTCTATATCAAAGTTCAGGAGCTGCTAAGCTTCAAAGCTTTTTGTGCTGATAGCACGAGCTACTGTTAAGAGGGTTGATAGAGGGAGGGGAGTGGAAAGTGTCTTTTTTGTTTAATTGTAGAACTATTTTTAGTTTTTGTAGAACTATTAGCGCTAGGCTAGGCCTTAAGTACGCTGAAAACAACACAATCAACATCCATGCCCAGGTGGGATTCGAACCCGCATCCCCGAGCTCGCAGCTAATGGCGTTATATGTTCCGGGATAAAATTATACCTTAGTATCTTGCACGGTTTATGAAATATTCACATAATAACATTTTTTAAACGAGGTGCCTTTACATTCCGTATGTAAAGTAGGCGAGTTTGTTAACGGATCTCGCCCATTTGCAATCCCAAACTGCCCTAAATAACAAAGAATATTTGTTCCAAATTTCATTGCGATATCTCTTTTCGTTTTCCCGTAATCGTGATTTCAACAGACAGACAGACAGACATGTAGAAAATGTTATTAATTCTTTTTACTTTATAACTTTAAATCTAATACATTTGTCTACATCAAAAATAAAAAAATTTACAATTTCTACTGTTTAATTTCTTTAAAATAATAATTCCAAGAAATTATATTAAAAAATAACTATTCAACGATTAGAAGAATCACTAAACAAATATATTGGAGTTATATAAACATAATTGAGTAAATTTAAGTGAAAAAATTAACTGGTAACAATCTTAAACAAATACGCAAAGTGGACTAATATGCATTTTAAAAACAAAAAAGTATTTTTATTAATTTTGAAAGTGGTTTAAGTCCATTGCAGGTTCTCAAAAACAGCT
This sequence comes from Sicus ferrugineus, assembly GCA_922984085.1. NCBI lineage: Eukaryota > Metazoa > Arthropoda > Insecta > Diptera > Conopidae > Sicus > Sicus ferrugineus. The sequence continues at coordinate 52,803,166 of OV277348.1, forward strand.
TCTTTTACAAGTAATATTTATAAAATGTATTACACCATGTAATCTCACATGTTTAAGGTCACAAAAACACAAAAGCGACTTAATAACAGTTACCAATATTTTTAAATCAATTCAAACACAAACCCTATGTTGAGTGTAGGTATGAGACAGTAATAAATGGAACGTTAGCGAGAGCACGTCGTTTTATTGCCTTCGCAAGCACCAAAAGGAATCGCAAGTAAATACAAATCGCCACAACATTTTATGGTCCTTCGAGCCGGATTGTGTATAAAAGTAACTAAAGGCTTATACTTAATAATAATATAAAATAAATATATTAGATAACAGCCATTTCATTCGCCGTTAATCGGAGCCATTTCATTCGCCGTTAATCGGTGTGCAATAACAGCCATTTAATTCGCCGTTAATCGTTGTGCTCAGTTAGTTGTTGTACTCAGTTAATGTTCTCAGAATGGCAACAAAGAATGTCAAAATACGTGACTCTGCTCGCTGTGCAATTGAAAGGTATTTGTCGAAAAGCAAAGAAGACACTCTCTCATTAGATGAGGAAACCTGTTCAGGCTATTTACAGCTATTAAATGAGCAGCTATTAAATGAAACGAAAACCTAGCGAATAGTCAGAAACTCCATTATCTTCGAAGCCGTTTAACTGGGGAAGCGTTGACTGTAATTAGTTGTCTGCGAACATGCGATGCAAATTATGCAGAAGCTTGGGACTTGCTCAAGTCGCGCTACAAAGTAGTAGTCATCATAGAGAGCCACCTTCGTGGAATAACTACAATAAAACAAGCAAATTTTGATTCTGCTATTGCTATTAAGGAGGTGCTGGACCCAATTCTGCAGCATGTGGTTGCCTTAAAAGCATTAGGGCGGCCCGTACAATTTTGGGACGACTGGTTGGTTCATGTCGTGGTAAACAAGCTAGCATTTGAGGCGAGGAAACAGTGGGAATTGACACTTGAAACCGATGAACCAGCAAATTTTGAGCAACTAAAACTCTTTTTGGAAGTAAGGTGCCGTTCTCTTTCGGCGTTATTGGCAGCTTCTGGGTCCGAAGCAGCTAAGAGTAATTTAAGGGGTGGTCCCCGAAAATCAGCAAATGTGCTACACGCTGTAGGAACAGCAAATGGAACAAGTGTTTACTGTTTATATTGTAAAGGCTGTCACAGAATTTATAGTTGTGAAGAGTTTTTAGGCTTATCCACCAACGCGAGAATAGAGTTTATAAAAGCTAATCGAGCCTGCTTAAATTGTTTATGCAAAGGTCATTTAAAAAACAGATGCCGCAGTTATTTGGTATGCCGCATTTGTCAACAGCGTCACCATACGCTCATTCATGATGCCGATTTTAAAGTCAGGGTCGAGGCAACTTTTTTAAAGTCACATGTCGAGGCAACTGTCACCGAAGACAACGAGTCCTCCACGGCGCTCGCTATTACTGCCGAGCCTGATAAGAGTTCCGCGACGTCCTTCATCGCCACAGCGTTGCCGTTCGCTATATCAAAGCTTAGCGAACCGCCTAAAGGGTCAATAGCCACCATCATCACACTTCGAAACAGAGTCAAATGCTGTTCTCTTAGCTACTGCCGTGGCGCGAGTCCAGGGTTGTTGTGGTTGGTGGCAAACTGCACGTATATTGTTTGATACTGGAGCGCACGTTTCGTTCGTATCTGAATCTTGGGCTCAACGTCTACAAGTACCAAGAAGGTTGTCGTCGGTTTTTGTCACTGGAATCGGTTCTGCACGAGGAGGGCGCACCAAGGGTGAAATATCATTAACACTGTCGCCCGTCCTAACAACTCAGCGTTTTTCCATCAATGCACTTATTTTACAACGAATTACGAATGATTTGCCAACTACGGAAATTTCTACTTCTTCATGGCCACATGTGGAAAAACTGCCGCTTTCTGATCCAGAGTATATGAAACCAGGACCTATAGATGTTCTTGTTGGCATGGATACAATGGACCAGTTCATAATCCCAGAAGTGTGTAAGGGCGCTCCAGGAACACCCATGGCTCAACGCACAGTGTTTGGCTGGACACTTTTTGGCCGCGTAAGTGGGTACAGCATTCAATGAGACTGGTGGACACTTTACTTTGCGACACCAATTTAGAAACCACATTAACCAAGTTTTGGGAGTTAGAAGAGTTGCCGAAAATGAAACATTTCACAGCTGAAGAAATGTTTTGTGAAGACTCTTTTGAGTTAACGCATCGCCGTACGCTTGAGGGCCGGTTTATCGTTGAACTACCGTTAAAGCCCAACGTACCTCTTGGAGAGTCCCGCAATGGCGCAGTCCGCAGTTTAATACGAATGGAGAGACGTTTTGCAATTAACAAAGATTTGCGTAATCGTTACAGTGAGTTTATGCAGGAATTACTGGATATGAAGCATATGGAGCCCGTATCTTATAATCCAAATAATTGCTATTATATGCCGCATCACGCGGTGCTGAAGGAGTCCAGTGCTACCACTAAGCTAAGGGTGGTGTTTAACGCCTCGGCCAAAACGTCCACTGGGCACTCGCTAAACGACGCTTTGATGATTGGACCGCAGCTACAAGACGATCTGTTTTCCTTCCTAGTTCGATTTAGAACTCATCGCTATGCGTTAAGTGCAGATGTGGCGAAGATGTACATGTTGATCTACAGCGCATCGTTTGACGCCCGGATATATCACTGCCTATTCAAGATTACCACCTCCCACTGTTACGTATGGTGTAGCTGCAGCATCGCATTTGGCAGTAAAGTCCTTGCAGCAGACCGCGAAGGAAACTGACCATATACATAGAAAAGCTGCACGTGCAATTCTTCGGGACTTTTACATGGATGACTTACTCATTGGCTCCCCAAAACATACGGAGTTACAGCTGTTGCAAAAGGATATATCCAGCGTGTTAGCCAGGGGGGGATTGGAATTAAGGCAATGGGCATCAAACTGTGCTCACAAAACCGCTGAGTCGCCTCGCGTTGCTAGGAATATTACACATTATTTTGCTGGAGGTAAAGATGTTCACGCTTTAGGGCTGATTTGGAATACTGAGGATGATTGTTTGTTCTTCACAATAAATCTTAAAGAGCGACCTCACGTTCTTACGTTCACGAAGGAATCCCCTCTCGAGGCTTATAGTCGAGTCGATACACACGTACACCTTACATGCTGGGCCGCAGATTATGTTAACTGTTTTGCAACGTCGCTTTTGGATAGTAGCGGCTCGCATTTTCATACGCAACGTATATCACAACTGTGTGAAATGCACCAGATTAAATCGCAGTCATGGTCTGCAATCAATGGGGAACCTACCGGCAAGTCGCGCCAATTATGCACGAAGTTTTTTACACAGTGCAGTAGATTTCGCAAGCCCCTATTTATTCAAGTTTTCTCATGGAAGGGGTGGTAAGTCTACTAGAGGTTACATCTGTTCATTTATCTGTATGAGCACTGGCGCCATGCATCTGGACTTCGTAGGAGATCTGTCGTCAGCGTCATTTCTCAATTGCTTCAAACGGTTTATAAATCGTCGTGGGTATTGCAAATTCATGTTTTCAGACAACAGTACGAACCTCGTGGGCGCCGAAAGGGAGTTACGCAACATGTTTGAACGATGTATAGCTGATGAGAAAGTACGAGTTTTTTTCGCTGATTCCGCCGTTACTTGGAATTTCAACCCTCCAAATGCACCGCACATGGGCGGTTACTGGGAAGTTGGCGTTAAACGTGTGAAATACCACATCAAACGCGCCTTAGGTGATAGCTTGCTCAGTTATCAAGAATTCAGTACGTTGCTTACGGAAGTTGAAGCGTGCGTGAACTCACGTCCTCTGTGCACCCATGCGGCACATGCTGATGATTTAGAAATCCTAAAGCCTGGCCACTTCCTCGTGGGTGAACCACTGAAGTCGCTACCGGAGCCAGAAATACAGGAATTTACAGGTAACTTAAGGCAGCGGTGGCGCGTTATTTCCGCGATTAGGCAACATTTTTGGCGACGTTGGCGTGACGAGTAACTGGTGAATTTACAAAGACGTACGAAGTGGTTCCGACCTTCACCCAACATCCAAGAAAATGATGTAGTAGCTGTGCTTAACGAATACACTCCACCAACAAAATGGAAGCTGGCTAAAGTTATAAAATGTCATCCCGGAAGAGATGGACGTGTCCGAGTCGTCACTATAAAGACAGCGGAAGGAGAACTTGTACGCCCAATTACAAAACTTTGCGTATTGCCTACTAAGGGCGTTCTATTTCAGTAAAGATTAATATTTTTGATATTTACAAATGTACTGTATTACTGTTGTTTCTTGGTTGTAATTTATTGTACATATTGCTTCTTTATGAGCCAATTGTTCAAGGCCGTCGGTTTGTTGAGTGTGGGTATGAGTCAGTAATCAATGGAATGTTAGCGAGACCACGTCGTTTTATTGCCTTCGCAAGCACCAAAAGGAATCGCAAGTAAATACAAATCGCCGCAACACTCAGCCTAATACAAATTCAATATGCAAATCCAATTAAACTCTTATTTCAGAAAATTAAAATTTTAATACCCAATTTTTTAAAAATTTTAAATCAAATGCTAACTTCACTAAAATTTACAGGCAATTCCAGATTTTTTTTAAAACAAAATTATAAAGCTAATCCAGTTTTTTTTTATTTTTTTTTCAGTTCAAAAATTCAAATTAAAATGTTTATAAAAGCACTGAAATGAAGCACTCACCCGTAGGGAATCCCAATTATGGTACCACCATGCGGCTCATGAGATTATGATTTCTAAAAAAACTGTATTGTACATATTAATATTTTAAACTGTATTTCTACATTTTAATATATCAAAAGCAAATGTACAAAGAAACAAGTTGTATAGCGCTCCAGCTGTTCCTCCGCTGCACCAGTCCGGGCCCTCACTCCGCCAGATCTCCTTTCCAGACTTCTTGTTTTAAAATTTTACAGGCCTTTTTTTAGACTTTATAATTCAGAATTAAATTAGATAACTTTTTTAGTGGCAGCCTCCAACCTGCACCAACTTCAATCGTTTTTTTCTTCCTTTTATAGCTTCAAATCCAATAATTTACAACACAGATTGAGCTGCTCTCTCTCCGATCTTCGACATCAATTGTGCAATAATTCAATCCTCGTATTAGTTAATCCCAAAATGAAGGAATCTTCAGCTTAAGCACTTTCCGCATTTTTTTTTTGTGTTAAATTCTTTAGCGGTAAAATAAATTCACTTTTCCTTTTTTTTCACTCTGATGCAGGTTCCTTAGTTTTTTTTACTCTTCTTTTTACTTTTTTTTAGGTTCTCGTTTCTATATCTTCACTCCGATTTCACTCTGACTGACTCTACTGACTGCCACAAACGTTCTGCCTTCACCCACCCCACACACTTCCTAATCAACCAAAAACTTCCACTCTTCTCATGCACATAACACGTACACACGCACATACGCACTCCTCAGCCACTTACTCACAACTTCTAAGCAGAAGGAGAGCGAAATGCTGCAGGGCCCACTCCTATGCTGTTTAGCTAAGGTGAGCACGACAGGTAAGTACATACTTACAGCTAGACATAAAACTCATCAACTTTACAAAGCTAAAAACTGAGAGCAGTGACCACACAAAAATCAAGGTCAGTTCTAACTTCTAGAACTTTCTTGATTAACGGATTACAGTGGACGAAAACAACGAAAATTGACACAAACAAGGTAAGTAGTAAAAAAAAACAAATAATCATGTTGCCAAAACTAAACCTTAACATATATTAATATTATTTATATTTTTTTCACTTGTGTGACAGCGAAACAGGCGCACACAACAGGCTCGAAGCCGCCGATGCTGCTTGCAGCATGGAGCGTGTTCGTAAAAAAAATTATGTGAAGCCTGTTACACTGCCTACCAGAACGTTTGGCCTCGACCCACATCTCATGCTCTATGAATCTTTAACTGAGCTAGATAAAGAAAACTACTGCTACCTATCTTCAAACAAGACACAACACCCCCACCAGAACGTTTGGCCTCGGCCCACATCTCATGCTCTATGAATCTTTAACTGAGCTAGCCAAAGAAAACTACTGCTACCTATCTTCAAACAAGACACAACACCCACTGCCCTCAAACCAACACACATAAAAATAGCATAGCTCCCCTGCCATTGCACTGGCCAATAAACTTAACTATCCGAAATATTGCACTACCCTACTTACAAATCTAGGCTTACTCAAATAAAATATCACAGATAAAATATCAGTAGATGAAATGAATAGTCAAGTAAAATGTCACAGCAATAAATAAATAATAATGGTCAGTAAGAATTTACAAAAACGAGTCAAGAAATAAAATAAAATTAAAAAATAAATCATAAATGTATAATTACCAAAATAAATAAATAAGAAAATAAATAAATAAATAAATAACACAAAACACAAAAGCACAAATAGTTACATCCACCTGACAAAATTTACATACAAACCCAAGGCACGATTACCACAAAATTACGACACAAATAAATCCTTAGCGTGACAGCATCCGGTCAAGTTCATCAAAGATCAGCTTCTCGATCGCGGGCGAAATAGGGTAATGACGCTGCTTCACGGGCAGCTGCTCGTCCACCACCTCTATTACGTGCTCCTCCATGTCGGTTCGTCCAAGACCCAGAACAAAAAACGAAGGAAATCGTACCTTCACTCTCTCCAGATCCATGGCTAGCTCGCTAGTGAGGAAATGTCGGTCCGTCTCAAACTGCAGGTCCGCTGATGTCGGTACCAGTCCGCTCATAGACGCTGGACCGGTTGCGTCTCTCACACAAACACTTGGACACCTACTAGTTACTGACAACCCGAAGGTTCGCCAGAAGTCAACCCCAAAATAAAAATCTTGCTGTAAAGCCGAAACTATGAGAAAATCCATGTCCTTTATCAAACCCTCCCACTCAACAGGAAGTGATACCACTCCCTCAACGGCAGTCTCATCACCATTTGCAGTTTTAATTTTCTGCCCCTTTAACGGAAGGACTTGCTTGTTTTGCTTTTGTAAAGTCATAAGCGCCCTTTCCGATACAGTTGGCAGAAGCTCCCGAATCTAGCAAAGCCGTAACGCTATCACCATCAACCTTCGTCTTAGCGAAAAATCTATTATCGCCTTCCAGCGTCACAATGGCGGGTACAATTATTTTTTTAATCCGTCTCAATAATTTCCTCTTCTCGCGCATTTTTGCATTTTTTTTTAGTTCCTCCCTTTTGGGTTGGTACGTACCTCGCTCACAAAAATCCTTGCTCTTGCAGCCTCGTACTTGCGCTGGTGCAGGTTTTTAACCGGACGGCCGGCCTGCTTTTCTAATTTGACGGGATCCTTTCTCTGAAGAACCCTGATAGGTTCCCCGGGAATTACTCCTTTTGCACAGGGTTTCCCGGGTTCCCTGCAGGATTCGCGTTTTTTGGACAATACACACAATAGGACACATCGCTACCACAAAGAAAACACTTCAGATCATGGAATGTCGACTTACACTTCGCGTCATCCCTCTCCACATTCTTCTTGAAGTGGTCACCCGGCATCCCACAACTGAAACACAAATTCAAATGACAAAGCATTTGATTACCGGACGCTTGCGGACTGACGGACGTAGCCTTGGATAATGACAACAATGGACTGGGCGTGTTGGTAGATGGACGAGACACTAACGTCGTATCCGTTGACACAACTCCAGGATCCCG